>JAPDOI010000054.1:0-1200000 GCA_029168955.1 Aplectana chamaeleonis
ATCGCAATTTCGCGGCGAAGCTCGCTGCGAAATTGCGAGACGATTGTGATTTTCAAGCGATTTTGCGAGTTGCTGCCATGTTTCGCGCTCCATTGCTAATACTTGTGCTCCATTACCATCCTCTATTTAAATGTCCACGATTTCGACCCCTTTCTCTCTCCTTTGTTATCATTCCTTCATTCTGCTATATTTTCAGAGTGCTAAACTATTTTGGGGGTTGGCACTCAGGATTAAAGGAGAAATGGATGATACTGATCTCAGAAATCGATCTAATTTCATGAATTTTTTTTAGGAAATTACGAATGACAACGCTATCAAATATCTAATAACGAAAGAATTTTTCATTTTCATGGATTAATCTTTTCATTTCTATGGGTAAATCCTGAGTGCCCCCCCCAACTAGTTTTGCACCTAGTTTCAGCTTCAGTTTCTTTTCTGGGGTGCGTTCCAAGATTTTATACCAACCATAGTAATTAATGATGGTATATGAGGCCTCATGAAATGGATATGGATAAATTTCAGTCTATCATTTGTTAAATATCCCGTTAGCAGGCATCTCAGTGGAGCTTAATTGTTCATCAGATCTCATTTCATTGTCTTGCGTTTGATTTTCACACAAATTTTCCGTCCATGGAAACCTGTTTGAAACACACCCCTGGTATTGTATTAGACTAATTTCAGGCAGCTGCGGCCCATTCTGCGAAATAACGAGACGAAAATAGATGATTGACTTCCGCGCTCCAATCGATCAACATTCGCGCTCTAACCCAAATCACACTCTGCGGGGATGCCTGCGACTCCGCCGCAGAATTTTCAACGCCACGCCCACATTCGCTCGCTCGCAGACTTTCCACTATGCCGAGGCCTTAAGGCCTATGCATAGTCTGGCGGCAGAAGACGCCCCGAAATGATGAAGGATGGACAGCGGTTACGCAGCTTCGTGCCTGCCCTTTATTCTCCATCATTGCGGCGCGACTTTTGCCGCCAGACTATGCAGAGGCCTTTAAACGTGTCGCAACTCGCAGAACTCTAGTTGCGAACCACCTAAGTCCACACTTCTGTCCAACGCACCGCGCGAAGATATCGAGCAGCCGCAGCTTGTTCGCGATCAAATCTAATCGGATTTTCGCTCGCGGCAGAAGCGTTTCCTGAGCACGATAAGTACTGTTCGACAATTTCTGTGCGCGATAAGTCCCCCCCCCCATTGTCTGAATATCGTCGATCACTGGTTGAGAGATAGCCGCGACGAACACACATGGCGCGCAAGGAAGCTAGGAGGTAATTATGTATACTACCATTACCTTGTCGCTTCCGTGTGTGCCACGTGTGTTCGTGGCGGCTATTCCTCAACCAGTGATCGACGGTCTTCTTCAGTGGCTTCTTTGCAGCCACTGATAGGGGTTTCGTCACAAGTTGAGAAATTGGGCGACCAGCACTGGATTCGTCCACAAGTCTAGTGAGCGTTGTTGGCTTCTTCGGACAATCAAATAGGTGTTTAGTGTCGTGGCCTTGGTTTCCGCAGTCCGGGCACACGTCAGGCTGGCTATTGTCGATCCTGTGCAGGTAAGACATAAGCAATGGAGAATGTCCGCAGCGCAACGAAGCGAGGATACACCTGGCGCGCCTACCGAGCTCGGACTCGGTGTCACATACCCTGGGCGGCACATCACCGAGAATAGGGTTGATGGCCGCTTTGGCGAGATGATCCTTCACGAACCGGGTGTGCTCCGCGCGTAAGAGACGAAGCCGTTCTTGATTCGAGTCTGTCCATCTCTGTACATTCACTTTGTTCGGAGCATCGGCAAACGGCACTCTGATCGATCTCTCTCACGGGATTTAATAGTCTTCTCGACGGATGATTAGGTTGCTAAAGAACATTAATAAACATCTGCTAAGCCTGGAGCTGGCAATGCTCTTTCACTGGCAAGATCGACGGTAACTCGAGTGAGCCGATTGGGGGGGGAGATTGGCTGGGTGCGAATACTCCCACCCCCCTCCTCCATATTAACTTCTTAGGCTCATCAACTCTCCTGCTTCTAAAAAAAGGTAGGAAAGCCCGGGTTGATGCGAGGTTTTCAGTGGATGAAAAAATAGGGGCGGAACAGTTCGGCATCGGGACCAGGGGTGTGCGAAATTTTCTTTTTTCTGCCTATTTTCGGCCATTTTTTTCTGTTTTCTGTAAAAATAGGCAAAAATTGGACAGAAAACAGAAAAAAACGTGTACCGCGATTTGCAACAGGACAATCACCCAGGCTCTCTGCAGTCGTACCACGCTAGACTTTTATCTCGCTGTAGTGATTATCCACTAGGGCACGTGTGGCGTGGTGGGAGGAAACGGTGCTGTTCGCTGTACACGGTCGGGTTCGATCCTCGCCGAGGTGAACCAAGCCAACCAAGCCTCCGGGATCCTTCAATTGGTAAGTAGGCTGCCCCCCCCCGACAGTGCCGGCAAAGTACCGCGTTCCTCGACTGTGCCGCGATAGTGCCGCAGCGGCTCCGTGATCACACGATTCCGCTGCCGTGCCTTGAGCCTCGAAATCGCCGCGATAGTACCGCAACGGCTCCGCGTTAGAACCGCATCGGCTCCGCGAGGATGCAGCGGCGAAGCCGCGTGGAGTACGATGCACTGTCCTGTGCGGTAAAACGAAATTTTCGCCGGTTCAGAAAACCCAAGTTTGAGGTACATTCCGTGTTTCCTTGTGCGCAGAAGCGGCGGTAGCCTGTCCTTATCAGACAAAGGACGTAACGACCGCAGGTGTGAATTTTCGTTCTTACAATCAGACCCCCTATAATAGTCGTATAACTATTAAATAACTTCATATCAGACCCTTCCCCGAAGCCGCTGTGGCGTTATCGCGGAGCCGAAGCGGTACTGTCGGGTCCCCGCCATATGGCTCCGCGGTAGTGCCGCCGCGGCGCCGCGTTCAGAGAAAATGTCCGCGAGCCATGAGCCAAGATATGGGTGAGAAACTGTCCACAATGGAAGAAACGTCTGTCCGCAACACTATTCCATCAGATCCTTCTGGGATTGAAATCTCGACAACAAATAGATTAGAGTACCAGATTCCCAGATTTCGTTGCATGGTTGTACAGCGTATAAACACAATCAATCAAAACACGTTGATTTGGCGGGCTTCAACATCGAAGTTGTGCTTGGTAGGTACAATCATGGCAACAGAAAAGGCATCTCTTCTAAGCATACTGTAGATTGCGGCATAATCGACGGCAAAGTTGTATTTTCCTCCTGGATTTCGGAGAAAAAAACACCGGGAAAGTTAAGAAACGGTTTACTATTCTCAAGCGTAATTTCGTTGATCCGATTTTTTACTTTCTAAAGATTCATATTCGCGTGGCTGATTAACGTCAGGATATGATACATCTACTTGCTGGAATATTCAGTAATTCGCGAGATTCTGAAAAGCCACAATAAGCAACTGGCAAAGCAAAAAATTCTGATTTTCGCGTAAAATTCAGTGTGTCGCGTTAATAGGTGTACATTACGTCACATGTGTATACGACATCATGTCCCAGGTGCGTTGTGTCCTCGAGGCTCAAGCTTCTTGAGGGTACCCCCGCCGCAACTCGACTCAACATTTGCCATGGACCACCCCGAACTCATACTGGTATTCCGAAATACGGTATATTGAAGGTTGTGGGGCACAAAAATACGATTTCAAGATTAAGATTTTTCCTCAATGCGTAGGTAGATCAAAAATGACCGAAACCTCCATTGTTCCAGATTTGCAAAATTGAAACGTTTTGAGCTCTGCTCGCTGGGTTATTGGGCCTAAACGCAGATATACCATGACGGTTTTCAATTTTCGGAACACTACTGTAGGTTATGGTCCGAAAAAGGTGAACTAAAATCAAAAACAACCCCTATATTTTTGTTCAGCGCCTAAAAACCTCACTTGACATTGACTTGTGAACGTCTCAATTTCTGAAATTCAAAAAACGCTTGGCTGCCGAGATGTCGTACGTTCGTGTCGTGGCCGTGCGGAGGAAGCAACATCAACTCCGTGCAAACCGACATCAACCCTCCACGAAGGGTTTTGCTATGGGAGAGATGCTGGCTGGCCTCAGCTCTCCTAAGGATTCTCCTACAAAGGGCCGGCGTGGAGAGGAATACTGGCCCCGCTCAGAAGTACCCATGCGCCACGCGCGGCAAGGATGTCACATGGAGTAAAACAAGCGTCCAGTGCTTCGGATGCCAAAGGTGGGTGCATCTCTTCTGTTCGGGTCTCAGTTCTGTGAGGCATCATAACTCTGCTTTTCGCTGTGTTCTATGCTCCTCACCTTGCAACTCTGATTCCTTCACCTCCAATCGCCCACTTTCTATTGTACATATAAATCTCAATGGCCTTCAGCCAAACTATCTAAGCCTTCTCTCTTTGCCTGCACTCACCATCCAGATGTTATCGTTGTTCTGGGAACCAAACTTCCCCCCTCTGCTACCTCTTTCTCACCCAAATATCCCTGGCTATACTTCATACCATACTCCAAGATCGTCTTTCGGTGGAGGAGTTTCTACTTTTGTACTACATCCACTCTTCCTTCTCTACCCAATTCTTAATGTCCCTACGGACGGTACTCGAGTACGTCCTCATCCATCTCCCACTCAAAACTCCCCTCTCTCTTCAACATCTACATTCCCCCAACTACATCTTGGTCCCTCAACCTATAATCCTATCCCTCTTCTAAAACAACTCAACGACTGCGCCCTCTCACCCTCAGTCGTCTTCGCGGGCGACTTCACTGCTCATACCTTTGCTCTTCACTTGACTCTCTGATGTTAGAGGAGAGGACGTCGAGGAATGCAAGTGTAGAGTGCGGGACCTGGTTATCCTAAACGATGATCAGCCCATCCCAGCCAACGGCCGATCTTCTAGCCCAGACATTTCGCTCGTTTCCTCCAATCTCTCCAGTGCTTGCTCGTGGTCCACTTCTACAACTCTGTCTAGTGATCACATTCCCATTTTCGTCCATATCGATCTCTCAAATTCTCTAGCCCTTATTCTGGTATTCGTCAACGTTCTTATCTCCAATTTAGGGCCTTGCAGACTGGAGCCTATTCAGAGAGGTTGCACTCTCATCGAGCGGCTGAATATCCATGGAATGGCGATGTTAATTAGGAAGAGCGTCACATTAATCTGACGCTATCCGGAAGGCTATGAAAGCGGCCATACCAGAAGGATATGTGAAAACTTTTTACCCTAATGTCACCAGGGAAATACTTCAGAAAATCTCAGGACAAGAGATGAAAAGAGATCTACAACCATCTGGACCCGGAGGTCACTGAACTTGACGACGAGATTAGAAAAGACTTGGACAGGCACAAGACGAGTGGCAGAAGTTCACTGAAAAAATTGAACTTCAAGGCGCAAATGAATGCTGCGGACATGGAAAATCCTGAGAAACCTTTCCGTAAAAGCCACACCCGCCACCGTATCTGCTGTCGAGTTTGAGAACAATGTAGTGAAGTCAGGACAAGATGCTGCCACGCGCTGGGCAAGAGCTTCTTCGCAACATGTGCGAAGCGAGGCCCGCAAAAACCGAGTGACAGTAAGTGAGGAGCTGTGCCGCCTTCCGCTTATGGGCGCGGCTGACGCCTTCACTCCCTGCGCTGGTGGAGAAGATTATAAAGCGATGCACGTAATTCCAAAGCCATTAGACCTGACGGAATCTGGTCCGGCAGTCCTAGAAGAAGCTCCCAAGTGAATTTCTCTCGCTGCTCACCGATTTAATGAACACATCATTCCGAACCTGCACACACTGCACCACAAGACTGGAAAACAGCAAATGTCATTCCTCTGCCTAAGCCCGGTAAATCGCTGTCATCAGCGAAAGGATGCGAGCCAATACGGCCTTTTGTCACTTCTAGCCAAGGTTAGCTGAAAAGCTTATCGTCAATGATTTGGCTCAGCATAATGAGAAACAACATCACCAGCACGGCTTCAGGAAGCTACATTCCGGCGCTTTTGGAAATCATTAGCTATGCCATCGGCAGCTTCAACAAAAAAAGCCCCTCAGGACAGTTGCTGTAGTCCCTGGACTTGACAAAGGCATTCGACGGTGTGTGCCTAGGTATTCTGTCGGATAATATGCTGAAGTCCTCTCTATTCCACCGTAGCAGAAGCGTTGGACTAACGGCATTCATCCAAAGGGCCGTCGAGCAAAGAAGATTATGTTTCAAAATCGTAATATACAAAAGTATCCCCATAGCTGCCGGTGTTCCGCAAGGCGGAGTCTTATCGCCCGCTCCTGTTTAATCTGTGCTTAGGGGAGGACATTCCGGCACCTCCCCAGGACATTAAAATGTTGTCAGCTCTACGCTGATGATAATGACCATCTGTGTTGCCGAAACCGCGACATACAAGTGGGCCGCAAACGGGGATCAAACGAGTACCTGATGGATTTGAAAAGCCATTTCGATAACAAGATGCTCATTGTCTCCAGCTGCCAAGTCTTCGAAAGTGTCAGTTTTCACAACGGACCCCAAAGAGCTGGCGCCCATCCCGATGTCAGCTAGGTGGAGATCGCCTGCCTGCTGCTCGCTTACGTCCGACTACTCGACGCCTTATACTCGATCCGTCGCTGAAGTTTCACGAACGCAAGGCGAAAGCAAGCAGTTGCCAAAAGCTAAACTCAATGTGCTAAGGGGCGCTGGGAGGTGACATCATGGGGGCGGCAGTAATGAAACTATTCTGACCGCGTATGAGGCTATGCTGCAGCCCGTCCTAGAGTATGCGGCACCGGTTTGGCAGCGCCAGTGTCGGACTCATCCTGGACTAAGATTGCAGCGTGCCGCAAAACGCTGCTCTTCCGGATCGCCACCGGATGTGCTAGGAGTTCGCCAATCCCGAGCATTTACACGCCGAGACACAGGTGCTACCAGTAAAGGAACACTATCAGCTCCGGGCCCAGCAGCTGTGCATATTAACATCGTCACAGCGGCCACGCACCCATCTTGGGAAATTGCCGGGCCTGTAAGAGAGGCATCAGAAAACCTTTTGCCGATGCTCCAGATAAAATCAACCTGCAGAGATGTGCACGATTCTACAAAAAGAACGCCTTCCGTCTATTTGCGCGAGGAGGGAGCACGCAGTTCATTCGAGGGTATCTGGAAAGCGCGGCTGTTGAAAATCCTATTCAGGCACTATATCGCCTCCGAGTTTCTTCTGAGTCTGAGTCTCAGCTTAGAAGACGTGCCAGATGCACTCTAGCCCCTCGTTATGCGCTGTGGGCACTCAACGTTCCTGAAGTCCTACGTGAACAGGATCGACAGTAGCACACTCCCGACGTCTGCCCGGACTGTAGTGGCCCTGGCCACAATGTGCCTAACTTATTCAACTTCCGAAAAACACACCTGGCATTGACTGCAATAGACCTTTGGACGAATCCAGGCGCTGGCTGCCCAGGTTCTGAACCTATAGCAATTATTACTCCTTTTCGCGGCTGCAAAGAAGAAGAAGAAAAACGCTTGCTATTTTACCGTTTTTTATCTACCCGTGTGCATAGAGTGAAGTTCTAAATCTTGAAATTGTTTCTTCCTATCTCGCTTACGACAGTCATTGGACCGTATGTTGGAAACCATATTCTGAGTGCAGGGTGGCAACTGCTTGCAGTTTGGAAATGTTAGAACAGTTCTATCACATAGTAAGCAGTCCTCAGCGGCTAGATAAAATAAAACGTTCCTGATGAACCTAACCAGCGAAAATTTCCAACGAACGAAAACGAACGAAAAAAAGTTCGAAAAATCTCTCTCGAAAGCTTCTGTTCGTGTACAACTACTCACTAATATTTGTATATCAACACCGTCTCGTTGCGAAAAACCACACGATACCTTCGATGATAAACAGAGAAAGCTTTATGCACATACGCTATTATTCACCAGAACTGGTTATTACACATAGCAAAGAAAAGATTTGGTTATGAAAAACTTCAATCAATCCGGGATTCAAGTAAAAGTCCTTTCGCTTTGCGAAAGTCTGCTCCATAGCCGAAGTTTGCTCCAATGCAGACGCTTCCTCCTCGGCAGACATTTTCTCCCCTCCTCCGCGGACATTTTCTCTGCACACGACGCGCGGACATTTTCTCTCCCCCCATTCGGACATTTTCCGTCCGTAAATGAGCGCCAAAGCGGCACCTATCAGCGGAAGGGCCTGCAGCAGCAATTTCTCTCCTCGCGGAGTCAATTGACCTCTGCGAATACCCGCTCCCCAGCATGCCCGCTTTTTGTAGAGCGGAGTGCACGCAAAACTCTAAATACGTGTTTTAATTCACTGCAAACGCAGATGGCACAGAAATTCAGTTAAGATGAAGAGCCAAGAGGGGTGATGGTGAGCCTATGAGGCAGATGCCACAGAGGTACGAGAGGCTCTCAACTGTGGAGCGAACGGCGCGTCTGGTCATTTATATTCTAACGGAACAGGCGCGCGGTACGGGCGTGACTTTCAGCTCTGAGTAGTACAGTGTTCAAACCAGCAGTTATCCCGCAATAAGTGTCAAAATATGTACACTCAGTAAAAGCTCGCTCCGACTTCAATACGTACTCCTTGCACAGACTTACGTATTGAGCTTCTAATGAAGTAATCGAGCTTTTATTGCCTGGAAAAAGGAAGGTTCGATGAGCATTTGTCATCTCATCGCACTCATAATTTGCAATTTTTGAGCGTCTATACTTTTTGCCCTGGCCAGCTGTAAGGTTTTTTTTTAAATTCAATGAAAGATGCATAGATCAATCGAAAAATCTATAAAAAAGTCCAATGTTTTGAAAAATTTCGTTCAGTGTACGCTGAACACGCATTAACGATTTTTGAAAATTTTCTGTTTTCTGCCCCCATTTTCGGAGATTTTTTCTGTTTTCTGTCAAACTAGATTTTTCTTGTTTTCTGTTTCCAAAATATTTTTTCCGCACATCCCCTGATCAGGACTGTTGTGTTCAGAAAATCAGCCATGTTTGAAAAATGTTTTTCTGTGACGCGAATTTTCGCAGCTCAATGCTTTCATTTTTCGGTCGTAAAGGCGTTTCGGCATAGTGGAAAGTCTGCGAGCGAGTGAGCAAATGGGAGCGTGGCCTTGAAAATTTCATGTGCAGAGTCGCGAGCATCCCCGCAGAGTATGATTTCGATTAGAGCGCGGATGCAATTCTAAAAAGACTCGTTTCCATTAGTTTGGTGAGATTTGATTCGGAATCTGTTGTTTCCACTTATTTGTCTGGTTGGCTTTTCTAATTTCCTATTCCCTGGACGTAACTGGGTGTTACACAACCCTATCTTCGTTGTAGTGCATATTTGTTCATTTTAACCTAAGTGTACAGCAAAAAATTAGAATTAGTACCTACAGCTGATGGTGTTTGCATCATTCACGGCTGAACACTAGTGTTCTTGTGTATAAAAACAGACGCAGGAAATGACGAATAGTTGGAAAACTGAAAGCAAAATAAACAAAATAGCTCTCAAAAACTTTGAATGATGGTGCTGGCTGAGTTGAAATGTTGAATACTGTGAGGATTGGTCGTATCATGAATTGAACTCAAAAGATTAGCAAAAGAAACTGTAAATCGCTAAAGTAACTCTCGCAAAAAATCATGAGAAAATCACAATCGTCCTCGCGCATTTCGCAGCGAGTTTGCGAATGCAGACGCTTCCTCTGACTTGTCCTGCAGGAGACCGAACTGCGGATGTTTTCTGCACGCGGGTCAAACTCGCCGCATCGCTTCCACTGGGGACATTTTTCTCCAAACAGCTCCGGTAGTTGTCCTGGAAGGCGCACGTTGAACCATTGATCGAACCCGCGCGGTGTACGATACGCGTGTGCATGGGGGTGGAAAGCCAAAGTCGGATCGATATTGTGGTTACGAAGTGCCCTCCTGATTGCAAGTAGGTTCACTCTTTGTGACCGAGAATGCTGAATTTGGGTCTTGTATATTCCTAACGGAACACCAATTTCTGCCTTTAGAACAATTCGAGTAGTACAGTGAAAAACGGTTTATGAGTAAAGTCAAAGCTAGGCTTGATCTCAGCGCAGCTTGCCGAAACGTTATCTGAAATGGCTGGCTAATACGGTAACAGACATGTTTTACGTGAACAATTGAGGATTCCTTAAAATTTACAGGAGAGTCGGATACATCATCATGCCTTCTGTGACAGAGACATAAATTTACGTACTCCGTTCAACGTGATGGGAGAGTCGCTGATGACTACGGACTCCACAAAGGCGTGCAAAGATTCTACAAACATACAAAGGCTGCCACGCACGCAGGAAACGGCTAGTGCAACACAATCAAATGTACCTGCAGCAAGAAACCTACTGGTAATGGGTGTAGTGAGGCAAGCCCCACACTTAGTCCGCTGGGAGGGTGGTGGTGCAGGAACGAGTGGCAGTGATGGTAGACAGAATTCCAATTAAGGTCTCTATCAGTGCGGCGGCAGGGTTTATATAGCGCTGGGTGGTCTGTGATTGGCCGGTTTATCGCGCCTAGATCAGGACCCCAACCCACATGGTGATCAGTCGATAAATCAACTGATATCTGATGTCCTACCACAACACCTCCCCTTTTAAGAGGCGTTCTACGGTGAGGAGAACCAATTCGTTATCAACCGACTAGAGTTCGTAGCGCTTTGGCTTACGGCGCTTTCGGGTTGATCTTCGTAACGTAACTGGAGCAAACCCAACTGTTCGCGGTTTTCGAGCTCGCCTTTCAACTACCCCTGGAGTTGCGCGACTCGTACTGGGTTGCTCATCGTTACCCTGTGTAGCGGCATCGGAGGGATCATCACTGGGTATGATCACAGTATCATGCTCTTGATCCGGCCCATCTTGACTAGCTTGTTCTGGCACTCTTTCAGTGCTGAGCGGGGCGGTTTCAAACAAATCCAAGAGCAGATCTCGGGAGTACGCATTGTCGTACTTATGACTCAATATGCTACCTCGCATTTGATTTGCATGTTTGCGAACTGTTATACCTCCAATGTCAACTTCGTACATGACTTTCCCAATGGTCTTTACCACTGTCCCTTGAGTCCATTTAAAATTGGATGCTCCGTTGTAATCCTTTACTAGGACAGTGTCTCCGGGTGAAAAGTTTCGGCGTTTCGTACCATTTTTCCGATTAAATTGTTCTTCAGTCCTTTTTCGATGGTCAGCGGCACTGTCTGCTTCTGTCTGCGCTTCCGACGGTCTTAGCATACTCAATCGGGTTCTTAACTTTCTTCCCAGGAAAACTTCGGCTGGACAATTGCCTTGCAGAGCAGAATTAGGTGTTGTGCGGTAAGCCAACAACACAGCGTTTAGACAGTCACTTTCTGGGCGAGTGGACGACCTCCCCTCCCCTTTTAGCTTCTTAATCCCTCTTTTCAGGATATCCACGAATCTTTCTGCTTGACCATTCGACTGAGGATGGTACGGCGGTTTTCTCGCATTTTCAACACCTCCTTCTTCGCACATCAGCTTAAATAGCTCGGATGTGAATTGTGTTCCATTATCGCTCACTAGCGTCTTTGGATTTCCACAGCGTGCGAAAAGCTCTCTCAACAGCTTCACCGTTGTGCCAGCTGTGATATTTTTCATTTCAAACATCTCCGGCCATTTACGCAAGGCGTCGACAACGACCATGTAGTACACTTCATCCATTGGGCCAGCAAAATCAACATGAATTCGCTCCCATACATTTTCTGGTGTCTTCCAGGTTTGCAGAGGTACTTTAGTCGGAGATTTTGATTGTAGTTGGCTATCAGCGCAACTTCTCACAACCTTTTAGCAGTCTTCATCGATATTTGGTCAGTAGACATAGCTTCGCGCTAGCCCTTTCATCCTGACAATCCCAGGATGACCATAGTGCAGCTCTAAGAGAACTTCTTTCCTCAGCGTCTCTGGCACGACAACTCTATCGCTTACCATCACGCAGCCTTGCACTATCGATAACGATTCACGTTTACTGTAAAACTGCCTCAAATCAGCTTTTACAACCTTTGGCCACTTTCCAGTATCAATGAAACTTTTCAGCTTTCGCAGCAGAACATCCTTTTCAGTGTGCTCACGAATCATGTTAGCTGTCACGGGCAACCTACGAATACAGCGTCTGCAAGCACTACATTCACGTCAACCTCTCACTGAGGCGACTACGCAGTCCTCCTCAACAAGAGGATGCCTTTGTATCAGCCTTGACAAACCATCAGCTTGTCCGAACGAATCCGTCTTGATGTACTCGATTTCGAAATCATAGCCTATCAGCATTGTTGCCCAACGCATCAGACGGTTGGCTGAATGGACTGGTACGCCCTTCTTGCTACCAAATATGGCCAGCAACGGCTTGTGGTCAGTACGGAGCGTAAAACGCCTCCCGTATACATACTTATGGAACTTCTTGATTGCCTCCACAAGACCTAAAGCCTCTTTTTCGATCTGGGCATAATTCTTTCAGCGACTGTTAGTGATCTCGAGCCGTGGGCAATCGGCTTTTTCTGTACCATCCGGCATTCTGTGCGAGATCACATACCTGATCCCATAATCGCATAGCGTCAGCAGCCACGATTATCTTCTTTTTAGGATCATAGTGCGTCAGGTTCAAGCCTGACACCAGCATTTTCTTCAATTTCTCGAACGCTGTTTCATGTGTGCTTTTCCATATCCCCTTAACGTCATTTTTCAGCAAAACATCCAGTGGTTCAAGCATCTCCATCATATTCGGAATGAAGGACAAATAATACGTAACCACCTGGGAATGCGCGCAACTGTGCCACATTCTGTGGTGCTGGCATTTTAGCGATAGCAGCCACCTTCTCTGGATTTGGACGGCGTCCGTCACGGTCTACAACAAACCCGAGGAACCGGATTTCTGGTTTTGCGAACGAGCATTTTTCCGGTCTCACTCGAAAACCGTATTCATTTATTCGTTTGAATAAAGCATGAATATTCTTTCTATGCTCTTCAGGTGTCTTTCCGACCACCAGAATATCGTCAAGGTAGGCTATTACTCCTTCCAGACCCGGGATCATTTTGTTCATGATGCTTTGGAAAATTCCTGGCGCTGCCTTGATACCAAAAGGCAACCTTTTGTATCGGTATAGACCTTTAAGTGTATTGATCACCACGAACTTTTGGGCCTTATCCGTCAGTTGCACTTGAAGGTAAGCATTCCGCATTGACAGGTCTTTTCATTCTGAAAATCGGCTTCTTTTCAACTGACGTGCCCGGACTGTGCGCGACAGGCCACGTATTACTAAGCCCTCTTGAGAAGTCGAAGAAGCCAACAACGCTCACTACAATAGACTTGTGGACGAATCCGGTGCTGGTCGCCCAGTTCCCCAACCTGTTGCGAAATCCTCTCAGTGGCTGCGAAGAAGAAGAAGAAGAAGAAAGAGCTTCTAATAAAGTAATCGAGCTTTATTGCCTGGAAAAGGAAGGTTCGATGAGCATTTGTCATCTCATCGCACTCATAATTTGCAATTTTTGAGCGTCTATACTTTTTGCCCTGGCCAGCTGTAAGGTTTTTTTTAAATTCAATGAAAGATGCATAGATCAATCGAAAAATCTATAAAAAAGTCCAATGTTTTGAAAAATTTCGTTCAGTGTACGCTGAACACGCATTATTGATTTTTGAAAATTTTCTGTTTTCTGCCCATTTTAGAGATTTTTTTGTTTTCTGTCAAACTAGATTTTCTGTTTCCAAAAATATTTTTTCTGCACATCCCTGATCAGGGACTGTTGTGTTCAGAAAATCAGCCATGTTTGAAAATGTTTTTCTGTGACGCGATTTTCATAGCTCAATGCTTTCATTTTCGGTCGTAAAGGCGTCGGCATAGTGGAAAGTCTGCGAGCGGTGAGCAAATGGGGCGTGGCCTTGAAAATTTCGCGGTGGAGTCGCAGGCATCCCCGCAGAGTGTGATTTCGATTAGAGCGCGGATGCAATTTGGACTCGTTTCATAGTTTGGTGAGATTTGATTGGAATCTGTTGTTTCCACTATTTGTCTGTTGGCTTTTCTAATTTTCTATTCTCGACGTAACCGGGTGTTACACAGCCCATCTTCGTTGTGCATATTTGTTCATTTTAACCTAGTGACAGCAAAATTAAATTAGTACCTACAACTGATGGTGTTTGCATCATTCACGGCTGAACACTAGTGTTCTGTATAAAAACAGACGCAGGAAATGACGAATAGTTGGAAAACTGAAAGCAAAATAAACAAAATAGTTCTCAAAACTTTGAATGATGGTGCTGGCTGAGTTGAAATGTTGAATACTATGAGGATTGATTAGTATCGTGATTTGAACTCAAAGATTAGCAAACTGTATAAATCGCTAGTAACTCGCAAAATCGCTTGAAAATCACAATCGTCTCGCGCATTTCGCAGCGAGTTTGCGATTTCCGCGACGGGCAAAACACTCTGCGCACCCCCCCCCTCCTTCGCAGCCTATGCGGGGCGGTCGCGGTCAAACTGCGTACTCAGGAACTCGGGGCTCGCGACCCGAAACGTCTGACGTGCTTTCGGGTCGTGCTCGCCATCCGCTAACCCCTCATTTTGGAGTGCTCGCCGCCCGCCCCTCGCCTCCGCTCGCCACCTGCTATGGGTACAGCTGGTCGCGAGCGTGAAAAGTGGTATAGCGGGTCGCGAGCTCTTTGCAAACCAGTCGACCGCATTGTTTTTCAAACGCCACAGTTGGCGTCTCTAACATCGACTTCATTTTCTTTTAGTACTCTCTCTCACACCTCTGCTTCGAATTTTCTTGTTTTTATGCCTCTGCTTTGATTGCATTCGTTATTTGAGAACAACGGTAAAGTTTCAAGCTATTTGAACTTCTGGCAAACGCCGAAAATCTGAATTTGTGCGTGCCATCTGGGCAACTAAACATGTTTTTGTTCAGATGAAAATTGACTTCAACAAATTCCTCGATAAAATTTCACATTTCGGCCAGTACTCGGTATGCCCTCCTGACTGATATTTGCACCTACTGTTCACAACGTGATAGCTGTGACCCGTTAGCCAGACCGTTTTCGCGACCTCCTTGTCATTCGGTGAGGCAGCACATAATTATTTAATGCTTTAGAAGTACCCACGAGTACCAGACAGGTGTTAATCACTCGCCCTAGGACAATCACACCTCCATTATCACCATCCTCACGTCGACGTGTTACTCGATACGCCTCAGATCATATGTGATGACTTCTCCGACAAATGTTTTTTTTTGAAAATTTCTATCAACCCCAGCTACTCCACGTGAATAGTTCCCTATCCCTATTTTCGCTATTCAAATATTTTCCATTTAGATATTTGCAATTGACACAAATTCTCCAAAAAATTGAATTAAATCTTTTGGAACACTTCAAATTAATTTTTTTTAATGAGGACAAATAAAATAAAAAAGCTCATTGCTTATTCATGAATTTCGAATGACTCGTGAGCTAAAAAATTTTGAACATACCTATTTGATGAATGTCAATAAATGTAAATTTATCAGATGGTACGGGCGAGTACTTGAATTTTTGAGCGGTCTTCAAATTATGTGTGTAACATCATAATTAAATTTGTTTTGTTCGCTTAATAATTTTTTCCAGGTGAAGAATTTTTTCCGTTGGTACGCATGCTTCCATTCTTGAACCGGTCCGCACAGTGCACGATGTGGGAGCTCGTGCTTATGAAGGTGAGATGCTATTTTTAATTGTTTGCGATTCCCTTCCCGGGCTTATATTAGACGACAAGAAGCAGCTGATTTAGAAGTTTTCCTTAAAGCTCTAAACGTTTCAAATTTTTAGAGATGCTGGTTAATAGAGTTCGTAGAAGAGCTGCGTATTTGGAGCGTCTGAGGAATGGACGAAGAAAATGGAAGTCAGCTATCGACTGATTCGTGAGTCATTTTGAAGAAGGCCAATTTTCACGTTTTTTACACGGCTTGTTTTCAATGCACCACGATGTTTTAGAAAACCATAATCCGCAGAGTTCTGTAGATAATTTTTCAATAAAAATTGCAAAATACCTCAGATATTTCATATTCCTAGAGGGCATATTCATATTTGCGAAGGAAAAGGGGTATCCTAGGGAAATTTAGGACGTCCAGAAAAACTGTTTCAAAGTTCGCCCTATTTTGGGGTGCTGATTACAAATCTCAGGTCCATTTGTCATTTTGTTTCGAAAGAGGATTTTCTGAACGTCTAAAATGTCCTTGTCGGTTCCCTTTAACTTATCGCTAGCACCAAAAGGCATTGTTTACGAATTCACTCAGGTACTCTGCTTCTCTGGGCCAAATTCGGTCCGCAATTGCGTCTCGACACGCTTTGCGGCCGCGCTTTCGACCCGGAAGTTTCCAGCGCCGCAGCCACCGATATGTTCACTCTAAGTGGGTTTTGGAAACTGGAGACTAGACAAAATTGGAGAAAACTGTATAAAAAAAGCCACATCGAGTCGGCTTTGGCGCTGGAAACTCGACTGACTCGAGCGCGTGCGGCCGCAAAGCGTGTCGAGACGCAATTGCGGACCGGAATTTGGCCCAGATAAGCACAGTAATTAGGAAATTTCGAGCACGGACTCTCATTAATGTATAGTCCGCCGACCATTTGCCGAAAAAAGGTTTAATTACCCAAGTTTGAGGTATCTGGTGTCTGTGGTTGGTCAGTCTCAAATGGCAATGGGCAAGGACGACCTTTTGAACGTAGCTAATGGTTCGGACGTCGAGCGGGCCGTCAAAGAACTTATGGAAGATGATGCAGTGCCGCACTATGCTCGGGCAATTCTGGCGCTCCTGCTGGAGGGGCGACGTCACACGGATGCTGCTTTACGTCTGAACGCCGAACTTCTGGACAGGCTGGACAACCTCAACAAGGAAAACACCATGTTGAGAAGTTCTCTCCAAAGTCAGTCTGTTAATCCTGAGCTTGTGAATGGAAATATTATACCTTCTCAGACGTATTCCATTGCATTACCATCTTCTTCTCAAGTCTCATCGCCTCCTGTTACCACTCGTGATAGTGAGAGTGAGAAGGAGCGCGCTCGCTCCCTGGTTCTTAGTGGTGTTCCTGAGCCGAAGCATCTTCCTGTACGGCAAAGATCGAGTCATGATGCCAATTTTGTGATGGATGTTCTTTCTCATTTAAATGTGGATTGCTCTCCGGTATCTGTTTATCGCTTAGGCTCGCCGTTTCAAGGCAAAAATCGACTTTTGAAGATTATCATGCCATGTTCTTCTTATCAGAAACAGGCGTTGAGAAATCCCTCCCGTCTGGAAGTTCTTCCCCGTTAAGGGCTCTATCTCAGGGAATCCCTAACGAAGGAAGAACGGTTTAAAAGAAGGAGGAATATCGGAGGCGTATGAGGGCTGGCCCTGGAGGTGGTGTCGAGCCAGTCTCGCCTTCTAGGGGTGAGGGTGGACCGGCCGATTCTGCCTCTGGGTAACTCCTTCTGCGGCCTCCTCATCGAACCACGAAGAGTCAACGCCTGCGGATCAGGGAAACTGATTCATCCTCTCCGGTATCATTGTAGTGTTTTGAAATGTTTATATGCAAATGTAAGATCTGTCTCAAAAAACAAGGAACATATTGACCTGATTCTTTCCAATAATTATGATATTTATGCCTTCACTGAAACATGGCTCAAGTCTAGTCATTCGGTTTCGTCCTTATTGGGAAATTTCTCTCTGGACTATGAATTCAAGAGGTGTGATCGCGTTAGGAAGTCAGGCGGCGGGGTGATGTTGTTGGTGCATCGAAGCCTCTCAATATCTGTGGTTTTCTCTGAGTGGGTGGAACACGCTTATGAGATACTTTGTGCCGACCTTTACCATGAAAGTTCGAGCTTTAGGGTCGTGGTTGTTTACAGGGCCCCGTCTTGTGATTCTGCCGGAACCGAAATGCTAGTCAAAGTTTTGAGTGATTTGATAGCGTGTGAACTCCACACGATCATCGTGGGGGACTTCAATTTGCCGGACTTCGCTCGAAGGAGTGAAGGGGATGTGGTGGCAACAAATCTATCCTGTTTGGAGGAGCTAGTTTACTGTTACGACCTGTTCCAATTTGTTCATGAGCCTACTAGAGGTCATAATGTTCTGGATCTAGTGTTCTGCACCCATGAAACTCTACTGGAAAACCTGGAAATTTTGCCTCCGGTGGGGTTAAGCGATCATAATAGCATTTCATTTGATATTCAATGTTGTGAAACGGGCTCTTCACCGGTCTATCGCAGGGTTTACGCAAAGTGCGACTATGCAGCCGTCAATGGATATCTTAGCCAAATTCACTGGGTCAGTCTGTTAGAATCTACCAATAGCGTAAATGAGAAATATTAACTTTTCTTGTCAATTATCCAAGCAGCTATTGATCTGCATGTGCCGTGGAAGCTTGTGCCCTCTATTAAGTCTATTCGCCTGCCTGCTCACTTGCAAAAATGTCTGAACATCGTGAATGCCTATTTTATGAAGCAAGGCGAACTGGGAATTGGGAAACATATAACGCATTCGCGAAAAAGTTCCATTCTCAGCTGGGTAGGTGTAACAGTAATTTGGAGAAGAAAAGATAGAGTCGGGAGATAAGAACTTCTATCGTTATCTGAATTCCAAGTTACAGGAAAGGAGTAGTCTTGGCTGTCTTAAGAACGGAGACCTTCTTGCAACATCGGCCAGTGATAAGGCAAACATGTTGGCGGATCATTTCGTGAATCAATTCCAAGAAGATGACGGAAATTGTCCGTCTTCATCCTTCTCAGGTATTCAGCCTATGACTGATTTTCCGTGGTTTCATTCTATGAAGTTGCAGGATTTGTTAGTAAAGTGGTCTAAATCTTCCTCGATCACCCCGGATTTCATTCCTCTGTTTTTTATTCAGAAAATTGCACCCGTTATTTGTGGTCCCTTGGCCTATATCTTCAATCAGTCTCTTATCTATGGTGAAGTCCCAATCCGCTGGAAACACTCTTTTGTAACACCAATTTTGAAGAAAGAGCCGGCCACTGATCCAGGAAGTTATAGACCAGTTAGCATAACCTCACTCTTCTGCAGACTGTTTGAGAAGGTTCTAAAAGAGCACATCGTCCTACATCTGTTTTCGAATAACATCATTCCCAGGAGCCAACATGGTTTTGTACCTGGAAGATCGGTAGAAACGAACCTTTTGGAATGCATAAACGATTGGACGGAGGCCCTTGACAAGAAATGCAGTTGTGATGTCATTTACTTTGACTTTGCAAAGGCATTTGATCGTGTCTCACATTTGAAACTGCTATCAAAACTACGGGATCTGGGATTTCATCCGATTTTGATAGAATGGCTCGCCCAATTCTTGTCTGATAGAACGTTTCAGGTGAGGGTCGGGGATTGTTATTCCAAGGTGAGAAACATGGCGAGCGGGTCCCACAAGGGTGTATTATCACCAATATTGTTTAGTATTTTTACAGCTGACATTCCTATCATTTTTCATGACAAAAGTGTTACAGTAAAATTTTATGCGGACGATATAAAGCTCTACAAAGTCATTTCTGATCCATTAGATACCCAAGTGCTGCAGGAGGATTGACCTGATAGTTGACTGGGCGAGAGAATGGCAGCTGCCACTGGCTCCGCAAAAACCGTATTTATGCGGGTTCATTTGAGTCCGACGTCGACGGCCCATTCATATACATGTGCTGTCGCGCTGCGAGCGGTAGACTCGGTTCGAGACCTCGGTTTTCACTACGACAGGAAGTTGGATTTTTCTGAGCATGTCAAAATCAAATGCCAATCGGCTCACAGGCGGATTTTTCAGATTTATAAGGGTATCTCCACTAGAAACAAACAGGTTCTGCTCCGAGCATATAAGACTTATATACGACCCATTGTGGAATCTGGAACATCAGTATTCGCTCCGCACAAGAAAAAGGATATTGACGCGCTCGAAAAGGTCCAGAATAGTTTCACTCGCAAACTGTTGATTCGCATCGGTGGTTTCCTGAATTCCAAGATACCCAGGGCCCACTTAAGGAACAAATATTTTGGGTTGCCAACGTTGGATTCTCGGCGCAGAGTATTTGACCTTTGCATGGTCCGCAAACTTCTGGAAAACAGCAGTATTTTCAGGCTTGCACCCTATTTCAAACTAGTCACATCGAGAACTAGAGGTGAAATAATGAAAATATTTCTCGGTCGGCCAATTACCAGTGTTAGGGTTAGGTCTTTCCACATAGGGCGGGTAGCGCATACCTGAAAATGGCTAGAAGAGCCACCGCCGCCGCTTCCTTGGGCCAGTTTAGGCGACGGGTATCCCAAATAGGTCTTAGCTACGAAGCATAGCAGTTCCGACTCTGTCTTCTTTTCTACAGAGAGATCTTCGTTTGTTTGATTGGTAGGGTGTATGAAGAATAGGAGTATTTTTGCTCAAGTTTTGCTGTCTGTTTTTTTCTTTCTTCCGGTCTTGTTAGTTTTTCTGTGCATCTCTTCTTATTCTTATCACGCATTTGCCTTATGTGAGTGTAATAAACATATACACGACATTTCGCCTGCCAGCGAAGGGCCGATGTAAGACATTTAACAAGCAACGGTCGAGATAATTCGCAAGTAATATACATTGGTCAATTTCAATAACATGTACATTGATCCAGGCCTTTTATGCTACATGTAATATGTTTTCATTTTTCTGAGTACCTCGTCGAGCTGAAGCTCTTCCACGATGATGCGATGCTCACAGTTTCTGCTGCAAAGTCTTCTGTTTCAGTGTTCACAATAGACGCAAAGGAACACAGTGCCCACCCAGATGTCAAATGGGATGGTGACCGTCTGCCAGCCGTAAGATTTCCCAAGCTGATTGATCTCATTCCCGATCCGTCACAGAAGTTCCACAAAAACGCGGAACAGAAGAAAACCGTCGTCAAGTCCGAGCTTAATGTCTAAAGATTTTTGGGAGGAACATCTTGGGCAGCAGCAGAGACTACACTGGCGACCTGCAGAACAATACTTCAGCCAGCTCTGGAATAAGCAACACCAGTGTGGCAGCACCTGATGTCAGACAGCTCCTGGAATAAGCTCCAGCGTGTACAGATCACTGCGCTGAGAATTGCTACTGTCTGTGCAAGGAGCTCGTATACTAATGTTCTGAAACAGCCAAATCATCCGACAAGAATAATGAAGCCCGTTAGAGAGGGATCGACGGACGCCGTTCGCTGACGCTCCACGTAAAGTGGATGTACAGAGATGGACTGACTCCAATATGGAAAGGCTCCGTCTTCTGCGTGAGGAGCATACCCAGTTCTTTCAGGGACATCTTGGGAAAACGGCTGTAAACCCTATTTTGGGTGCGGTGCCGCCTATGTTTTTGCGAGTCCGAGTCTCAACGTTGAGGACACAAAGACTACCATGAGAAATACTTCTGACACGTGATTTGACTCTGATAATTGACAGAGCGCGTGCCAAATCCATTAGCAACAATCTCACTATATTGTAATGTTTACAATGTCTACAAATACCATCATCAGCCAAATCAAGTCAATAATTTCACTACATTTTAAAAATCAAGTTGAGAGCCAAATCCAATAAAACAGTTTCACGACATTTAAGAGCAATGCCAAATTCCTAACCTCTTAAAGGTGGAGCCCAACTTTCAGAAATTTCACAGCTTTTTTCCGAGGGTTTCCTTCTACAATATCGTCAACCTCTGGAGGGAGGAGCCGCGATGCTGTTATGATAGCTTTATTATAAAGTCAAGTTGATGTTTCTGAGGAAACATAGTGGTAGAAATGGAGAAACAACTGCTCTATAAGTAAGATAGCATTGTAATATGTAGCTGCATCGCGGCTTCCTAGAGATAGAATGTTAAGTGCATATACTTTCTGGATTTAAAAGTCGAAAAAATTGAGAAACGGGCTTTAAAATGACACAATCTGCACAGGATCATTCGCTCTAGCCAAATTTCACCGGTTTTTGGTGGATTTCGTTTGTCTGTGCCGGCCCAGAAGTCTGACTCGGAGGCATAACTTGCATACGGTGTCCTGGACATTAAACTTGAGTCTCTGCACACGTCCCATCATGTCCTGTACACTTTACTGGGGTCCGCACACATTCCATGATGTCCTGCACACTTACTGAAGTCCTGCACACGTCCCATGATGTCCCGTACATTCCTACTGGAGTGTCCCACACACACTCTACGACGTCCAATACATTCCATGCAACATCCCGCACATCCCTGCCGCTGGTTCTGCTTTCAAGCACGGTCCACATGCGTTCAAAAATGGCCTGCATTCTTCCTACTGAGGTCCTGCACACAATTTACATGTCCTGCACAGGTCCTCTACTGAGGTCCTGCCAGAAGTTCCATGACGTCCTGCATACTCTGTTGCGGTCCCGGCATAGTTAACTGGACACTTCAGCACACCCTACGACGCCTTCTCTTCAGACAGTATGAATAGGCGATCTCGATGGATGCGCATGGTACGAAGATCAAACGCTAATTCAAAACCTGGTGGCGCTTGCAGAAACATTCCTCCCGCACCACCGTCCCTCTTCCGATTCGGACGGGTTTTAGAGTTAATACAAACACCCACCCATATATCGAGGTAAATTTGTAGTTAAACTCAGAGCCTGTGTCCTCAAGAAAGAACGTTTGCACCAAACCGCGGCTGGCAAGCCACGATTCAATTCCCTCAGAGATTGAGATTTAAACCGCCACGCCAGCCGCGGTTTGAATTTACACGTTATTTCTGAGGACACAGGCTCACGGACCTAACCATACATGGAGTCTCTAAGAAAAACAATAACTGATCATGAAAAACCCGTCATTTTATGAAAATCCACACAGAGGTCGTTATTGCATGTTTGGACCGTCTGTAAGTGGTCCAGGAGGAAAATGGTGAGCTCTGCGGATGCTTCTGGCAATCCTCTGTACCGATTACCTTTCTATCACCAAGTTTCAAGCACCTGGTCTACGCCGTTCAAAAAAATGAAATGTGACGGACGGAGGCGGAGAAAATTTTGCGTAACTCGAGGCGCCATAGTATCTTTTTGGAGAGCGGTGACCGACTACAATGAAACTTACTCAGATACTTGTATTGGATTAGACCCTTTCGAATGATGCACAGCTATTTCTTTTTCTTGGTGACAGTATGAATAGGTGATCTCGGTATAGGCCATGCGCGCGGTAAGAGATCAGTTAACTCCAGAAAGGGCTTCGCGCTCACTCAAGCAATTATTTACAAGTTTTTTTAAGTTTCCATAATATAATAACCGATTGATACCGATATCGGGTAAACTCTGGTACCGCCGTAGTGACCTCGTTGGATTTCGATGATTATCACAGCGCGCGGAGCGGTGGCTTTTTCAATGGAACCTCTCCTTATCACCAGTTATTTCACCAAGGCCTCACTGCCTGCTGCTGGTATTGGGATCGAAATCAACAGGTCACACTATGGCGGTACCAGAGTTTATATGCCTTTGTTTACTTTTTTTTTTTATAGATTAATCTCGAGTGCCTCCTGTCCGGGATAGAACAACAAGCTTTCTATTGTACAATGCTTTCAGCTTGCTTTCATTACACGCCATGATATATATTAATATATTTGCGACCAATGTGATTGATAAGTGAATTCGGCATGTGAAATCATGATTCTGAACATTGTATTGATTGAATGCCCCTGTGATATTAAATGCTGAGTGAATTTATATTGATTGTCGGAATATAATATAATGATAATTACATTTTAACCAATTATAGATCATAAATCGAACTAACGGATCGAGTGTAAGGATAGAGGTAAAGTACAGATTCGATGGGTTGGTGAGAATTTAATGAACGGGGTGTGAGCTAGTGTTAAGTTATCACGCAAGAGTGCGCGTCCCCGCTACCATTTTGTCAGCGACCAGAGAAGGCGAGCGGGTGAGCGTGATGCGGCGAGCGCGCCAGCCTGATTTTGGGGTGCCTAGGGGAGGGAACCCGGAATAATGCTAACCAGATAACCCATACTTGGCGCGACGTGATTACGGAACGCCGCACACAATCTCACGCCCAGCGGTATTTTTTGGCACTGGGCGAGGTGGGTAATGCACTTTTCATCGTTGGGTGAAGGATTTTAGGTTATTCTTCCCAATCTGGGAAGATTTTCCAACATAAGTATTAAAAACACTGAATTGACAAAAACATACACGTTTATCCACTTTTTCCGTTTATTCTATTGTATCATTTTATTTTGCCTCTTTTTCTACCAAGTTATGGTTTCTAAACGATGGCATATTATCCATATACTAAAATGTGGTTTTTATTTCCTTTTGAGGCTCAATTTTTCGTTTGTTGCGTAGAAAATTCAATCCATCGTTCAATGGGGCTTGTCTCCATAAATTAAGAACTGAGGTGCTGGGCAATTCGCACAGCTCGTAGAGAAATCATCAATAAATTTTAAATTTAGCAAACTTCGATGACAAGAGCTGAATTTTAGAACTTAATCCTCCTCCTCCTAGACGGCATAAGGAAGGCGAGACTGCTACAACTAAGGAAAACAATCCTAGTTATCCAAGCAGTAGACTGAGAAGTGCACAACATCTATCCAAAGTTTTCTGACTTTATTTGTTCTAAAGCTTTCCATGGGGGAAATTTGAGGGTTCTATCATAGCGGGGGGGGCACTATTGCATCGATGCACTTGGCCACGCCCATTTTACTGTAAAGCCGCACTGAACTTGGAGCAAATTCACCCAGGATTTCCTCCTCACAACCAAATTCTAGATTTGTCTGCAAAATTTGTATGCGGGAGTTATTTGGGGTGTGCTAATTACGAATTTGATGTCCATTTGTCGATTTTCACCCTGGATTACCTCCCTACACACAAAGTTTCTTGGAGTGAAATCACGATAATTTTTGAAAAACCTCGAAAATTCCATGAGGGGTGGTACCCTTGCCTTGCCACGAGACTCTTCTTGAAAACGCCCACAACTTCTTTTCAGGGTGATTCTAGGCAGCTGCAAAGGTGTATCTCGGAACCTATATCCGAAATCGGTTCTTCAGAAAAGTACATTTCCTGTGGAATGGTTAGTATGGCACAATAGTTTCCTTGTGAGAAAACGGTTAGGTAGACCTTGGCACATCCCTAGAATTATCTCACACATGAAACATAAGCTCTCAAATGAGATGGTGCTCTGAGCCTTTAGAAATAAAAAATTTCAAAAAGAATAAACCAACCAGATTTTAGTAAATGGATCATATTCACTGTTTAGAAACCATAACTTACTGACAAAAGAAGTAAAATAAAATAATACAATAGCGAGTGTTTCTGAAACACTCAGTTAGCAATTTATGAAGACAAGCCAAAGGAACGATGGATTACGTTTTCTATTTAACAAACGAAAGAATTGAGCCTCAAAAAAGGAAAGTATAGGCAGATCACACGCACCATTTAGAAACCATAACTTTGTAAAAAAGAGGCTTAATAAAATGATACAATAGTTGGAAATAGAAAAAGGGTGTTTAAACGTGTATGTTTTTGTAAATTCGAGTGTTTCCAATGCTTATGTTGAAAATCTTCTTCCCAGATTGTGGAAGAATAACCATAAAATTCTTCGCAACGATGAAAAGTGCTTTACCACTCTCGCCCAGTGCCCCCAGATAAATTTTAGGCAACGACGCCTCGGCGAAAGAGGGGGTTTTTCGGTTTCGGAGCCTCGTCAAATGGCTGGCGACGCCTCAACCTGTTTCAGCGACGCCCTGGCAGAGGAGACCGCGGAAGTTTCGGAAATGATGAAAACGGGTCGACGCCTCAGCGAACAAAGTGCCTTTTGTCGACGCCTCGCCCTTTGTTCAGCGACGCTTCGTCAATGAGCTCACGGCCCTTTAATCAACAAACAAAACATTTTAAGACGTCGACTGCAAGCAGCCGGTGCTCTTTTCCTGATTTCGCTGTTCCTTCTAACGTATCCAAAGCTTTATAAGTGCCAAGTGCCCCACTCACCACCTGTTTTTTCCTGTGTTTGCAACTGATTCAGTGTAGTTCTACTTAGCAGGTACGCAGTCATTTTCTCTTATATGCTTGTGTTTACTTTTCGATTCGATTCCTCCACTATATTTTGCGACAGCCGCCCTGTTTTCCGAAGCAGGATCTGCAAACCGATGACAGAAAATTTATAATCTACTTAGTTAAAGTATCCGACATTGTCTCAAAAGGTGAGTCAAAACTTATTATTCTTTGTTCTTTCTTTCCTATATGAGGGATAATAATCGACCGTGCCGCATGCTTACGCCGATCAGTGATGTCCGCTCTCAAAGGTACGGTACCCTTTGCTTTTTTTGTATGAGAACTGCGCGTTTTCTGGTTTAGGAACTTCAAATATTGTGAGACCTGGTCCTTTTATGCATTGGCATACCTGGTATTGGATGCGAAACATGATCGTACTTGGCTGGAAAAGAGGGAGAATCGCTCTGAGAGAGTCGCTCAGTGATTTGCCGAAATTTTTCTCCCCAACTCTATATATGGAATTTCAACATATCAACGAGGTAGGTTTTCTGGAGCTGAAACGTTGTTTGACGGCGATCTACTCATTTTCTATATTTCAGAGCTTCCTCAATACATTACGCGATGGTGCTATAGATTACAATGGAAGGATCGTGATGAAAAATGGTGACTGATGTGAATTTTAAGCCTCCTTCTTCGTCGACTTTGCTCCCTGCTGCCACTGCCATTCCGGTCACTGGAAATTATCTCTGATTATGATTACCAAGCGCATAAGAATTTCATTACAAACTGCTTGATTTTCACTCATGCATGTATCCTTCATTTCCCCGCTACTCAGATACTCAGGGTGACGGCCCGCGAACCTTTCCCAGCTGGCTCACGGTCTCCATCCTCTGGCCGCTCGCCTTTGGTTAGCCGGCCAGCTTCATGTCGCTGGCCCGCCGATCTTTACCAGATGGCCTGCGATCGTTATTTGTATCATTGTTCACATCGAGCATGTCACCCTGGCCCTGCGGCGGAGAAACGCCCGCCTCGGTCCGCCGCAATCTGCGGTGTGGAACAACTCTCCCCGCGGATCGCGGCAGAACCCCCCAGCCGTGGGGATACCCTATCCCCTCAGCGGTCAAAAATTTGCTGGCCTGCGGAGAGTGACTCGAAGCCACCTTCCAAGGCCGTCATTAGAATGCCGAATGAGGACTCTAGTGAGATGAGGCGCCTTTTAGGCCCCCCTCAGACTTCGTCGAAAAACCTGCTGAGTCCGGTTGCCCCCAGCGCCAACCAGTTCCTCTGCGAGACACGCAATCGATAGTCAGCGGCAGGAGTACTTGGGGCAGAACGCAGACGCAGGGTTGGGCAGGTTGCGACCGGTCGCAACGGGGGTCTTAGAGATTTCGGAAATTTTTCAAAAACAATTTTGAGAGGGGTTCGTAAAATTTTGAAAAATGGGGTCTATCCCCAAGTCTTTTCGGAAAGGTAGCCATTTCTCTCCATTCCGGGGAGATCGTAAAAATTTTGGTCACCAAAAGGGGTCGTAAATTTTGGTTACCGGTCGCAACGGCCTGCTCAACCCTGCGCAGACGACGAGAGTCGAGATGCGGCGGGACTCGCCAGGTCGCAGTCGGCCGAAAAAAATGCACCCAAATCACGTGAGAAACACCTATATCTACCGGGTGGGGTGAGGATGATTTCGGTGGGACTCAGCCGGTGCATTGGCCCCGCCCTTGTACGCATGAGAACTATCAGTATAGACCGGGGGGATTGCGGTGGGCATCAGACGGTCGCAGTCGGACTCAGTGGGTTGATTTTTTTGCACCCGTTTCCCACGAATTCGGTGCATATCGACCGGGTGGGACTCAGTAGATCCACCGACTATGACGGGGGCCTTATACCGGCTGTGCACTTGATAAGCTTGGTACGCCGTGATCATTCGTGACCATTATCAATTGTCTCTCCAACCGGCCGAATTGAAGATGGCGTGATATCCGCGCTGCGTGTGCGTCGCATGCAGCATGGTTCGCCGCTGGCCGGCACTCTCGAAATGTGGGGCGCCGGCCGTCGTTTTCGGCATAGAGGTTCGCCGGCCGTCGCCCTGAGTACCTGAGTACTCGCAGGGTTGGGCTTCACTATCATAGGAATGGTGCGGTTTTGAGAATGATTTCTTTATTTTGATAGTTGCTTTTTTCGAAAAACTACCGCTTCGCATCTACGATAGTGATAATACGACTGCGAGTAGCTCGGAAATGAATGCTACCATTGTATTGTGTGAACTTGCTGTTATAAAATGTTATGAGATAAATAAATACTTGTAATGTTGTCATGTTTTTGTTTTGGTGGCATATGGAGAGATAAGGACTTGTTGGGAAAATCCGAGCAAGTTTGCAGCTCAATGTAAGCTTCTGAGCAAGAATAATAGGAAGAAAGGGGGGATCCCAACGAAAACTGTGAAAATACGTGTCGTGCTCCAATAAGAATGGCGCTGTCGCCGCAGCGCGCCCGACGAAACTTTGTGCGAGTGTAGTTAACGCGCTCCACTGACAATCATTTTCAGCGACGCCTCGGCAAATGGTCGTCGACGGCTCCCGGGGGAGAAGCCACTGAAACACAGTGGTAACAAATTTCGTGCGAGCGGTCGCCGCGCCGCGCGTTCTCATTGGAGCGCGCCAGCCCACATCGGTTGCGAAACACCGCCGAACCCACACTCCTTCACCTCTTCTCATGCTGTAGTTCGTTTCTCCATTCCTTCCTCCTCTATGTTTTCATCCGTTGCAGTAGTAAATCTTCTTTAGTTGATTAAATAGGGAATTCGTACTCCCTTCCAGAGATTGGTTGCCTTTTATGTCTACGAAGCTCGTGTCGATCGTCTCATCTGTGGAGTGATATAGGTACATATGTAAGATTATCGAAGTTTGAAAAAATGAAATAACTCGAAAGTACAGAAGAAGAATAGGTTCCATCCCACATCTTGTTCTCATAATGTGTGGAAAAACAGAGTAGAACATACAATTTGTCGAAATAACCGCATACTAGCAGTAGTTTCGAAACATGGTTCATCATTATTTGACTTCTTATTGCTGCACTGTTCTACCCTTTCGTTTAAAAAAAGCATCTTCTTCTTCTCAAGCTTATCGTAGAGGGTGAATTGGGGCGCCGAATGCGATTCGTACATCAGCTATTTAGTTTGTATTAGTTGTGCGGTAATTAAATGTGGATTTCAGGGCTCTCATTTACATCCACATCCTGGAAGGGTTTATCGACAGCTGGCTGTCGTTAACGTTGATAAACCCGCGACACTTGTTCAATTTTGGTCCATTTGGAATGTCTGATCTCAAGGGTATGTCCGATGTGCGAAGGGGAAATGGAACCTGATGAGGTCTAGGTGAGTGCTGGTTTATATTACTTTAAATTGGTCTTAAACTTGGTATTCGCTATGTTTTAGGAAAAGATCTGCGATGAGGATTAAGGTCGCCCTTCACGAACGAAAAAATCTACCCGACGAAGATTGAAGAAGATATATCACATCAGAGTCTTGATAGCTTTATAGAGATCTACAGAGTTATGCATATTTGTCAAACTTTCTATTGTGTATCAGAAAAAGTATTAAATTTTGTTTATTCAAGTGTGTGAAGTATTAATGAGCACGACTAGTTTGGACTATCATGAGATACCTCGTCATTGTCAAAGAGCGTAGAGCACCAGCGAGTCACTAGCGTAGAGCACCGTGTGGGAGTTCCACAAAATTTGTTTCTCATCAGATATAGCTTCAGAATTGCTTTCGGTGATTAGTCTGGGTTTCTTACCTCGTGGCGGAGATAGTTTGCCTCGGTGGGGCTCAAAAGTAGCCTGCGAAAATTAATAGAAAACAGCTGCGAAAAATTCCTAAATGTAGATTCCTAAGCACGAGCTTGCGAATGTAGCAAAAAAAGAGGAACAAAATGTTGGAAAGAAGTCTGCAAAAACCAGCAAAAATAGCACTGCGAAAGTGTTATCTGGATCAATTCTGCTGAACTTAGCTAAAGACGAAGTGCTGATTGAAGGTAGTCGAAGAAAATCGCTGACAAACACAAGAACGATAGTTAAGTGCGCCAGATTCGGGCTACCGTAATCTAAGCCGTAAAATGAACTGTTTGGGGACGGTTGGTCACGGACGAAACAACTTATTCGACGGCGACAATCAGATATCGCAAAAATGAAAAACTGTCTTTTCTCCAGATTTCTTTCTTATCTAAAAGGTTTTTGGAATTTGTGGTAATGGTAGGAGTTGGAATGATCATTTTATAGGCGTACTTAGAAATTTCCGTGATTCAGATTTCAGTTTGCGATAACATTCGTTATTTTCTTCAAATTACTTACAAAAACAATCAGTAATATTTTTTTTCAAAGGAAATCCTTTGCCTACCATGATATTCTAGCAGGAAAAGCTTGTTTACGGGTATCACGGAAAGTAACCAGCAGTTTACTTCAAACCTAATACCTATGAATCTTTGCTAGTTCCAGCAATTCTTTTCCCAATATGACTGGCTTGCTATGAAAATCCACACAGACAATGAATGAGACAATAAAACTGCTACCTGACAATTTCCTGTTAACATTAGTTTTTGTGGTACTCATATTCAGTTTTCGACCGATTTCGTGGGAAGTCGATTTGTTTCACCTTTCACAGACTCTCGTTCTCCACATGAAGATTTGGTGAATTCTTCAGTTTTGTGAAACCAATGCTTGAACACCTCATGAGTTTTCGGCCTAACTCTTGAACATTATTTTGCTCTCACGTAGAGAATAGACGTAAACATTGAAATTGGAATAAAAAAGTCGTTGTGTCCTTCCACTGAGCTTTCCAATAACAAAACCGTCTTAACGTCCTTTATGAACTGAGCGCTAACACGACCCTGACGAACGAAAATCCAATATCTGGCGTCGATTGAGTTGTTCAGTCCGTAAAAAACCGTCTCCAAACAATTTATTTTACGACTAAGATTACGGTAGCCCCGTTCTGGCGCACTTAACTATCGTTCTTGTCTGACAAACAACGAAAACGTGAAATGATCCAAAAAGAAGTGTTGATATTGAAACTTCTCGCCAAACTCTCGATTTTTTAATTTCGAATAAGACCTAGGTTTCAACTGGATTCGGATACTGGAATCAATTTGCCAGCCTGAATAAGTTTAAATTTTCGAAAAATAGCGCAGCGAAAGTGTTGTAAAGAACAATCTTGCTGAAACTAGCTAAAACGAAGTGCTGTTCAAATTTCGAAAATCACTGAGAAACAGATTAAGACGTTGTGGAGAATCGGATTTTCTATGCGTGCTTCAAAACGCGTTTAAACCATAAAAATGTCTCAATTAAAAAAAAAACCGGTGAGAATCAGAAATGAAACGTAAAATATCGATGAAAGGTTGACTTCTTAACATCAGTAGTAGGTAGTGCTCAATTCAGCCTTGAACTTAGTTCTCACAGTCCACACTGATCCAATACTCCTTGGTGGATTCGTTGCAAAGGTGTGATTGTGTAGGATTGAATATCGATCTGAACAAATTCGTGTGCCTGGCGTCGTGTAGCTGCTGCGCTGAGATGGCGCGCTCCAGTGAGAACGGCGCGCCCCAATGAGAACGCGCGGCGCGGCGACCGCTCGCACGAAATTTGTTACCACTGTGTTTCAGTGGCTTCTCTCCCGGGGGGGGGTTCGGCCGCCGACCATTTGCCGAGGCGTCGTGCCTCAAAACTATCTGAGCCAAAAATACCACTGGGCGTGAGATTGTGTGCGGCGTCCGTAATCACGTCGCGCCAAGTGGGTGTCTGGTTACTCTGGCATTCAGAGCGGGGCAGCCGCGCAAAATTTGGGTGCATTCGGTGCATTGACCCCTGCGCGCGCCTACCCCCGCCGGGATTTGTGGGCGGAGTTCATTTCGGAGGATCCGCGGGACCAAAAGGCGCGTCGCTTGGCTGGAATCCAATTGAACGTACTCTTCGACCTTGCAGTGAACTTCCTTTCATATTGTACTTCCTTTCATTCTTACCTTCATTTTCTCCACTTCGCCTATCGTGTATCCCGTTTTGTGCTCAATGGAGTTTTCCTCTTCCGAAACACCATTTCAGAAATTCCTCTGGTGTGATCTTCATACATATCTATATGTATATACTTACACAGGTTAGTTATTCTTCGTCGCTCTTTTTATGGAACTGTTAGTTCCGTATGCGGATGTAAAATGAGGTTCTCTTTGCCCTAGAGTGAATTTCAAAGTTAGAAGTCGTTAGCAAGTTTTCCACTCTGGTTTGAAGAAAATAGGTGATGCTGTCGATCTTAGCAGCGAAGCTAATGTTGGACATAAACCGCTTCACTTTATCTTACTTTCACGTTCTCCAAAGGTCGTTTGTTGACCTTCAACTTGTGCATCGAGTAGCTGTATTACCTGTTAATTATCCTCCACACATTTGCCAATGGGAAGGAAGGCTATTTGGCAAGGGGGACCACTTATCGCTAGATTTGCCCCAGAAACAAGAGGGTCATGAAACAGAGGCCGGCACCGCAACCTACCATTTGATGCATCTTCACGTAAAAAAAGGTGTTTGAATCGGAAAGTTTCTTTCTTGAAGAAGAAAAACAGGAGCGCAACATTGACTTTCCCGCATAATTTCTCAAATAAATCCCCTTTTCGAAAATACTATAGTGCAGATACTTGTTTTCCAGGAAGGAGCGAGAAGGGCTCGACTGGATCTTGCCACAATGATCAGAAAGCTCGCTGAATAGCTCTACATGTGAGTATAAACTCTTAGTACAGGATTGTCAACCTTCGATACTCGGTTACGAACAGGTATCTAAATTACAGAGTTGAGCCAAAAAGCTTTGTTTGAACGTTTGGACAGTGAAGACGACTACATCACTCATGTCGAATGCACGGTGAGCTTGTATGGATTTCTTCACCAATTCATTGACTGTTTTTTTTTCCTGAATTTTGAAACTTCGTCATTCTAGGCAAGATGTGCGCTTGTAAACGTACGAGATGAGGAATAGACCATTCGGCTGGATCCTTTCAGATGTAAGATCAATTTCTGTTCCGCGATTTCGTACTCCAAAGAATTTGGTTTAATTCTAATGCTTACCCTCTTTCCAGCGTAGAGAAAAAAATGCCCCGTTTGGGTGACGGTGAGAAGCATGTGAACGAGGAAGGACTGTAGACACAGATTTGGGGACAGCGACGATTTTCCCCTTGTAATTCACTTAATACGTGATTTTTTTAATTTCTATTTTCATTTCTTGATTGTGCCTTCTAAATATTTGCGATTGTGAATGCATTCTACGTGTCGGTAGTTGGGTCTCAGGCTATAAATTAATACGTGGTCTGCATTGATTTGCTGAGAATATCCAATATTGCAAAATTTCTCTTTGAATTCTTATGGGGTTTTGTACAAGATGTCGTTGTTCTTGGAGTTTCTCCGTTGTGTACATGAGCAGTACCTTTGTAGATGACAGTGGATATATAAGTATTTGAATGGATATATTATATATTATAGTGACTGTACAAATATTTTTTGTGACCGTTTCCTGCCTTTTCCAAGTATTTTGTGTCTTGTCCTCACTACTGCACTATGTTGCTTTACCTATTTCATTTAAGCCTAATGTGACAGTAGCGATCAGTGGTGACATTGGTAGCTGTATAATTTCTCTGTGTAATAATAATGAAATGGCGATCACAATATTGAATGAATTCGAATAGGTTTTGAATTCCAACTGAAATGGTGTAAGGATTCGTCTGTAAATACAGCTTTTTGGACATTTCCTGTCTTCACAGCAGCATAGGGATGTGAAAATTGGATGGAGAACTTTCAGTTTTTCAGTGGTACAAGAACAAGCAATTCTCAAACACCTTTGTTAATATATTAGTGTACAAAGGAAGGAAGCGTGCAGCTGCTTTTAATCAAATCGGGTCACCCGCGAGAGGAAGCTATGCGTGCGGCTCGCAACGCGTACCCGCCGATCGGACACCCCGCGCTACCATAATGGGGACCACCCCGGCCGTAGAGTTACGGATGTACCCGCAATTGGTCCCGCGGAGTATGCCGACAAAATGCCAGAGTAGCATTATTCAACCCCGGGTAAGTGCCCAAATTTAGTGCGGCACAGTAAAATGGGCGTGGCCAAGTCCATCACGCCATAGTGCCCCCCCCCTTCCCACATAGCACCGAATATCCTGCTGGACATCCAGACACATTACGGCACCCACATAACATTCCAATAGAAAGGGACCAATGAGAACTGATAAAAAATATACATACGCAGTCCGCAAATGAAATGCGCCAGTGAGAAATTACGATAAGAACGATGTCTCACTCACAATGTTGGACAAGAGCGAATCATAATACTGATCAAGCTGAATGCGGGTTTGCTGTATCCTCAGCAAAACATAACATCACAAAGAAGAAAAAGGTACCTATAAACTACTTATGACGCTAATACTCCAATACGCTTAGAAGTCAAGATGAGCAAAGAGTGGAAGAAGTGAAATCATCAAAAGACACGGCAGAAAAGGGATGGATTGAACACGGATGTTACGTAAATCTACATCACCTCGCCTCCGTCGGGGGCGCGAGCTTGCGCCGCGGCGTAGCATTGGAGCGCTCTTTCTCAACGTAGAGTGCAGTTCCTCGCCCGTACACTACTCCAGCTAGGTGAATTGCGATATTTAGTGCATGTGAGGAGTACACCGACCTCCAAACAGTGTCTATTGCTACTATGCCGGAGGAGACGTCACTTGAATTCGCGAATCTCGCGAAAAACACTGAGAAATTGGAATTAATGAAACTTAAAGCGAGTTCGGGATACTAATTGCAATACGTGTGTACCTTCACAGGTTGTTCATGACAATACGATGGTGTAAGGAGGTGGTGCCCCGATATTCATCTCTCAAACGCCGTTTAACGATATGGTTCGAAAATTTACTAGAGTAATCTGCAAGCCAGAAAGAATAATCTACATTCTAGAAGGGTAAAACATCTAAGCATTTGCTTTTTTGTGAGTAATACGGCACTGGACGGTCCAGCTCCGTCACCTGGCGACCTGAGCCCCATCTCCTGTAATTGCTCATGAAGGTCATTGACGTTTTTAGGCTTCGCTCTGTTTTTCCTCAGTTTCCCTGTCTGAATGTGTATATATTCCATGAACATGCAGGAGCAAAACTGTACCCTATTTGCCCTTACAGGATACAGCTTTACCATCTGAAGACGTGGTTTCGCTCCAATGTCTGTCAATTCTTGACGCGGCGCCGACTGAAATTTATGACTTGCAGACCCAGTAAGGGCTTCAGTGAGCTCCATCTGTTCGTTGCGGACCAGGGTTTCCCTTGTTTTTATGACTTGCCTATCTTACCGCGGGAATATTTATTTATTTACTTTACGCCGTTGCCGACGTGCTCAAAAACTACAAAACAGTAAGTTAAAAACATGGAACGATTACAAAAAAAACAAAAACTTAGCGCAACGCTTCAACAGCCGATCGCAAGACCATTATTCTGATTAGAGAATAATCTAAAAGGCGACAGTACCTAAAATTAGGAGCCATTACAGGTTGTGGAGAAGTCAGGAACAAAAAAAAAACCGAAGTAGTGCTAAAAGCCTGGAACTGATCAATATTACCATTACGGGAAATAAATTTATTCAATTCATTTACTATTCGAGTTACTGAGTTGAAAGCGACCCTACCCACGCGGCTTCCTAGGATGCATATGGCCCTCCGACCGCTGTTAGGTATCTGGGCGATGTATCTTGAAATAGTTCTAAATGCCATCTTGGCGGTGGAACATGGTGATTCTGAGCATTTATTAATGCGAATCGGTACCTGAGGTCGGTGCCGAATGTATTAATACACCACTAAGTACGAGAAAATTCTGAAACTCTATTCATTTTCGTTCGCAAAGATGAGACAGAATACTGTGTGGTCCTCCGGACGACCGCATGCTCTATCTTCGGTGTGTCTCTTCTGAGAGTGAACGGCGCATCCCTCATGTCTTCCTTGTTTCTCACCACAGACAGGACATGTGATTCGCGAAGCCGTCAAATTCTGTTCCTCCTGTAGTTCATGACACTGGTCTTTGGAGTCCTGATCAACACTATTCAAGAGGCGGTATAAGCTTTCTTTATGAGCACCTTGCCGCAAACAGGGCACACATAGTGTTCAGAGTCAGCCATATCAGAAGAATGTTCGTTGTAACAGCGGGCTGTTTTGAAATAGGGCCAACATACTTCCCACAGCGCGGAAAATTCTTTCTCGTTCAAATTGACAAAATCGATATGGCTTGCCCTTCCTTAAGTTCCGAAATATTGTACGCTAGAAGAGGCTAACATGGTTAGAGTTCGATAATCTAGACAACGTTGTTGGATAAAAAAACAGAAATTGCTATCTATCGAAAAAAATTTCGATTCAATTACTCTCCAGCATACTTTCCCAATCATCAGATATAGAGTTTTTCAGAATGAAACTGTTGCATTTAGTTTTTTTAGCAGTAGAAGGCGCTCGACATTACCTGTTGCCGGCAAATGAACGGCATGCCAATATGTAAGTAGTGGACTGTATATAAGCGTTTCAAATGGAAAAGCGAATAAGAGACTCCTGCGCTTCGATAGAAAATTTTCTGATTCTGGGAAACTGTTTTCCCAAAGTCCATTTTGTTAAAAAATACCCGTTTATTAGGCTCTTGGGCTCTGGTGTTGCTCAAGCCAAAAAGTGCTGTTGCTGATCCTTATACAATTGTATTGTAATGAACAGTCTGTGAAGGTACACATGTATTGCAATTAGTATCCCGAACCCGCTTGAAGTTTCATCAATTCCATTTCCTTAGTATTTTTTGCGAGAATCCCGTCCTTAAGCGAGGTCTACTCCGGCATAGTAGCATTAAACGTTGTTTGGAGATCGGTGTGCTCCTCACATACACTAAATATCGCAATTCACCCAGCTGGAGTAGTGTACGGGCGAGGAACTGCACTCTACGGTGAGGAAGAGCGCTCCAATGCTACGCCGCGACGCAAGCGCGCGCCCCCGACGGAGGCGAGGTGATGTAGATTTACGTAACATCTTGAACACGATGGTGCATGAAAGTGATTAACCACCGGAGGACGGCTGGCGCGACGCGTGTGACGCAAGTCTGCGGCGCGCGTTTGTACGATTTGAGCACGATTATACACCCGACCAAAATCCTATGCAGGCGAGAGAATGTGACATACAGGCGAAACGAAGCCTACCTCTGCTTAATACCCTACAGACGAGCCTCGAGAAGCGCAAATTTTGCAATACGTGGTATAAGCACTAAATTTCACACTTCTCTAAGGTTAAGAGGCGAAACTAGTCAAAGCTCTTCCTATTACAGAAGCAACATCAATAACAAGGGAGGGTTGCACACATAAGGTGGAGTTTCGAGATGCAACTTTGATATGTTCAAGGGGGAGGACAGTGCTCCAATATTCCATACTCAGAATCTGCTAAATGCCTCAGATTTTCAAAGCAGAATGGCAAAAGTGGACATTTCCATAGCATAGCCAATAGAAAAGGGGTAAACGAATGACAATTTTCAAAGCGTTCAATAATAATTGTCTCGGATTGAGCCTAAAACTCGTTTCTGGGGGTTGTTTTGGGTGCTAATTACGAATCTGAGGCTCATTTGTCAATATTTGAAAAACTCCTTCTGACTCGGTCCGAAGCTTCGAAGTGGGGGAATTTTTTCTGCCCAAACGCGACTTCTGACGATTTCGAGAATGCTATACGATCAAATCGCCTCAAAACTTGTAGTTACATACTCTGGTGATTCGAGAGATACATCCCCAGGCAAAGGTTGCTTCGCTCCCTATGAAGGGAACGATTTCAACCCGATGGTCAGCATGGGGAGTAACCGCGACGGGACACGCCGCGCACGGTATAGAAAGGGGATCGTCTGCTTATTAAGAGGGAATTATATGCATTCGTTCCCTCACAACAAGTTCCGTGATTTTCTGCGCAATTACAAGACAAGACGCGGATGGCATGAAAACGATCGATCAACGGCGCGTCCTGTCATTCTTTCCTATGTTTTTGATGCCTTGTGTGACCTTTCTTTATATCGTTCTCACTTCTTTAAGAACAATGTTTGAATATGTATATCGAGCATTGATGGTATCTATGTACAAGACTAACAACAGTCAAGCCAAACAGAAAAGGGGCGGGGGCAATTGCGTATTTTCACTAACATAAGTGTAGCTTGCAAAGAGTTCTGAGAAGGAAAAAAGTTCTTAAAAGTCCCAACTCTAAGATTTGTCCATACACAGAGTACTGCTTAGCCATAGCGTGGTTCGGATCCAGAAGCTTAACTTTTTTATCAGCGAGAGGAAACTGCTGATATTTTTAGAAAGAGTTATTGCTTTCATCGCTTCCTTCATCTTTCGGTGTTTTTTTTTCTGCTTTTGTATTCGATTAAAAGTTTTATATGTATTTTATGGTTTATATATGGTTTCTAGATATGTTTTCTCAAGTAGTGTGTGCAATGCCAAAACTTTCAGTTTTCCACGTTTCCTGTATTTCTTCTTGCTCAGAAATTTTAAAAAGTTTAAAAGTACATCACGCTGTTTCTGATAGAAGTGTCCGCAAAAGCTCACCTGAACACCCACTCGACGTCAAATATGTTGATTTCCTCTGAGTTTTTGAAAGGAAAAAAAGGACCAAAAAGTTCAAACACTGATATTTTTTTATACACAGAATACTAATAGACCTAAGGCATATAAGACCTGGAGATCCAAACAGGAAATAACAAAGCGGGAAATGAAAGAAAAAGAAGTAACTTAACCCATTAGTAGAGAATTATGAGCTGTCTCCCTCTCTACTGATCAGTGTGACAAAACTTAGGGAACCGGAGAGAACCATGGCTTCTGTGCATGATTACAAAGGACAGATCCTAGCATAAACTGGAGCTTCGAAAAAATGGCCAGCCAAAAATTGTTGTGTGGGGGAACAAAAAGAACGAAGCTCAGAGATTGCTGAATTTCCTTCAAAGCAGTGCTCACGATAAATTCAGATTTTGAGATTAATTCCTGAAAGTTTAGGTTCCTGGAAAAGTAAAGATTTGGCATGGCCATTATTTCGAAAAAATTCAGAAATATACTCCTTTAGAAAGGGAAGGTAAAAAAAAAATGGAAAAAGTTTTGAAATATTCCTGAGAACGATTTGGCGTGAGATGGCATTTGACGTTTTGGGAAATGTAGTGAAATAGGTTGAAAGTATGATTTGGCAGTCGAGTTTGAACCAACTCATTTACAAGAGTTGGGCGAAACGAGAGATCGCATTATGTATGGAGCTTTATCCGTAGAACATATCAAAGCAAAATCTACGCGTGATATGGAAACAAACAGTTGATTTTTACTTTCACTTAATACGTGAAGACCGCGGCATTCTTAGCTCCCGAACGAGCTTTTTACTGCTTTGCCTTATCACGAGTGATTTCCTTGCTTTTGTTATGTTCTACGGATAAGCTTTCATACAATCGCGATCTCGTCGTTTTGCACAACTCTTGTCAACAGTTTGTTCAAACTCGACTGCCAAATCATACATTCAAACTATTTCTGAACTACATTTGGTGCAAAAATCAAATTATCTCTACGCCAAATCGTTCTCAGGAATATTTCAAAACTTTTTCCATTTTTCTTTACTCCTTCCCCTTTCAATCTGAGTATATTTCCTAAACTTTCTGAAAAAATGGCCATGCCAAATCTTTACTTTTTGCCAGGAACCTCTAAAATTTCCAGGAATTTCTATTTATTTCTTTCCTAAAGGTTTCCTTTCTAACATGATTTATGCCTGGTGGTGTGTAATTCAAAGTAAAACCGCACTGGATGCCCTGCCCTCTCCTCCATCTATGACGCTCTTGCGCACTCCAACCGAAGGCCTGCAACACTTTCTATGAAGTCCTGCAGATGTCCGGCGCACTTTCACTGAGGTCCTGCACACTTTCTACGGCGTTCTGCGCACACCCATTTGGGTCAGAAGCCACTGCTCCTGCCGGTCATTTTTTCCGTAGGACTATCGTAACCCTCCTTCTAAAATTTTCCAAGTGTCAGCTTGGATATGAGCACATCTGTGGTAGGCCAACAATCATGTTTGCACAATTTCGACCCTCCCCATTCAGCCATTTCCCAGCGGCTTCTCGAAAGGAGAGCGGTGTGTGAACGAATGCATACTCGCTCCTCTGCCCTTTTTACCCACATGTTTTGAGCGTGTGTTATCGTTCGATATCATGTTTTTGTTCAAGAATGGTTACGGTAGCCCTGCGGAAAAAATTTTCCCATTAACATCGTTCTTACGTAAGCGTCTTTGCGCACTTTCACTTGGGTCATCCGCATGCAGTTTCTTGGCGGCGTTTGACGTACTTTCGTTTGGGTCCCCACACACTTTCTGCAGCGTCTGCCGCACACTCATTTGGGTCCCACACACTTTCTACGGCGTTCTGTTTCGCAACCCACTCGAGTCCCGGGCACTTTTTCTTTACGGCGTCTTGCGCACTCCTCATTCCGGGTCCCACACATTTTCAACGGTGTTATGCGCACACCCCAGTTTGGGTCCCGCACACACTTTTTACGGCGTCCGGCGTACTCCCACTTGGGTCCACAAGGCACACTTTCTTACGGCGTCTTGCGCACTCCCATTTGGGTCCCGCACACTTTCTACGGCGTCCGGCGCACTCTCATTTGGGTCCCGCACACTTTCCTACGGCGTTCTGGCGCATCCCATCTCGAGTCCCGCACACTTTCTACGGCGTCCTGCAGCACTTCCACTTTGGGTACCGCACACTTTATACGGCGCCCGGCGCATCTCCCACTCTGGGTCCCGCACATTTTTTCTGATGGCGCTCAAAGGCGCTCTCGACTGGGGTCCCGCACACTTTCTACGGCGTTCTGCGCATCCCACTCGAGTCCCGCACACTTTCTCAGCACGGCGTCCTGCGCACTTCCAACTTGGGTACGCAGCCACATTTTATACGGCGCCTCGGCGCACTCCCACTCTCTGGGTCCCGCACACTTTCTACGGCGTCTGGCGCCTCCCCACTGGGAATCCCGCACATTTTCTACGGCGTCTCTGCGCATCCCAATTCCTCGAGTCCCGCACACTTTCTCTACGGCGTCCTGCGCACTCCCACTTGGGTACCGCACATTTTATACTGGCGCCCGGCGCACTCCCACTTGGGTCCCGCACACTTTTCTACGGCGTCTGGCGCACTCCCACTTGGGTCCCGCACACTTTCTACGGCGTCCGGCGCACTTCTCATTTGGGTCACGCACAGCCTTTCTACGGCGTTCTGCGCGCATCCGCACTTGAGTCCCGCACACTTTCTGCGGCGTTCTGCGCATCCCACGCGAGTCCCGCACACACACTTTCTACCGCATCCTGCGCACTTCCACTTCTGGGTACCGCACATTTTGATACGGCGCCCGGCCTGCACTCCCAATTTGGGTCCCGCGCACTTTCTACGGCAGTTCTGGCGCTCTCCCACTGGGGTCCACGCACACTTTCTACGGCGTTCTGCGCATCCCACCTCGAGTCCCGCACACACTTTCTGCGGCGTCCGGAAAGCCACTCCCACTCTGGGTCCCGCACAATTTCTATGGCGTCCGGCGCACTTCCAACGTAGATACGCGCACATTTTATACGGGGCCCGGCGCGCTGGATCCGTTAACTGGGTCCCGCACACTTTCTGGCGGCGTCCGGCGCACTCTCTCATTTGGGTCCCGCACACTTTCTAGGCGTTCTGGCGCACCACACTCGGAGTCCCGCACACTTTCTACGTAAGGCGTTCTGCGCATCCTGTATCTCGAGTCCCGGGCACACTTTCTACGGCGTCCTGCGCACTTTCACTCTGGGTACGCGCACATTTTTATAGCGGCGTCTCGGCGCATCTCCCACTTGGGTCCCGCACACTTTCTACGGCGTCTGGCACACTCCCACTTGGGTCAACCTGCACACTTTTTTACGGCGTCTGTGCGCTATGCCTCCCACCTGGGTCCCGCATGACACTTTTCTACGGCGTTCTGCGCATCCCACTCGAGTCCCGGGCACACTTTCTACGGCGTCCGGCGCACTCCCACTTGGGTCCCGCACAATTTCTATGGCGTCCGGCGCACTTCCACGTGGATACCGCACATTTTATACGGGGCCCGGCGCTGATCCAATCGGGTCCCACACACTATCTACGGCGTCCGACGCACTGTTATCTGGGTCCCACAAACTTTCTACGGCGTCCTGCGCATCCCACTCGAGCCCCGCACACTTTCTACGGCGTCCGGGCACTTCCACTCGGGTCCCACACACTTTCTACGGCGTTCTGCGCACACCCATTTGGGTACCGCACACTTTCTATGGCGTCCGGCGCACTTCCACATCGGTACCGCACACTTTTTACGGCGTCTTGCGCACTCCCACTGGAGCCAAGTACAATTGCTACGACGTCCTGCGCACTCCCACTTGGGTCCCGCACACTTTCTACGGCGTCCGGGCACTCCCACTTGGGTCCCGCACACTTTCTACGGCGTCCAGCGCACTCTCATTTGGGTCCCACACACTTTCTACGGCGTCTGGCACACTCCCACCCGGTCCTCCGCACACCTTTTTTACGGCGTTCTGGCGCTCTCCCACTTGGGTCCCTCCCGCACACTTTCTACGGCGTTCTGCGCATCCCACCTCTGAGTCCCGCAACACTTTCTACGGCGTCCGGCGCACCTCCCACTTGGGGGTCCCCGCACAATTTCTATGGCGTCCGGCGCACTTCCACGTGGATACCGCACATTTTATATGGGGCCCGGCGCTGATCCAATCGGGTCCCACACACTATCTACGGCGTCCGACGCACTGGGTTATCTGGGTCCAGCCACAAACTTTCTACGGCGTCTCCGTTGCGCATCCCACTCTCGAGCCCTGCTGGGCACACATCTCTACGGCGTCCGGCGCACTCTGGCATTCGGGTCCCTGCACACTTTCATACGGCGTTCTGCGCACACCCATTTGGGTCCCGCACACTTTCTATGGCGTCCGGCCCAAGTACTTCCACTTGGGCAAATCGCACACTTTTACGGCGTCTATGCGCACTCCCACTGATTTGAGCCACGCGGTACAGTTTTCATGTTACGGCGTCCTGCGCACTCCCACTTGGGTACCGCACACTTTGGCTTACGGCGTCTGGTTATGCGCTCCCACCTTGGGTCCCGCACACTTTCTACGGCGTTCTGCAGCATCCCACTCGAGTCCCGGCACACTTTCATTACGCTATGTCCGGCGCACTCCCACTTTGGGTCCCGGCACAATTTCCTATGGCGTCCGGCGCACTTCCACGTGGATACTCGCACATTTTATACGGGGCTCCGGCGCTGATCCAATCGGGTCCCACACACTATCTACGGCGTCCGACGCACTGTTGGTTTGGGTCCCACAGACTTTCTACGGCGTCCTGCAGCATCCCACTCTCCGAGTCCCGCACATTCTTACGGCGCTCCAGCGCACTCTCATTCGCGGGTCCCGCACACTTTCTTACGGCGCCTTCTGCCGCACTTACCAACATTTGGGTCCCGCATACTTTCTATGGCGTCCGGCGCACTTCCATACCTCGGGTATCGCGTCACACTTTTACGGCGTTCTTGGCGCACTCCCACTGGAGCCACGGACAATTTCTACGGCGTTCCTGCAGGCATCCCACTCGAGTCCCGCACACATTCTACGCGCCGGTCCGGCGCACTCCCTCATTTGGGTCCCACACACTTTCTACGGCGTTCTGTCGCAACCCACTCGAGTCCCGCACTTTTTCTGCGGCGTCTTGCGCACTCTGGCATTCGGGTCCACGCATTTTCAACGGTGTTATGCGCGCACACCCATTTGGGTCCCACACTTTTTACGAGCGTCCGGCGTGACCTCACTTAGATTTCCCGCGGTGCACACTTTCTACGGCGTCTTGCGCACTTGCATTTGGGTCCCGCACACACCTTTCTACGGCGTCCGCTAAGCTGCACTCTCATTTGGGTCCCGCGCACACTTTCTACGGCGTTCTGCGCATCCCACCCGGAGTCCCCGCGCACACACTTTCTACAGGCGTCCTGCGCACTTCCAACACTTGGGTACCGCACACTTTATACGGCGCCCGGCGCACCTCACTGGGTCCCGCACATTTTCTACGGCGTCTAGCGCTCTCACTGGGAGTCCCGCACACTTTCTACACGGCGTTCTGCATCCTTACACTCGAGTCCCGGGCACACTTTCGTACGGCGTCCATAATTGCGCACTTCCGCGGTACCGCACATTTTATACGGTGGCGCCCGGCGCACTCCCACCTGGGTCCCGCACACTTTCTACGGCGTCTGGCGCTCTCCCACCGGGATCCCCGCACATTTTCTACGGCGTTCTGCGCATCCTACCTCGAGTCCCGCACACACTTTCTCACGGCCATGTCCTGCGCACTTCCACTTGGGCAATTTCGCCGCACATTTTGCCACGGCGCCCGGCGCATCTCCCCCACTGGGTCCCGCACACTTTCTACGGCGTCTGGCGCACTCCCACCTGGGTCCAGGCACACTTTCTCTACGGCGTCCGGCGCACTCTCATTTGGGTCACGCACACTTTCTGCTGGCGTTCTGCGCATCCCACTTGAGTCCCGGCACACTTTCTGCGGCGTTCTGCGCATCCGCACGCGAGTCCCGCGACACTTTCTACCGCATCCTGCGCACTTCCCACTTGGGTACCGCACATTTTATACGGCGCCCGGCTGCACCCCACCTGTCCCGCGCACTTTCTACGGCGTCTGGCGCTCTCCCACTGGGGTCCCGCACACTTTCGCAGTACGGCGTTCTGCGCATCCCACTCGAGTCCCGCACACTTTCTGCGGCGTCCGGCGCACTCCCACTTGGGTCCCGCACACCATTTCTAGTGGCGTCCGGCGCACTTCCACGTAGATACCGCACATTTTATACGGGGCCCGGCGCTGATCCAATCGGGTCCCGCACACTTTCTGCGCGGTGAGCATATGTCCGGACGCACTCCTCATTTGGGTCCCGCACACACTTTCTGAGCGTTCTTTGCGCACCACACCTCGAGTCCCGCACACTTTCTACGGCGTTCTGCGCATCCCACTCGAGTCCCGCACACTTTCTACGGCGTCCTGCGCACTTAATTCATGGGTACCGCACATTTTATACGGCGTCCGGCGCACTCCCACTTGGGTCCCTGCGCAAGACACTTTCTACGGCGTCTGGCACACTCCCACTAAGTCCCGCACACTTTTACGGCGCGTCTGGCGCTCCTCCACTTGGGTCCCGCACACTTTCTACGGCGTTCATCCATCACTCGAGTCCCCGGGCACACTTTCTACGGCGTCCAAGGCGCACTCCACTTGGGTCCCGCACAATTTCTATGGCGTCCGGCGCACTTCCACGTGGATACCGCACATTTTATACGGGGCCCGGCGCTGATCCAATCGGGTCCCATGGACACTATTCTACGGCTGTGTCCGACGCCACTGTTATCCTGGGTCCCCTACAAACTTTCTGCATGGCGTCCTGCGCATCCCACTCGAGCCCCTGCACACACATTCTACGGCGTCCGGCGCACTCTCATTCGGGTCCCGCACACTTTGCTACGGCGTTCTGCGCACACCCATTTGGGCCATCCCGCACACTTTCTATGGCGTCCGGCGCACTTCCACTTGGGTACCGCACACTTTTACGGCGTCTTGCGCACTCCCACTGGAGTCACGCACAGTTTCGCGGCTACGGCGTCCGCACTCCCACTTCGGGTACCGGGCAACACTTTCTACGGCGTCCTGCGCACTTTCGCCGGGGTACCGCACATTTTTATACGGCGTCCGGCATATCTCCACTCTGGTCCCGCACACGCCTACGGCAGTTCTGGCACACTCCCCGCACTGGGTCCCGCACACTTTTTACGGCGTCCGGCGCCTCTCACTGGGTCCGCACGGGCACACTTTCTACGACGCGTTCTGCGTGATCCCCACTCCGAGTCCCGCACACTTTCTCACGGCGTCCGGCGCACTTCACTTGGGTCCCGCAACAATTTCTATGGCGTCCGGCGCACTTCCACGTGGATACCGCACATTTTATACGGGGCCCGGCGCTGATCCAATCGGGTCCCACACACTATCTACGGCGTCCGACGCACTGTTATCTGGGTCCCTACAACTTTCTGACGGCGTCCTGCGCATCCCACTCGAGCCCCGCACACTAACATTCTACGGCGTCCGGCGCTACTCTCTCATTCGGGCCGTCCCGCACACTTTCGCATTTACGGCGTTCTGCGCACACCCATTTGGGTCCCGCACACTTTCTATGGCGTCCGGCGCACTTCCACTGGGCACCGCACACTTTTTACGGTGGCGTCTTGCGCACCCCACTGGAGCCACGTACAGTTTCTACGGCGTCCTGCGCACCCCAATTTGGGTACCGCACACTTTCTACGGCGTTCAGGCGCACTCCCACCTGGAGTCCCGTTTCTACGGCGTCCTGCCTCCCACTTGGGTACCGCACTTTCTACGGCGTCTGGCGCTCTCCCGCGGGGTCACACTTTCTACGGCGTTCTGCGCATCCCACCTCGAGTCCCGCGCACACTTTCTACGGCGTCCGGCGCACTCCCACTTGAGATCCCGCACACTTTCTATGGCGTCCGGCGCACTTCCATGTGGTGGATACCGGGCACATTTTATACGGGGCCCGGCGCTGATCCTAATCGGGTCCCACCACACTATCTACGGCGTCCGACGCATCTGTTATTTGGGGTCCCACAGACTTTCTACGGCGTCCCTGCGCATCCTTACTCGAGTCCCGCACACATTCCTACGGCGTCCGGCGCAACTCTCGTTCGGGTCCCGCACACTTTCTACGGCGTTCTGCGCACACCCATTTGGGTCCCGCACACTTTCTATGGCGTCCGGCGCACTTCCACTTGGGTACCGCACACTTTTACGGCGTCTTGCGCACTCCCACTGGAGCCACGGACAATTTCTACGGCGTCCTGCGCACTCCCACTTGGGTCCCGCACACTTTCTACGGCGTCCGGGCACTCCGTCTTGGGTCCCGCACACTTTCTACGGCGTCCAGCGCACTCTCATTTGGGTCCCACACACTTTCTACGGCGTCCGGCGCACTCTCATTTGGGTCCCACACACTTTCTACGGCGTCCGGCGCTACTCTCATTTGGGCTCCCACACGCTTTCTACGGCGTCCGGCTGCACTCCCAACGTTGGTCCCACACACGTTCTACAAGCATCGTCTTTGCGCACTCTACTGGGCCCCCTACACTATCTACGGTGTTCTGTGGCGCACTTCTGAGTCACACCGTGCGGCGTTCAAAAAGTACTTCGAGATCTCAAGGCCGTATGGATTGAAGGCGTTGCCCCGTCTCAGGGCGCGTTCAATCCTGAGCAAAAGCCTATCAGTAACGGTGTTTATTTCACTAGTTCATTTTTACGAATAAGTAAACGTCGGATGGTTTATAATAACACCAGCTGCGCCAGGCGGCTAACGCCGCCCAGCGCCGCTGGCGAACCGGCTTCGCCGGTTCGGTGGCCGGCTTCGCCGGCCCATTCAAGATAGCCCGTCCACACCTACGAAAAACGAAAAGTGTAACTATTCTATCAACCAATAACGATAATGCTCGTTCACACTTTTTATTCAAAGCATCTCTGCTTCGAAGAATAGCTTTCATGACTCCGCCGCTTGTTTATTTAACTTTGCCATAGGTTGGTTCTGCTGGCATCCCTCCATTAACCTTGTGTAGCACTCGTTAGGCTTCGCCGAACGATGGGCTGGCCTCTCCCGGCCTTCCTCCCTCAACTATGTGTAGCATTCAATTGTCTTCGCCAAACGGTAAACCGTCTTTCCCCGCCCTCCGTTCATTAAGAAAGTGTAGCATTCAATGACATGGCTGAACGGTTAGCTGGTTTCTCCCGGCCTCCCTCGCTCAAATATGTGTAGCACTCGCTTGTTTTTGCCGAACGTTAGGCTGGTTTTTCCGGCCGTCCTCTCTCAACTATGTGTAGCATTCATTTGTCTTCGCCAAATGGTAGACCGCCTTCTGCGGCATCCCTTCATTGAGCATGCGTAGGAATTCTTTTACTTGGCCAAACTATGAACTGGTTTCTCCGGGCCTCCCTCCATCAACTATAGGTGGCCTTCGTTCGGGTTGGCCAAACGATAGGCCGACTTCTTCGGCCTCTCTGCGTCATACTGAAGCGAGCCGTTGTGTAGGATCTCAGCAGAGTTATGATTTCCTTCCACTGCTGACTGAAATTTTCAGGAATATCAACGGTCACCTCCCCAAACTTTTTGTTCTAGGCAAACATTTTAACGACTCCCCATTATCTGTTTGAGAAGAATTCACACGACCGCAAATGGCCCTGACCTCCATTAACTATTTGTAGCATACGCTTGGCTTCTGACAAACGATAGACGGGGAAGGGCTCAATGTGCAACAGCTAAGGTTATCCCGCTACGACTCGAAACGAAGCAAGTTCAAAGGACTCAATACGCGACAGGCACGGGTGCTCTAACATGACTCGTAACAAAGAAAGTTTAGAAAAACTCAATAGATGGGGCGGTCCCACCACGATCTGATACGAAGAGAGTTCACAAAATCCGAGAATCAACATCTACGGTGGTCCCAACACAATCCGTAACGGAGAAACTTCAACGGATTCAATATGCAACAGATAGGGTGGTCCCACCATGATTCGTCAATGAGAATTTCTAAAGGACGAATTATGCAACAGCTATGATGGTCCCACCACGACGTGCAACAACTCTGGTGGTCCCACCACGATTCGTAACAGAGAAACTTCAAAGGACACGATATGCAACTACTACTGTGGTCCCACCACGAATCTCCACTGAGAAACTTTAAAGGACGCAATATGCAACTACTACGGTGGTCCCACCACGATTCGCCATCAAGAAACTTTAAAGGACGCAATGTGCAACTACTACTGTGGTCCCACCACGAATCGCCACTGAGAATTTTTGAAGGACGCAATATTCAACACCCTCGGTGGTCCCACCACGATTTTTCACTGAGAAACTTTAAAGGACGCAATGTGCAACTACCACTGTGGTCCCACCACGAATCTCCGCTGAGAAACTTTATAGGACGCAATATGCAACACCCTCGGTGGTCCCACCACGATTTTTTACTGAGAAACTTTATAGGACGCAATATGCAACAGCTATGATGGTCCCACCACGATAGCAGTGCTGTGCGCGCTCCCCTGAACCTAACTCTCTTTCCGCGACCTTCTCTGTGTATTGTGTGAAACAATAACGCGCTCTGACTCATGGAATTGAAAATTGCGGGAAATTCAAACAACCGGTCAAACGTCGGTCAGACGTGCGGTCAGACACCGGTCAGACACACCACCGCGCCACTTATTATATGTAAGGATCGCCACTGAGAAACTTTAAAGGACGCAATGTGCAACTACTACTGTGGTCCCACCACGAATCGCCACTGAGAAATTTTGAAGGACGCAATATGCAACACCCTCGGTGGTCCCACCACGATTTTTCACTGAGAAACTTTATAGGACGCAATATGCAACAGCTATGATGGTCCCACCACGATAGCAGTGCTGTGCGCGCTCCCCCTAAACCTAACTCTCTTTCCGCAACCTTCTCTGTGTATTGTGTGAAACAATAACGCGCTCTGACTCATGGAATCAAAAATTGCGGGAAATTCAAACACCCGGTCAGACGTCGGTCAGACGTACGGTCAGACACCGGTCAGACACACCACCACGCCGCTTATTATATGTAAGGACCACCGCAACCACCCTCGGTGATCCCACCACGATTTCTCACTGAGAAACTTTATAGGACGCAATATGCAACAGCTATGATGGTCCCACCACGATAGCAGTGCTGTGCGCGCTCCCCCTGAACCTAACTCTCTTTCCGCGACCTTCTCTGTGTATTGTGTGAAACAATAACGCGCTCTGACTCATGGAATCAAAAATTGCGGGAAATTCAAACACCCGGTCAAACGTCGGTCAGACATGCGGTCAGACACCGGTCAGACACACCACCACGCCACTTATTATATGTAAGGATCGCCACTGAGAAACTTTAAAGGACGCAATGTGCAACTACTACTGTGGTCCCACCACGAATCGCCACTTAGAAATTTTGAAGGACGCAATATGCAACACCCCCGGTGGTCCCACCACGATTTTTCACTGAGAAACTTTATAGGACGCAATATGCAACAGCTATGATGGTCCCACCACGATAGCAGTGCTGTGCGCGCTCCCCCTAAACCTAACTCTCTTTCCGCGACCTTCTCTGTGTATTGTGTGAAACAATAACGCGCTCTGACTCATGGAATCAAAAATTGCGGGAAATTCAAACACCCGGTCAGACGTCGGTCAGACGTACGGTCAGACACCGGTCAGACACACCACCACGCCGTTTATTATATGTAAGGATCCCACCACGAATCTCCACTGAGAATTTTTGAAGGACGCAATACGCAACTGCTACGGTGGTCGCAGCACGATTCGCCATTGATAAACTTTAAAGGACGCAATGTGCAACTACTACTGTGGTCCCATCACGATTCGCCATTGAGAAATTTTGAAGGACGCAATATGCAACACCCTCGGTGGTCCCACCACGATTTTTCGCTGAGAAACTTTAAAGGACGCAATGTGCAACTACTACTCTGGTCCCACCACGAATCTCCACTGAGAAATTTTGAAGAACGCAATATGCAACTGCTACGGTGGTCGCACCACGATTTTTCACTGAGAAACTTTATAGGACGCAATATGCAACAGCTATGATGGTCCCACCACGATAGCAGTGCTGTGCGCGCTCCCCCTAAACCTAACTCTCTTTCCGCAACCTTCTCTGTGTATTGTGTAAAACAATAACGCGCTCTGACTCATGGAATCAAAAATTGCGGGAAATTCAAACACCCGGTCAAACGTCGGTCAGACGTGCGGTCAGACACCGGTCAGACACACCACCACGCCACTTATTATATGTAAGGATCGCCACTGAGAAACTTTAAAGGACGCAATGTGCAACTACTACTGTGGTCCCACCACGAATCGCCACTTAGAATTTCGAAGGACGCAATATGCAACACCCCCGGTGGTCCCACCACGATTTTTCACTGAGAAACTTTATAGGACGCAATATGCAACAGCTATGATGGTCCCACCACGATAGCAGTGCTGTGCGCGCTCCCCCTAAACCTAACTCTCTTTCCGCGACCTTCTCTGTGTATTGTGTGAAACAATAACGCGCTCTGACTCATGGAATCAAAAATTGCGGGAAATTCAAACACCCGGTCAGACGTCGGTCAGACGTACGGTCAGACACCGGTCAGACACACCACCACGCCGCTTATTATATGTAAGGATCCCACCACGAATCTCCACTGAGAATTTTCGAAGGACGCAATACGCAACTGCTACGGTGGTCGCAGCACGATTTTTCGCTGAGAAACTTTAAAGGACGCAATGTGCAACTACTACTGTGGTCCCACCACGAATCGCCACTGAGAATTTTTGAAGGACGCAATATTCAACACCCTCGGTGGTCCCACCACGATTTTTCACTGAGAAACTTTAAAGGACGCAATGTGCAACTACCACTGTGGTCCCACCACGAATCTCCGCTGAGAAACTTTAAAGGACGCAATGTGCAACTACCACTGTGGTCCCACCACGAATCTCCGCTGAGAAACTTTATAGGACGCAATATGCAACAGCTATAATGGTCCCACCACGATAGCAGTGCTGTGCGCGCTCCCCTGAACCTAACTCTCTTTCCGCGACCTTCTCTGTGTATTGTGTGAAACAATAACGCGCTCTGACTCATGGAATCAAAAATTGCGGGAAATTCAAACACCCGGTCAGACGTCGGTCAGACGTACGGTCAGACACCGGTCAGACACACCACCACGCCGCTTATTATATGTAAGGACCACCTCAACCACCCTCGGTGATCCCACCACGATTTCTCACTGAGAAACTTTATAGGACGCAATATGCAACAGCTATGATGGTCCCACCACGATAGCAGTGCTGTGCGCGCTCCCCTGAACCTAACTCTCTTTCCGCGACCTTCTCTGTGTATTGTGTGAAACAATAACGCGCTCTGACTCATGGAATTGAAAATTGCGGGAAATTCAAACAACCGGTCAAACGTCGGTCAGACGTGCGGTCAGACACCGGTCAGACACACCACCACGCCACTTATTATATGTAAGGATCGCCACTGAGAAACTTTAAAGGACGCAATGTGCAACTACTACTGTGGTCCCACCACGAATCGCCACTGAGAAATTTTGAAGGACGCAATATGCAACACCCCGGGTGGTCCCACCACGATTTTTCACTGAGAAACTTTATAGGACGCAATATGCAACAGCTATGATGGTGCCACCACGATAGCAGTGCTGTGCGCGCTCCCCCTAAACCTAACTCTCTTTCCGCAACCTTCTCTGTGTATTGTGTGAAACAATAACGCGCTCTGACTCATGGAATCAAAAATTGCGGGAAATTCAAACACCCGGTCAGACGTCGGTCAGACGTACGGTCAGACACCGGTCAGACACACCACCACGCCGCTTATTATATGTAAGGACCACCGCAACCACCCTCGGTGATCCCACCACGATTTCTCACTGAGAAACTTTATAGGACGCAATATGCAACAGCTATGATGGTCCCACCACGATAGCAGTGCTGTGCGCGCTCCCCCTGAACCTAACTCTCTTTCCGCGACCTTCTCTGTGTATTGTGTGAAACAATAACGCGCTCTGACTCATGGAATCAAAAATTGCGGGAAATTCAAACACCCGGTCAAACGTCGGTCAGACGTGCGGTCAGACACCGGTCAGACACACCACCACGCCACTTATTATATGTAAGGATCGCCACTGAGAAACTTTAAAGGACGCAATGTGCAACTACTACTGTGGTCCCACCACGAATCGCCACTTAGAAATTTTGAAGGACGCAATATGCAACACCCCCGGTGGTCCCACCACGATTTTTCACTGAGAAACTTTATAGGACGCAATATGCAACAGCTATGATGGTCCCACCACGATAGCAGTGCTGTGCGCGCTCCCCCTAAAGCTAACTCTCTTTCCGCAACCTTCTCTGTGTATTGTGTGAAACAATAACGCGCTCTGACTCATGGAATCAAAAATTGCGGGAAATTCAAACACCCGGTCAGACGTCGGTCAGACGTACGGTCAGACACCGGTCAGACACACCACCACGCCGCTTATTATATGTAAGGATCCCACCACGAATCTCCACTGAGAATTTTTGAAGGACGCAATACGCAACTGCTACGGTGGTCGCAGCACGATTCGCCATTGAGAAACTTTAAAGGACGCAATGTGCAACTACTACTGTGGTCCCATCACGATTCGCCATTGAGAAATTTTGAAGGACGCAATATGCAACACCCTCGGTGGTCCCACCACGATTTTTCGCTGAGAAACTTTAAAGGACGCAATGTGCAACTACTACTCTGGTCCCACCACGAATCTCCACTGAGAAATTTTGAAGAACGCAATATGCAACTGCTACGGTGGTCGCACCACGATTTTTCACTGAGAAACTTTATAGGACGCAATATGCAACAGCTATGATGGTCCCACCACGATAGCAGTGCTGTGCGCGCTCCCCCTAAACCTAACTCTCTTTCCGCAACCTTCTCTGTGTATTGTGTAAAACAATAACGCGCTCTGACTCATGGAATCAAAAATTGCGGGAAATTCAAACACCCGGTCAAACGTCGGTCAGACGTGCGGTCAGACACCGGTCAGACACACCACCACGCCGCTTATTATATGTAAGGATCCCACCACGAATCTCCACTGAGAATTTTCGAAGGACGCAATACGCAACTGCTACGGTGGTCGCAGCACGATTTTTTCGCTGAGAAACTTTAAAGGAGGCAATATGCAACATCCTCGGTGGTCCCACCACGAATCGCCACTGAGAAATTTTGAAGGACGCAATATGCAACCACCTCGGTGGTCCCACCACGATTTTTCACTGAGAAACTTTATAGGACGCAATATGCAACAGCTATGATGGTCCCACCACGATAGCAGTGCTGTGCGCGCTCCCCCTAAACCTAACTCTCTTTCCGCAACCTTCTCTGTGTATTGTGTGAAACAATAACGCGCTCTGACTCATGGAATCAAAAATTGCGGGAAATTCAAACACCCGGTCAGACGTCGGTCAGACGTACGGTCAGACACCGGTCAGACACACCACCACGCCGCTTATTATATGTAAGGATCCCACCACGAATCTCCACTGAGAATTTTCGAAGGACGCAATACGCAACTGCTACGGTGGTCGCAGCACGATTTTTCGCTGAGAAACTTTAAAGGAGGCAATATGCAACATCCTCGGTGGTCCCACCACGAATCGCCACTGAGAAATTTTGAAGGACGCAATATGCAACCACCTCGGTGGTCCCACCACGATTTTTCGCTGATAAACTTTAAAGGAGGCAATATGCAACAGCTGTGATGGTCCCACCACGATAGCAGTGCTGTGCGCGCTCCCCCTAAACCTAACTCTCTTTCCGCGACCTTCTCTGTGTATTGTGTGAAACAATAACGCGCTCTGACTCATGGAATCAAAAATTGCGGGAAATTCAAACACCCGGTCAGACGTCGGTCAGACGTACGGTCAGACACCGGTCAGACACACCACCACGCCGCTTATTATATGTAAGGATCCCACCACGAATCTCCACTGAGAATTTTTGAAGGCCGCAATACGCAACTGCTACGGTGGTCCCACCACGATTTTTCGCTGTGAGAAACTTTTAAAGGACCTAACTAACTCTTTCCGCAACTACTACCAGTGGTCCCATCACGATAGCATGCTCGCCATTGGAGAAATTTTTGAAGGACGTCAATATGCACACCACCTCGGTGGTCCCAAATACCACGATTATTTCGCCTGAGAAACTTTAAAGGACGCAATGTGCAACATCCTCGGTGGTCCCACCACGAATCGCCACTGAGAAATTTTGAAGGACGCAATATGCAACACACCTCGGTGGTCCCACCACGATTTTTCACTGAGAAACTTTATAGGACGCAATATGCAACAGCTGTGATGGTCCCACCACGATAGCAGTGCTGTGCGCGCTCCCCTAAACCTAACTCTCTTTCCGCAACCTTCTCTGTGTATTGTGTGAAACAATAACGCGCTCTGACTCATGGAATCAAAAATTGCGGGAAATTCAAACACCCGGTCAGACGTCGGTCAGACGTACGGTCAGACACCGGTCAGACACACGACCACGCCGCTTATTATATGTAAGGATCCCACCACGAATCTCCACTGAGAATTTTTGAAGGACGCAATACGCAACTGCTACGGTGGTCGCAGCACGATTTTTCGCTGAGAAACTTTAAAGGAGGCAATATGCAACATCCTACGGTGGTCCCACCACGAATCGCCACTGAGAAATTTTGAAGGACGCAATATGCAACCACCTCGGTGGTCCCACCACGATTTTTCACTGAGAAACTTTATAGGACGCAATATGCAACAGCTGTGATGGTCCCACCACGATAGCAGTGCTGTGCGCGCTCCCCTAAACCTAACTCTCTTTCCGCGACCTTCTCTGTGTATTGTGTGAAACAATAACGCGCTCTGACTCATGGAATCAAAATTGCGGGAAATTCAAACACCCGGTCAGACGTCGGTCAGACGTACGGTCAGACACCGGTCAGACACACCACCACGCCGCTTATTATATGTAAGGATCCCACCACGAATCTCCACTGAGAATTTTTGAAGGACGCAATACGCAACTGCTACGGTGGTCGCAGCACGATTTTTCGCTGAGAAACTTTAAAGGAGGCAATATGCAACATCCTCGGTGGTCCCACCACGAATCGCCACTGAGAAATTTTGAAGGACGCAATATGCAACACCCTCGGTGGTCCCACCACGATTTTTCACTGAGAAACTTTATAGGACGAAATATGCAACAGCTGTGATGGTCCCACCACGATAGCAGTGCTGTGCGCGCTCCTAAACCTAACTCTCTTTCCGCGACCTTCTCTGTGTATTGTGTGAAACAATAACGCGCTCAGACTCATGGAATCAAAAATTGCGTGAAATTCAAACACCCGGTCAGACGTCGGTCAGACGTACGGTCAGACACCGGTCAGACACACCACCACGCCGCTTATTATATGTAAGGACCACCGCAACCGCCCTCGGTGGTCCCACCACGATTTTTCACTGAGAAACTTTATAGGACGAAATATGCAACAGCTGTGATGGTCCCACCACGATAGCAGTGCTGTGCGCGCTCCCTCTAAACCTAACTCTCTTTCCGCGACCTTCTCTGTGTATTGTGTGAAACAATAACGCGCTCTGACTCATGAAATCAAAATTGCGGGAAATTCAAACACCCGGTCAAACGTCGGTCAGACGTGCGGTCAGACACCGGTCAGACACACCACCACGCCACTTATTATAGCGTGCGCGTAAGGATCGCCACTGAGAAACTTTAAAGGACGCAATGTGCAACTACTACTGTGGTCCCACCACGAATCGCCACTGAGAAATTTTGAAGGACGCAATATGCAACACCCCCGGTGGTCCCACCACGATTTTTCACTGAGAAACTTTATAGGACGCAATATGCAACAGCTATGATGGTCCCACCACGATAGCAGTGCTGTGCGCGCTCCCCCTAAACCTAACTCTCTTTCCGCGACCTTCTCTGTGTATTGTGTGAAACAATAACGCGCTCTGACTCATGGAATCAAAAATTGCGGGAAATTCAAACACCCGGTCAGACGTCGGTCAGACGTACGGTCAGACACCGGTCAGACACACCACCACGCCGCTTATTATATGTAAGGATCCCACCACGAATCTCCACTGAGAATTTTTGAAGGACGCAATACGCAACTGCTACGGTGGTCGCAGCACGATTTTTCGCCATTGAGAAACTTTAAAGGACGCAATATGCAACATCCTCGGTGGTCCCACCACGAATCGCCACTGAGAAATTTTGAAGGACGCAATATGCAACACCCTCGGTGGTCCCACCACGATTTTTCGCTGAGAAACTTTAAAGGACGCAATATGCAATAGCTATGATGGTCCCACCACGATAGCAGTGCTGTGCGCGCTCCCCCTAAACCTAACTCTCTTTCCGCAACCTTCTCTGTGTATTGTGTGAAACAATAACGCGCTCTGACTCATGGAATCAAAAATTGCGGGAAATTCAAAAACCCGGTCAAACGTCGGTCAGACGAGCGGTCAGACACCGGTCAGACACACCACCACGCCGCTTATTATATGTAAGGATCCCACCACGAATCTCCACTGAGAATTTTTGAAGGACGCAATACGCAACTGCTACGGGGGGCGCACCACGATTTTTCGCTGAGAAACTTTAAAGGACGCAATGTGCAACATCCTACTGTGGTCCCACCACGAATCGCCACTGAGAAATTTTGAAGGACGCAATATGCAACACCCTCGGTGGTCCCACCACGATTTTTCACTGAGAAACTTTATAGGACGCAATATGCAACAGCTATGATGGTCCCACCACGATAGCAGTGCTGTGCGCGCTCCCCCTAACCCTAACTCTCTTTCCGCAACCTTCTCTGTGTATTGTGTGAAACAATAACGCGCTCTGACTCATGGAATCAAAAATTGCGGGAAATTCAAACACCCGGTCAGACGTCGGTCAGACGTACGGTCAGACACCGGTCAGACACACCACCACGCCGCTTATTATATGTAAGGATCCCACCACGAATCTCCACTGAGAATTTTTGAAGGACGCAATACGCAACTGCTACGGTGGTCGCAGCACGATTTTTCGCTGAGAAACTTTAAAGGAGGCAATATGCAACATCCTCGGTGGTCCCACCACGAATCGCCACTGAGAAATTTTGAAGGACGCAATATGCAACCACCTCGGTGGTCCCACCACGATTTTTCGCTGAGAAACTTTAAAGGAGGCAATATGCAACATCCTCGGTGGTCCCACCACGAATCGCCACTGAGAAATTTTGAAGGACGCAATATGCAACACCCTCGGTGGTCCCACCACGATTTTTCACTGAGAAACTTTATAGGACGAAATATGCAACAGCTGTGATGGTCCCACCACAATAGCAGTGCTGTGCGCGCTCCCCCTAAACCTAACTCTCTTTCCGCGACCTTCTCTGTGTATTGTGTGAAACAATAACGCGCTCTGACTCATGGAATCAAAAATTGCGTGAAATTCAAACACCCGGTCAGACGTCGGTCAGACGTACGGTCAGACACCGGTCAGACACACCACCACCCACGCCGCTTATTATATGTAAGGATCCCACCACGAATCTCCACTGAGAATTTTTGAAGGACGCAATACGCAACTGCTACGGTGGTCCCACCACGATTTTTCACTGAGAAACTTTATAGGACGCAATATGCAACAGCTATGATGGTCCCACCACGATAGCAGTGCTGTGCGCGCTCCCTAAACCTAACTCTCTTTCCGCGACCTTCTCTGTGTATTGTGTGAAACAATAACGCGCTCTGACTCATGGAATCAAAAATTGCGGGAAATTCAATTACCCGGTCAAACGTCGGTCAGACGTGCGGTCAGACACCGGTCAGACACACCACCACGCCACTTATTATATGTAAGGATCGCCACTGAGAAACTTTAAAGGACGCAATGTGCAACTACTACTGTGGTCCCACCACGAATCGCCACTGAGAAATTTTGAAGGACGCAATATGCAACACCCTCGGTGGTCCCACCACGATTTTTCACTGAGAAACTTTATAGGACGCAATATGCAACAGCTGTGATGGTCCCACCACGATAGCAGTGCTGTGCGCGCTCCCCCTAAACCTAACTCTCTTTCCGCGACCTTCTCTGTGTATTGTGTGAAACAATAACGCGCTCTGACTCATGGAATCAAAAATTGCGGGAAATTCAAACACCCGGTCAGACGTCGGTCAGACGTACGGTCAGACACCGGTCAGACACACCACCACGCCGCTTATTATATGTAAGGATCCCACCACGAATCTCCACTGAGAATTTTTGAAGGACGCAATACGCAACTGCTACGGTGGTCGCACCACGATTCGCCATTGAGAAACTTTAAAGGACGCAATGTGCAACTACTACTGTGGTCCCATCACGATTCGCCATTGAGAAATTTTGAAGGACGCAATATGCAACACCCTCGGTGGTCCTACCACGATTTTTCGCTGAGAAACTTTAAAGGACGCAATGTGCAACTACTACTGTGGTCCCACCACGAATCGCCACTGAGAAATTTTGAAGGACGCAATATGCAACACCCCCGGTGGTCCCACCACGATTTTTCACTGAGAAACTTTAAAAGACGCAATGTGCAACAGCTATGATGGTCCCACCACGATAGCAGTGCTGTGCGCGCTCCCCTAAACCTAACTCTCTTTCCGCGACCTTCTCTGTGTATTGTGTGAAACAATAACGCGCTCTGACTCATGGAATCAAAATTGCGGGAAATTCAATTACCCGGTCAAACGTCGGCCAGCCGTGCGGTCAGACACCGGTCAGACACACCACCACGCCACTTATTATATGTAAGGATCGCCACTGAGAAACTTTACAGGACGCAATGTGCAACTACTACTGTGGTCCCACCACGAATCGCCACTGAGAAATTTTGAAGGACGCAATATGCAACACCCCGGTGGTCCCACCACGATTTTTCACTGAGAAACTTTATAGGACGCAATATGCAACAGCTATGATGGTCCCATCACGATAGCAGTGCTGTGCGCGCTCCCCTAAACCTAACTCTCTTTCCGCAACCTTCTCTGTGTATTGTGTGAAACAATAACGCGCTCTGACTCATGGAATCAAAAATTGCGGGAAATTCAAACACCCGGTCAGACGTCGGTCAGACGTACGGTCAGACACCGGTCAGACACACCACCACGCCGCTTATTATATGTAAGGATCCCACCACGAATCTCCACTGAGAATTTTTGAAGGACGCAATACGCAACTGCTACGGTGGTCGCACCACGATTTTTCGCCTTTGAGAAACTTTAAAGGACGCAATGTGCAACATACTACTGTGGTCCCACCACGAATCGCCACTGAGAAATTTTGAAGGACGCAATATGCAACACCCTCGGTGGTCCCACCACGATTTTTCGCTGAGAAACTTTAAAGGACGCAATGTGCAACTACTACTCTGGTCCCACCACGAATCGCCACTGAGAAATTTTGAAGGACGCAATATGCAACACCCTCGGTGGTCCCACCACGATTTTTCACTGAGAAACTTTATAGGACGCAATATGCAACAGCTATGATGGTCCCACCACGATAGCAGTGCTGTGCGCGCTCCCCCTAAACCTAACTCTCTTTCCGCAACCTTCTCTGTGTATTGTGTGAAACAATAACGCGCTCTGACTCATGGAATCAAAAATTGCGGGAAATTCAAACACCCGGTCAAACGTCGGTCAGACGTGCGGTCAGACACCGGTCAGACACACCACCACGCCACTTATTATATGTAAGGATCGCCACTGAGAAACTTTAAAGGACGCAATGTGCAACTACTACTGTGGTCCCACCACGAATCGCCACTGAGAAATTTTGAAGGACGCAATATGCAACACCCCCGGTGGTCCCACCACGATTTTTCACTGAGAAACTTTATAGGACGCAATATGCAACAGCTATGATGGTCCCACCACGATAGCAGTGCTGTGCGCGCTCCCCCTAAACCTAACTCTCTTTCCGCAACCTTCTCTGTGTATTGTGTGAAACAATAACGCGCTCTGACTCATGGAATCAAAAATTGCGGGAAATTCAAACACCCGGTCAGACGTCGGTCAGACGTACGGTCAGACACCGGTCAGACACACCACCACGCCGCTTATTATATGTAAGGATCCCACCACGAATCTCCACTGAGAATTTTTGAAGGACGCAATACGCAACTGCTACGGTGGTCGCACCACGATTTTTCGCTGAGAAACTGTAAAGGAGGCAATATGCAACATCCTCGGTGGTCCCACCACGAATCGCCACTGAGAAATTTTGAAGGACGCAATATGCAACCACCTCGGTGGTCCCACCACGATTTTTCGCTGAGAAACTTTAAAGGACGCAATATGCAACATCCTCGGTGGTCCCACCACGAATCGCCACTGAGAAATTTTGAAGGACGCAATATGCAACACCCTCGGTGGTCCCACCACGATTTTTCACTGAGAAACTTTATAGGACGCAATATGCAACAGCTATGATGGTCCCACCACGATAGCAGTGCTGTGCGCGCTCCCCCTAAACCTAACTCTCTTTCCGCGACCTTCTCTGTGTATTGTGTGAAACAATAACGCGCTCTGACTCATGGAATCAAAAATTGCGTGAAATTCAAACACCCGGTCAGACGTCGGTCAGACGTACGGTCAGACACCGGTCAGACACACCACCACGCCGCTTATTATATGTAAGGATCCCACCACGAATCTCCACTGAGAATTTTTGAAGGACGCAATACGCAACTGCTACGGTGGTCGCACCACGATTTTTCGCTGAGAAACTTTAAAGGAGGCAATATGCAACATCCTCGGTGGTCCCACCACGAATCGCCACTGAGAAATTTTGAAGGACGCAATATGCAACCACCTCGGTGGTCCCACCACGATTTTTCGCTGAGAAACTTTAAAGGAGGCAATATGCAACATCCTCGGTGGTCCCATCGAATCGCCACTGAGAAATTTTTGAAGGACGCAATATGCAACACCCCCGGTGGTCCCACCACGATTTTTCACTGAGAAACTTTATAGGACGCAATATGCAACAGCTATGATGGTCCCACCACGATAGCAGTGCTGTGCGCGCTCCCCCTAAACCTAACTCTCTTTCCGCGACCTTCTCTGTGTATTGTGTGAAACAATAACGCGCTCTGACTCATGGAATCAAAAATTGCGGGAAATTCAAACACCCGGTCAGACGTCGGTCAGACGTACGGTCAGACACCGGTCAGACACACCACCACGCCGCTTATTATATGTAAGGATCCCACCACGAATCTCCACTGAGAATTTCGAAGGACGCAATACGCAACTGCTACGGTGGTCGCAGCACGATTTTTCGCTGAGAAACTTTAAAGGAGGCAATATGCAACATCCTACTGTGGTCCCACCACGAATCGCCACTGAGAAATTTTGAAGGACGCAATATGCAACACCCTCGGTGGTCCCACCACGATTTTTCACTGAGAAACTTTATAGGACGCAATATGCAACAGCTGTGATGGTCCCACCACGATAGCAGTGCTGTGCGCGCTCCCCCTAAACCTAACTCTCTTTCCGCGACCTTCTCTGTGTATTGTGTGAAACAATAACGCGCTCTGACTCATGGAATCAAAAATTGCGGGGAATTCAAACACCCGGTCAGACGTCGGTCAGACGTACGGTCAGACACCGGTCAGACACACCACCACGCCGCTTATTATATGTAAGGATCCCACCACGAATCTCCACTGAGAATTTTTGAAGGACGCAATACGCAACTGCTACGGTGGTCGCAGCACGATTCGCTGAGAAACTTTAAAGGACGCAATATGCAACATACTACTGTGGTCCCATCACGATTCGCCACTGAGAAATTTTGAAGGACGCAATATGCAACACCCTCGGTGGTCCCACCACGATTTTTCGCTGAGAAACTTTAAAGGACGCAATGTGCAACATCCTACTGTGGTCCCACCACGAATCGCCACTGAGAAATTTTGAAGGACGCAATATGCAACACCCCCGGTGGTCCCACCACGATTTTTCACTGAGAAACTTTATAGGACGCAATATGCAACAGCTATGATGGTCCCACCACGATAGCAGTGCTGTGCGCGCTCCCCCTAAACCTAACTCTCTTTCCGCAACCTTCTCTGTGTATTGTGTGAAACAATAACGCGCTCTGACTCATAGAATCAAAAATTGCGGGAAATTCAAACACCCGGTCAGACGTCGGTCAGACGTACGGTCAGACACCGGTCAGACACACCACCACGCCGCTTATTATATGTAAGGATCCCACCACGAATCTCCACTGAGAATTTTTGAAGGACGCAATACGCAACTGCTACGGTGGTCGCACCACGATTTTTCGCTGAGAAACTTTAAAGGAGGCAATATGCAACATCCTCGGTGGTCCCACCACGAATCGCCACTGAGAAATTTTGAAGGACGCAATATGCAACCACCTCGGTGGTCCCACCACGATTTTTCGCTGAGAAACTTTAAAGGAGGCAATATGCAACATCCTCGGTGGTCCCACCACGAATCGCCACTGAGAAATTTTGAAGGACGCAATATGCAACACCCTCGGTGGTCCCACCACGATTTTTCACTGAGAAACTTTATAGGACGAAATATGCAACAGATGTGATGGGCCCACCACGATAGCAGTGCTGTGCGCGCTCCCCCTAAACCTAACTCTCTTTCCGCGACCTTCTCTGTGTATTGTGTGAAACAATAACGCGCTCTGACTCATGGAATCGAAAATTGCGGGAAATTCAAACACCCGGTCAGACGTCGGTCAGACGTACGGTCAGACACCGGTCAGACACACCACCACGCCGCTTATTATATGTAAGGATCCCACCACGAATCTCCACTGAGAATTTTCGAAGGACGCAATACGCAACTGCTACGGTGGTCGCAGCACGATTTTTTCGCTGAGAAACTTTAAAGGAGGCAATATGCAACATCCTCGGTGGTCCCACCACGAATCGCCACTGAGAAATTTTGAAGGACGCAATATGCAACCACCTCGGTGGTCCCACCACGATTTTTCACTGAGAAACTTTATAGGACGCAATATGCAACAGCTGTGATGGTCCCACCACGATAGCAGTGCTGTGCGCGCTCCCCCTAAACCTAACTCTCTTTCCGCGACCTTCTCTGTGTATTGTGTGAAACAATAACGCGCTCTGACTCATGGAATCAAAAATTGCGGGAAATTCAAACACCCGGTCAGACGTCGGTCAGACGTACGGTCAGACACCGGTCAGACACACCACCACGCCGCTTATTATATGTAAGGATCCCACCACGAATCTCCACTGAGAATTTTTGAAGGACGCAATACGCAACTGCGACGGTGGTCGCACCACGATTTTTCGCTGAGAAACTTTAAAGGAGGCAATATGCAACATCCTACGGTGGTCCCACCACGAATCGCCACTGAGAAATTTTGAAGGACGCAGTATGCAACAACCTCGGTGGTCCCACCACGATTATTCGCTGAGAATTTCTAGAGGACGCAATATGCAACAGCAATGATGGTCCCACCACGATCGCAGTGCTGTGCGCGCTCCCCCTAAACTTAACTCTCGTTCCGCCACCTTCTCTGTGTTTTGTGTAAAACAATAACGCGCTCTGACTCATGGAATCGAAAATTGCGGGAAATTCAAACACCCGGTCAGGCGTCGGTCAGACGTACGGTCAGACACCGGTCAGACACACCACCACGCCGCTTATTATATGTAAGGATCCCACCACGAATCTCCACTGAGAATTTTTGAAGGATGCAATACGCAACTGCTACGGTGGTCGCACCACGATTCGCCTTTGAGAAACTTTAAAGGACGCAATGTGCAACTACTACTGTGGTCCCACCACGAATCGCCACTGAGAAATTTCGAAGGACGCAATATGCAACACCCTCGGTGGTCCCACCACGATTTTTCGCTGAGAAACTTTAAAGGACGCAATGTGCAACTACTACTCTGGTCCCACCACGAATCGCCACTGAGAAATTTTGAAGGACGCAATATGCAACCACCCCGGTGGTCCCATCACGATTTTTCACTGAGAAACTTTATAGGACGCAATATGCAACAGCTATGATGGTTCCACCACGATAGCAGTGCTGTGCGCGCTCCCCCTAAACCTAACTCTCTTTCCGCAACCTTCTCTGTGTATTGTGTGAAACAATAACGCGCTCTGACTCATGGAATCAAAAATTGCGGGAAATTCAATTACCCGGTCAAACGTCGGTCAGACGTGCGGTCAGACACCGGTCAGACGCACCACCACGCCACTTATTATATGTAAGGATCGCCACTGAGAAACTTTAAAGGACGCAATGTGCAACTACTACTGTGGTCCCACCACGAATCGCCACTGAGAAATTTTGAAGGACGCAATATGCAACACCCCGGTGGTCCCACCACGATTTCTCACTGAGAAACTTTATAGGACGCAATATGCAACAGCTATGATGGTCCCATCACGATAGCAGTGCTGTGCGCGCTCCCCTAAACCTAACTCTCTTTCCGCAACCTTCTCTGTGTATTGTGTGAAACAATAACGCGCTCTGACTCATGGAATCAAAAATTGCGGGAAATTCAAACACCCGGTCAGACGTCGGTCAGACGTACGGTCAGACACCGGTCAGACACACCACCACCCACGCCGCTTATTATATGTAAGGATCCCACCACGAATCTCCACAGAGAATTTTTGAAGGACGCAATACGCAACTGCTACGGTGGTCGCACCACGATTCGCCATTGAGAAACTTTAAAGGACGCAATATGCAACATACTACTGTGGTCCCATCACGAATCGCAACTGAGAAATTTTGAGGGACGCAATATGCAACCACCTCGGTGGTCCCACCACGATTTTTCGCTGAGAAACTTTAAAGGAGGCAATATGCAACATCCTCGGTGGTCCCACCACGAATCGCCACTGAAAAATTTTGAAGGACGCAATATGCAACACCCTCGGTGGTCCCACCACGATTTTTCACTGAGAAACTTTATAGGACGCAATATGCAACAGCTATGATGGTCCCACCACGATAGCAGTGCTGTGCGCGCTCCCCTAAACCTAACTCTCTTTCCGCGACCTTCTCTGTGTATTGTGTGAAACAATAACGCGCTCTGACTCATGGAATCAAAAATTGCGGGAAATTCAAACACCCGGTCAGACGTCGGTCAGACGTACGGTCAGACACCGGTCAGACACACCACCACGCCGCTTATTATATGTAAGGATCCCACCACGAATCTCCACTGAGAATTTTGAAGGACGCAATACGCAACTGCTACGGTGGTCCCACCACGATTCGCCTGAGAAACTTTAAAGGACGCAATGTGCAACTACTACTGTATCCCATCACGATGCACATTTTGAAGGACGCAATATGCAACACCTCGGTGGTCCCACCACGATTTTTCGCTGAGAAACTTTAAAGGACGCAATGTGCAACTACTACTGTGGTCCCACCACGAATCGCCACTTAGAAATTTTGAAGAACGCAATATGCAACTGCTACGGTGGTCGCACCACGATTTTTCACTGAGAAACTTTATAGGACGCAATATGCAACAGCTATGATGGTCCCACCACGATAGCAGTGCTGTGCGCGCTCCCCTAAACCTAACTCTCTTTCCGCAACCTTCTCTGTTTATTGTGTGAAACAATAACGCGCTCTGACTCATGGAATCAAAAATTGCGGGAAATTCAAACACCCGGTCAGACGTCGGTCAGACGTACGGTCAGACACCGGTCAGACACACCACCACGCCGCTTATTATATGTAAGGATCCCACCACGAATCTCCACTGAGAATTTTGAAGGACGCAATACGCAACTGCTACGGTGGTCGCACCACGATTTTTCGCCATTGAGAAACTTTAAAGGACGCAATGTGCAACTACTACTGTGGTCCCACCACGAATCGCCACTGAGAAATTTTGAAGGACGCAATATGCAACCACCCTCGGTGGTCCCACCACGATTTTTCACTGAGAAACTTTATAGGACGCAATATGCAACAGCTATGATGGTCCCACCACGATAGCAGTGCTGTGCGCGCTCCCCCTAAACCTAACTCTCTTTCCGCGACCTTCTCTGTGTATTGTGTGAAACAATAACGCGCTCTGACTCATGGAATCAAAAATTGCGGGAAATTCAAACACCCGGTCAGACGTCGGTCAGACGTACGGTCAGACACCGGTCAGACACACCACCACGCCGCTTATTATATGTAAGGATCCCACCACGAATCTCCACTGAGAATTTTTGAAGGACGCAATACGCAACTGCTACGGTGGTCGCAGCACGATTTTTCGCTGAGAAACTTTAAAGGAGGCAATATGCAACATCCTCGGTGGTCCCACCACGAATCGCCACTGAGAAATTTTGAAGGACGCAATATGCAACCACCTCGGTGGTCCCACCACGATTTTTCACTGAGAAACTTTATAGGACGCAATATGCAACAGCTGTGATGGTCCCACCACGATAGCAGTGCTGTGCGCGCTCCCCCTAAACCTAACTCTCTTTCCGCGACCTTCTCTGTGTATTGTGTGAAACAATAACGCGCTCTGACTCATGGAATCAAAAATTGCGGGAAATTCAAACACCCGGTCAGACGTCGGTCAGACGTACGGTCAGACACCGGTCAGACACACCACCACGCCGCTTATTATATGTAAGGATCCCACCACGAATCTCCACTGAGAATTTTTGAAGGACGCAATACGCAACTGCTACGGTGGTCGCAGCACGATTTTTCGCTGAGAAACTTTAAAGGAGGCAATATGCAACATCCTCGGTGGTCCCACCACGAATCGCCACTGAGAAATTTTGAAGGACGCAATATGCAACCACCTCGGTGGTCCTACCACGATTTTTCGCTGAGAAACTTTAAAGGAGGCAATATGCAACATCCTCGGTGGTCCCACCACGAATCGCCACTGAGAAATTTTGAAGGACGCAATATGCAACACCCTCGGTGGTCCCACCACGATTTTTCACTGAGAAACTTTATAGGACGAAATATGCAACAGCTGTGATGGTCCCACCACGATAGCAGTGCTGTGCGCGCTCCCCCTAAACCTAACTCTCTTTCCGCGACCTTCTCTGTGTATTGTGTGAAACAATAACGCGCTCTGACTCATGGAATCGAAAATTGCGGGAAATTCAAACACCCGGTCAGACGTCGGTCAGACGTACGGTCAGACACCGGTCAGACACACCACCACGCCGCTTATTATATGTAAGGATCCCACCACGAATCTCCACTGAGAATTTTTGAAGGACGCAATACGCAACTGCTACGATGGTCGCACCACGATTTTTCGCTGAGAAACTTTAAAGGAGGCAATATGCAACATCCTCGGTGGTCCCACCACGAATCGCCACTGAGAAATTTTGAAGGACGCAATATGCAACCACCTCGGTGGTCCCACCACGATTTTTCGCTGAGAAACTTTAAAGGAGGCAATATGCAACATCCTCGGTGGTCCCACCACGAATCGCCACTGAAAAATTTTGAAGGACGCAATATGCAACACCCTCGGTGGTCCCACCACGATTTTTCACTGAGAAACTTTATAGGACGAAATATGCAACAGCTGTGATGGTCCCACCACGATAGCAGTGCTGTGCGCGCTCCCCCTAAACCTAACTCTCTTTCCGCGACCTTCTCTGTGTATTGTGTGAAACAATAACGCGCTCTGACTCATGGAATCAAAATTGCGTGACATTCAACCCCCCGGTCAGACGTCGGTCACACGTACTGTCAGACACCGGTCAGACACACCACCACGCCGCTTATTATATGTAAGGACCACCGCAACCACCCTCGGTGGTCCCACCACGATTTTTCACTGAGAAACTTTATAGGACGCAATATGCAACAGCTATGATGGTCCCACCACGATAGCAGTGCTGTGCGCGCTCCCCCTAAACCTAACTCTCTTTCCGCGACCTTCTCTGTGTATTGTGTGAAACAATAACGCGCTCTGACTCATGGAATCAAAAATTGCGGGAAATTCAATTACCCGGTCAAACGTCGGTCAGACGTGCGGTCAGACACCGGTCAGACACACCACCACACCACTTATTATATGTAAGGATCGCCACTGAGAAACTTTAAAGGACGCAATGTGCAACTACTACTGTGGTCCCACCACGAATCGCCACTGAGAAATTTTGAAGGACGCAATATGCAACACCCCCGGTGGTCCCATCACGATTTTTCACTGAGAAACTTTATAGGACGCAATATGCAACAGCTATGATGGTTCCACCACGATAGCAGTGCTGTGCGCGCTCCCCCTAAACCTAACTCTCTTTCCGCGACCTTCTCTGTGTATTGTGTGAAACAATAACGCGCTCTGACTCATGGAATCAAAAATTGCGGGAAATTCAATTACCCGGTCAAACGTCGGTCAGACGTGCGGTCAGACACCGGTCAGACACACCACCACGCCGCTTATTATATGTAAGGATCCCACCACGAATCTCCACTGAGAATTTTTGAAGGACGCAATACGCAACTGCTACGGTGGTCGCACCACGATTCGCCTTTGAGAAACTTTAAAGGACGCAATGTGCAACTACTACTGTGGTCCCACCACGAATCGCCACTGAGAAATTTCGAAGGACGCAATATGCAACACCCTCGGTGGTCCCACCACGATTTTTCGCTGAGAAACTTTAAAGGACGCAATGTGCAACTACTACTCTGGTCCCACCACGAATCGCCACTGAGAAATTTTGAAGGACGCAATATGCAACACCCCCGGTGGTCCCATCACGATTTTTCACTGAGAAACTTTATAGGACGCAATATGCAACAGCTATGATGGTTCCACCACGATAGCAGTGCTGTGCGCGCTCCCCCTAAACCTAACTCTCTTTCCGCAACCTTCTCTGTGTATTGTGTGAAACAATAACGCGCTCTGACTCATGGAATCAAAAATTGCGGGAAATTCAATTACCCGGTCAAACGTCGGTCAGACGTGCGGTCAGACACCGGTCAGACACACCACCACGCCGCTTATTATATGTAAGGATCCCACCACGAATCTCCACTGAGAATTTTGAAGGACGCAATACGCAACTGTTACGGTGGTCGCACCACGATTCGCCTTTGAGAAACTTTAAAGGACGCAATGTGCAACTACTACTGTGGTCCCACCACGAATCGCCACTGAGAAATTTTTAGGACGCAATATGCAACACCTCGGTGGTCCCACCACGATTTTTCGCTGAGAAACTTTAAAGGACGCAATGTGCAACTACTACTGTGGTCCCACCACGAATCGCCACTGAGAAATTTTGAAGGACGCAATATGCAACACCCCGGTGGTCCCACCACGATTTTTCACTGAGAAACTTTATAGGACGCAATATGCAACAGCTATGATGGTCCCACCACGATAGCAGTGCTGTGCGCGCTCCCCTGAACCTAACTCTCTTTCCGCGACCTTCTCTGTGTATTGTGTGAAACAATAACGCGCTCTGACTCATGGAATCAAAAATTGCGGGAAATTCAAACACCCGGTCAGACGTCGGTCAGACGTACGGTCAGACACCGGTCAGACACACCACCACGCCGTTTATTATATGTAAGGATCCCACCACGAATCTCCACTGAGAATTTTTGAAGGACGCAATACGCAACTGCTACGGTGGTCGCACCACGATTCGCCATTGAGAAACTTTAAAGGACGCAATGTGCAACTACTACTGTGGTCCCACCACGAATCGCCACTGAAAAATTTTGAAGGACGCAATATGCAACACCCTCGGTGGTCCCACCACGATTTTTCGCTGAGAAACTTTAAAGGAGGCAATATGCAACATCCTCGGTGGTTCCACCACGAATCGCCACTGAGAAATTTTGAAGGACGCAATATGCAACACCCCCGGTGGTCCCACCACGATTTTTCACTGAGAAACTTTATCGGACGCAATATGCAACAGCTATGATGGTCCCACCACGATAGCAGTGCTGTGCGCGCTCCCCCTAAACCTAACTTTCTTTCCGCAACCTTCTCTGTGTATTGTGTGAAACAATAACGCGCTCTGACTCATGGAATCAAAAATTGCGGGAAATTCAAACACCCGGTTAGACGTCGGTCAGACGTACGGTCAGACACCGGCCAGACACACCACCACGCCGCTTATTATATGTAGGATCCCACCACGAATCTCCACTGAGAATTTTTGAAGGACGCAATACGCAACTGCTACGGTGGTCACACCACGATTTTTCGCTGAGAAACTTTAAAGGAGGCAATATGCAACATCCTCGGTGGTCCCACCACGAATCGCCACTGAGAAATTTTGAAAGACGCAATATGCAACCACCTCGGTGGTCCCACCACGATTTTTCGCTGAGAAACTTTAAAGGACGCAATATGCAACATCCTACTGTGGTCCCACCACGAATCGCCACTGAGAAATTTTGAAGGACGCAATATGCAACACCCTCGGTGGTCCCACCACGATTTTTCACTGAGAAACTTTATAGGACGAAATATGCAACAGCTGTGATGGTCCCACCACAATAGCAGTGCTGTGCGCGCTCCCCCTGAACCTAACTCTCTTTCCGCGACCTTCTCTGTGTATTGTGTGAAACAATAACGCGCTCTGACTCATGGAATCAAAAATTGCGTGAAATTCAAACACCCGGTCAGACGTCGGTCACACGTACTGTCAGACACCGGTCAGACACACCACCACGCCGCTTATTATATGTAAGGACCACCGCAACCACCCTCGGTGGTCCCACCACGATTTTTCACTGAGAAACTTTATAGGACGCAATATGCAACAGCTATGATGGTCCCACCACGATAGCAGTGCTGTGCGCGCTCCCCCTAAACCTAACTCTCTTTCCGCGACCTTCTCTGTGTATTGTGTGAAACAATAACGCGCTCTGACTCATGGAATCAAAAATTGCGGGAAATTCAATTACCCGGTCAAACGTCGGTCAGACGTGCGGTCAGACACCGGTCAGACACACCACCACGCCACTTATTATATGTAAGGATCGCCACTGAGAAACTTTAAAGGACGCAATGTGCAACTACTACTGTGGTCCCACCACGAATCGCCACTGAGAAATTTTGAAGGACGCAATATGCAACACCCCCGGTGGTCCCACCACGATTTTTCACTGAGAAACTTTATAGGACGCAATATGCAACAGCTATGATGGTCCCACCACGATAGCAGTGCTGTGCGCGCTCCCCCTAAACCTAACTTTCTTTCCGCAACCTTCTCTGTGTATTGTGTGAAACAATAACGCGCTCTGACTCATGGAATCAAAAATTGCGGGAAATTCAAACACCCGGTCAGACGTCGGTCAGACGTACGGTCAGACACCGGTCAGACACACCACCACGCCGCTTATTATATGTAAGGATCCCACCACGAATCTCCACTGAGAAATTTTGAAGGACGCAATATGCAACTACTACGGTGGTCCCACCACGATTCGCCATTGAGAAACTTTAAAGGACGCAATGTGCAACTACTACTGTGGTCCCATCACGATTCGCCATTGAGAAATTTTGAAGGACGCAATATGCAACACCCTCGGTGGTCCCACCACGATTTTTCGCTGAGAAACTTTAAAGGACGCAATGTGCAACTACTACTGTGGTCCCATCACGAATCTCCACTGAGAAATTTTGAAGGATGCAATATGCAACACCCCCGGTGGTCCCACCACGATTTTTCACTGAGAAACTTTATAGGACGCAATATGCAACAGCTATGATGGTCCCACCACGATAGCAGTGCTGTGCGCGCTCCCCCTAAACCTAACTCTCTTTCCGCAACCTTCTCTGTGTATTGTGTGAAACAATAACGCGCTCTGACTCATGGAATCAAAATTGCGGGAAATTCAAACACCCGGACAGACGTCGGTCAGACGTACGGCCAGACACCGGTCAGACACACCACCACGCCGCTTATTATATGTAAGGATCCCACCACGAATCTCCACTGAGAATTTTTGAAGGACGCAATACGCAACTGCTACGGTGGTCGCACCACGATTCGCCATTGAGAAACTTTAAAGGACGCAATGTGCAACTACTAATGTGGTCCCACCACGAATCTCCACTGAGAAATTTCGAAGGACGCAATATGCAACCACCTCGGTGGTCCCACCACGATTTTTCGCTGAGAAACTTTAAAGGACGCAATGTGCAACTACTACTGTGGTCCCACCACGAATCGCCACTGAGAAATTTTGAAGGACGCAATATGCAACACCCTCGGTGGTCCCACCACGATTTTTCACTGAGAAACTTTATAGGACGCAATATGCAACAGCTGTGATGGTCCCACCACGATAGCAGTGCTGCGCGCGCTCCCCCTAAACCTAACTTTCTTTCCGCAACCTTCTCTGTGTATTGTGTGAAACAATAACGCGCTCTGACTCATGGAATCAAAAATTGCGGGAAATTCAAACACCCGGTCAGACGTCGGTCAGACGTACGGTCAGACACCGGTCAGACACACCACCACGCCGCTTATTATATGTAAGGATCCCACCACGAATCTCCACTGAGAAATTTTGAAGGACGCAATATGCAACTACTACGGTGGTCCCACCACGATTCGCCATTGAGAAACTTTAAAGGACGCAATGTGCAACTACTACTGTGGTCCCATCACGATTCGCCATTGAGAAATTTTGAAGGACGCAATATGCAACACCCTCGGTGGTCCCACCACGATTTTTCACTGAGAAACTTTATAGGACGCAATATGCAACAGCTGTGATGGTCCCACCACGATAGCAGTGCTGTGCGCGCTCCCCTAAACCTAACTCTCTTTCCGCAACCTTCTCTGTGTATTGTGTGAAACAATAACGCGCTCTGACTCATGGAATCAAAAATTGCGGGAAATTCAAACACCCGGTCAGACGTCGGTCAGACGTACGGGCAGACACCGGTCAGACACACCACCACGCCGCCTACTATATGTAAGGATCCCACCACGAATCTCCACTGAGAAATTTTGAAGGACGCAATATGCAACTACGGTGGTCTCACCACGATTCGCCATTGAGAAACTTTATAGGACGCAATATGCAACTACTACTGTGGTCCCATCACGAATCGCCACTGAGAAATTTTGAAGGACGCAATATGCAACACCCTCGGTGGTCCCACCACGATTTTTCGCTGAGAAACTTTAAAAGACGCAATGTGCAACTACTACTGTGGTCCCATCACGAATCTCCACTGAGAAATTCCGAAGGACGCAATATGCAACCACCTCGGTGGTCCCACCACGATTTTTCGCTGAGAAACTTTAAAGGACGCAATATGCAACATCCTCGGTGGTCCCACCACGAATCGCCACTGAGAAATTTTGAAGGAAGCAATATGCAACACCCTCGGTGGTCCCACCACGATTTTTCACTAAGAAACTTTATAGGACGCAATATGCAACAGCTATGATGTTCCCACCACGATAGCAGTGCTGTGCGCGCTCCCCCCTAAACCTAACTCTCTTTCCGCAACCTTCTCTGTGTATTGTGTGAAACAATAACGCGCTCTGACTCATGGAATCAAAAATTGCGGGAAATTCAAACACCCGGTCAGACGTCGGTCAGACGTACGGTCAGACACACCACCACGCCGCTTATTATATGTAAGGATCCCACCACGAATCTCCACTGAGAAACTTCAAAGGACGCAATGTGCAACTACTACGGTGGTCGCACCACGATTCGCCATTGAGAAACTTTAAAGGACGCAATGTGCAACTACTACTGTGGTCCCATCACGAATCTCCACTGAGAAATTTTCGAAGGACGCAATATGCAACACCTCGGTGGTCCCACGCCGATTTTTCGCTGAGAAACTTTAAAGGACGCAATATGCAACATCCTCGGTGGTCCCACCACGAATCGCCACTGAGAAATTTTGAAGGAAGCAATATGCAACACCCTCGGTGGTCCCACCACGATTTTTCACTAAGAAACTTTATAGGACGCAATATGCAACAGCTATGATGGTCCCACCACGATTTTTCGCTGAGAAACTTTAAAGGACGCAATGTGCAACTACTACTCTGGTCCCACCACGAATCTCCACTGAGAAATTTTGAAGAACGCAATATGCAACTGCTACGGTGGTCGCACCACGATTTTTCACTGAGAAACTTTATAGGACGCAATATGCAACAGCTATGATGGTCCCACCACGATAGCAGTGCTGTGCGCGCTCCCCCTAAACCTAACTCTCTTTCCGCAACCTTCTCTGTGTATTGTGTGAAACAATAACGCGCTCTGACTCATGGAATCAAAAATTGCGGGAAATTCAAACACCCGGTCAGACGTCGGTCAGACGTACGGTCAGACACCGGTCAGACACACCACCACGCCGCTTATTATATGTAAGGATCCCACCACGAATCTCCACTGAGAAATTTTGAAGGACGCAATATGCAACCACCTCGGTGGTCCCACCACGATTTTTCGCTGAGAAACTTTAAAGGAGGCAATATGCAACATCCTAGGTGGTCCCACCACGAATCGCCACTGAGAAATTTTGAAGGACGCAATATGCAACACCCTCGGTGGTCCCACCACGATTTTTCACTGAGAAACTTTATAGGACGAAATATGCAACAGCTGTGATGGTCCCACCACAATAGCAGTGCTGTGCGCGCTCCCCCTAAACCTAACTCTCTTTCCGCAACCTTCTCTGTGTATTGTGTGAAACAATAACGCGCTCTGACTCATGGAATCAAAAATTGCGGAAATTCAAACACCCGGTCAGACGTCGGTCAGACGTACGGTCAGACACCGGTCAGACACACCACCACGCCGCTTATTATATGTAAGGATCCCACCACGAATCTCCACTGAGAATTTTTGAAGGATGCAATACGCAACTGCTACGGTGGTCGCACCACGATTCGCCTTTGAGAAACTTTAAAGGACGCAATGTGCAACTACTACTGTGGTCCCACCACGAATCGCCACTGAGAAATTTTGAAGGACGCAATATGCAACCACCTCGGGGGTCCTACCACGATTTTTCGCTGAGAAACTTTAAAGGAGGCAATATGCAACATCCCCGGTGGGCCCACCACGAATCGCCACTGAGAAATTTTGAAGGACGCAATATGCAACACCCTCGGTGGTCCCACCACGATTTTTCACTGAGAAACTTTATAGGACGCAATATGCACCAGCTATGATGGTCCCACCACGATAGCAGTGCTGTGCGCGCTCCCCCTAAACCTAACTCTCTTTCCGCAACCTTCTCTGTGTATTGTGTGAAACAATAACGCGCTCTGACTCATGGAATCAAAATTGCGGGAAATTCAAACACCCGGTCAGACGTCGGTCAGACGTACGGTCAGTCACCGGTCAGACACACCACCACGCCGCTTATTATATGTAAGGATCCCACCACGAATCTCCACTGAGAATTTTTGAAGGACGCAATACGCAACTGCTACGGTGGTCGCACCACGATTTTTCGCCTGAGAAACTTTAAAGGACGCAATGTGCAACATCCTACTGTGGTCCCACCACGAATCGCCACTGAGAAATTTTGAAGGACGCAATATGCAACCACCCTCGGTGGTCCCACCACGATTTTTCGCTGATAAACTTTAAAGGAGGCAATATGCAACATCCTCGGTGGTCCCACCACGAATCGCCACTGAGAAATTTTGAAGGACGCAATATGCAACACCCTCGGTGGTCCCACCACGATTTTTCACTGAGAAACTTTATAGGACGAAATATGCAACAGCTGTGATGGTCCCACCACGATAGCAGTGCTGTGCGCGCTCCCCCTAAACCTAACTCTCTTTCCGCGACCTTCTCTGTGTATTGTGTGAAACAATAACGCGCTCTGACTCATGGAATCAAAAATTGCGGGAAATTCAAACACCCGGTCAGACGTCGGTCAGACGTATGGTCAGACACCGGTCAGACACACCACCACGCCGCTTATTATATGTAAGGATCCCACCACGAATCTCCACTGAGAAATTTTGAAGGACGCAATATGCAACTAACTGTTTACGGTGGTCGCACCACGATTTTTCGCTGAGAAACTGTAAAGGAGGCAATATGCAACATCCTCGGTGGTCCCACCACGAATCGCCACTGAGAAATTTTGAAGGACGCAATATGCAACCACCTCGGTGGTCCCACCACGATTTTTCGCTGAGAAACTTTAAAGGAGGCAATATGCAACATCCTCGGTGGTCACACCACGAATCGCCACTGAGAAATTTTGAAGGACGCAATATGCAACACCCTCGGTGGTCCCACCACGATTTTTCACTGAGAAACTTTATAGGACGAAATATGCAACAGCTATGATGGTCCCACCACGATAGCAGTGCTGTGCGCGCTCCCCCTAAACCTAACTCTCTTTCCGCGACCTTCTCTGTGAATTGTGTGAAACAATAACGCGCTCTGACTCATGGAATCAAAAATTGCGTGAAATTCAAACACCCGGTCAGACGTCGGTCACACGTACTGTCAGACACCGGTCAGACACACCACCACGCCGCTTATTATATGTAAGGACCACCGCAACCACCCTCGGTGGTCCCACCACGATTTTTCACTGAGAAACTTTATAGGACGCAATATGCAACAGCTATGATGGTCCCACCACGATAGCAGTGCTGTGCGCGCTCCCTAAACCTAACTCTCTTTCCGCGACCTTCTCTGTGTATTGTGTGAAACAATAACGCGCTCTGACTCATGGAATCAAAAATTGCGGAAATTCAATTACCCGGTCAAACGTCGGTCAGACGTGCGGTCAGACACCGGTCAGACACACCACCACGCCACTTATTATATGTAAGGATCGCCACTGAGAAACTTTAAAGGACGCAATGTGCAACTACTACTGTGGTCCCACCACGAATCGCCACTGAGAAATTTTGAAGGACGCAATATGCAACACCCCGGTGGTCCCACCACGATTTTTCACTGAGAAACTTTAGAGGACGCAATATGCAACAGCTATGATGGTCCCACCACGATAGCAGTGCTGTGCGCGCTCCCCCTAAACCTAACTCTCTTTCCGCAACCTTCTCTGTGTATTGTGTGAAACAATAACGCGCTCTGACTCATGGAATCAAAAATTGCGGGAAATTCAAACACCCGGTCAGACGTCGGTCAGACGTACGGTCAGACACCGGTCAGACACACCACCACGCCGCTTATTATATGTAAGGATCCCACCACGAATCTCCACTGAGAAATTTTGAAGGACGCAATATGCAACTACTACGGTGGTCCCACCACGATTCGCCATTGAGAAACTTTAAAGGACGCAATGTGCAACTACTACTGTGGTCCCATCACGATTCGCCATTGAGAAATTTTGAAGGACGCAATATGCAACACCCTCGGTGGTCCCACCACGATTTTTCGCTGAGAAACTTTAAAGGACGCAATGTGCAACTACTACTGTGGTCCCACCACGAATCTCCACTGAGAAATTTTGAAGGATGCAATATGCAACTACTACTGTGGTCCCACCACGAATCGCCACTTAGAAATTTTGAAGGATGCAATATGCAACACCCCCGGTGGTCCCACCACGATTTTTCACTGAGAAACTTTATAGGACGCAATATGCAACAGCTATGATGGTCCCACCACGATAGCAGTGCTGTGCGCGCTCCCCCTAAACCTAACTCTCTTTCCGCAACCTTCTCTGTGTATTGTGTGAAACAATAACGCGCTCTGACTCATGGAATCAAAAATTGCGGGAAATTCAAACACCCGGTCAGACGTCGGTCAGACGTACGGTCAGACACCGGTCAGACACACCACCACGCCGCTTATTATATGTAAGGATCCCACCACGAATCTCCACTGAGAATTTTTGAAGGACGCGATACGCAACTGCTACGGTGGTCGCACCACGATTCGCCTTTGAGAAACTTTAAAGGACGCAATGTGCAACTACTACTGTGGTCCCTCCACGAATCTCCCTCTGAGAAATTTCGAAGGACGCAATATGCAACCACCTCGGTGGTCCCACCACGATTTTTCGCTGAGAAACTTTAAAGGACGCAATGTGCAACTACTACTGTGGTCCCATCACGAATCTCCACTGAGAAATTTCCGAAGGACGCAATATGCAACACACCTCGGTGGTCCCACCACGATTTTTCGCCGAGAAACTTTAAAGGACGCAATATGCAACATCCTCGGTGGTCCCACCACGAATCGCCACTGAGAAATTTTGAAGGACGCAATATGCAACACCCTCGGTGGTCCCACCACGATTTTTCACTAAGAAACTTTATAGGACGCAATATGCAACAGCTGTGATGGTCCCACCACGATAGCAGTGCTGTGCGCGCTCCCCCTAAACCTAACTCTCTTTCCGCGACCTTCTCTGTGTATTGTGTGAAACAATAACGCGCTCTGACTCATGGAATCAAAAATTGCGTGAAATTCAAACACCCGGTCAGACGTCGGTCACACGTACTGTCAGACACCGGTCAGACACACCACCACGCCGCTTATTATATGTAAGGATCCCACCACGAATCTCCACTGAGAAATTTTGAAGGACGCAATATGCAACTACTACGGTGGTCCCACCACGATTCGCCATTGAGAAACTTTAAAGGACGCAATGTGCAACTACTACTGTGGTCCCATCACGATTCGCCATTGAGAAATTTTGAAGGACGCAATATGCAACACCCTCGGTGGTCCCACCACGATTTTTCGCTGAGAAACTTTAAAGGACGCAATGTGCAACTACTACTGTGGTCCCACCACGAATCTCCACTGAGAAACTTTAAAGGACGCAATGTGCAACTACTACTGTGGTCCCATCACGAATCTCCACTGAGAAATTTCGAAGGACGCAATATGCAACACCCTCGGTGGTCCCACCGCGATTTTTCGCTGAGAAACTTTAAAGGACGCAATATGCAACATCCTCGGTGGTCCCACCACGAATCGCCACTGAGAAATTTTGAAGGAAGCAATATGCAACACCCTCGGTGGTCCCACCACGATTTTTCACTAAGAAACTTTATAGGACGCAATATGCAACAGCTGTGATGGTCCCACCACGATAGCAGTGCTGTGCGCGCTCCCCCTAAACCTAACTCTCTTTCCGCAACCTTCTCTGTGTATTGTGTGAAACAATAACGCGCTCTGACTCATGGAATCAAAAATTGCGGGAAATTCAAACACCCGGTCAGACGTCGGTCAGACGTACGGTCAGACACCGGTCAGACACACCACCACGCCGCTTATTATATGTAAGGATCCCACCACGAATCTCCACTGAGACATTTTGAAGGACGCAATATGCAACTACTACGGTGGTCTCACCACGATTCGCCATTGAGAAACTTTAAAGGACGCAATGTGCAGCTCCTACTGTGGTCCCATCACGAATCTCCACTGAGAAATTTTCGAAGGACGCAATGTATGCAACCACCTCGGTGGTCCCACCACGATTTTTCGCTGAGAAACTTTAGCGACGCAATGTGCAACTACTACTGTGGTCCCATCACGAATCTCCACTGAGAAATTCGAAGGACGCAATATGCAACCACCTCGGTGGTCCCACCACGATTTTTCGCTGAGAAACTTTAAAGGACGCAATATGCAACATCCTCGGTGGTCCCACCACGAATCGCCACTGAGAAATTTTGAAGGAAGCAATATGCAACACCCTCGGTGGTCCCACCACGATTTTTCACTGAGAAACTTTATAGGACGCAATATGCAACAGCTGTGATGGTCCCACCACGATAGCAGTGTTGTGCGCGCTCCCCTAAACCTAACTCTCTTTCCGCAACCTTCTCTGTGTATTGTGTGAAACAATAACGCGCTCTGACTCATGGAATCAAAAATTGCGGGAAATTCAAACACCCGGTCAGACGTCGGTCAGACGTACGGTCAGACACCGGTCAGACACACCACCACGCCGCTTATTATATGTAAGGATCCCACCACGAATCTCCACTGAGAAATTTTGAAGGACGCAATATGCAACTACTACGGTGGTCTCACCACGATTCGCCATTGAGAAACTTTAAAGGACGCAATATGCAACTACTACTGTGGTCCCATCACGATTCTCCATTGAGAAATTTTGAAGGACGCAATATGCAACACCCTCGGTGGTCCCACCACGATTTTTCGCTGAGAAACTTTAAAGGACGCAATATGCAACATCCTCGGTGGTCCCACCACGAATCGCCACTGAGAAATTTTGAAGGAAGCAATATGCAACACCCTCGGTGGTCCCACCACGATTTTTCACTGAGAAACTTTATAGGACGCAATATGCAACAGCTGTGATGGTCCCACCACGATAGCAGTGCTGTGCGCGCTCCCCCTAAACCTAACTCTCTTTCCGCAACCTTCTCTGTGTATTGTGTGAAACAATAACGCGCTCTGACTCATGGAATCAAAAATTGCGGGAAATTCAAACACCCGGTCAGACGTCGGTCAGACGTACGGTCAGACACCGGTCAGACACACCACCACGCCGCTTATTATATGTAAGGATCCCACCACGAATCTCCACTGAGAATTTTTGAAGGACGCAATACGCAACTGCTACGGTGGTCGCACCACGATTTTTCGCTGAGAAACTTTAAAGGAGGCAATATGCAACATCCTCAGTGGTCCCACCACGAATCGCCACTGAGAAATTTTGAAGGACGCAATATGCAACCACCTCGGTGGTCCCACCACGATTTTCGCTGAGAAACTTTAAAGGACGCAATATGCAACATCCTCGGTGGTCCCACCACGAATCGCCACTGAGAAATTTTGAAGGACGCAATATGCAACACCCTCGGTGGTCCCACCACGATTTTTCACTGAGAAACTTTATAGGACGAAATATGCAACAGCTGTGATGGTCCCACCACAATAGCAGTGCTGTGCGCGCTCCCCCTAAACCTAACTCTCTTTCCGCGACCTTCTCTGTGTATTGTGTGAAACAATAACGCGCTCTGACTCATGGAATCAAAAATTGCGTGAAATTCAAACACCCGGTCAGACGTCGGTCAGACGTGCGGTCAGACACCGGTCAGACACACCACCACGCCGCTTATTATATGTATAAGGACCACCGCAACCACCCTCGGTGGTCCCACCACGATTTTTCATTGAGAAACTTTATAGGACGCAATATGCAACAGCTATGATGGTCCCACCACGATAGCAGTGCTGTGCGCGCTCCCCCTAAACCTAACTCTCTTTCCGCGACCTTCTCTGTGTATTGTGTGAAACAATAACGCGCTCTGACTCATGGAATCAAAAATTGCGGGAAATTCAATTACCCGGTCAAACGTCGGTCAGACGTGCGGTCAGACACCGGTCAGACACACCACCACGCCACTTATTATATGTAAGGATCGCCACTGAGAAACTTTAAAAGGACGCAATGTGCAACTACTACTGTGGTCCCACCACGAATCGCCACTGAGAAATTTTGAAGGACGCAATATGCAACACCCCGGGTGGTCCCACCACGATTTTTCACTGAGAAACTTTATAGGACGCAATATGCAACAGCTATGATGGTCCCACCACGATAGCAGTGCTGTGCGCGCTCCCCCTAAACCTAACTCTCTTTCCGCAACCTTCTCTGTGTATTGTGTGAAACAATAACGCGCTCTGACTCATGGAATCAAAAATTGCGGGAAATTCAAACACCCGGTCAGACGTCGGTCAGACGTACGGTCAGACACCGGTCAGACACACCACCACGCCGCTTATTATATGTAAGGATCCCACCACGAATCTCCACTGAGAAATTTTGAAGGACGCAATATGCAACTACTACGGTGGTCCCACCACGATTCGCCATTGAGAAACTTTAAAGGACGCAATGTGCAACTACTACTGTGGTCCCATCACGATTCGCCATTGAGAAATTTTGAAGGACGCAATATGCAACACCCTCGGTGGTCCCACCACGATTTTTCGCTGAGAAACTTTAAAGGACGCAATGTGCAACTACTACTGTGGTCCCACCACGAATCTCCACTGAGAAACTTTAAAGGACGCAATGTGCAACTACTACTGTGGTCCCATCACGAATCTCCACTGAGAAATTTCGAAGGACGCAATATGCAACACCCTCGGTGGTCCCACCGCGATTTTTCGCTGAGAAACTTTAAAGGACGCAATATGCAACATCCTCAGTGGTCCCACCACGAATCGCCACTGAGAAATTTTGAAGGAAGCAATATCATTTTTTTTTCATTCAACGACTTTATTTGTGGAAATAAAGAAACATACATATACACGTATGTGAATGAGATTCTTTGTTAAAGTAAAAAAAAAAGATGCATAACAATGGCAGAAGTGAGAAGGGGACAAGATATGATTTTTTTTGCAGAGGAAATTTCCTTTCTACACCTCGAATGGTATCTTGCCTCAAGATACTTTGAGGCCACCGCTTCTGGGACAAAGCAGTAAAAGCACAACAAGCTGGAAAAAACCCGTCACATTAGATTATTAGTAAGGGCCACTCCTTTTTAATCAGAGTGGACGCTCACTCGTTCCTTTTTTGGTAATGACCTGAGACACCATTTTCGTACTTGGATACAATCTACTTCTGAAAGATAGAAAAGTTTCCGGATTCAGCGATTTCTGCAGGCAAATTGTTCCAAGCTTCTGACAACCCTGGAACGCAAAGGGAATTCAATATGCTGCCTTTAGAGGTGAATTTCCGTTCAAGTTGGAATCTATGTTTGCGGAGAACGGAGACATGGTGTAGGCGAGTAAACACGAAAAGGCTGTCAAGGGGAATGCCGCAAAAACCATGCAGCACGATCTTATAACACAGATGTAAATCAAATTCAGCCTCTGGCGGGATATCGTAGGATATTTAACCCTAGCATATCCAAACGAGCTGCATAATCTGGAACTTCTCTGTTTGGGAATACTTTGGTGAACACACGTCTAGAGTATCGTTTTTGCACATTTTCAATGATCTCATCATCTTCTTTTGTGACATCTCGACATGAAGAGTTTGAACGCTTCAGTATCCTTTAAAGAAAGTCATTCTCTTCATCCACTTCAATTTACAGCCAGCGGCTCGTCGCTTTTTCTAATGAATACGGAATTTTGATATTCCAGGATGAATTAATCATTTTGGGATGGGGCATTTTCTTACTTGTCCGTAAAAGCTAACTGCGGAGTCAAAAGTATTTGTTTCCGAATGTGTGATACCGAGATGTAGAAGCAGAATTATAAACTGGTAAGGCATGTGAATCACACCAATCAGATAGGGGTGATTCACACCGATGCGCTGTTGTTTGGAATACTTGTAGCTGATTTTGGAGACAATTTTTAGGAGGCCTTATATAGAACAGGCGCCCGAAAAAAATCCCATGGGAAATTTCTCGTTGCCGAGAATGCCGCGAAAACACGAACAATCGGAATTCTTAGTAGTGAGAATTCATTCATGGCTCCACCTGTGCAAGGAGAAAGCAGCGGAGTAGTACCTTTGTATAAATTGCTGAAACGATATCTATGTACAAGCTATGAAACGGTTAAATTCACTTGGTTCCTACGCGTGCTGGTGCGGAGCGGAGGTTAGAGACAGTGAGAGAGCGGAGGGCAGACTGAGGCTGAGGCGTCACGCACTGCTCGCGCCTCGAATGATGTGAATTACGTTTTTATAGAGGGTATATACCGTGTTTTTTCACACTCCACAATGTTCTCACCAACCTGAGGTCTTCCTCTCCTTGCAAAATCTAGGAGAGCTAAAGGGCCTATGAAGTTAAAGGTGAATGCAGAAAAAAACGATTTTCAGTTTGAGTGTCTCTCTTTCTAAACTAGCACGTCCAGAGTTTGAGGACTCTAGCTCTGAAAGTTTAAAAATCGCTGGGTGACAAGCTCTGATCTGATCCCACCTTGCATGGTGTTGCTCCGGAGTGACACCATTAAGGAAACGCGTGCGATTGAACTGAACGAGGTTGCAAAACAGTTCCGACGTAAAGGGAAACCCCGGCGCTGGGTCCCGAAACTATTGTCAGAAACGGCACTTGAAAAGCGCCGCTGATTCCTACCATCTTTGGCTTTATCTGGATAGGGAGTAAGCGCGCTATGCAGCGAAACTGCGACGCGAAACGCGCGCGTCTGAAGCGTAAATAAAGCTGCAAATGGCTTGGGCTAATAGGACTTTTGTAGCGTTGGTCCTGAAACGATTTCCGGATTATGGTAGGCCGAAATACGTCGAAGTCCTACCATCAATGGCTTTACCCGCATCCGGCTGTGTTATCGCGGAAGTGGAACACACATGTTACTGCTTTTGTGATCACAAGCTGCCTTATTCTCAATTCGCTGAGTAATGCCATTGATGTTTAGCTGAATCATCAGCTTGCACATACTTCATCACAAGCTGGTAGCTCGGAAGGTATAGCGCACTATTTGTATGTTTTTCCAGTTCTTCGGCCGTCTCATGTTATCCTTTTTTCAGAAAACAAGGAAGATCATCACAGAAGCGGCGGACGTGACGAAGACACAATGCGGAAAAAGCGGCAACGAATGGACGACCCTAGGGGTCGAGAATGATTGGAGGATCTAAGCCAGACTCAGGACTGCCGGCCAGGGTCAGGCGAGAATCTTCTGCAACGGGGTGGGGTGGTGAATTTTTTCCCCAGAAATTTTGGCCCGAAATCAAGGTTGGGGGTTGCAGAATTTCTGGTCCAAAAAAATTAAAATTTGATGAAAATGCTCTTGAAATTCTCAATATTTTGGTCATCAATGGAAGGAGTCGCTCAGGTTTTTCAAGAATTTTTCAGCGTCTGGCTATAAACTGTCCAGAAACTTCGCCTCGGGGATCGCAAAAACTTAGAAACCTGGAAAAAATTATGGTGGGTGTTCGCGACGATTTGGGAAAATTACGCAACGCCCCGCTTCACCCCGCAGCCGGCAACCCCTGTTACATGTAAGGTGCGTCCGAATGAACGAGAATGGCGGCCTCATGCGGCCGGCGTGCTTGGCAGGCCGCCGTCGCGTTCGCCGCTCTCGGACAAGCATGCGAAAAGTCCCCACCGCCATCGACTACGAACGGGGCCGGCACCGGCTGGCAGCAGCAAGCACTGCGCCGATCAATCAGCTCTGCAGACGAGGGAGAGGGGACGGCCGTCGTTGAAACTAACACTCGTCCGAGGGCGGCGCTTTATGCGACGGCTGCCAAGAACGCCGACCGCGAGGGGCCGCCATTCTCATTCGGGCACACTTTATGAGATATTAGTGAGGCAGTGCTAGTGAGGCACGTAAGCATACGAACAAACGTTCTTTAAAGATGCTTTTTCGAATGTAACTGGGCCAGGACTTAGCGGAAATGCGACGAAACCTTTATATGTTTTTGGGAAAATGCAAAACGTGCCTTACGCACACTCAAGATTGAGTTTCGAATGTTCAGCCTTTGGATACCGATTTCGTATATGATTTCGTGGTATTAAATCAAAGTGAAGAGGGCTGTTTCCTCAGAACATGACCGTAAAAAAACTAGACCCTTATCAATTGTTAGCCATACCTTTGAAGACACAATATAACATTGCGAGAAAATAATTTCTCAAGGCAATTTTTGATGGTTGAAAATTTAACGAAATTGGGCATTTTTTTAAATATGTAGATTTCGCCTTTAATTCTCGTCGAAACGACATACCGAAGAGGTGCGAAATCGCATAAAATTATTCCGAGCTCATCTTCGAAAATATGAATCAAGACACCATTTTTCGCCGTCCTATTTCACAATTTTACGGTCTTTGATGATGACAAAAAAGTGGCACGTGTATGAATTTTTAATAGCCATGTTCTGAGCGAATAACCTTATCCTTATACTTGAAGCAGTTATGTCCCGATGTGTGTGTGTGTGTGTGTGTGTGTGTGTGTGTGTGTGTGTGTGTGTGTGTGTGTGTGTGTATGTGTGTGCATGTGTCCCGGATATCTTAGGAATGTATTGATCAAAACTTGTATGAAATGGTACCAACATTTGTAAGGCGGGGTGCGACGTTTATCGATTACCAAAACTCAGTCTGAGTCACCTCTTTACGTGCCTCGGGGCGGGCAACCGAGTTTGTCCGTGAGAGCACTTTTTGGCCGTGGGTCATGGCACTTCTGGGTGAGTCGTTCAGCGATGCAAAAATGCAGGGCGTCACAAAGGTGTGAAGGACCCCCAGTGAGGTGTGCAAAGACGTCATGAAGTGTGCAGGACTCAATCGGAGTGTGCAGGACGTCATAGAAAGTGCGCAGGACCCCATGAAGTGCAGGACGCTGCAGAGTAAGTGCGCAGGACCCCAGTGGGAGGTAGGCGTCATAGAAAGTGTGCAGGACCTCAATCGGAGTGTGCAGGACGTCATAGAAAGTGTGCAGGACCCTAATCGGAGTGTGCAGGACGTCATAGAAAGTGCGCAGGTCCTGGTAGGAATGTGCAGGACCCCAGCAGTGTGCAGGACGTCATAGAAAGTGTGCAGGACCAGTGGGAGTGCAGGGAGTCATAGAAAGTGTGCAGGATCCCAATCGGAGTTTGCAGGACGTCATAGAAGGTGCGCAGGTCCTAAGTAGGAATGTGTACAGGTGGACTTGCAGTGGGAGTGTGCAGGGCGTCATAGAAAGTGTGCAGGACCCTAATCGTAGTGCAGACGTCATAGAAAGTGGAGGGACCCAATCGAGTGTGCAGGACGTCATAGAAAGTGTGCAGGACCCTAATCGGGAGTGTGCAGGACGTCATAGAAAGTGTGCAATCCTCAGTGGGAGTGCAGTCGAAAGGTGTGCAGGACTCAATCGGAAGTGTGCAGGACGTCTTAGAAAGTGTGTAGTGTCTAAGTAGGAATGTGCAGACCAAGGAAGTGTGTGATGTTAGAGAAAGTGTGCAGGTCCCTAATCAGGGAGTGCAGGGCGTCATAGAAAGTGTGCAGGACCCTAATCGGAGTGTGCAGGACGTCTTTGAAAGTGCGCAGGTCCTAAGTAGGAATGTACAGGACCCCAGTGGGAGTGTGCAGGGCGTCATAGAAAGTGTGCAGGACCCTATTCTGTAGTGTGTGCAGGACGTCATAGAGAAAGGAGGATATCCTAATCGGAGTGTGCAGGACGTCAGTAGAAAGTGTGCAGGACCTCAGTGGGAATGTGCAGGACCCCCAGCAGTGTAGGATGTCATAGACAGTGTGCAGGACCTCAGTGGGAGTGTGCTGGGCGTCATAGAGAGTGTGCAGGACCCTAATCGGAGTGTGCAGGACGTCATAGAAAGTGCGGAGGTCCTAAGTAGGAATGTACAGGACTCCAGTGGGAGTGTGCAGGGCGTCATAGAAAGTGTGCAGGACCCTATTCGTAGTGTGCAGGACGTCATAGAAAGTGTGCAGGACCCTAATCGGAGTGTGCAGGACGTCATAGAAAGTGCGCAGGTCCTAAGTAGGAATGTGCAGGACCTCTATCGGGAGTGTGCAAATGTCATAGAAAGTGTGCAGGACCTGCAAGTCGGTAGCGTGCAGGGCGTCATAGAAAGTGTGAAGAACTCCTAACGGGAGTGTGCAGGACGTCATAGAGATTGGTGCAGGTCCTAAGGAGTTGGAGTGTGCAGGGTGTCATAGAAAATGCACAGGTCCTGAGTGGGAGTGTGCAGGTCATCAAAAGTTAGCAGGACCGCAGTGAGAGTGTTCAGGATGTCACCAAGAGTGTAGAATTTGGAGAAAAGTTTTTCAATCTTTAATGCTAAATCTTAACCTCTTGTGGAGAAGAAAGAGCAGGAAAACATGAATCTTGAGGAGCGTGCGACGCGTTCTGAGATTGACGCAGAACTCCTGCGACATTTTTTGCCAGATTTAGGACACAAGCAGCAGCTCCACTTCCGCACCTTCTCTGTTCGCCACTCATTGCAACCGCTCAGTCATTTCGAATCCCTTACTTCCAAAAACTAGTTTTATATATGTTGCAAAGTCTAAGCTTATCAAAACCTGCACCACAAATACATAAACAACCACCCACTAATTTCATTCATTGAGAACAAGGGCATGATGTTAGTAAACTAGGGAAACATCATATAATATGAGAATGCGTTTTTCCTTATCATGATAGAGACGGTAAAGCGAGAATAATCAAGCCAGAACTTTGCAAATTGGAAGAAAGGGCAGTGGGTAGCGACGTAAGGGAAGGAAGTAAAGAAGGGGCTGTGAATTTTGTGCCGGTAGCAACCGACGATTTACCGCTGGCTTCTTATGTTTTGCTTTATGATCCCACATTTCCGATACGCCCACGGCCTGCTGTAAATGTGCTGCACCCTGCTCTGCTCAGGAGAGTCCATACGTACAGCAACGTAACTTTCCGGTAGACGGAAGTCAGTCACCACCGTTTTAACAAACTAATCCGTCTCAGGTAGTTGGCCCACGCAAAAGTTTCTGTGAGCGAAAACTTCGCTAGGCCTCGCTAGTTTAAAATATGCACCAAAGCCTAATGCTCGAGAGTGTGTGTTTATCGGTTTTTGTCATTTTCCGGTAAGAAAATAAACAATATGGGATACCGAGAAAATCTTGAACTCCTCTCTTTTTTTCAGTGCAAAATTTGCCATTCTGCGTTATATGATGTTATTTGAGATCTACCCGGTGGTGACAACACGGAGAATTGCACCGACTTTGCACTAATTGTTCTTTGCTCAGCGTCGCGAACAGAGCGCTTGCGTGGTTTAGAGCTTGTTCCCATAATGGGGAAAGACCGGAAAATTTAGCACCCCATTTAAAATTTTACCCCTGAGAGGTCCCAGCACCACTTTATACAAACCTCATATCTAGAATTTATGACTGAAAATCGAAGGACTGCACCCTTAACAATCCAATCATCGGATCTAATAACCGTCGTTCGGCAGTTGTGGTCTGCAGGAACCGCTCTATATTATCACCTCTGATAGTGTCCTCTGCTAAAATCTCCGCTGGAGCCGGTCACTGCAGGAACCGACTCAGTGAGCCTACCATAAAGTAGCGCGACCGACGCGAAGCCGCATAAATGCTGCGCATAACTTTGCGCAACGTTTGGCTGGGGTTTTAACGTGGGGTATCCAGAACTGTGAAGCAGTGACAGTAGAAAGGATAAATACTGAAGGCTATGGTTATTTTGTACCGTTCATCTAGAACAACCAACAGGGCAATATGTATCAATCCTGGTGTAAGCCTTGGGTTCGAGCGCGATTCAAATGAAAACTGACTTTCTAACGAATGTTAGGATTGCTTACGAAAATATTTTTGATTTCGTTAGTCGTTAAATTCGTTAGTCGTTAGTCGTAATTACGCACATCCCTGGTTCGGACTATAGTACAAGGAGAGGGGTCGCATACCAGTTTGAGTGTTTCGATTCGAAGACTCAAGGTAAATTTTGGGCCGCGGCGTTAGTAGCATTTTTTAGAGGGACGCACAGCATAGGCTCTCTTGCCACAGCTGGATAACTCCTGAGCTACGAAAAAGTGGGTGGGTTCTCGCCAGCTACTCAAGCAAGTTTTTGTGAGCGCATAAAAGTACACACTCTCGGTGGATAAGTGCTCCAAGCTATGATGAGTGAAGTACGAGTTAAGCGACAGAAACAGGCGAGAATGCATGTTAACCTTCCTAAACACCCCCCAGAGACACTTCTGCATAAGGCCAGCTCTGGGAAAAAGTAGATGGTATGTTGTCGGCTCCTCCGCCGGTTATAAAAAAAGGACACAACTAAGACTGGGTTCACACCTCACGCGACGAGCGACGCGACAAAAAATTCTTTGCCTAAATCTACCAAAACGATATGTGCCGCATTCCGCTGGAAATTCAAACCCGGCCCAACGGTAGCTAGCATGTCTGATGAGGCCGTAGTAACTGTCCTCACCAACAAATGAGCCAAGCTGGATGCAATAAGAAGTGAAGCTACGCCAGTATAAAGCACTAAAACTGGAAGTCGTGGCGATGAGGATAGAAGCTCTGGCAACATATAGAGAATTATTAAACCAATAGCTGGAACTAGGTGAGTCCACACATTCATCTAAAACAAAATTTCCTTAAACTCATGAGGATGATGAGACCCAGACGAGAACATCCACTCACCAATTCATTGTGTGCACAGAATGCTGACTTGCAGTAATAAACAACCGGTTGATTTAGTGGGCGATACCCCTTCATAATATGATTACGCTTCAATAATTGCGGAATTTCAGCGTGCGTTAGCATCCGCGGCCTGAAATATGAATAAGGGATTCACATGATTATAGGCTTACGAGAGGGACAAAGACAAGGCAACAATGAGTCGACTGCAATAGTGATCTTCAAAAAAGTGACCAATAAATGTTATGAAAAGGATTTCTCGTGTCAGAAATCTCAATAGAGAATAACCGGACGAAAGGAGAAAAAAGGAAATTTTCTAGGAACAAGGAGGATCTGCTATGAGAACAAGGGAACACTGCCTAACACATTCATTTGGCTTGCTAATGACATTCCAATGCATCTTCTGCAGTCGACAGGAAGACAAATGAGATTATCCTCATTCTCGAAACTAAACTGGGCAGGAAACCGAGTGAATGAGGGCGAAGAGCGTGAAATAAGATGGGATTAGACGAGTCATCATGACTTGTGCCAGGTTTAACAATAGGGTTATAGGTGAGCTTGATTAGTATGTGGCTACCTCACTGATTATAGTCGAAAGAGTGAAAGGCGTGTATTTGCGGCACCAGATCTCACATTTGCGGTCAAAATCGCGTTGACCGCCGCGGAAGCTGCAAAATCTGACTCGAGGTCACGCTCCTCATTCATTAACTCGACTAGAATGACTTAGCGAGTTTTTTTTCGTTCTAGAGAACACGAAAAAGATTATTTGGAATTAAATATGGAGGCACTAGGGTTTGGGGATTTTATTCTGGGGCGGCATTCATGAACGCTGCGAAGAAGGTCAGGGAGCCGCTACGCGTAATATGCGCGCAGCGTCGAGCCACGAGGCGGCCCGAAGTGCATGGCGTATATTAGTGCATGGCGACCGTAAATGCACTTTCCAATGCAAACTCCACGCGCGCATTTTTTGTGATCCTACACGCGTTTGCTTCAAATTGTTGAGCTAACGGAATGAAAAAAAGTGCCACAAAGCGACTGTGATGACAAAAAAATGCCGCTTGGCGTAGAGTTCGCTGTAGCAGGTGCATTCACGTCCGCGGCACACCAATTTATGCCGTGCACTTCGGGTTGTCCTGTGGCTAGACGCTGCACGCATAGGACGCGGAGCGGCTCCCTGACCATCTTCGCAGCGTTCATGCATGCCGCCCCTGGAAATGGTCTCGATTCTCGAAAACTCTGGAAGGTTGGCGTGACTTGAATCACGTATTTCGTAAGTTCCAGCCCACCCTCTTTTTTTGAGGCTCGAAAGTGCAACTGAACTCTTTCAGAAGCGAAAACATTTTCTTCCCGAAAAATCTTGCAATTGAATTTTCGAGGTGAGTCGGGGCTAATGAAGTGGATTCAGCATCAATCCTACTGATGCTTCCGAATTTCTGACGTGCAGCTCTGACACGGTCCATTCTCGGGAGTCAATCCCTAACAGTAGTGCCCTCAGTTTCTTCATGTTTTATTTCCAAAGTTGTCCTTATAGCACAAAAACGCAACTCCAGTTCTCCGTCTTCAGCTGATTTAGAGTAACTGCTAACACAATACGTGTTACTCGACGAGATTAAAGAAAACAGATTAAAGAGATAAAAGCAGTCATGAGAAGAGGCAAATAAGAAGAACTAGTTCTGCTTCCCTGTTAATGAAAAAGCTGTCTTTTCATTGAAAAGATTGCCACTTTCCGCAACTGGGTCTTATCTTTCCGACACAAGGATGGCTTCATGATGGAGAAGGTTGCAGAAAGATAAGAATGGAACGTGAACATTTGTAAGCATAACGTAAGTGTTGAACAAAAAGATAGTAAAAAATAAGCGGGTAAGTGACAAAAAATAATTTGAGGTGAGGTGAGGTGTTTTGGTCGCACGTCAATAAAAAACAATAATAAGAATCACGCAAAGAGTAGGTTGAAGGCAAAAGTGAAGGCATTGGAAAGCAACTGTAAACAGTTAATGCGATTAAGATGCCGTTAACCATCTATGTCACTTGTTTTCAGTGTCAAACCGGAATTAATGGGGGAAAACAATACTGGAAAGAACAAAAACGAACCCTTAGTGGCATCGGTGGCTACAGAAATTCATTTCCGAGTCTGCGGTAATATACAAATTTACAACTTTGAAATACGAATACTTTTTTCTCTATGGACTGGTGAGCAGAAATCTATCGATTGTGAGGGGAAGTGGTAATCGTGAACCAACAACAGGAGTGTACCGATGAAGTAGGGAGATTCATATATAGGATGCTCGACTACGAATTCAGAAGTGGCGCTGCTGCTGCGCTCATAATTATTGCATAGACTGCGCACACAAGCATGATGTCCACCAATCTATCAGCGATGATGACAGAATTCTCACTCGGCTTCCAATTCGTTCAAGTTTAACCCATTCACGACCACGTGTCCCGTGGGTGGGACACGCTTTTTAAAAACCGAATTCTCCGCGGCAAGGAAGAACTCACAGACCTACATATGATCAAAACATTGATCTAATTCCTGAAAGTTTAGGTTGCTGGCAAAAGTAAAGATTTGGCATGGCCATAGAAATATACTCAGTTAAGAAGGGAAAATAAAGAAAAATGAGAAAAGGTTTTGAAATATTCCTGAGAACGATTTGGCGTAGAATAATTTGTTTAGCGGGAAATGAAGTGAAATAGTTGAAAGTATGATTTGGCAGTCGAGTTTGAACCAACTATTGATAAGAGTTGTGCAAAACGAGAGATCGTCTTGTCTGTGCTTATCCGTAGAACATATCAAAGCGAAATCAGGCCCCGGTCATAGTTGGTGCTATTTGCATCTGTATCCCCCCGCACCCCCAACACCCCGCACCCCCAACACTTCCCCGCACCCCCCAACACCACCCCGGTCGATACGTATGTTTAAAATGATGGAGTGAGGTTGAGAAAATCACTCAGTGCATCCAACTAGATATGACGATGATTACGTGGCCAACAGGATTGCACCTGTTCAGAGAAATAGTGAAGGAGAGTATGGTGAAGTAAAGGAGGTGGCAGTAAGGTTAGCTTTCTATTGATACGCAATGTTTTATTTTCGACCCGCCCACCCGGTGATTTTCTCATCCACGTATTGCATGGATATCGACAGCGTCGGATACATTGAGTGATTTTCTCAACCTCACTCCATCATTTTAAACATACGTATCGACCGGGGGCTGCGGGGGTGTTGAGGGTGCAGGGGGATACACCGAGTGATTTTCTCAGCTTCACCTCACCATGTTGTTCATACGTATCGACCGGGTGGGTGTTGGGGGTGTTAGAGGGTGCAGGGGATACACCGAGTGATTTTTGCATCCCATTTCCAATGCATTCTGTGTGTATCGACCGGGCTGAAGGCGTCCGCTCATCCAACTATGACCGGGGCCTCACGCGTGAAATGGAAAGCATCAAAACTTTTTCGGGAGCTGTAATGCGGCGGTCTTCACGTATTAGGTGAAGTAAAATCAACACGCGTGATTTCGCTTTGATATGTTCTACGGATAAGTACAGACAAGGCGATCTCTCGTTTTGCACAACTCTTATCAATAGTTGGGTCAAACTCGACTGCCAAATCATACTTTCAACTATTTCACTTTATTTCCCGCTAAACAAATTATTCTACGCCAAATCGTTCTCAGGAATATTTCAAAACCTTTTCTCATTTTTCTTTATTTTCCCTTCTTAACTGAGTATATTTCTATGGCCATGCCAAATCTTTACTTTGCCAGGAACCTAAACTTTCGGGAATTCCATTCATTTTTCCAAAAGGTTCCCTTTCTAACATGATTTATGCCTGGTGGTGTTAGATGAAAGTAAACCCACTGATGTCCTGCCCCCCCCCCTTCTATGACGTCCTGCGCACTCCAACTGATAGCCTGCGCACTTTCGATGACGTCCTGCACACGCCCACTGATGTCCTGCATCCTTCCACTGATGTCCTACACACTTTCTATAAGGTGCTGCACACTCCCACTATAGTCCTGCACACTCTCACTGATGTCCTGCACACATTCTGTTACATCTTGCACACTCCCACTGATGTCCTGCACACTTTCTACGGCGTTCTGCGCACACCCATTTGGGTCCGGCACTTTCTACGGCGTCCGGCGCACTTTTATTTGGGTCCCCCACACTTTCTAGGGCGTTCTGCGCAAACCCATTTGGGTCCCGCACACTTTCTACGGCGTCCGGCGCACTCCCACTTGGGTCCCGCACACATTCTACGGCGTTCTGCGCCCACCCATTTGAGTCCCGCAAACTTTCTACGGCGTCCGGCGCACTCTCGTTTGGGTCCCGCACACTTTCTACGGCGTCCGGCTCACTCTCATTTGGGCCCCACACACTTTCTAGGGCGTTCTGCGCACACCCATTTGGGTCCCGCACACTTTCTACGGCGTTCTGCGCATTCCCATCTGGGCCCTGCACACTTTCTACGGCGTTCTACGCACACCCATTTGGGTCCCGCACACTCTCTACGCCGTCCGGCGCACTCCCACTTGGGTCCCGCACACATTCTACGGCGTTCTGCGCCCACCCATTTGAGTCCCGCAAACTTTCTACGGCGTCCGGCGCACTCTCGTTTGGGTCCGCACACTTTCTACGGCGTCCGGCTCACTCATTTGGGTCCCACACCACTTTCTAGGGCGTTCTGCGCACACCCATTTGGGTCCCGCACACTTTCTAGGGCATTCTGCGCACACCCATTTGGGTCCCGCACACTTTCTACGGCGTTCTACGCACACCCATTTGGGTCCCGCACACTCTCTACGCCGTCCGGCGCACTCCCACTAGGGCCCCGCACACTTTCTACGGCGTTCTGCGCACACCTATTTGGGTCCCGCACACTTTCTACGGCGTTCTGCGTACACCAATTTGGGTCCCGCACACTCTCTACGGCGTCCGGCGCACTCACACTTGGGTCCCGCACACTTTCTGCGGCGTTCTGCGCACTCCCACGTGAGTCCCGCACACTTTCTACGGCGTCCGGCGCACTCTCATTTGGGTTCTACACACTTTCTAGGGCGTTCTGCGCACACCCATTTGGGTCCCGCACACTTTCTGCAGCGTTCTGCGCACACCCATTTGGGTCCCACACATTTACTGCGGCGTTCTACGCACACCCATTTGAGTCCCGCACACTTTCTACGGCGTCCGGCGCATTCCCACGTGGGTCCCGCACACTTTCTACGGCGTCCGGCGCACTCTCATTTGGGTCCCGCACACTTTCTACGGCGTCCGGCGCACTCTCATTTGGGTCCCACACACTCTCTTCGGCGTCCGGCGCACTCCCATTTGGGTCCCGCACACTTTCTACAGCGTCCGGGGCACTCCCATGTGGGTCCCGCACACTTTCTACGGCGTCCGGCCACTCTCATTTGGGTCCCGCACACTTTCTACGGCGTCCGGCGCACTCCCACTTGGGTCCCGGGCACAATTTCTACGGCGTTCTGCGCCCACCCATTTGGGTCCCGCACACTTTCTACGGCGTCCGGCGCACTCTTGTATGGGCCCCGCACACTTTCTACGGCGTCCGGCTCACTCTCATTTGGGTCCCACACACTTTCTAGGGCGTTCTGCGCACACCCATTTGGGTCCCGCACACTTTCTACGGCGTTCTGCGCATACCCATTTGGGTCCCGCACACTTTCTACGGCGTTCTACGCACACCCATTTGGGTCCCGCACACTCTCTACGCCGTCCGGCGCACTCCCACCAGGGCCCGGCACACTTTCTACGGCGTTCTGCGCCCACCCATTTGGGTCCCGCACACTTTCTACGGCGTCCGGCTCACTCTCAACTGGGTCCCACACACTTTCTAGGGCGTTCTGCGCACACCTATTTGGGTCCCGCACACTTTCTACGGCGTTCTGCGTACACCAATTTGGGTCCCGCACACTCTACGGCGTCCGGCGCACTCATCACTTGCCAGGTCCCGCACACTTTCTGCGGCGTTCTGCGCACTCCACGTGAGTCCCGCACACTTTCTACGGCGTCCGGCGCACTCTTGTATGGGCCCCGCACACTTTCTGCGGCGTCCGGCGCACTATCATTTGGGTTCTACACACTTTCTAGGGCGTTCTGCGCACACCCATTTGGGTCCCGCACACTTTCTGCAGCGTTCTGCGCACACCCATTTGGGTCCCACACATTTACTGCGGCGTTCTGCGCACACCCATTTGAGTCCCGCACACTTTCTACGGCGTCCGGCGCATTCCACGTGGGTCCCGCACACTTTCTACGGCGTCCGGCGCACTCTCATTTGGGTCCCGCACACTTTCTACGGCGTCCGGCGCACTCTCATTTGGGTCCCACACACTCTCTCCGGCGTCCGGCGCACTCTCAATTGGGTCCCGCACACTTTCTACAGCGTCCGGCGCACTCCCATGTGGGTCCCGCACACTTTCTACGGCGTCCGACGCACTCTCATTTGGGTCCCGCACACTTTCTACGGCGTCCGGCGCACTCCCACTTGGGTCCCGCACACATCTCTACGGCGTTCTTGCGCCCACCCATTTTGGGTCCCGCACACTTTCTACGGCGTCCGGCGCACTCTCGTTTGGGTCCCGCACCACTTTCTACGGCGTCCGGATCACTCTCATTTGGGTCCCACACACTTTCTAGGGCGTTCTGCGCACACCCATTTGGGTCCCGCACACTTTCTACGGCGTTCTGCGTACACCAATTTGGGTCCCGCACACTCTCTACGGCGTCCGGCGCACTCCCACTTGGGTCCCGCACACATTCTACGGCGTTCTGCGCCCACCCATTTGGGTCCCGCACACTTTCTACGGCGTCCGGCGCACTCTCGTTTGGGTCCAGCACACTTTCTACGGCGTCCGGCTCACTCTCATTTGGGTCCCACACACTTTCTAGGGCGTTCTGCGCACACCCATTTGGGTCCCGCACACTTTCTACGGCGTTCTGCGCATACCCATTTGGGTCCCGCACACTTTCTACGGCGTTCTACGCACACCCATTTGGGTCCCGCACACTCTCTACGCCGTCCGGCGCACTCCCACTAGGGCCCCGCACACTTTCTACGGCGTTCTGCGCACACCTATTTGGGTCCCGCACACTTTCTACGGCGTTCTGCGTACACGCAATTTGGGTCCACCACACTCTCTACGGCGTCCGGCGCACTCACACTTGGGTCCCGCACACTTTCTGCGGCGTTCTGCGCACTCCCACGTGAGTCCCGCACACTTTCTACGGCGTCCGGCGCACTCCTCATTTGGGTTCTACACACTTTCTAGGGCGTTCTGCGCACACCCATTTGGGTCCCGCACACTTTCTGCAGCGTTCTTGCGCACACCCATTTGGGTCCCACACATTTACTGCGGCGTTCTACGCACACCCATTTGAGTCCCACACACTTTCTACGGCGTCCGGCGCATTCCCACGTGGGTCCCGCACACTTTCTGCGGCGTCCGGCGCACTCTCATTTGGGTCCCGCACACTTTCTACGGCGTCCGGCGCACTCTCATTTGGGTCCCACACACTCTCTTCGGCGTCCGGCGCACTCCCATTTGGGTCCCGCACACTTTCTACAGCGTCCGGCGCACTCCCATGTGGGCCCCGCACACTTTCTACGGCGTCCCGCCACTCTCATTTGGGTCCCGCACACTTTCTACGGCGTCCGGCGCACTCCCACTTGGGTCCCGCACACACTCTACGGCGTTCTGCGCCCACCCATTTGGGTCCCGCACACTTTCTACGGCGTCCGGCGCACTCTCGTTTGGGTCCCGTACGCTTTCTACGGCGTCCGGCTCACTCTCATTTGGGTCCCACACACTTTCTTGGGCGTTCTGCGCACACCCATTTGGGTCCCGCACACTTTCTATGGCGTTCTGCGCACACCCATTCGGGTCCCGCACACTTTCTACCGGCGTTCTACGCACACCCATTTGGGTCCCGCACACTCTCTACGCCGTCCGGCGCACTCCCACTAGGGCCCCGCACACTTTCTACGGCGTTCTGCGCACTCCCATTTGGGTCCCGCACACTTTCTACGGCGTCCGGCTCACTCTCAACTGGGTCCCACACACTTTCTAGGCGTTCTGCGCACACCTATTTGGGTCCCGCACACTTTCTGCGGCGTTCTGCGTACACCAATTTGGGTCCCGCACACTCTCTACGGCGTCCGGCGCACTCACACTTGGGTCCCGCACACTTTCTGCGGCGTTCTGCGCACTCCCGTGAGCGTCCCGCACACTTTCTACGGCGTCCGGCGCACTCTCATTTGGGTCCCGCACACTTTCTACGGCGTCCGGCGCACTATCATTTGGGTTCTACACACTTTCTAGGGCGTTCTGCGCACACCCATTTGGGTCCCGCACACTTTCTGCAGCGTTCTGCGCACACCCATTTGGGTCCCACACATTTACTGCGGCGTTCTGCGCACACCCATTTGAGTCCCGCACACTTTCTACGGCGTCCGGCGCATTCCCACGTGGGTCCCGCACACTTTCTACGGCGTCCGGCGCACTCTCATTTGGGTCCCGCACACTTTCTACGGCGTCCGGCGCACTCTCATTTGGGTCCCACACACTCTCTCCGGCGTCCGGCGCACTCCAATTTGGGTCCCGCACACTTTCTACAGCGTCCGGCGCACTCCCATGTGGGTCCCGCACACTTTCTACGGCGTCCGACGCACTCTCATTTGGGTCCCGCACACTTTCTACGGCGTCCGGCGCACTCCCACTTGGGTCCCGCACACATTCTACGGCGTTCTGCGCCCACCCATTTGGGTCCCGCACACTTTCTACGGCGTCCGGCGCACTCTCATTTGGGTCCACTCTCTCCGGCGTCCGGCGCACTCCAATTTGGGTCCCGCACACTTTCTACAGCGTCCGGCGCACTCCCATGTGGGTCCCACACACTTTCTACGACGTCCGGCGTACTCTCCTTTGGGTCCAGCACACTTTCTACGGCGTCCGGCGCACTCCCACTTGGGTCCCGCACACATTCTACGGCGTTCTGCGCCCACCCATTTGGGTCCCGCACACTTTCTACGGCGTCCGGCGCACTCTCGTTTGGGTCCCGCACACTTTCTACGGCGTCCGGCTCACTCTCATTTGGGTCCCACACACTTTCTAGGGCGTTCTGCGCACACCCATTTGGGTCCCGCACACTTTCTACGGCGTTCTGCGCATACCCATTTGGGTCCCGCACACTTTCTACGGCGTTCTACGCACACCCATTTGGGTCCCGCACACTCTCTACGCCGTCCGGCGCACTCCCACTAGGGCCCCGCACACTTTCTACGGCGTTCTGCGCCCACCCATTTGGGTTCCGCACACTTTCTACGGCGTCCGGCTCACTCTCAACTGGGTCCCACACTTTCTAGGGCGTTCTGCGCACACCCATTTGGGTCCCGCACACTTTCTCGGCGTTCTGCGTACACCCATTTGGGTCCCGCACACTCTCTACGCCGTCCGGCGCACTCCCACTAGGGCCCCGCACACTTTCTACGGCGTTCTGCGCACTCCCACGTGAGTCCCGCACACGTTCTGCGGCGTCCGGCGCACTCTCATTTGGGTCCCGCACACTTTCTACGGCGTCCGGCGCGACCATCATTTGGGTCACACGCTTTCTACGGCGTGCGCATATCGAGGTTCTCCTGGAGGGCGTTCGCACACCCATTTGGGTCCCGCACACTTTCTGCAGCGTTCTGCGCACACCCATTTGGGTCCCACACATTTACTGCGGCGTTCTGCGCACACCCATTTGAGTCCCGCACACTTTCTACGGCGTTCTGCGCACACCTATTTGGGTCCCGCACACTTTCTACGGCGTTCTGCGTACACCAATTTGGGTCCCGCACACTCTCTACGGCGTCCGGCGCACTCACACTTGGGTCCGCACACTTTCTGCGGCGTCCTGCGCACTCCCACGTGAGTCCCGCACACTTTCTACGGCGTCCGGCGCACTCTCATTTGGGTTCTACACACTTTCTAGGGCGTTCTGCGCACACCCATTTGGGTCCCGCACACTTTCTGCAGCGTTCTGCGCACACCCATTTGGGTCCCACACATTTACTGCGGCGTTCTACGCACACCCATTTGAGTCCCGCACACTTTCTACGGCGTCCGGCGCATTCCCACGTGGGTCCCGCACACTTTCTACGGCGTCCGGCGCACTCTCATTTGGGTCCCGCACACTTTCTACGGCGTCCGGCGCACTCTCATTTGGGTCCCACACACTCTCTTCGGCGTCCGGCGCACTCCCATTTGGGTCCCGCACACTTTCTACAGCGTCCGGGGCACTCCCATGTGGGTCCCGCACACTTTCTACGGCGTCCGGCCACTCTCATTTGGGTCCCGCACACTTTCTACGGCGTCCGGCGCACTCCCACTTGGGTCCCGCACACATTCTACGGCGTTCTGCGCCCACCCATTTGGGTCCCGCACACTTTCTACGGCGTCCGGCGCACTCGTTTGGGTCCCGCACACTTTCTACGGCGTCCGGCTCACTCTCATTTGGGTCCCACACACTTTCTAGGGCGTCCTGCGCACACCCATTTGGGTCCCGCACACTTTCTACGGCGTTCTGCGCATACCCATTTGGGTCCCGCACACTTTCTACGGCGTTCTACGCACACCCATTTGGGTCCCGCACACTCTCTACGCCGTCCGGCGCACTCCCACTAGGGCCCCGCACACTTTCTACGGCGTTCTGCGCACTCCCATTTGGGTCCCGCACACTTTCTACGGCGTCCGGCTCACTCTCAACTGGGTCCCACACACTTTCTAGGGCGTTCTGCGCACACCTATTTGGGTCCCGCACACTTTCTACGGCGTTCTGCGTACACCAATTTGGGTCCCGCACACTCTCTACGGCGTCCGGCGCACTCACACTTGGGTCCCGCACACTTTCTGCGGCGTTCTGCGCACTCCCACGTGAGTCCCGCACACTTTCTACGGCGTCCGGCGCACTCTCATTTGGGTCCCGCACACTTTCTACGGCGTCCGGCGCACTATCATTTGGGTTCTACACACTTTCTAGGGCGTTCTGCGCACACCCATTTGGGTCCCGCACACTTTCTGCAGCGTTCTGCGCACACCCATTTGGGTCCCACACATTTACTGCGGCGTTCTGCGCACACCCATTTGAGTCCCGCACACTTCCTACGGCGTCCGGCGCATTCCCACGTGGGTCCCGCACACTCTCTACGGCGTCAGGCGCCCTCTCATTTGGGTCCCGCACACTTTCTACGGCGTCCGGCGCACTCTCATTTGGGTCCCACACACTCTCCGGCGTCCGGCGCACTCAATTTGGGTCCGCACACTTCTACAGCGTCCGGCGCACTCCCATGTGGGTCCCGCACACTTTCTACGGCGTCCGACGCACTCTCATTTGGGTCCCGCACTTTCTACGGCGTCCGGCGCACTCCGCCGGGTCCCGCACATTCTACGGCGTTCTGCGCCCACCCATTTAGGTCCCGCACACTTTCTACGGCGTCCGGCGCACTCGTTTGGGTCCCGCACACTTTCTACGGCGTCCGGCTCACTCTCATTTGGGTCCCACACGCACTTTCCGGTTCTCACATTTGGGTCCGCACACTTTCTACGGCGTTCTGCACCCATTTGGGTCCCGCACACTTTCTACGCACGCCCACGTTACGCCGTCCGGCGCACTCCTACCACACTTTCTACGGCGTGCGCCCACCCATTTGGGTTCCGCACACTTTCTACGGCGTCCGGCGCACTCTCATTTGGGTCCCGCACACTTTCTACGGCGTCCGGCTCACTCTCATTGGGTCCCGCACACTTCTAGGGCGTTCTGCGCACACCCATTTGGGTCCCGCACACTTTCTACGGCGTTCTGCGCATACCCATTTGGGTCCCGCACACTTTCTACGGCGTTCTACGCACGCCCGTCCCGCACTCTCAGCGCCGTCCGGCGCACTCCCACCACACACTTTCTACGGCGTTCTGCGCCCACCATTTGGGTTCCCGCACACTTTCTACGGCGTCCGCTCACTCAACCGTCCCACACACTTTCTAGGGCGTTCTGCGCACACCATTTGGGTCCGCACACTTTCTGGCGTTCTGCGCGTACACCGGCACACTCTCTACGGCCGGCGTCCGGCGCACTTTCTCTATCATTCCCGCACGCGTTTCTGCGGCGTCCGGCGCACTATCATTAGGGTTCTTAGGGCGTTCTGCGCACACCCATTTGGGTCCCGCACACTTTCTGCGGCGTTCTGCGCACACCCATTTGGGTCCCACACATTTACTGCGGCGTTCTGCGCACACCCATTTGAGTCCCGCACACTTTCTACGGCGTTCTGCGCACACCTATTTGGGTCCCGCACACTTTCTACGGCGTTCTGCGTACACCAATTTGGGTCCCGCACACTCTCTACGGCGTCCGGCGCACTCACACTTGGGTCCCGCACACTTTCTGCGGCGTTCTGCGCACTCCCACGTGAGTCCCGCACACTTTCTACGGCGTCCGGCGCACTCTCATTTGGGTTCTACACACTTTCTACGGCGTCCGGCGCACTATCATTTCGGTTCTACACACTTTCTAGGGCGTTCTGCGCACACCCATTTGGGTCCCGCACACTTTCTGCAGCGTTCTGCGCACACCCATTTGGGTCCCACACATTTACTGCGGCGTTCTGCGCACACCCATTTGAGTCTCGCACACTTCCTACGGCGTCCGGCGCATTCTCCACGTGGGTCCACGCACACTTTCTACGGCGTCCGGCGCACTCTTATTTGGGTCCCGCACACTTTCTACGGCGTCCGGCGCACTCTCATTTGGGTCCCACACACTCTCTCCGGCGTCCGGCGCACCCAATTTGGGTCCCGCACACTTTCTACAGCGTCCGGCGCACTCCCATGTGGGTCCCGCACACTTTCTACGGCGTCCGGCGCACTCTCATTTGGGTCCAGCACACTTTCTACGGCGTCCGGCGCACTCCCACTTGGGTCCCGCACACCCTCTACGGCGTTCTGCGCCCACCCAATAAGGTCCCGCACACTTTCTACGGCGTCCGGCGCACTCGTTTGGGTCCCGCACATACACTTTCTACGGCGTCCGGCTCACTCCTCATTTGGGTCCCACACACTTTCTAGGGCGTTCTGCGCACACCCATTTGGGTCCCGCACACTTTCTTACGGCGTTCTGCGCATACCCATTTGGGTCCCGCACACTTTCTACGGCGTTCTACGCACGCCCATTTGGGTCCCGCACACTCTCTACGCCGTCCGGCGCACTCCCACTAGGGCCCCGCACACTTTCTACGGCGTTCTGCGCCCACCCATTTGGGTTCCGCACACTTTCTACGGCGTCCGGCTCACTCTCAACTGGGTCCCACACACTTTCTAGGGCGTTCTGCGCACACCTATTTGGGTCCCGCACACTTTCTACGGCGTTCTGCGTACACCAATTTGGGTCCCGCACACTCTCTACGGCGTCCGGCGCACTCACACTTGGGTCCCGCACACTTTCTGCGGCGTTCTGCGCACTCCCACGTGAGTCCCGCACACTTTATACGGCGTCCGGCGCACTCTCATTTGGGTCCCGCACACTTTCTACGGCGTCCGGCGCACTATCATTAGGGTTCTACACGCTTTCTAGGGCGTTCTGCGCACACCCATTTGGGTCCCGCACACTTTCTGCGGCGTTCTGCGCACACCCATTTGGGTCCCACACATTTACTGCGGCGTTCTGCGCACACCCATTTGAGTCCCGCACACTTTCTGCGGCGTTCTGCGCACACCCATTTGGGTCCCGCACACTTTCTGCGGCGTTCTGCGCACACCAATTTGGGTCCCGCACACTCTCTACGGCGTCCGGCGCACTCACGCCGGGTCCCCCACTCTCTCTGCGGCGTTCTGCGCCCTCCCACGTGAGTCCCGCACACTTTCTACGGCGTCCGGCGCACTCTCATTTGGGTCCCGCACACTTTCTACGGCGTCCGGCGCACTATCATTTGGGTTCTACACACTTTCTAGGGCGTTCTGCGCACACCCATTTGGGTCCCGCACACTTTCTCCGTCGTTCTGCGCACACCCATTTTGGTCCCACACACTTTCTACGGCGTTCTGCGCACACCCATTTGGGTCTCGCACACTTTCTACGGCGTCCGGCGCATTCCCACGTGGGTCCCGCACACTTTCTACGGCGTCCGGCGCACTCTCATTTGGGTCCCGCACACTTTCTACGGCGTCCGGCGCACTCTCATTTGGGTCCCACACACTCTCTCCGGCGTCCGGCGCACTCCAATTTGGGTCCCGCACACTTTCTACAGCGTCCGGCGCACTCCCATGTGGGTCCCGCACACTTTCTACGGCGTCCGGCGCACTCTCATTTGGGTCCCGCACACTTTCTACGGCGTCCGGCGCACTCCCACTCTGGGTCCCGCACATTCTCCGGCGTTCTCCGCCCCCCCCTTTGGGTCCCGCACACTTTCTACGGCGTCCGGCGCACTCTCGTTTGGGTCCCGCACACTTTCTACGGCGTCCGGCTCACTCTCATTTGGGTCCCACACACTTTCTAGGGCGTTCTGCGCACACCCATTTGGGTCCCGCACACTTTCTACGGCGTTCTGCGCATACCCATTTGGGTCCCGCACACTTTCTACGGCGTTCTACGCACGCCCATTTGGGTCCCGCACACTCTCTACGCCGTCCGGCGCACTCCCACTAGGGCCCCGCACACTTTCTACGGCGTTCTGCGCCCACCCATTTGGGTTCCGCACACTTTCTACGGCGTCCGGCTCACTCTCAACTGGGTCCCACACACTTTCTAGGGCGTTCTGCGCACACCTATTTGGGTCCCGCACACTTTCCACGGCGTTCTGCGTACACCAATTTGGGTCCCGCACACTCTCTACGGCGTCCGGCGCCCTCCCACTTGGGTCCCGCACACTTTCTGCGGCGTTCTGCGCACTCCCACGTGAGTCCCGCACACTTTATACGGCGTCCGGCGCACTCTCATTTGGGTCCCGCACACTTTCTACGGCGTCCGGCGCACTATCATTAGGGTTCTACACGCTTTCTAGGGCGTTCTGCGCACACCCATTTGGGTCCCGCACACTTTCTGCAGCGTTCTGCGCACACCCATTTGGGTCCCACCCATTTACTGCGGCGTTCTGCGCACACCCATTTGAGTCCCGCACACTTTCTACGGCGTCCGGCGCATTCCCACGTGGGTCCCGCACACTTTCTACGGCGTCCGGCGCACTCTCATTTGGGTCCCGCACACTTTCTACGGCGTCCGGCGCACTCTCATTTGGGTCCCACACACTCTCTTCGGCGTCCGGCGCACTCCCATTTGGGTCCCGCACACTTTCTACAGCGTCCGGCGCACTCCCATGTGGGTCCCGCACACTTTCTACGGCGTCCGGCGCACTCTCATTTGGGTCCCGCACACTTTCTACGACGTCCGGCGTACTCTCATTTGGGTCCAGCACACTTTCTACGGCGTCCGGCGAACTCTCATTTGGGTCCCACACACTTTCTAGGGCGTTCTGCGCACCCTCATTTGGGTCCCGCACACTTTCTACGGCGTCCGGCGCCCTCGCATTTGGGTCCCGCACACTTTCTACGGCGTCCGGCACACTCCCACTTGGGTCCCGCACACCTTCTACGGCGTCCGGCGCACTCTCATTTGGGTCCCACACACTTTCTAGGGCATTCTGCGCACACCCATTTGGGTCCCGCACAATTTCTACGGCGTCCGGCGCACTCCCACTTGGGTCCCGCAAACTTTTTACGGCGTTCTGCGCACACCCATTTGGGTCTCACACACTTTCTACGGCGTTCTGCGCACACCCACTTGGGTCCCGCACACTTTCTACGGCGTCCGGCGCACTCCTACTTTGGTCACACACATGTTCTACGACGTCTTTCGCACCCCTGCTGGAGTCCCGCACACTTTCTACGGCGTTCTGTGGCGCACTTCTGAGTCACACCGTGCGGCGTTTCAAAAAGTACTTCCGACATCCCGCCGTATTGATTGAAGCGTTGCCCCGTCAAATCCTGAGCAAAAGCCTATCAGTAACGGTGTTTATTTCACTAGTTCATTTTTACGAATAAGCAAACGTCGGTTGGTTTTTAATAACATCTCAGGTACTCAGGACGACGGCCGGCGAACCCTTCCCAGCTGGCCCGCGGTCTCCGTCCTCCGGCCGCCCGCTTTTGGTTCGCCGGCCAGCCGTATGTCGACGGCCCGCCGACCTTTACCAGACGGCCCGCTATCATTATTTGTATTATTGTTTACCTCAAGCATGTCACCCCGACCCCACGGCGGAGAAACGCCCCGCCTCGGTCCGCCGCAATCTGCGGGGAGGGAACCACCCTATCCGCGGACCACGGCAGAGCCGCCCCCCCCCCCAGCCGTGGAGATACCCCTATCCCCTCAGCGGTCAAAAATATGCTGGCCTCCGGAGAGTGACTCGAAGTCACCCTCCAGGGCCGGCAGTAGAATGCCGATTGAGGGGTCTAGTGAGATGAGGCGCCTTTTATACCGGCTGTGCCCATGATAACCCCGTTACGACGTGATCAGTCGTGATCATTGGAAATTGTCTTTCCAACCGGCTCAATTGAAGATGGCGTGGCGGGTTTTGTGGTTCGCGGGCGAGCCAATATCCGCGCTGCGAGTGCGTCGCATGCAGCATGGGTCGCCGCTGGCCGGCAACCTCAGAATAAGGGGCGCCGGCCGTCATTTTCGGCATAGAGGTTCGCCGGCCATCGTCCTGAGTACCTGAGATGTTTACGTGTTTTTGTCTTTCTTTACCCTCAATTTTGAGGTTCCGCAAAAATTGAGCTACCAACTTCAAAATTCGACAGGAGCTAGGTGCAAACAAAACCAGGATCGTGAACGCCAACTGAAAAAAAAAAGGAGATGAACATTTTTTCGACCAAAATGACGTGGTTTTGACACTTTTTCTCGAATCTCAGGTAACCATTCCGGACCATTTTTTAAACAGTTATTCACCTTTCTAAAGTGTATTAAATGCAAAAAGAACGGTCTTCCTACGTTTACTCTGGACCCTGATACTGAGATCAGTGGGTTGCGCGCAGGTGAAAGATAAAAATCGTCTGTGCACCCATTTCAGAAGCACCTAATGAATTCTTTTCGGTTCTATCGCTACTTTTTAGGTTTGAAATAAGAAATATATCGTTCGAAACTTGTTTACTTTTCTCAAAACGTTGCAACTTTGTTGACCGTGTTGCGGTTTCGAGGCATTGTTCTTCTGAAACGAGAGGCACTGTGATAATGTTCCTTCAGCGTTATTAGCCGCAATATGAAGAGAAAAGAGAGAACGCAATCACCCGTGGAACGCTATTCCAGCTGGCGTGTCCCACCGGTCGGAAGCGGTATACGGTGACGCATGCGGTCGTGAATGGGTTAATGAACACAAAGTCCGAACACAGATTGTGGTGTATGAAAATTCTCCAACATGAGTGGCATCAGGTGTCATGTATGACAGCTAAGTCTACTCACAGTCTGAATTTGAAAAATCGGTCTTTTCGAACACTATCTGAAGCTGAGCTGACACCTAGAAAGTTTCATTTTTTTGTTTTTGCATTTTTTTTGTTTCTTTTTTCATTTTTTTTGTTTAAGCCGAAAGTTTTCCAATATTCGCAGTAACCATCGCAAATCGAATTATTTATAGCGATTACGGTGAGCTATATATTATTGCCCTCAACAATGCTGTTCGGCACGTAGATGTCTCCACGCTCGATGTGAAGGCCCTTCGCCATGTTTGAATAGTGTTATACAGTCCATCCCCCATTCGGCTCCCTTACGCTGAACTGATGTCCCCGCAATTGATAAGTGGTAGCGTATAAAAGATTTGGAGAGCGATATGCCTCCACTCAGGCAGAAAATGGTCACTCAACCGGTCACATTTTGGGTGCGTTTCAGTGCATATCATGGTGACCGGTTGTGTCCCCGACAAGTTTTGGGGGCGGAGCTCAATTTCCAGCATCCGGTCAGTCAATCCGGGGTCGCCAGGATCAACGCCGCGGCGCGGCATCTATCGATTTTCAAGTTCTTACTGGTTTTAGATTTCCAAAGGCACATTCATATGCATTTATATGGTCGCTGTCCTTCACGTCTGCACACCACGTTCTCAAATTGACAATTTTATCCCATTTCATTATAGTACAGTGAGTATTATGGATAGGTGGGCCCCTCCCCACATTATTCGCTGTTATTACCAGATATAAATTAAAATTCCCGTCTAAGCCCGCAGTTTCGCTCATTTTTCGTGTGTTTCGCATCTGATTTTCGAAGATCTAGTTAAACTCATTCTGACGAAACCCGGTTTTTGGATTTCCACACTTTTATTCCGCCTATCTCATAGTTACGAGTTATGCAAAAAACTTGGTATTTGGGACTTTTCCCATTGGATTCAACGTATTTGGGGATCCCTACCAGTCATCATCCCAAAAAACATTCCTAATTCCTTCTCTAATAATGTAACCTACGAATTTATGATTTCGAACAGCTGAATTTGCTCGTAGACGCCTTTAAAGTGTTGCTTTCAAGAATAACTTGTCATTGCATACTCGGTTTTGTTTTTCCAGGAATCCACATCCTTCTGTGAGCAGTGTGCGCATTGTAAACTTGGAAAACTTAGGAAAGAAGAGAAGGAAGAGGAACGCACATCTATCACGAGGTTTGGCAATGTCTCTATCGCAGCGCCTTTCACTCCCAAATGCACTAGCATAGCTTCTAGTATGTTTTGGCTATATCATCGTGGTCGTTTTTTTCTCGCTAAGAACGGCTTTGACCACAAACTCGGCTCCTGTAATGTCGAGGAAGCGCCAAATGAGAGCTCTATGGAGATCCATTGCGGCCGCTGCAACCCTCGACACGACCGTAGCGAAGCGGCCTGGAGAGTCCGGCGTAGGGCGGAGCTGGCATACTGTAGTGACAGCTGCAGCTTGTCCGCAGTACGGATGTCCCAAATTTGTTTTCAAATTTATTAAATGTGATGCACATGTAAAACGTAGCAAAACAAAAATAGCAATGAGAAGAAGAGTAAAAAATTAAAACATGGTAGACGCACAATGAAAAAGGGAGCGATGGAATTTCAGAGTCATATTCAACAAGGAAAACCTAAAAGCCACGGAAAACGAATGAATAACCCTAGTGCAGGTAACAAGACAGCTGTTTTCCGAAAATGGCAAGACTGTCCGAAATTTGTGTAGCCCTGCTCATCCTTGCGTACTCCGAACCAGCTCGACAAGTGAAAAAGCCGCGCCTTAGCGAAGTTCCAGGCTGATGAAAAACAATTTTGAACCGCTCACCTCTCGTTCTGGATAATGCTAACTCGAAAAAAATTCTACCTTTGAGACCTATTTTTCGATCAAGAATGTTATATACCATAATTAGATCATTTTCCTGCACATAAGGTCTAACGTTTCCAGATTAAGCATTCTGTTTCTTATCAGCCAACGTGGGATACTCGCGTACGTGAATCCCAACGAACGAATGAACAACTTTCTGGTAAAACTATTCTGTACCTTTTCCAGTTTGTTGACCATGGTCTTCTTATTTGGAAAGTTAATGCAAGTTCCGTATTCCAGAATTGAACGGACGTACATTTTATACGCTTTAAAGGCAGTGTTCACGGAGAAAAAGTTTCCCCTTTTTTGGCTAAAACGTAAGCTTTGGGTCCCTATAAGAAGATTAAGAACGTAAGTGAGACGAAAAACGGCCGGTAAGTGGGTGAAAAACTCGTGGGCCAGCCGACCCATTGGGCCACTCCGCCCACGTCCTATAACAGTTCTCCTGAATTTGTGGTTAAATGAGCGATGCTTTCCGATCAAAAGCCCCGTTCTTCCCTTCATTCTCAACGTCTCTCTTTACTCAGGTCAGCTCGCACACATCGGCTGCAAAAAACGGGAGTTACAAGCCTCGGACAACTCGTCCACAATTTTCCTTGCTGAATTTTGAGGTCCATAACTCCGTTTCCACAGAGTCTTGTACGATTCCAGGGACATCATTGGAATCAGCATGCGACCGTTTTCAAGATAGGCGGAAGAATAGAAAAACGACTTTTATCGTGAACACTGCCTTTAATGAGGAGAATTGGATTTTTAGTCCTGAGAGATTCGAACAAAAGGAAATGTCGGTGTTCTGCTTTAGCTTTTATACTTCTTAAGTGCTTATCAAACTTTGGAATTGATTACAAAACCTAGGTCTTTGACTGAATCAGCCGAACTAAGTGTGGTGCCATTTAGACTATACCTTGCCTCAGTATTCGAAGCACCTAAATGCAGAACCTTTGTTTTCTCAGAGGAAAGTGGGAGCATGTTGTTGTGAAAGCAGTTGAAAGATGGTGAAGGCTTTCTGGTTGATTCTGGCCTGCTCCTCCAGCTCCAAAATCGCATCTTTGCTCAGAACACTTTCAAACGAGTTTTCAGGAAATTTCCAACCTTTGCTCAAAGGTAGGGGTAACAGTCAATTTTCGGTGTGTTTCAGAAAATCTTTTCCAATTGGACTCAAAACTTCTGTGGTTGTTATTTACTGGTCTACAGCAATGGAAACGTAGGGTGCTGAACACGAATCTGGGGCTTCGTCGATATCCAGAGGTTTACGGTAGGCTAGGGTGGTGATAAGTATATATTGCCATTTAGGGGGCGTTACCTACCTAAATAATTCGAAAATCGAGAAATCAACTCTCAAAATTACGCTTTGAGCCAAATTATGATATTTTTACCAAACTTTGGCTGTTCGATTTTCGACTAATTGCAGGAGAGTGGAACTTCATACGCAAAAATGCGACAAAGATGGCTATTGAGGAGATCCTGCTTTGATTTTTGGTGACAGAACTTGAGCAAAAACTTCTCGATGAGGCAAAAGAGATCGTCGTCTCGGTCAGTAATTAATTTTGAGTCAATTCGCGTTGAAAATCTTTCCTGACGCAATTAGTTTTCAGAAATGTGCGCAAGCAATGTACACTCGTTTGGAGCCTGCAGTATACCACCCAAGTGAGGATCAACTCGAAGACGAGGATGAAGAGGTTAAGGAACAAATCAGAAATGTGCTTATGTCGACTAAACCTTACTAAAATTCGAGAGAAGTTCTTTCAAAACGTGATCAATAACAGAGAAACTAGGAAGTTACCGCACCTTGCCAGGAAACTCGCTAGAGGACCAGCAGCATAGAACGGTTGGCGGATGGCGGAGCACAGATCGAAACCGCTACCTCTCGACGTTAGAATGCGAGTCTGAGGTAGGGCTTGAGTTTAAGCTATATACTTCCTAGTTTCTCTGTTATTGACCACGTTTTGAAAGAACTTCTCTCAATTTCAGTAAGGTTTAGTCAACATTTAACCGAATAAGCACATTTCTGATTTGTTCCTTTCAGGCTCTGAAGACGGCGATCCCGCCAGAGAACGTGCGTAAGCCAAGTAAAAGATCTATCAACCTCGTGGTTCAGTTCAACAATACAACTGCTACTATATATATATATATATATATATATATATATATATATATATATATATATATATATATATATATATATATATATATATATATATATATATATATATATATATATATATATATATATATATATATATATATATATATATATATATATATATATATATATATATATATATATATATATATATATATATATATATCAACAATTACAACCATACTCAAAATTTTACTAATGAATGAAGCAAATCAGAAGGTTTGAGGCTTTTTCATAGGGCTCTACACCTTACACCACTAATAGCGAGCGTTTGCCTTCCACTGCTACATCAAACGCTTCATGATGTAGCTGTGAGTAGCATGCAACACGACCACACGATTGTGGCGAAATTCGAAACGCAGGCTTTTCTGCAGACGCTGCGCTGAGTGGATCGCTTGTGAACGGCGTTCTTGTCCGGTTCAATTTTTCCTCAAAGTGGAGTAGCCCATCCGATAGGATTCGCAATTTACGCAACAAGTCCATGAAAACCTGCTGAAGACCTACTACTAACTTGCTCTATAACACTCTAGTACTGGAACACCACAATATCAGTGTGGCCAGTGGAAGAAACCGTGTTAGTCGGTTGCCAAATGTCTCTCGGGACATGGGGAGGCGTAAAAATAGCTGAAAGCAGAAATTTCGGTGGGACGTATAGATTCAGGGTCAAAAATGAAAAGCTTTCCCTAGACTGACTATTAAAGGCAGTGGCCGCGATGAAAAATATGCTTGTCCTCTTTTAATCTCCAAACCCTTTTCTGGGTTCAGAATAGTAGGACCTATGAGAAAAATCATGAAAAACACTCTTTCAGGCCAAATTTGAAGCTTGAACTCTCCTGTCTTTTGATGGTGGACGAGCCCACTCCACTCAGATAAAAACAGCCCACTTCCCGCCGGCCAAGTCGGGCTAGTCGACCTCGCGCGACACCAATTTTGCGGGCGGGGCAGAGCGCCCCACGTCCCGCTGACAGAGGCTCTACCGTCTTTCCGCGGGCAGTCGGCCTATTCCTGGGGTCATCGAACACTCACTCATCGATTCCCACATTGGAATCATCATTGCACCACAGACTGGAGTGGAGCCAATGAACAATTGCTGAGCAGAGAACGCTGTGTTGAGACTCTTTCCAAAGCCCGCGCTATGTGCGACGCTGGCCTTGGGCAGGTGAACCACTGTCCGATAATGTCATCTGCTAATGGGAAGGCTGCAAGACGCAGTGAGTGTAAAAAGCTTGCCCGTAGAAGCTCACTCCTTACTTGTCAAATGCAGTTCAGATGAAATCCCCAGGAGCGGATTTTTCGAATTTTGTTAGGAGAGACCTTTATTTAAAGGTGATTTTTAAATGTGCCGCAAACTGTTTTAGGACTGTCTTCTGTCCGTCATCAGATTAGCCGTAAGGCGGTGGCAGAAGAGGCCGCAGAGTGCGTGTTCACCGTATACGGGCAGTCAACGAAACAGCGCTGCCGACTGCCCGCGACCGATCTATTGGCCTTCCGCGGGAGGGGTTACGGGACGTCGGCGACGGATACCGCGGGAAGCGTGATGTTTCTATCTGAGCACATCATCGGCATCGATGATCTCTAATATCAAAAACATCAGCTGGCTTGAAATTGAATTCCAATCAATGAGCATTACTTATCTAGTCAGAAAGATTGACTGGAGTGCTTTCTTTCATTGCTCAGCTGTTTTTATTTGGTAAAATTGCATTTCTAATTCTAACCCGTTTTTCAGCGCGCTACCTTCATAGTTTTGAGCTGTTTTTGATCTGAGCTGATTTTTATAGTTTTTTGGATAACGTTTTTCATCGTGACCACTGCCTTCAAGGTAAAAAGTGTAGTGTCAATTACAAAAAAATCAAGAATGAGTTCTGAAACAGTTTTTTTTCCAAAAATTTCAAGTTCAACGTTTTCGGAAAAAAATTTCTTAGGCTGAAGTGAAAATTTCCGACATTTCCAAAGAATTTTGGTCACAAGTGGAAGAGGTATGTAGCTGCGTCGAGTTATGGGTCAGCGGTCTGCCTGGAACTTGACGGCCCTGCAGACCAAAAAGGACTGATAAGAAATAGTTTTCGAGGAGTTTGGAGACATTTTAAACTAAAACTGTATTTATATTCGGTTCGGTAATAGTAATTTTACTACTTGATGTTTGCTATAGGGTGAAGTGCGCGTGATGGCTATTGCTTATCCCACGGATTTTAACGAAGCTTCCTTTGGTGCGTTGGTGGATCAAGATGGAGCAGTTGAAGATTATATTTCTTGTGTTAATTATATGAGTATTCATATTCACTGAGATTTCTTGTTAATGATGCTGGTGATGCATTGTATCTATTTTGCTAATAATGTTGTTGCCTTTTTTCACTGTGTAATCAATTTCTGCCGAATAATTAATGAAAATTGGTAACTATTATTTCTCGTTGTATGAGTGCTATCGCATCAGTGGGGCACCATAGTATCACATTTGGCCACGCCCATTTTTCCGCACCGCAACGACTATTCCTAGTTTTTAAAGGGGAGAAAACCTCCGGTTTGATGTCCAAATTACCTTGCGGCGTGGAAAAAGGGGCGTGGCCAGAATGTGACACTATGACGCCCTCCTTCTGCAGATAGCACATTTTCTGTGCTAGATTCTAAAGCGTTGCCCGTTTGGTGAACGACCCGCTACATGAGAGGGGACAGAACCGGTCAACAAGATGACGATCAACCGGTAAACGACCCGCTAATCGACTACTCTACCGAAAGGAACAGACCCGGTCAGCCGACGTGTAAAGTCATAGTAAGAACTTGGGGACAGAACCGGTCAACAATATGGGAATGAACCGGTTCACTGCTTCTCAATGGAACGCTCTACCAGGAGACAACCACCCGGGCAACGCATGTTGCCTGTCACCCAGCGCGTTGCCGCGTCATCAGTAGTCTGGGCACCCCCGCACCTAGGCGTCACTGGCCCCCGCTTATCTGCTATTGGTGAGTGACCATGCCGTTGCCTAGTTGGGTTCCCATTCCTGCCTGAGCATTCACGCACCGTAATTCTCCAGGGGCCAGCAGTTGATCCTCTGCACGGCCGAGAAAGTGAAGCACCACCGGTGGACAAGGTTTCCATAGTCAAAACTAAAGCCTCTTTCATAGTGTGCCGTCCGACGTCGAATGACTCTTTATCAAATGTGATAAGCTAAGATAGATAAGAGGGATAGGGTAGGGTAGATAGATGTTCCACATTCGATAACGGGTCGTCCGACGTCGGTCGGGCAACTACTCAGATAATAACACCGGCTGAGCGGGCAGGCTTATTTGGGGGGCGGAGCGTCTTACCGGCTGAGCGGGCTGGCATGCATTTTACCCGCTGAGGGGCATGGCTTTACCGGCTGAGCGGACAGACACTAAAGCGAACCAGGCTCATTTACGGAGCGGGCGAAATGGATTTCGAGCTGATTCGGGTGTTGGCATTCGAACGGATGGTCATCCACATGATTTGGATCATTGACCCCTAACCCCTCACGGTTCGTTGTGACCGTGGGGACGTGACAGCGGGTCAGTTCATGATTTTTGAAGCACGGTAAGGCTTGCCGCTTCAGAAATGAAACGCAAGCCTCGAACTTGCTGGGAATTAGGGGCTTCATCTAGTTTTGCAGATCGATATCATTCACGTGGTAAGCAACTAATACCGGCAGAGCGGACCTCCATTTACCGGCTGAGGGGACAGTGAATGCGGGCTGAGGGGACAGTGAATGCGGGTCGAGGGGCCACCACTTGCCGGCTGAGCGCTCCACCAGGGGGCAGTGAATACCGGGCGTGCCCGGGTACAATGTTTAGTCAGCCGGTATTGCCTGCCCCCTCAGGCCCCGGTCATAGTTGGTGCTATTTGCATCTGCATCCCCCCCGCACCCCCAACACCCCCCGCACCCCCAACACCCCCGCACCCCAACACCCCCAACACCACCCCGGTCGATACGTATGTTTGAAATGATGGAGTGAGGTTGAGAAAATCACTCGGTGCATCCAACCAGATATGACGATGATTACGTGGCCAACAGGATTGCACCTGTTCAGAGGAATAGTGAGAGCGAGTATGGTGAAGTCACGGAGGTAGTAGGAAGGTTAGCTTTCTAGTGATACGCAATGTTTATCTTCGACCCGCCCACCCGGTGATTTTCTCATCCACGTATTGCATGGATATCGACCGCGTCGGATACATTGAGTGATTTTCTCAACCTCACTCCATCATTTTAAACATACGTATCGACCGGGGGTGCGGGGGTGTTGGGGTGCAGAGAGAGAGAGGGAGCGGGGGATACACCGAGTGATTTTCTCAGCTTCACCTCACCATGTTGTTCATACGTATCGACCGGGGTGTAAGGAGTGTTGGGGGTGCGGGGATACACCGAGTGATTTTTGCATCCCATTTCCAATGCATTCTGTGTGTATCGACCGGGCTGGAGGCGTCGGCTCATCCAACTATGACCGGGGCCTCAGCCGGAGTTACTGCCTGAGTATGAAAGAGGCTTGAGAAAATTTTAGAGCCAACTCGAGTGAGCTGATTGGGGGAGGGGGGAGGTGGGCTGGAAAAAGTACTCGCCAAACCTACCCTAGTCAATGATAAACCCGCGTTTCAAGAGAAAGTTTTACCAACAACTTTGCATTTCTCAGTGCTCTCTGCCAATTAATCGCCTCTTCAGACACTCGGTATGCCACAGTTTCGTCGAGAATGAATCAGGCCCAGATTGCCCTATCAGACTGTGTCCATTTTCCTAGCTAGTAGTTCAAAGCGCATCGCAGATAATCCCTTGGCAATCCTCTGATCCCTTACAGTGGTTGAGGCAATGTTAAGACTTGACTCACCTGGGAGATTCATCACACATCGCCTGCCAGAAGGACTGAATCCGAGTCAAATAAAAGGAGCATTTGGATGAAAGCATGATAAGCAGGTTGGTCAAGTTATTCTTGATATGAACGAACAAGATGATAACATGTAAATAGAGGAGCGAAATGGGAAATTAGAATAGAAAGCAAGCTCTAAGGCAATCCGAAAAGCTCTGAAAAAGCCCTCGCTAGTAGCGGGCATATCTTTTTTTTTCTTTAAAGGCAGAGCTCGCGATGATTTTCGTTACCGAGTTTTCCACCCAAAACAATGCGTTGGCAACCGATTGTTACCAAATTTTGAAGAAATAGCTTGAAACGCACTGGAACGTCTTATTTCACTGACATTATTCTCAGGCCTGGACTAGTTGTCCGGTTGGATGAACCTGTTTACGGTGATTGTCACCGGTGAAAAATGGGGTGACTCAAAAATGGAAATTTTTTTGAACAAACCAGTATTAGTTAGGGTCCGAGGGAAAGAACCGAGCAACAGAGAGTGGAGAATTGCAAAGGACGGGTCCACAAAAGATTCGATGGGTACAACGAACAGTTCCAGTGAGAGTAAAGAGGTGGGGAGAAAGGAAAGGATTTCGCGCCGATATGGAGCGTTTTTCTCATTTTCTTCGTCATTTCAGTTCTGCCTGGTGGCCAAACAATCGATTTAGCGATCAATATCAAAATTGAAGATTATCGTGAGCACTGCCTTTAACAGATGAGGCTTGGCCAACGCTAAAAATCGGGAGGCGGTCACCATAAAGCAGGAAATCGAGGTGCGCAAAGATCGTGGACAACATTGAGAAGTTTCTCGCATTAAGGTTATGTGAGAAGCCGCTCATAATAGCTGTCCTTCAAGGAAGCAGAGCCTAGCCGAGAGCACGTGACTGTCATCTACCTTTGACCGAATCGTGCTTTTCGCTTCAGAACGAAGTAAAAACAAAACCAAAGGGCCCAAGAAAGGTCTTAACACTTTACTATAGCCCAGCCTTCAAATGCCTTCAGTAATTCATCAGCAAATTAATTTTACATGCAGGCGTTGAACTTCTTTTTGTGAAGGAAGTATGATGGGAAATCACTAAGCGCAGGGAAAAACCTCCTATAATGTAATCACCAAACTGCGCTCGTCCTCCTCGTTTTCAGCCATTTTCCGATTTTTCTCGATCGCGCGCCGCGGAATTAGTCTCACAGCAGCGCCGCGAATGCCTTGAGGGCGGTAACCCCGCCGCGTATCGGCGAGACGACTACCCTCATGCCAGAGAAATATCGACTTTTGCTGATCACGCTGTGGATACCGTAGTTCTTCACTCAGAGGTCATTTCGCCCTAGAGTAACGGCTCCTATCTTACAAAACTTATAGGTGGGGATCGCCGATTCTAGGTAAGCCTATCTAACCCAGATTTCGGAACAGCGAAAATGAGCTTTGACTCTGAATTGACATGTCTAGAACTTTTAGAAGACCATCCAGGGTCTTCCCACTGCTGGTGGAGCCAGTAGAAAGTTTAACCAGTCGAGTTACCAAGAGAACCTGGAAGTATATTCGTCACGGGTCGCTCTGCTATTTTTGTTTCCCTCTACGTATCTAGCGGAGTTCGCATCAACGCCAACTATGTACGCCGGCAAAAGAGGATCAAAAGTGTCAGTGGAAACCTCCGCGCCGACTGTAAGTGTGTAATGCCATGAGAAGAAGAAAGGGTAAATGTTAGCTTGGAGGCTGGAAAAAACGAGAAATGAATATGTCAATCTCTTTGGTTCAATGAAAGTGAGGCTGGAGATGTGAGCACAGCATCAAAGAATAAATAATGGTAGAGATTGAGCGACACTTCGCAAAGCGTTTCCAGCACACTTCATGGTCACGGCGAGGATTTGAGTCACAAAATAAACATTTGCTGAATCTGCCGACCCACTTTGGGAAAACGTAGCTGCCGCCCGATCGGAAGGATGTCTGTAAAGGAATTCGGACACATCGTTTTAGGAACTTTGGTGGACTGCTGGGGTCACAAGTAGGGCACCAAAAAAAATTCGCTTTTTTTTTCTTTGCGAAAAATGGAGGTACATACATATTGTGCTGCGAGGACTACGTGATTGATGCGAAAAATTCTGAATTACGGTGGGGCATATACTACTTAGGACACGTGACTGCTTTCTCGCAGAGATAGTGTTAAAGCCACGAACAGGGCGGGGAGAGCGAAGGGCCGTGATTGGCGGCAGTTTATCTACCAGTCACGGTTCATCGCTTCACCCCCGCTTTTGTATGTAACAGTTTGAACGCATTACGACCACCACCCGACAGAATCATAGAGTATTCAATGTAGTCGAACATAGGGTAGTGCTCTTCCTTAACAATAGTCACCCTTACGGACAAGTTGCTCCAACTATGTATTAGTGAACAGGGTACTGAATGTCAAAGCTTTTTTTGTAGAAGGCTTAAAACAGGGATCTGTTAAGACAAATTTTCCACGGAAAATTCAAAGGCACAAATAAATCTCAGAATTTTTTCCTGTTTTTTTGTTGATCCTGACGAGAATTTCGTGCTGATCACAGAAGTGCCACCGAACCCGAACAAGTCCAGAGATATGCGGAGGCAATGTCTATCGGAGCAAAGCCAATGGTTGTCATGTCCTTACGCCCGTATTCGAGATTTCGACTTCAGGAGTACCAGTGTCATCAGCTTGTGATCTCCATTAACACATCTATGAGATTTTGCGCCTAAAAAACTGGATGGTTCAGGACACGAAAATTTTTTCGCTATTTTTTACACCTTGATGTCCGCACGACGCGATTTTCGCGTGGCGCCGACATATGCCTTCGCGTCGCGAAAACTTTGAACGCTACCTAAGACCTCTTCCAGAGTTCGATCGCTTCGCGACGAGATGGAATGATAATCATGAGCATCGATCGAGATCGCGTCACACGACAATCTGTATGCAAAACATGCTATCGCGTCACACAGCGATCGCGCTCTGAAAGAGGCCTAAGTTCACACTTCCCATGACTGGCGGGGCCACGCGCAGTGTGCATCATACAATTCGACCTAAATTCGATTAAGCTGATATGCACTGTGGTTTTGGTGACAGTGATGCCCGTGATGAAGGCTCACGGTGAGGACCTCGTAATACACCGGAATGGAATTATTTGAACTTCCGTAGCTACGGATCGCTAACAACAGTCGGGTAGTGGGTCGCTCAAAATTTCTTTGCCACAAATTTTGCTGAGACCCCATACCAGTTCAAATTTTTAAGTCCTTCAAACTTTTAATTTTTTGATCGGCTATTCGAGTAGGAAGGCATACACTTGAGTAGACGCGACGCCCTCAAAACCCAAGCGAGCGACAGCTGCTGCGACAGAACAAACAGCAATCGGTGAATGGGTTTGTACAAGCCTCCAATGCTATTTGTGATTAAAGGATGCTGTTAGGGGCCCGAATCATAGGTAGCACGACATTTTCCTCCGGAAGAATCCTTGGAGGGGGGGGAGCAACCCCATCGCTTATGAATAACAAATGCTATAGAGCCAAGCAGTGACCTGAAACCAGCATTTTCTGTAGTGCTCCAGAAATCAAAGAGCTAGTTCTTTCACATGAACCGGATAATGAAAAAGGCAATGCTCCAAGACACTGAACCTTTTTGGTGCCTGAACGAACCAGAAAAAAAAACTAAAATTATTAGATTCTTATTAACAAGTGGATTCCTGATTACCGTATTTTCTCTTTTAGAAGTACATGTACTTCTAATACTCAGACCCCTATTTTATATGTACTTCTATTAGAGGTGCACTTCAAATAGAGGCTGTACTTCTAATTCTCAGCCCTCTCTTTTTGATGTACTTCTAATAGAGGGTGTACTTCTATTATTCGGCGCAATTTTTTGAATTTCCAATGGTAGACTCTTCACATTTCTTGATTCCCAGTATAACACCAAAAACTTGTATTTAATAAAATTTCGGACTAGGCTCAATCGAACTGATGCTTCCACAATCTCTGATATCGTATATTCACACCGTTCTGCAAACAAGCGTTTTGGTGTCCTAGAACCGCCCAGTGCTCCAGATCCGCCCCCTCGAAATGAACAAACAGACTCAGATAACAGGAATGATCAAGTCAAGGAAGTGCTGAAAAGTGAGCTGATAGCTTCATTGCACTGATAGGTATCATCCATCTAGCGGTCAATTCCTCCACTCACAGAAATCGGCGTAAAAAAAGGGAGGGCCTATTTTGACTGAAAAACGCGTATTTCGCGTGCTTTTTAGGCATGCTTTGCTAAACAGGGCACCAGACCTTCCGTAAACCATGGTGATATCGGAAGTGAAATTTATCGTTAAAGGCAGCATACACGCTCGCAACCATAGTCGAGATAACAGCATAGATAGGTCCGCACGGCCCGTACTATGTCGTCAACGACGTTTGAAGCGCTGAAAACTGTCCAGGATGACAATATTTGACAATGTTTGAGCAATCTTGCCTTCCACGCCCGTATTTTCACACCCCCTCGAGTAACAGAATGAGAATCGATTCTTGTGAAAACGTGTGATAATTGAGAGTGATAGCACTATCAAATGGGAGTGCACGAGAGAAATAGCTTGGTTTACTAGGGTATAACATGTCTGCATACCTATTGACTCTCGTCCACTTTCGAGAATGCCGCTCTACTTTGGCTGACCTCTTGAAATGGAGGATTTTATCAGTGCACAAACATGTTATAATGAGGAAAATCGAGTTTTTTCTCTACTGCACTCCCTTTTTATAGTGCTATCATTCTAAGTTATCACATGTTTTCTCAACTATCGATTCTCATTCTGTTACTCGAAGGGGTGTGAAAATACGGGCGTGGAAGGCAAGATTGCTCAAACATTGTCAATTATTGTCATCCTGGACAGTTTTCAGCGCTTCAAACGTCGTTGACGACATAGTACGGACCGTGCGGACCTATCTATGCTGTTATCTCGACTATGCTTGCGAGCGTGTATGCTGCCTTTAACACTGCCTTTAACTGATGGCCTTTCGAGCCGTCCAGAGAAAGCGCGGTTGTTCAACCACCTGACAATAGCTTTTCCAGAAGCAAGTTCTTTGCGTCCACAATCCACTATAGGTAAAGTCTACCATTGGTGGTTCCTGATTTCCTCGTAGTATGAGCGATTTCTCTACATAAATGATCCAATCTTCGTAACGCTGGGAAATCTTGGTTTCTCAAGCACCGCTAAAGTCAACGTCTAGGGCCAAAACAAGTCGACTTTGATCGACTAAAACCCAATCAAACAAAAATAATTGTAAAGAACCTAAATAAACTCCATGCATCCGCCGCGAATAACACAAATGTCGAACTTTAGCTCTGCGTTTTTTCCTGGTCATTTGAAGTTTGCTGAGGTTTCATCGTAAGTTGTCCCATACAAGCAATCTTTGACAAAGAAAGGGATCGCCGATAGTTTTTTTTTATATTTAAACCTCACATTGTTGAAAAAAATCTCGGGCAAACTGGTCTCTCTCAAATGCCACATTCGAGTAGCCAATCACTTACCCAAATACCGGGGGTCCCCTCCGAAAAGAGGTGTACTTCTAAAAGAGGTGTACTTCAAATAGAGGGTGTACTTCTAATACTCAGACCTCTATTTTATATGTACTTCTAATAGAAGTGTACTTCAAATAGAGGGTGTACTTCTAATACACAGCCTTCCCTTTTAGGTGTACTTCTATTAGAGGTGTACTTCAAATAGAGGTGTACTTCTATTAGAGTAAATACGGTATTAAGAATATTCGAACAGACATTCATTTTTATCGCAGATCTCGCGTGCTTTGTTCGATGTCGTAAAAAATTTAAACACCAATTGAGAGCCTTTCTTCAGCCGGGTCATTTCCGATAATTCTGTTCACATTGAAATATTCCAGAGAAATACTATGGCGAATGAAAAACTCGTGTTGAACAGCGGCGTGTCTGGCATGCAGCTCGAACGAAACAAACAAAATTCTTTCACAGGTGCTGGAAATGAACCAAAACATGCTCACGGACAGAGGCGGGAAAAAGACAGAATTATTCAGTCATAGAATGCGAATGGGGAAAACAAAACTCTCAGATGTTTTTCTGGTTTAGGCGAATGAGCAGGACCAGGACACAAATCGAATACGGAGTAGAAGTGGCAGAGAAGCTGTCTCCGCCATTTGTCGCACTCTTCTGCTCATCAGCAAAACAAAATCAGTCACATACTCATAACGGGTCTACATGCACCAACCTTTCAATTATAGTCGAAAAGCATTCCTGAAAAATTCAACGAGATGAGTGAATTCGGCAGGGAGAGATTCGTTCTGAAGTCGCAATCAATGAGGATTCTCAGGCCACTAGGGAGTCGTCACATCTAGTCTAAGCCCTATCCGATCTCCGATTACATCTCATCGTTGATAAATATCATATTCTGTCAGCTACACGAAATTCTCATGGGAATTACTACCATGGAATCAAAAATTTCCCTTATTACCCGGCGAATTTGCCAGTTTCTCTACGAGAGTTCGTGTACCAGCAAGAGTTCATTCATAAGGTTCAGAGTTCAATGCATTATTGTTAGAATCGAGTCCTCGTAGAATCATACCAGTTCCCAAAGCTTCTCCTGAAGAATGTGAAATTTGGTGTCCAGGGTTGTACATCTGTCACTTCAAAAAAGCTCCAAACGCTATTTTATTTTGTTATTTTATGTTGTTTTATTTTATGTTATTTTATGTTATGTCATGTCATGTCATGTCATGTTATGTTATGTTATGTTATGTTATTTTATGTTATGTTATGTTATGTTAAGTTATATTATGTTATGTTATATTTATGTTATGTTATATTATGTTATGTTATATTTATGTTATATTTATGTTATTTTATGTTATGTTATGTTATGTTATGTTATGTTATGTCATGTTATCTTATGTTATGTTATCTTATGTTATGTTATGTTATTTTATGTTATGTTATGTTATGTCATGTTATGTTATGTTATATTATGTTATGTTATGTTATGTTATGTTATATTTATGTTATGTTATAGTTATGTTATGTTATGTTATATTATGTTATATTTATGTTATGTTATGTTATGTTATGTTATGTTATGTTATATTATGTTATGTTATGTTATTTTATATTTATGTTATGTTATGTTAATTTATAATTTAATTTATTTTATATTATGTTATGTTATGTTATGTTATGTTATATTATGTTATATTTATTTTATGTTATGTTATGTTATGTTATGTTATGTCATGTTATCTTATGTTATGTTATATTATTTTATGTTTATGTTATGTTATGTCATGTTATGTTATGTTATGTTATGTTATGTTATGTTATGTTATGCTATGTTATGTTGTGTTATGTTATGTTATGTTATATTATGTTATGTTATGTTATGTTATGTTATGTTATGTTATGTTATGTTATGTTATGTTATGTTATGTTATGTTATGTTATGTTATATTTATATTTATGTTATGTTATATTTATGTTATGTTATGTTATGTTATATTTGTGTTATGTTATATTTATGTTATATTATGTTATGTTATGTTATGTTATGTTATGTTATGTTATGTTATGTTATATTATATTTATGTTATATTATATTATGTTATGTTATATTTATGTTATGTTATGTTATGTTATGTTATGTTGAGGTGTGTATACAAGTCTGTTGGTACCTGCTCGTTGGTGCCCCTGCTTCTACTGAACCCAGCAGACGTTTGAGTGTACACAGGGAACGTTCGAGCGATATAGCGTGCACAACTATATCGCGAAAGTATCCCGCACATTGCATAAAGGTGTCGCCGTCCGGCACACTAAGGCCTCTGGTCCATAACACCTTAGGATCCGTACCTAGGGAGTCATGGAGTCTTTGGCCACAAGCCACAATTTCGCCACCCTGAACTGTCGATCGCTGTCGAGTGATATCCAAAAAACTGCGTTATCAGAGCTTCTGAGCTATTTCCATGCACCGTTTGCTGCTTTGCAGGAAACCCGCCTCAAGGATAGACACGTCATCAGCGTCGGAGAGTACCCCATCTACTGCGGTAACGCTGACGATAGGAGAGTGGGAGGCTGTGCAATGGCTGTAAGGAAGCATTTTTATGGTACGGTCACGGAGTTTGGCTCAACGTCATGCCGGAATGCATTCGTACGACTGCGAGATCACAGAGGATTCAATCTGTGGATAGTGAGTGCTCATGCGCCCACTGAAACCGCCGAAGACAATTCGAAGGATGCGTTTTATGAGGAACTCAATACGTTGCTGGCCAGGATACCTTGTCAACATGCTGTTGTCGTGGGGGTTGACGCAAATGCGAAGATGGGACTTGATCAGGAATCAGAAGTGCTCGGTAAATGGTTCTACCCAGTGGAGCAAACATCGGACAATGGCTACCGCCTTGTCGACCTTTGTGAACGCAGTGGTCTGATTATTGCATCGACATTCAAGAGGAATCATCGCCGCCATCAGCTTACGTGGCAGGGACCAACCCGGCTATCTCCAGAAGAGCAGCGGAAGCGGAAGATGACAACTTTGAAACTACAGCTTGACTATGTCCTGACGAGGAATATTCCAGTATCGGACATTCGAAGATCTAGAGCTGTGTGGGATGTCGCATTCGATTCGGATCACCGTCCTGTTCTGTTGAACTTCACTGCGAGGATTCATAAGAGGAAGCGAGGGGCTAAGCCTCTCCAGAGGATTGATACGACAAGTCTCAGGGATGAAGAATGCAGAAGGAAATTCCGACAACGCGTTTCTGTTCATATTGGAGTACGGACTAAGAAGAAACTTTGCGACGCGGACTCTTTTGTCGAGTGCATCCAGGACGCTTCGAAGGAGGCACTCCCGGTTGTACAGCCTCAGAAGAAGTTCGCCTACGTCTCAGAAGAAACAACATCTACCTACAACAGAGTATGTGCTCTCCGAACTGCAGGAAACTTCGTGAAGGAGAAGCGTCTGAGGAGGAAGTTGCGTCGGCAGCTTCAAAGTGACCGCGAACGAGAGTGGACGTGTAGAGCTAAGGAGTTCGAGAAGGCTTGGGAGGAGAAGAATCCGAAGAAAGCCTACACGTTGCTGCGACAGTATAGCGGGAAGATGAAGAGATGTTCTCCTGTCTTGAACACTACCAATGGAGTTGCAGTTGGTGATGCGACGCTGCCAATATGGAAGGATTACTTCAGTTCACTACTGAATCGTCCAGCGCCATCAGTACCTGAGCTCCCGCATGTTCAGAGAGCACATTACGATGTCAGTGAGGAACCGCCGACTGAGTCTGAAGTTTTGGATTGTGTCCGGAAAATGAAGAATGGAAAGGCAGGTGGAGATGACAACATCACTGCTGAAATGCTGGAAGCTCTTCCTCCGTCTGGGATTCGTGAAATGACCAACACCATCCGTGCCATATGGATGAGCGAAAGGATACCCGATTCGTGGAGACATGCGATCATCGTACCTCTTCACAAGAAGCTATCCGTCACGGATCCTAAGAACTACAGAGGAATCTCTCTACTCCGTGTCATGTACAAGGTTTTAGAACGTATCATTCTCGAGCGACTTATCAAACATCGTGAAGGAACGACCAGATGAGCAAGCCGGTTTTCGACCTGGAAGATCGACCATCGACCAAGTGTTCGTCGTGAGAAGAGTAATTGAATCGTGGCAGCGGTTTTCGAAGCCATTACAGCTTGCTTTTTTGGACTTTGGGGCCGCGTTCGACTCTCCTCATCGTGATCGATTGCTCAATGCTCTGCGAGCAGATGGAGTCCCGGAAAAGTATGTTCGGTTAATCGAGGACATGAACAAAGGAACAACAGCAGCAGTTCGTACACCTGTCGGATTTACGTCAGCTTTCGAGGTGAAAACAGGAGTAAGGCAAGGAGCCGTTGCAGTACCTTTTCTTTTCAACTTCGCCGTTGATGACATCATGCGTAGAGTTGCAGAACAGTTTCCTGCGGATGTGATCCTAACACCACCAGGACGCTCCCTTGTCGACCTGGAGTACGCCGACGACATTGTGTTATTCGCTGAAAACAACGCAAAACTGCAAAGGATTGTGAACCTCGTTTCGAAGTATGCCGCAGCCTATGGACTTCGTCTTCGTCCCGACAAATGCAAGCAGATGTGGGTCTCTCAGAGGCCTTCAACTGGAGTTTGTGTGGACGGACAACGTATCGAACTGGTGGACGATTTCTGTTATTTGGGCTGTTTGCTGAAGAACGATGGTAGTTATGCAGCGGATATTCGACAACGATGTGCAGCTACGTCTGCATTCAATTCTCTAACCAAGTGTTTGTGGTCTACCACCATCGCGAAGGAAGTCAAGTTGCGCGTCTACCTATCCGCTATTCGCCCTATCATGATGTACGGATCGGAGACGTGGGCCTTTCGAAAACGCAGATGGAAAGGTTGGATTGCACGGAGAGGGAAGCTTTTTAGGCGTTTGCTTGGATATTTCTGGCCGCGTGTATGCCATAACGAAGACCTTTACAAAGGAAATCGACGCAGTACATCAACGCTTGACACGAGGGAGGTGCCAGCATCTCCTAACGCCATCTCAAGCAGCAATGGAAAGTCGACTTCGACTGCTCGGGCATATACTAAGAAGAACGCCGGATCGTCTCGTACAACACGCTTTAAAAATGCTTCCAAATCCTGTCTGGAAACGGCCACCTGGGCGTAGGCGAAAGTTCTGGACGGATGTGGTTAAAAGAGGATTTGAAAGTCACTCGGCATCGAAAGACAGTTCAGGCGCGATGTTTCTGTTTCGCAGGAAAATGGAATAGTGACAGCTGGATGGAATGTGTTTAAATTGTGGCTGAAGACCGTGAAAAATGGACACGGCTGACTACTAGGACAGCACACCTCGGTGAAGATGCGGAATGACCGCGTCAGGCGAAAGCCAACCGATTAAATCAAGTAAGTCATGTTATATTATGTTATGTTATGTTATGTTATGTTATGTTATGTTATGTTATGTTATGTTATGTTATATTATGTTATGTTATGTTATGTTATGTTATATTATGTTATATTTATGTTATATTATGTTATGTTATATTATGTTATATTATGTTATGTTATATTATGTTATGTTATGTTATGTTATATTATGTTATATTTATGTTATGTTATATTATGTTATGTTATGTTATGTTATGTTATGTTATGTTATGTTATATTATATTATGTTATATTATATATTATGTTATGTTATATTATATTTATATTATGTTATGTTATGTTATGTTATATTATGTTATGTTATATTTATATTATGTTATATTATGTTATGTTATGTTATATTTATGTTATGTTATGTTATGTTATGTTATATTATGTTATGTTATATTATATTATGTTATATTATGTTATGTTATGTTATGTTATATTATATTTATATTATATGTTATGTTATGTTATGTTATGTTATGTTATGTTATGTTATGTTATGTTATGTTATGTTATGTTATGTTATGTCATGTTGTTATTTTATGTTATGTTATGTTATGTTATGTTATGTTATATTATGTTATGTTATGTTATGTTATGTTATGTTATGTTATGTTATGTTATATGTTATGTTATGTTATGTTATATTTATGTTATGTTATGTTATGTTATGTTATGTTATGGCAGGGAAAGAAATGTTGCGTTTCTTTCATATGTACGTGTACCTTCTCCGAGGACAAAACTGCATTTTTAGGAACGACAGTTTCCTTATTATTGCATTCCGAATCAAGTAAAGAAGCATAGGGAAACAAGAACAAGAATAAGAACGGATGTAATCAATAAAAAGCACGTTCGTCGGAAAATAGCCACTTCAAAAGCCATAACGGTTGCCCTTGGGCAACAAAGGCCATTTCCTGGACTTATTGCCATTCGTCTGGCTATTAGCATGTCATTGCCGTTGTTCTATTTGGAAACAACTCCTCGACGTAAGGTCCGGAAAACTTCTATTCCTGTTATGGGACACTGAAGATGAGATTGTAAACAAAACAAGTGGCGACGTTCACAGGATGTTCACAGGATGGCTCACATCATCCCGGAAATTTATTACGCTGTATGGTCCTTGTGGCCGGTACAAAGATCCCGGTCTAAGGTCGAGATCTTACTTCCAGCGACGAGCGACGCAACGCCATATCTAGAATAATTGTCGTCCGAAAACCAATGTGCCTGAGAAGGGCTGTCTTGGGCGCTGATCGCGGGAAGTGTGATCTCGACCTAACTAAGTGACATCTGCGGCGACGGATAGTATAACACATCAGTGTCTTACGACTCCGATTCGGCGCTACGCGAAGCCGTTCCGCGATGTAATTTTAGCCCGCTGTGATCGGTTACAGCCATATTTTGAATGCGTGATCAATATGCGTTGCTATCGTATCGCGGGACAGTGGCCAACCCCGGAGCATTTCTGAAGAGCTCTCCATTTTAAACGACGACGAATCGCAGGCATCTGTCATACCTGCTGATAACTATGTGTAGACAAGACATTCGCGGAGGAGACGCTGCCCAATCGTGATCGCATTATAAAAAGTAAATCACAGCAGAGCAGCACGAGAATTGAGGCACCACATCTGAGTCGCGCGTGTGGTCATCGACATGCATGAATTGAATCTCACTACGCACCTCCGCCGCGGAAGTATGAACGGCGTCTTGCACGCGGGTGAGTTTACATAGATCCATCGTCGGCGAAAATTTTAAGATTCAGAATCCACAGATTACGTGGAAATTCGTCCAATCCGCGATTTTCAAGTTCTTAAACATTGTTTGAACTCAAAATACAAATCTGACTTCATGTCTCAGAATTTTTCTAAGGCTCCTAACTTCCAATACTTTTGAGAGGGATGGAACCCCGGTTCGGTGCAAATTTTGTCGTAAGTGAAAATCAAGGCGCGGAGAAGTTTCGACGCAACCACCGCACTTTTTGGAACCGTTCATATGCTTGGTATTCACACGAAAGGATAAATGAAGAATATACGAAAAGCTAGATTGCTATTTTTCTGAATGCAGGAGGTCGAACGCTGTCTTCTATTGAAAAAAAATTATCCGGGTTTTCATCCGAATCATCCCGTGGGATCCCGCTATCCGACTAGTACCCGTCATCCGATCCGGTGGAGAGTTTTCGCTACGGATAGGATTTGTCATCCGGCAGTTTTCTAGCCAGTATTCGTTTCATTCGATGAGACGGTTTTGCGAAATTAACGATATCCGAAATTCGGACGCGATTCCGGTCATCGGATGGATTGTATGCTTCAGACCACCGCTTACTTGACGTTTTGACAGATTCATTCAGAGATCTAAACATCCTGGAACTTCCCATTCCCTACCTATTATAGTTGTACACGAACGAAATTTTCGAAAAATTTTCGAAATTTTTTTCGTTCCTTCGAAATTTCGTCGAACGAATTTTTTTCGTTCGTTCGACATTTTTTTCGAAATATTACAACTATGTATCAAGTACATAACGTTTCGCCTGAAGGATAGGACACTTTTGTAGCTGATCTAATTGGGAGTCACACGCTGACCACAGTGATATCTCTAAAATCGTCCAAGACCTCCTATGAACAGAGTTATGGCTCCATAAAGATGCCTACATTTCGAGGGTGAAAATTTGATGGACGAGTTGTTCCAAGCCTGTATTTCTCTTCATTCGCAATCGCTGCACGAGAGAGAGAGAGAGTCAGGATAAGGAGACAGTCCAGCATTGGACTAAAAAACGACGACTTGTCGGGAATTCATCCATCCATCTAGCCGCTATCGAGTGCTGAAATTTGGTAGGGTGTGCTCCGTAGTGGTGGGCGAAGGACGTCGGGCCTGTGGTGGTCGCTTATTTAGGGGAATTGAGATCTCGCACCTGGCGCGTGCTATATAGTAGCTGCCTTCTACACAATCAAACGAAAATCACAAAACTCATATCTGAGGGCGTACTGTGCCTTTAAATGTATCGTACGCACAGAAAATCATGTATTATTTTTTTCGTGTTTTTGTATTGTTTGGCCTTTTTGATGAACGAGAATGTTAATAGAGCCCCTGAAAAAACTCCCATTTTTGAAGGAAAGCCAGCTTGATTAAACTGTAAGCATGGATTTGAAGTTCGCGCCATAATAGTTTTTTTAGGTCTTTTTTTAAGTCTGCATTCGGAGACCTGGTCACTGTCCTTTTTGAAGTTCTCCTGCCTGTTAAGTTTGTACCATAATTGTTTTCAACATTGTTTGACGGTCGCTTCAACATTTTGTGTAAAGGATCTAAGTGATCGACCCACAAGTGCTAGGTTATCGAACCCACAGCAGTTTTCAGGTTGCCATAAGCTTCAAAGGCATAGAACACCCAAAACATATTTTTCAGGTTTTATGCTTATCTTGGAGAAACTCACACGCTGATCACAAAGGTATCTCAAAAATCGCTCCAATCCCCTTACAATTGAAGTTGTGGCCCTAAAAATATGTCTATATTTTGAGGGTGAAAATTTAGTGGAAGAGTTGTCTCGAGCCTAAAATTTCTCTTCATTCGCAGTCGGTCCACGACAGCGAACTAGATTGTGGAGACAGACCGGCAAGGGCGTGAAGGAAGGTGCCGCGGTTGAAATTCATCCATCCATCTAGCCGCTATCGAGTTCAAATATCAGGAAGGGGGTCGGGCCCGTGGTGGGCGCTTACATTTCGGGTACCTGGAGGAACTGATATCTCGCACTTGGCAAGCGTTATACAGGAGGGGTCTACAACACAAATGAATGAAAATCACAAAATTCTAATCACAGGGCCTTCTGCGCCTTTGAGGAGCGCATTTCCAGTCACCAGTTCCGTGGGTGATGCCAGTAAATGCAGATTGTTCGATTAAATACAAAAAATTGAAAGGGGTATCCAGCGCGAACGATGCCTTGAAGGGGCAGGCATGACTCGAAATTGCATCGCATCGCTAGTTCGAATGAGCATCTGTTTTTTCTAGTTTGATGGAGTATCCTTTTCTCCCTTAGTTTGAGGCACTATATTAAAGCTTGAACAAGAAAATAACGCATATTCGTAGAAGCAGTAAAGCAGGATAGAGGCAGTGTTTACGGAAAAATGAGTGGGTGAGCTGGCTGTTTGTTACTTTTAGCTACCGATAATTATAGAGGACACTGTAGTCAACGGAAGAGCCTAACAAAATCTAATTATCATTCTCAGGCAAAAACGATAGAAAGCCAACAAGTCCATTCATTTTATCGTGAACAATGGTGCTAGTGAAAAATTCATTTCCAAACGTTCCCTCGTTTCCAAAATTAAAAAGTTGTACTCTTGATAAATAATATTCTTTCTATCAGGTTGTTGTGAAGGTTTCCGGTCACTTCAACTTGGCGATCTTTACAACATTTTGCGCTGGTCTTCTAGAGAACTGCGGCACAATCTTCGAAAGCGCGAACTGGTTTAAATCTCACGTTTTTTTTCAGGTGGGCCAGACCTTGATTATTTTATCAAGAATACATGCGTTGCTATGTAGGTGCCCTGAGAGATTTCGAAAAAGAGTGTTTTTACAGAAGAGCGAAAAAAATGGGGCACATCTGTAGAAGCGGTGTCATGGAGTTCCAAGGGTGCTTACCGAGAAACTTGAAACAAAGAAATATTCAGGGGATGGGGGGTCTCTACACACCGAGGGAAGAATTGTCTTGCTTTCCGCGGCTCTAATACCACTCGGGACCACTTTGCTTGAATTGAGTGGTGTGACGTGTCAAACTGCAAAAAACGGGACAACTCCTCCCCATGCGTGTAGAGAGTCCCTGTCCCAATATTTAGGCCACTTAACAAGAATATTGGGTCCGTTTCCGAGACAGAACAGCATATTTTGATAGATTTGTCAAAAACAAGGCACCACAAGGTTGAACACAAAACTTAGAGGTCAGGCAGCACTCGATCAAATCGCATCGCTGGTTCGAGTACATATTTTCTCTAGTTGGAAAAGGTATCCTTTGTTTTCGAGTGTGATTTATTTCCGTTCATCGCGTGCGTCTGCGCGCGTACCCTGCGTCTCCTCCTCCCCACACTTTCTCGCTGTCTCTACCCTCGCTCCGACCAAGCGCGCGAGGGAACAGAATAAATCAAGCTCGGAACCAGAGGATACTGTGCTTCTCTGGACCAAAGTCCGGTCCGCAACTGCGTCTCGACACGCTTTGCAGCCGCGCGCTTACGAGTCGGAAGAGTTTCCGGCGCCGCAGCCGCCGATCTGTTGACTCTAGGTGGGTTTTAAAATTGGAAACTAAACAAAATTGAGGAAAACTGTATAAAAAAGCCATATCGAGTTGGCTTTGGCGCTGGAAACTCGACTGACTCGAGCGCGTGTGACCGCAAAGCGTGTCGAGACGCGATTGCGGACCGGAATTTGGCCCAGAGAAGCACAGCATGTATTTCTTCCCTAGTTGGAGAGATGAACGAATGTTTGATCAACAAAATAGCGGGTATTTGTAGGAGCAGTGAAGCAGGAATTTTCTCTCCGAAAGGCAGTGTTCACGATGATTTGAATGGGTGTGCAGACCATTCGTTACTTTCAGCTTCTGATAATTATAGAGTACACTGTTGCCAATGGAAGGGCCTCACAGAATCGAATCATCATTATCAAACATTTTCGAACGGACGAAAACGAACGAAAAAATTGTTGAAAAATCTTTCAAAAAAATTTTCCAAATATTTGTTCGTGTACAGCACACCAATATGGTGAACACTGCCTCTAATCAAGAAAAGTTTCCTAGATGCTTTGGGAGATTTCAAAAAGGAGCTTTTACTGCAGTGCGAAAAGGTAAAATATGGCATGTTGAAATTAGCAGTGTGACGGAATTCTGAGGGTGTTCAGAAAAAATTGCCGGACTTCGCAGAGAAACTCACAACTGAGTTCTATTTAGGGCCCTGAACACGAATATGGGGTCCGTTCCCGCGATAGAACAGGTTATGTATTTTGAAAGAATACCCGCGCTAAGTTTGGTAAAAACGGGGAGCATTTGGCAAACTTGGCAAAAAAGCGTCCGATGCATGTAACTTTTTTGAATGAATACTTTTTTGAAATCTGAAAACACTATCATATTCACAGATCAAATTGCTATCTAATTATGTGACTTGTGGGCCGAAGTTCCTTAAAATCGCTTTGTTTTTGGAGGAAATAATTTTTGCAATCGTTTTTCAAAAAGGTTGAGCGCGAAACTTTGAGCAGTATTTGTTCAAGTAATGCGAGAGCACTATGTATGCTTTCTTCATGAACTAGGTGCAAATGAGAGAGTCTCAAGGTGTGTGCTGGTTGAATTTTCGAAATCATCAATTTAATAGTTCGGGGTTTTTCGCAACAAAACTCCTACTTTTCAGGTAGCGTGTTTAATGAAGGATTTTGAAAATTCACCCAACACAAACCTTGAGATTCTCTCACCTGCACCTAATTTATGAAGAAAACATACAGATTGCTCTTCCATTATTTGCAAAAATACTGCTTAAAGTTTCACCGCACTTAGCCGCGCGCGACGCTTTTGAAAAACTATTGCAAAATATTTCCTTTGAAAACAAAGCGATTTTAGGGAACTTGGGTCCACTAATCACAGAGTTAGGTAGCAGTTCGCCCTGTGAATATGGTAGCGTTTTCAGATTTCAAGAAACTATTCATTAAAAAAAAGTTACATGCATGGGACGCTTTTTTGCCAAGTTTGCCAGATGCTCCCCGTTTTTACGAATTTTAGCGCGGGTATTGTATGTCGAGAAAATGTATGTACCACAAGGTAGCTGAGTTGAATACAAAACTTAGTTGTAAGGCAGGACTCGAAATTGCATCGCATCGCTAGTTTGAGTATTTGTTGAATTCTAGCTCGCGTGAGTGCCTTATTCTTGGCTCGATGGAGACCTCTATAAAGTTCAAGCAGGAAAATACCGTATATTTGTAGAAACAGTGAAATAGGAGTGTTTTCCCTCGATCAAAAAAGGTTAAATAGGGGCAAGAGATTGTTGTTCCTATATCTTTACTGTATTTCGGAGGAGAGATTTAATTTGTTTCTTCGCATGCGTGTGTAAGGAAAGGGGAGAGACATCGAAAGAAAGTGGGGGAAAAGAAGACGCAGCATACGCGCGCAGTCGCCTGCTATCCACAGCAACAACAATCACTCCGAAATAGAGTGTACATAATTTATTTGAACAGTATCTCTTTTTTTAATACAACATTTGATGGAAATCCAAAAGCTGTCATCCCAATAAATAATTTGCTTTCTTACTTACATTTAAAGGCACAGTCCAACCACAGATCCGCTTTTATGTTTTTCTCCCTATCTTAAAAACGGTCCCATGCTGATTCCAATGATGTCTCTGAAATCGTGAAAGACCCCCTGGTGTCGAAGTTATGGTCCCTCAAATATTGAGCTGCGAAAGTATGGTGGACGAGTTGTCCGATGCTTGTAATTTTCGTCATTTCCAACTGGTGTATGCAAGCCGGCCTGAATGGATAGAGAGGCTGAGAATTGAGGGAAGAACGGGAATATTTATCGGAAATCATCGCTCATCTCGCCACTGTTCAGCTCAAAAGATCGTAAAAGGCGCCTGCAAAAGTGGCTTCCCAAGGTGGGCGCTCAGGGTGGCTTCCTTCTTTACCTCGCTTATTCGCAGAAATATCTCAGCTTTCCTCCCTGAGCTTGGGATGCGACTTTAAAGGCAGTGTCCACGATAAAAACCATGTCTGATTTTTTGGTGGAGATCGGCAGCTGCGGGGCCTAGGGCAACTCTAACGTTGAAAAAACTAAGAAAAAACTCGGAACGGTCCCCAGGTCAGCTCGCATACACCGGGTGAAAGTGACGGAAGTTCCAAGCCTCGGACAACTCGTCCACAATGCTTCCTTAGCTCAATTTCTGAGGGACCATAACTTCGTTCCCAGAAGGTCTTGTAAGCATCCAAAAACACCATCGGAATCAGCATGGTACCGTCTTCAAGATAGGCAGAAAAGCAGAAAAACTATTCTTATCGTGAACACAGCCTTTAAGCTTTTCGCTGAGACTTCCCGGCGTTTAACCTTAACCCACAGTTTTCAAAGCATTGTGCATTGGTTTTCTGGCCAACAGGACCTGCTTATTTTGAAATTGCATGAATCCTTCTTGAATATGCCTTCTTCGCCTGGGGGATAAAAAATGCCGTCTTGACCGCTCCGTCAAAAGGTAATATAAGGCATATCTGTAGAAACAATGTCACGGAGTTCTTAGGGTGCTTAGGAAAACATCTTAGACTTGACTGAGAAACTTGCAACTTGGTGTTATTCAAGGAGCTAAATAAAAACATGGGGTTCGTTTCCGAATAGCCTTTCGGAAGAACTGAAGTCCGGCCGAAGGAGACTGTCCGCCCACGCGGTCGGCGCGAGTGTCAGACTGCTGTCGCAAGGGCATTTTTTCGTACATGGAGAATCGATTAGCAGGAATAATTGATGAATGTTGGATAATATCTCAATAAGCTGTTTACCGCCAGGAAAAGGCCCATCCAAAATATTACCTTCGCGACGGCCACTCCACACGCGCGCCTACAGCGTTGACAACCAGTCTCATTTGGACAGACTTTATGTCAAAAACAAGATGTCACATGGTAGCTGAGTTGAATACAAAACTAAGGGGCCGGGCAGGACTAATATACTCTCGCCCGGAAAGTGTGGGATGCATGTTTGAGTCCTGCCTGACATCTGAGTTTTGCGTTTAACTCAGCTACCTTGTGAGGACTTATATGGTTAGGCCCGTGGCCTGCTTCTTCGGGAGAAAACTTGCGCTGGGGCGGTATGCACGTACGCGGCGGGTTAGATCTCAACCGCGGCTGTCGCGTGCGGCGGCCCGCTAATGGATTCAGGCCGAGAGAAGAGCGCAGCTGATCGGCTTACCATACCCCCAGCCACCGGTGAGATTGAAACCGCCCGCGCCAGCCGCAGGTGAGATTTTGATGTTTTTCTCTTGAGGAAACAAGCCACGGACCTAGCTGTACCTGCATCGTATCGCTAGTTCGAGAAGGTAATTATTGACTTCTAAATTGCGCTGGGGCGGTATGCACGTACGCGGAGGGTTAGGTTGGGGTTAGGCAGGGTTTGGGGCGTCGGCGCGCTTCATGATTGCTGCGCGAGTGCTGGAGATAATCAATAGTGGGTTTCTCGACGGGGTTTCGGCTGCCCCACCCTCCTAGGTAGGGTTTGCGAGGGAAAGATTTTCCAGTGCTAGCCTAACCCCCTTTAAGCCCTCGCGCCGCTATCATCAAGAGTGCCGACGCTCCAAACCCTGCCTAACCCCAACCTATCGCGCCGCGCATGTGCATACCGCCCCTGGTGTCTGCTGGTGTCTAACTCTTGGCTGTTTGAGGGGATTCTTTAACGTTCAAGCAAGAAAATAACGCATATTTATAAAAGCACTGAAGCAGGAATTTTTTTCCTTAATCTAAAAAGGTTTAGTAGGAACGATAGATTGTCGTTTCCAAATCTATACTCCATTTCGAAGACAAATTCAGCTTGTTCTCCCAGCGTGCGTGCGTGGAGCGAGGGAGAAAACAGCGAAAAAGTGTTTGGAGAAGAAGATTTGCGCACATGCTCATACTATCCACAACAGCATTGTTCACTCCGAAATAGAGGATACATATAGTTAGGTCCGTGGCTTGCATCCACAAGAAAAAACATTAAGATCTCACCCGCGGCTGACGCGGGCTGTTTTATTCTCACCAGACCGTATGGTAGGCTGATCAGCTGCGCTCTTCTCTCGGCCTGAATCTATCAGCGGGCCGGCGCACGCCACCGCCCAGCCAGCCGCGAGTGAGATTTGAAAGTCCCTTCTTGAGGAGGCAAGCCACGGACTTATATGTAGTTTATTTCGGCAGGATCTCTTTTTTCGTAGAAAACTAAACAGTCGTATTTCCGATAAACATGTACTTCCTTTCTTTATATTAGGTTGTTTGTTGCAGGCTTCCTACCATTTCACCGCGACGCCTTTCAGAATTATTGAGTTTCATGCTTAAACGTTACTGTTAGTCTCAATCTAAGGAAAGAATAGATACTTTGTCGCACTTTCTTCTGCTCTGTTCTTCTGGGAAAAAGGATTTGTTCAAATTCAGAACATATGTATGGAAAATTCCTAACGCCCTTTCATGCTTCTGCCGCGGGTAATGCCAAACTTTGAGAAAAGGGCAGCGAGTATATAAGGCAGCCAGTTTCGCTGAAGGGTCAGTTGGCCGTTTGAGGCCGATCCGAAAAGATGACCTTGCGCCACTTTCTGGACGTCAGTTTTGGTCGCTGAGGGAAACGTTCCCATGGCCCAACGCAAAGGAAGCCCTCGTTGTGGGCCATGGCAAGGTTAGCCTTCTTGCTGAACACCGGTAGAGAGGGTGGCAGTCCAAATTCTTTCTGCGGTTGCAGAACAGGCCGTCGACAACAAGGGTTGAACCCCAGCATACGGCATACACTACCGTTAGCAGCAGCTCCTGCTGGCAACGAGGGGTTGTATCGGATGTTTGAACTGGGATACTACCCCTGTTGTGCCGCCGCACCACCCCCCCCCAATCACAGTAGGCACATTGCATTTTCACTTACGTATTTGTTGGGCACAAAATTGCGAACTACACAAGTTTGGGACCAAACTCGATAACTATCAAATCCGAATGAAATTCAAATAATTCGAGTACTCGGGTGATTAAATATTCGATTATATCAAAATATTAAACTTTTTGTTAATTCAAATGCTCGATTCGTTCGGAGAGTTCTGCGAATACCGTATTTACTCTAATAGAAGTACACCTCTATTTGAAGTACACCTCTAATAGAAGTACACCTAAAAGGGAAGGCTGAGTATTAGAAGTACACCCTCTATTTGAAGTACACCTCTATTAGAAGTACATATAAAATAGAGGTCTGAGTATTAGAAAGACACCCTCTATTTGAAGTACACCTCTTTTAGAAGTACACCTCTTTTCGGAGGGGACCCCCGGTACTTGGGTAAGTGATTGGCAACTCGAATGTGGCATTTGAGTTTGCCCGAGATTTTTTTCAACAATGTGAGGTTTTAATATAAAAAAAACTATCGGCGATCCCTTTCTTTGTCAAAGATTGCTTGTATGGGACAACTTACGATGAAACCTCAGCAAACTTCAAATGACCAGGAAAGAGCTAAAGTTCGACATTGGTGTTATTCGCGGCGAATGCATGGAGTTTATTTAGGTTCTTTACAATTATTTTTGTTTGATTGGGTTTTAGTCGATCAAAGTCGACTTGTTTTGGCCCTAGACGTTGACTTTAGCGGTGCTTGAAAAACCAAGATTACCCAGCGTTACGAAGATTGGATCATTTATGTAGAGAAATCGCTCACACTACGAGGAAATCAGGAACCACCAATGGTAGACTTTACCTATAGTGGATTGTGGACGCAAAGAACTTCCTTCTGGAAAAGCTATTGTCAGGTGGTTGAACAACCGCGCTTTCTCTGGTCGGCTCGAAAGGCCATCAGTTAAAGGCAGTGTTCACGATAAATTTCACTTCCGATATCACCACGGTTTACGGAAGTCTTGTGCCCTGTATAGCAAAGCATGCCTAAAAAGCACGCGAAAGACGCGTTTTTGAGCCAAAATAGGCCCTCCTTTTTTTACGCCGATTTTTGAGAGTGGAGGGATTGACCGCTAGAAGGATGATACCTATCAGTGCAATGAAGCTATCAGATCACTTATCAGCACTTCCTTGACTTGATCATTCCTGTTATCTGAGTCTGTTTGTTCATTTCGAGGGGGCGGATCTGGAGCTATCAGCTCACTTATCAGCACTTCCTTGACTTGATCATTCCTGTTATCTGAGTCTGTTTGTTCATTTCGAGGGGGCGGATCTGGAGCACTGGGCGGTTCTAGGACACCAAAACGCTTGCTTGCAGCTGTTATTTTGCCACTCCTGGCTCGTTTTTTACCGTTTTTTCGACACTGGGAGCCTAGAATCCTTCTCGCATATCATTTCACTGTGGAAAGTCACCGCTCTTGTTCATCGCGAACGCTGCCTTTAAATTGTTTTTAAGCCTAACAAGTCGATGAAGCACGTGTCAACAGACTCGAAAACGAACTTATACATTTTTTTAAAGAAATTAGCTTGGGAACGGTGTGAATATACGATATCAGAGATTGTGGAAGCATCAGTTCGATTGAGCCTAGTCCGAAACTTTATTAAATACAAGTTTTTGGTGTTATACTGGGAATCAAGAAATGTGAAGAGTGTACCATTGGAAATTCAAAAAATTGCGCCGAATAATAGAAGTACACCCTCTATCAGAAGTACACCTCTAATAGAAGTACATCAAAAAGAGAGGGCTAAGAGTTAGAAGTACAGCCTCTATTTGAAGTACACCTCTAATATAAGTACATATAAAATAGGGGTCTGAGTATTAGAAGTACATGTACTTCTAAAAGAGAAAATACGGTATGCAGTATAATCATATGAAGCTTGAAATTTCAGCTTTTGCGGAGAATATTGGATTTATTCGAAGGTAAGGTAGCAATATTAAATTTTTCCAATATTTGGTAAGTCGGGGATCTAGGAGTTCGAGTTGCGGCTAGTGAAAAGATTATTCACTGTCCATCACCTTGTTGTCAAAAGTACGCATGTAGCCATGTTTTTTTTACCGCCTTCCGGGTACTTGTAAACCCCCTATTTTAGCTGCCCGGGTCATAATTTCAAGAAAAGTAATTTTTATAGAAAAAATAAATGAAAAGTCGTACAAACTTTTCCCAGAGGGATTATTTGAGGTGTTGAGCACGAAAATGGGACACAATTTGACAAGTATATACAGTTTACGGCAGACAAACGACTTCTACGTTCATAACTTTTTCGTTCACTATTACTCGTGCAGCTATGTAGATTATGGTTTATGACTGACTACCCTGGGGGTAGTCGATCAGGAAAACCTGGTTTCATTGGTAGTTCTGGCAACCAGGTCTGGCCATTCCCTTGTCAGTAGCATTCCCAAATTTACTGGGGACCACAAAGTTAAGAACTCATATTTTCACTCAAATGTAATCGCGTTAATTTTTCGAATCATTATTTGACTAGATCAGTAAAAAGTTTCAGAAATGTTCGGTTCATACGGAAAAACTGCCAAAACCTTGATGCGAATTCATTGTTCCTGTTGAGAATTTATGAAAGCGGTCAATTGCATTATTTATCCATCCGAAAATCATAGCCGATTGCTTATATATCGAGCGAATTTTGCCCCAACTATTTCCCCATGGAACTCAGGGAACCCCCTCGATTATCAAAACCCCACTTCAGCTACGGATATGTATTCTCTATTTCAAAGTGTAATTATTTCCGCTGATCGCGTACCTGCGTGTGCTCACATATTCTGCGCCTCCTTCTCCCACACGCTTTATGGCTCTCGCTCCGCACAAGCACGCGATGGAAGAAAGCAAATTTGGCTTGGTAATCATGTTCCTAGTCTTTGTCCGTTTTATCTGAATGTTCCAATTCGTGAATTTAAGAGTGTTCGGAATTCCATGAGAAGCGATTACTGTCCTATAGCGAGTGAATAACAGTTTCTTATTACTATCCACACCGCTATTGCTTAGACAAGGAGGGCGCCAACAAGCTCAAAATAAAAGCTGCACTAATCTGACAAGACCACGAACAAGAAGCGTGTGAACATGAAAGAGGAGGCGGGGGAAAAAGCGAACAACTGGCTGAGGCGAAATTCGTGGCAATCCTCAAATTAGCCAGCATTCGTCTGCTGAATGGGGTTCCGTCAACAACGGCGATTTACATACAACTAGCTTCATCTGTGCACTTCTTCGCTTTGACGGAGAATTTCTGGCGTCAGGTTCACATTTGGGTTGCAAGAGGAGAAGGTTTGGAAACGACGTTACTTGTCTTTGCTGCGCTCATGCTTTTCCTGAGGGTCCGTTTGCTGCGGACGAACAGAAATCAACTGGAGGAAACGATTTGGAGTTTAAAACGTTTTGGGGGTAAAAAACAACCGCTCCTCTTGTTGATTTTTGTGGACTCTGAGTAGGCGTTTTCTATACCATTGAAACTAGCATGAGAACGTTCTCAAGATAGGTGGAAAAACAGAAAAACTATTCATATCGTGAACACTGCCTTTAAAGGCAGTGTTCACGCTGAAATATGGATATCGAGATTTCTCTAGAAAAACCTTCTATGGGTGCAGTGTAGTAAGACCTACTCGAAAGAACCACTCAAAAACCCCTTTTCTGACCAAAATTAGCAGCTCAAACTTGAGCCCTTTTTAATGGTGTACGAGTTTCCTTCCTGTGGATGGTTATCGACGGACGAGTCATTGATAACGGTATCAAAGTTCATCAGCTGTCTCCAACCCGGCACATAATCAATGCCTGCTAGCCGACGACCTGGCCTCCACGGAGTTCAATAATTTACTCATGTAAGTCTGTATTTATGTTCTTATTCTCTGGATTTATTAATTTTGGATGGAAAAAAATGAGCCGCATTCTATTTTCCTATATTTTTGTGTAGTTTCTTTAGAACATCCGAAATTTCGGGAAACGGAATTGAACCCATTTGCGAGCTAAATGTTCCGAGTGTTTTTTATAACTCACCAAGATTCAAGGCAAATAAAAAGCAATCAAATGTGTCTTACATCCGGCATTGAATGAAGAGGAACTAAAATATGCAGGTAATTTGAGAAGCGTTTAAGGTATGAGTTCCAAAAGACTGCATCGAAGATATACTGCATCAATCAATGTAATTCCTCCATTCAAAATAAATAAATCAAGACAGCAAGAATATAAATACAATGATTTACTTGAGTAAAAGTCCTCCATTGTTTACCCTCTTAGTAAAAATCAGAACTCCACTCACACTCGTCGGCCCTATCGTCCCTGTTCCCCAGTAAGGCATCTTTTATAGTACTCACTGCAAGCGCGGCACGTGCGTGACGCGCGGTGGACTATGAAAGTTCTCACCGCGCGGCACGCGAGGGGCGAGCGGGCCGCCCATCCGGCACCGCCCCAAACCGTCCACCATTATAATCGATACTCGTTTCTTAGTTTAAGTTCACTTCGTCATGAATATTTCGATGACTATTCCATGCTACCGCATACGCAAATGCAAGCCAGGAAGTTCTGTGCGTGTCACCGTTGGGACCCAACGTGAGGGTCAAGCGGGGCGTTGCGCAATTTATCGAAATCGGTGAGACCAAACCATAAAAATTCTTTCCGAAATCCGAGTTTTTTGCGACCCCCCTAGGGGCGATATCCGGGCACTTTGTAATTGATTATCAAAACTGTTAACGATCGAAATGTTTTCAGTAGTCGGGCTCAAGCGTAGCGTCTAAAACCTCAGCAATGCTACGATCCTTCCCTTTGGTGACCAAATTATCTGGAGTTTTAGGGATATCTCCACCAAGTTTTAGGACCACAATTTTTGAGATCCCCCCTAAGCTTCATTTTCCGGGCCGAAATTTCTGCAAATCACTGCCCTCTCCCCGTTGCTAAATTTCGCAGCCCCGCTTTACCCTGCCCAACTTCAACCCGCACCGCCTTGGTGGTGCCGCCGGAGGTTTCATAGTTGTAGCTTCATGGCCCACCGCTCATCCATCGCCTGTCGCGCTTACTGTGAGGACTATGAAGGATGCCTAAGCGGCGATGTTGAATTGGAATGCGAAATCTGGGCCATACATGAGTGCAATCACGGACCATGGTCAATTAGTTACAGAGAGCTCACGCCCTTATGGTGCCTTACTTCTGCGAGTCCGGCTCTCGACTAGGCAGGGGAGCCTGATGTACCCTCTATAAAACGTCGTAATTCACATCATTCGAGGCGCGCGCGACGCCTCAGCCTCCGTCTGCCCCCTGCTCTTTCACCGTCTCTAACCTCCGCTCCGCATCAGCATGCGTAGGAACCACGTGAATTTTGCTGTTTTATAGCCTGTACCATTGCATCGCTGCGCCGAGGTCACTCAACAATGCTTCCATCCTACGATGTAAGCAAAAACGAGGGTGACGAGTCTGACGTGTTCTCTACTTTTAAGCAACATTGTGTTTCTTCGTGTGAGCGCGAAGCGGGATGAGCGAATGTCGGTGTGGGGGTGGAGACGCAGCATAAACGCGCGCAATCGACCCGGGTGATGTTCACTCCGAGATAGAGGGCATGTTCGTAATGCGACAGTCACGACCATAATATAGTGAACCCATTCAACTATCCGATGAAACCTAAAACGTTAATTATATTGAACTCCAACTCTGGTCGCCCAGCTCCTGATCCTATAGCGATACTCATATTGTGGCGAAGAAGATTATTCAATATAGTGCAAGGATGTTCAGCGCTCAACGACCGTAAGCTCCATCGCCGATATCGGCTAAGCGCCGGTAGCTCTCCGCGGACCTTCCTGCTAGCGCCGCGAGTTGTCTTGCAAGCAGAGCGAAATCACCACGGACCGTCTTTCCCGCCACTGGCACCCACGAACGAGTCGTAAGACTCACTGAAAGTATGACTGCGCAGCAGCAGCACTAAAACAAGAGTGGCACTCGAGATGAGAAATTTCAGCAATCAGTAGTCTTCTTTACATAATTACTCCAACCCCCGCTTTTTTAATCGAACGCTGAAAATTGTACGAATCCAGTCTTTTCTCACATGAAACAAAAACAGAGATTGGCAGTTTTATTTTCAAACATGATTTATTCGAAGAAAAGTTGATGTTGTTACTTCTTTATCATGTCCTTATCCAGTGGATCCTATACTCACCGTTCCAACAGATAGGCGCGTGCACCTGTTCCACTCCTGAAACGAATCCTATAAACAAAGCACCAACAATATTTAGTCAATGTCAGTCCTCTTTAAATGAGGTTACCAAAAATCTGATGAAACTCCTGCAGCTACTCTCTCGATGGGTAGCTAGATGTCTCACACGGAAACACAAGATGCCCACAGTTTGGGAGGCACCTAATCCGATTCTGACGCATAAAAATTCCACATTCTACAGAAATTTTAGCCCCAGTTAATGAAAAAAAATACGGAAATCTCTGCTGCATCACCTGTGCCAGCTACGGAATCTCTAGCCTCGACTGGGGAAAAAGGTGGGAGATTTTCCCTTCAATCGTTCCACCGGATCTTGACCCGTACTATAAAGACAATCCCGGATGCCCCCAACCACAAGATTATTCCCCCCCCCCCGGCAGGGTGAACCCGTTAGAAAAAAGCTTTCGTCGTTGCGAACCCCCCCCCCCTTCAACCTTGGTAAAGCTTTGCGACCCCTCCTAGAAATGGCCCGGCCGAATTCCAGGTACTGTGCTTCAAGACAAATTCCGGTCCGCGATTGCGTCTCGACACGCTTTGCGGCCGCGCGCTTTCGAGTCGGAAGAGTTTCCAGCGCCGCAGCCGCCTATCTGTTGACTCTAGGTGGGTTTTGGAAACTGTAAACTAAACAAAATTGGAGGGAACGGTATAGAAAAGTCACATCGAGTCGGCTTTGGCGCTGGAAACTCGACTGTTCGGAGCGCGTGCGGCCGCAAAGCGTGTCGAGACGCAATTGCGGACCAGAAGTACATTAGACCCGCCCACTTTGCTGAAAATTTGAATGCTCGTCAATAGTGCATGGTCAAACACCGATAAAACGGCCTTTGGTGGCCTTTCAGTGTCACATTCGCTGCCGCTGTGAGCCGTAGCTCAGCTGTTCGGTGAAACAGACGAAGTGAAGTGAAAAAAGCAAAGTCACTCATGTGGAGTAAGAAATAGAAAAAAATTGCTCGTTGGAAAAAAGTGGTGTAAGGAGACCGTTTTTTCTACAAATGGCCTTTTCAGCCTTGCTTTTGACTTCTAGGGGCAAAATAAGCATTTACTGAATGGCCGTCGAAAACTACATCAGCTTTTCTTGGAGTTTTGGAGTCTTTTCACCTCACCACTCATGTGGTGAGGTGAGAACAAAGTGAGTTGAGAAATCTCGGAGAAAATTTTCTTTGAAAATCCAGCTAATGTAAAGCCTAGCTTCCTCGGATGAGTCCGGGCGGAGTAAGCAGCGGAGCGGTCGGCCATGGCAAAAAATAACAATGACAAGGAGATTTTGACATGATAATCCCAATAATCCTCGCTTCAACCGACTCGAAATGAGGGAGCTAGGCTATAGTTCTGTTCGACTGCCGCCTTCTAGAAGTCAGAACAAAGGTCGCGAAGTCCATTTGGAAAGAAAAACCACCTTTTTACACAACTTTTTTGGAATGGGTAATTTTTTCTGCTTTTTTAGGCTTCAACACGTGTTTATTTTACCACACCGCAGAGTTACGGCCCCTAAGAGCGATGTATATTACACCAAAAAGCGTTCAAAAACTTTTTTTTGGTATTTGAACATTTGCAATTCTGACGAGCATTTAGGTCGCCAGCGGTTGACAAACAGGCCTCAACAACTCGTGATTATGTGAGAAGCATTCTTTGGTGGAGATCAGTTGGAACCGAAAAAAATAATCGAAAAAATCCGTCGGTGCGACCCCTAATTTTCGAAGTACAGCGGCGACCCACAGTTTGGAAAATTTCCGACATTTCTTCACCCTGCCCCCGACCTACAGTATGGCCACCCCGCGGCCAAAATCATCCTTGCCAAGGCTTTCCAGAGAGCGATTTGGGGCCACCCTTCAGGACAGGACCGGCCACAAAGCGTCGATTAGTCCTTCCACGAAATGACGTGTTCAGCGAGGAGCAAAGGACCTTCACCGCATTTAGCGCATCCAAAATGGGTTCAGCTCATCGTCGGCAGACAGTGACGCAGGTCCCATGGGATCAGAACTGTGTCTCTCATACCGCTCCACAACGGTCGGCAGCGGCCAAAGCTGGCTGTGTCCGGCTACAACAGAACCCAGCAGGGCGTGGCGACTGACGTTAGAGGAGCTAAGACCCCTCTCCCTTGGCTGGAACATTATAAGAAAATGCCGGAAATTTCACGGAATTCGCCCTTGTAATGTCCTTATCGGAGCTAAATTCCGCATTTGCAGGCAACACCTCTCGCAGCACGCGACACGATTATGAACATTCTGTGATCACGTGGACCCAGTATAATTAGCTTTCGCCACAGCGGACCGGAATTTCGATTTGATAAGGACATCAGTTTAAGATTTAGTCCAGAACGTTTACAATCCGCCCTCGAGCACAAACAAATCATTTTGGCCCGAAAGCTCTGCGACCCCTCCACGTCCAGTTGTGTCGGTCTAAACCCCGCTGTACCCTGGGCCACAGCCAAAGCTTCTACTAATAGAACCAAAACTCAACGTGATAAATAATAAATACCTTATTAAACAATCTGAACCATTTATTCAAGCGCAGCCATAAGACGCACCAGTCCCTTTTAGACATCGTGAGCGACCAGGTCACCGCTGTTCCTGAAAGAAACCCTATAATCTTGATGTAAATCATTTAGTCTCGGTACGCCGCTTGAAGACAGCATACACGCTCGCAAAAGTTGTTGAGATAGATGTGTTAGTGGGGTCGCACGAGCTCTGGTAGAACGCGAAATCGCAAGCGTCAAAAATGAGTAAAAATGACTGTATTTGAGCCCTACTAAGTCAACAAATCATCCTTTTTCTGCCCACTGATACGGACCCCGCCCCTCAATACAAAAATTCAGTGCTCAATCACGTTCATTTTGGCCCATTTTTACTATTCTAGAAGCGCCAGCGTTCTAATAATGGCCGCCCTTGTGCATCGTTATCCCCACCCAATTGAACCAACACAATAGGAATCATTGAACCTTCACTGGAAACGATTTTTTCGGATTTTTCCGCTATTTTTCAATACTGACAGCATCACACCTTCGATCCATTCCATAAAATGAATCATTTTTGAGCGTCTGGTGCCTTTAAATTTTCAAGACAGTAGAGCGGCTGAACCGATGAGATTCCTCAGTACCTGTAAGCAAATATAGCCGACAAAGATTGAGTTGACTTTGCAGCTATTTTCTTCTTCTTCTTCTTTTCAGCCACTGAGAGGGTTTTGTCACAAGTTGAGGAACTGGGCCACCAGCACTGGGTTCGTCCACAAGTCTATTGTACTGAGCGTTGTTGGTTTCTTCGGACAATCAAATAGGTATTTAGTGTCGTGGCCTTGGGTTCCAAAGTCCGGGCACACGTCAGGCTGGCTATTGTCGGTCCTGCACAGGTAAGACATAAGCAATGGAGGATGTCCGCAGCGTAACGAAGCGAGGATACACCTGGCGCGCCTACGGAGCTCAGCTCGGTATCACATACCCTAGGCGACACATCACCGAGAATAGGGTTGACAGACGCTTTGGCAAGATGATCCCTGACGAACTGGGTGTGCTCCGCGCGCAAGAGACGAAGCCGTTCTTTGTTTGAGTCGGTCCATCTCTGTACATTCAATTTGGGCCAGAAGAGCTGGGGCCAGCCAGCAACTCTCCCATGACAAAAACTCTCTCGGTGAAGGGAGTGATGTCGGTTTGCACGAAGGTGATGTTGTTTCCTCCACACTACCACGGCACGAACGTACGACATCTCGGCAGCTGCAGCTATTTTATATAATACTACCATGAACATGGTGCCGCACGAGGTGTGGAGAAGGCCAATTTCACCCAGACCCCCTCCCCCAAAGACGTGAGTAGGTCATTTTTTTTTTGCGATTCCCTCGGATCTCGTCTTTTTTTGAATTCAAAGAAGGAGAACGACTTAGAAAAACGAGAAAACCTTAGGACCTTTCCTGTAATCAAAGCCTTTACTATAGCCAGGATCAAGCGGGGCGGTGCGTATTTCTTCGAAATCGGGGAGGCCCTCTCACCATCAATTTTTTTCCAAAATACAAAATTTTCGCGTGCGCCCCACCTCGAAGCGCGATTTCTGAGCAATTTATATTTTATTACTGAAACTGTTAGACGCCGAAATATCGCTTAGCATTCGGGATCAGGCGTCCAAAATCTTAGCAATGCTACGAACCTTCCTCTTGGTGACCAGAAATATCGAGAATTTTTGGGATATCTTGACAAAATTTTGATTTTTGAACAGAAATTTAAGCGATCCCCTCTAACCTTAATTTTCGGACCAATATTTTTGCGACCCCCTCCCCTTCACCCCCGTTGCGAAGTTTCGAAACACCGCTTGACCCTGACTATAACCCATTCAGAATGATCTATTTCGTTTCCCAGCAGAGCCCTGACCCCTTCTAGGCTCAGACTTCCTGTGGAGCTAGACACAACCTTGACGATGAAGTATGCCACGAAGTACTAAGAAACAGGAACCGAAATAGTCGTGAACAAAGGACATCAAAATAAAATTATTGAAATCATGCTCAAACGGTAATATTAAGAATGATAAACGCGACTATTTACTCCATATCGGTTCGTTACGAGTCATTTTTTACAGTACACGTTAGTGAGGTCGAAGTTCCAGATCAAGCTGGATTTTAGCCAGGGACATTACAGTCGGCATAGATCCTAATGACGCTTTGCGTTCCCTGTTGAAGGTTGGCGCAAACTCGGTGTCATATGCCATGGCATGATGTGCTTCTTTGGGCCAAATTGCGGTCCGCAATTGCGTCTCGACACGCTTTGCGGCCGCACGCGCTCGGGTCGGTCAAGTTTTCAGCGCCAAAGCCGACTCGATGTGGCCTTTTTATACAGTTTTCTCGATTTTTTTAGCTTCCAGTTTCCAAAATCTAGCTAGAGTGAACAGATCGACCCATGCAGCGCTGGAAACTCTTCCGACTCCAAAGCGTGCAGCCGAGTCGCAAAGCGTTTCTGAGACGCAATTGCGGACCGGAATTCGGACCAGAGAACCACAGTAGGTGCAACGAGTTTGCGCCAACCAAAAGCGAAGTATCACTAGGATTCATGCCGACTGTACAGTGAACTCCAGATACGGGGAGGAAAAAGGTTGTCGGTGAGGCGGAAGCGAAAAATTGGAGGAGTCGATTTGTCCGGGCTACAACAATTATTGTCGAAATCAGTATAGGGGAGCGGTTATTTGGTGGTAGAAAACGGAATGCCGGTGCGACCGCGGGGTTAGGAAGAGCACTGCCAGGATTGTCGGTTCTACCGCCGATAATGTGGCACGCGACGCAGCCGCTCGCACCGTTTTACACAGCCGGACGATCGATCGAGTGCGCACATTGACGACAAATGCAAACCCGCGCTGCTTACGGCACACTTTTGTTCTAGGTGGGCCACTTATTCAAGTGACCAAGTTCAAATAAGCAACACCCTTCCTTCGCCTCGATGGGTTGAATGAAACCTTCGGTAAAGGGTCTTTCACAGTCTGCCGCACGAAGTCGTCCGGCATGTTATCAGATAGGGCTGCGGCGTCGGTGCCACCCGCACTGCGGTTTCGGCCGACCGACGTCTCAGTGCGGTGAAATCATTGACACGACATCGGATCAAGTTATGACGGGTTAGAACGGGTAGTTTTCGCCTTACATTTTGTACTGAAGAGTCGGAACTGACGGTTGCTCACCGCAGCTTCCCTCGCACTGCGGCTCACTTTTAACGTGCCGGACGGCGTCGTCCGGCAGACTGTGAAAGGGGCTTAAGGCTTCATTTCCTGATGCGATTTTTTGATAGGTTTATCGAATGGAAGGCTCTATCGTGAGGCCCCGGTCATAGTTGGATGAGAAGACGTCTCCAGCCCGGTCGATACACGCAGAATGCATTGGGAACGGGATACAAAAACCACTCGGTGTATCCCCGCACCCCCAACACCCACCTGGTCGATACGTATGCTTAAAATGATGGAGTAAGGTTGAGAAAATCACTCGGTGTATCCGAGGCGGTCGATATCCATGCAATACGTGGATGGCGGCGGATGAGAAAAGCACCGGGTGGGCGGGCCGATGATAAAACATTGCGTATCACTAGAAAGCTAGCCTTACTGCTACCTCCGTTACTTCACCATACTCTCCTTCACTATTTCTCTGAACAGGTGCAATCCTGTTGGCCACGTAAAAATAGTCATATCTAGTTGGATACATCGAGTGATTTTCACGACCTCACTCCAACATTTTAAACATACGTACCGACCGGGTGGGTGTTGGGGGTGCGGGGAGTCGGTGGGTTACAGATGCAAATAGCACCAACTCTGACCGGGGCCTCAAGCTCTGTGGATGGGGAGAAGCCGCGACGCTGCTATGATAGCTTCATCATGAAAGCCGAGCGGTCGTTTTCGAAAAACACTATGGTGAAATTAGAGAAACAACCGCCCCGCTTCGAAGCAGGGTACAGCTATTGATAGCCAGCGATCCGCCCGCTGAGCTATGAGATGCAGCGATCCGCCCGCGACTTGCTAGCGATCTGCCAGCCAGAGCTTTGATAGCCAGCGATCCGCCCGCTCAAATTTTACACGGTGAAACTTGTCAATCATTGATGAGTTCTTTTCCGGTATCAGTATCATGCTCACAGTCCACAAAACCGAGGGGCATAGAAGGCACTCCATCTCACCGTATGCTCACTCGGCATTTCGAGGCCGATCCTGGAAGGTGACTTCAAGTCACCTTTGAAGGATCACTTAGAAGCCGGAAAATATTTTTTGGCAGTTGAGGTGATGGTCCCCATGGCTAGGAGTGGGAGGGTCCCGCACACGGAGACCCTAGTGGGAACCGTCGGAATAACCCACATGTGGCATCGAGGGCGGATCGGTGGCTAATGGCGGGCGGATCGCTGACTAGTTGCGTGCGGATCGATGGCTACTGACGGGCGGATGGGGCGGGGGGAATGTCGCCAACGATCCGCCCGCACTTACTGTCCGAGTACTGCAAATCCCACAAGGTAAAAATTGAAACCGCAATTCCCCAAACTGCATATTCAACTATAAGTTGTTAAAACTATAGCCAAAAAATAAAAAAAAACAGTTACGGAGTCAAAATACGACCACCTTTCGGCGCCTTCACTGCAATCGATCACCAAGGGAGAAGTCGTTTTTGACAGAGAAGCCAGCGTTCCCGACCTGAAATAATCTAGTAAATGAAGACGTGGGAAACGGATTTTCGACATTTCACCTTAAACTACTGGTTCGCCAACAAGCTTGAGAATGACCCTATTCTATGTGTATCCCAATCCGAACAGGAGGAGCACAACACGCAACCCCTCATTTCAGAGCGAATTTTACTCGGGTCAGTCGCGTGCGTGCACGCATGCGTCTTCTGCTCCCTCACTCTCGCTGCCTCTCCTCTCCTCTCGCTCCGCTCACGCACGCACAGGATCAACGTGAATTTTGCTTTGAAATAGAGGATATGTATAGACAAATGCTATCGTGCGTTTCGAAGCATCAGATGGGAGTGAATTTACACGGGTTCGAAAACGACAATGATTCGCGTGATATCCGAACGCCTGGCAGCGGGTTAGGGGTTCTCTACACACAGCGGGAGTGTCCCGTTTTTTGCAGTTCGAATCGTAACGCTACTCGACGGATGCGAAGTGGTCCCGAGTGGAACGAGAGCCGCTAAAGGTGATACAACTCCTCCCTGGCAGCAAATCGCGGCATGGGTGTACAAAACCGTTACATAGCCCTTGATCCGAAACTACCCTTGTAACCTGCGATTGAGAGCAGAAAATTAGCTTAGAAAACCAGCTAGGCCGGCTCCGAACTTAGCTTATCTTGATTCGCTCGCGAGCCAACTGGAGATGGCCGGGGCGGACTTTCCTAAATGATTTTTTTGATTTCCCTTTCGGGTTATAGTTTTTGAATACATGTCAGACTTTTCTTCGAACCGACCGAGCGGACTACTAACCTCAACATGCAGATATACTCATAAACACAGCTCTACAGAAGAAGAATTTGTACAACCCCTCTTACAGCGAGACGATCATTGGTTACGATACCGAATGCACACATACAGGCTATAGAACGACGAAATTCACTTGGTTCCTACGCGTGCTGGTGGTGAGCGAAAGCCAGAGACAGTGAGAGAGCTTAGGGCAGAATTTTTCAGCTCGGGGGGGGGTCCATTTTTTTCTCCGAGAATTTTACGACATTCCTCAATTTTGATTTTTTTTTCAAAATTTTTACGACCCCGTTGCGTCGGGTCGCAACCCTGCTCAACCCTGGATACCAAGGAAGCTCCTAATTTGACTAAAACATTGTCCGAAGCACCTCCTGTGGTTCTAATCACGATTTTTTTGACTATTTTGCTAATTCCGAAAGATTAGGGGGTTGCGGTAGGCAAACGACACTCAGTCCGCGATAACCCACCGTGATCATCAAATTCATAATCAGCGCTCCAAGAAACCAATTTTGTTGGAAATCCAACCAAATCTATGCTTCCACCTGCTACGATATGAGAGTCGCGACCCACTCTACTGTGCTTCTCTTGGAAATATTCCGGTCCGCAATAACGTCTCAAACGTCTCAACACGCTTTGCGGACGCACGCTCCCGAGTCGGAAGAGTTTCCATTCATTCATTCGACGACTTTAATTTGGAAATAAAGAAACATACACATACACGTATGTGAATGAGATTCTTTGTTAAAGTAAAAGAAGATGCATAACAATGGCCAAAGTAAGAAGGGGACAAAATATATATGAATCTTTTGCAGAGATTTTTTTTTACAAATCAAATGACCTCTTGTCTCAAGAGACTTGAGGCCACCGCATCTGGGCACAAAGAAAAGCACAACAAGCTGGAAAAACCTGTCACAATGGATTAACAGTAATACCCTTTTGATCGGAGTGGACGCTCACTCGTTCCTTGTAGCGACCTTAGATCGTACTTGAATAGTCCACCTCGAAAGATCGAAAAGTTTACGAATTCAGTGATTTCCAGCGCCGTAGCCGCCCATCTGTTGACTCTAGGTGGGTTCTGGAAACAGGAAACTCGAAAAAATTGGTGGAAACTGTATCAAAAACCACATCTAGTCGGCTCTGGCGCTGGAAACTCGACCGGCTCGAGCGCGTGCGGCTGCAAGCGTGTCGAAACGCAATTGCAGACCGGAATTTGCACAGAGAAGCACAGTAGTCTTCTAAAACAGTGGAAACGGGTCTATCCGATGTGTTCAGAGGCTAAAAAACCTATTCTCTCCTCACATAGTTCGAGCGAAAAAATTTCTCTCGACATCTGGCCATCAAATGTGAAATATAAGGCTGCGAGCGGAGCGCTCGTCCAGCCGGTACTGACGTTCTATCACATAAACATTTTGATAGAATACTATAACCATTTTGAGCAAAAAAAGAGGGAAGATTATCTAACAAATTTGGATAAATCTACGAAATCTCTCTAATGAAAGGGAGGAGACTCATAAAAAGGAAGGAAATGACTTCAAAGCCAAATTATAAGGAATCAATATTAATGCCTACGACAACGAAAAGGGAAGGACAAACAAACCTCATCAAGGATTTCCTCTCGAGCCACATCGATGCCAGCCATCAACAACAAACGATAGCAAGACTTCACTGGAAAAAAATTAAAATTTGAAAAATTTATTTATTAAAAATTTAGAAACTACCTTATCTTAGTAACAGTCACAAGTATGAGAACAAATGGAAAGAATGACGATTCGACAGATCGGTAGTACGAGTTGACAAAACTACCAGGAAGGAAATAAGCATGATGACGAAAAAAAGAAGACATGAAAACGGCGCGAACATCTGTTAGAATATCCCGCGACGAGGCGCCAGCAAACAAACGCGCGGAATTTAGCGGAAGGTTGTCGGATTTAATCCGCATGGAGAACTCTTCCTGCTGCCTCGACAACTACTCCTCTTAGAAGGCGGAACGCAGCACTGGGTCGACTGCAGCACTCAAATTTAACCTAATTGCTGCCACTTTTTCGTGGTTCTTTGTTCACTAATGCTATTCTATGGGCCTAAAGCTTAGGATTGTACAAAAAATCGGGAAATTTTCTGATCGCGAACACTGCCTTTAAACCAATTAGAGTGCTCTGGAAGCGCTTTAAAAACTGTTCCAGATCTGACTGAAAGTTCTCTTAAGGGAGTTATTTGGGGCGCTGATCACGAAGCTGGAAATTAACTGACGATTTTCTGCACTTTTCGACTTGATTTGTTCAAAACTTCCCATCGGGGAGGGGGGGGGGGGGGAATTTGATAGCAAATTGCGACCTTTGCCAATTTACGGAGTGCTACGATAGATATGGCTGAAATTGTTGCTCTGGGGGTTGTTTGCAGTGCTTAACACGAATCTGCAATCCGTTTATCGATTTCCGATAGATTACGGTAGGTTACGGTGGGTATGCGGTAGGTTGGTCAAAGTCTCAGATTTGGCCCAAAATTTCTGTATGGGTGTTATTTGGGACGCCGAACACGAATTTGAGGTTAATTTTCTGATTTTCGGATTATTAAGGTAGGTGACTTGACTTAATATGTTGGCTTTCGCCTGACGCGGTCATTTCGCATCTTCACCGAGGTGTGCCGTCCTAGTAGTCAGCCGTGTCCATTTTTCACGGTCTTCAGCCACAAATTAAACACATTCCATCCAGCTGTCACTATTCCATTTCCTGCGGAACGAAACATCGCGCCTGAACTGTCTTTCGATGCCGAGTGACTTCAAATCCTCTTTAACCACATCCGTCCAGAACTTCCGCCTACGCCCAGGTGGCCGTTTCCAGACAGGATTTGGAAGCATTTTTAAAGCGTGTTGTACGAGATGATCCGGCGTTCTTCTTAGTATATGCCCGAGCAGTCGAAGTCGACTTTCCATTGCTGCTTGAGATGGCGTTAGGAGATGCTGGCACCTCCCTCGTGTCAAGCGTTGATGTACTGCGTCGATTTCCTTGTAATGGTCTTCGTTATGGCATACACGCGGCCAGAAATATCCAAGCAAACGTCTAAACAGCTTTCTGTCCGTGCAATACAACCTTTCCATTTGCATCTTCGGTGCTGCCGACGTCTCCGATCCGTACATCATGATGGGGCAGATAGCGGATAAGTAGACGCGCAACTTGACTTCCTTCGCGATGGGGGCAGACCACAAACACATGGTAAGAGAAATGAATGCAGATGTAACTTTCGCACATTGTTTTTGAATATCCGCTAAAAAAACTACCATCGTTCTTCAGCAAACAGCCCAAATAACAGAAATCGTCCACCAGTTGGATACGTTGTCCGCCCACACAAACGCCCGTTGAAGGCTTCTGAGAGACCCACATCTGCTTGTTGCTTCTGCTTTAAGGTAGGTAAGCCAGGTAAAAGGCATCACACCCACCGTAACCAGCAGTAACCATAAGTCTAGCGACAAACAGACCTCAGATTCGCGTTCAGAGCCCTGAATGACCACCAGTTGAAAGTTTTGAGCCAAATCCGAATTTTGCAAGCACCCTAATGGTTGCCTGATGTACCCTTACCTTTTCACAAAGCTCCAAAAACGCTTATGACTTCGTTCAGAGGTGTCCGTAGCAAAATCCGATGTCAGATTCAGAGGCAGCAGAGCAGAATTGGCCAGAAAACATTCATCATCTTTTAAATGGTGTGGATGGCTATGCGATGTCTCCTAGTCAGAATTCATTATAAAAAGGGAAGGCTTACTTTAGCACGGGAAACGCCGTTTTCGCGCTTTATTTTATCATGCCGGGCAGCATAGAGCACGTGAACCGAGTAGATATCGGAAGTGAAATCTATCGCGAGCACTGCCTTTATAGTTATTGTCATTTGGAAAAGGTGAACTACGGTAATTCTTCCCGGACTGAAATGCGAACAAACGATTTGCGGTCATCTAGGCAGAGATTCAATCACATCGTGAGCTTCGACCGAAGCTTTATGCCCACTGTATTACTCCGTAAGTATGGAAACGAACCTCACGTCCGTGTTCAGGCCCTCAAATGACTCCCCTTCAGTGTGATTTTCTCCCACCTCTGAATTCGGAAAAATCTAATAGTGCCCAGGCAAGTCACATGAAGCTGCAGAAGTTTCCGGAGCCTAATCAAGGGAAACGAGATTCCGCATTCAAGGGCTGCAGAGCTTGAAATTTCAAGAAAAAACGGCTCAGCCCATTCCGGCCACTTGCTTCATGCAAATATTTGAAAAGGACGCAAATGTTCTAAATGTAAAGAAAAAAATGGGCAAGCTATTCTGTGTCGATATAGAAAAGGATGAATGCGGTTGCAAAATGAGAGCATGATCCGAGTTTGACGACTAGACGTCTGCAGAGGAAATGAGGGATTAGGAACAATAACAACAACAGCAGTTGCTCAGACGCTTAAATATATATTTTGCGCAACCGAGTGGCGTGTTTGTGACAAACACAGAAATATAGAGTTGTTAGCAAATCGAAGCCACTGGCTGACAAGGCTGGGCCATTGGAAATGAGGTTTTGGTCAATCTGCCAAAGTTCATATCAATCTTATTCTGATGGCTATTCCGGAAATGTCACCTTCAATTGCCGGATTCCAGCCGAACAGCGATTGACACGAAAGGAGCGGCTTAATTAGCCAAAAGCCGAATACTCCCACTCGGCGTTTTTTTTTCACAACATGATCGAACAAAAACGGCAAAGACCAAAACCACGACGCAGAATTCAACGATGAGTGGTTACGACATATTTCTAGGATTCTAAATGCTGACACTGCCTTTTACGACAGAATAATACATTTTCGTGCCAGCTTTTAATCGATTCGAGCCTCTGAATGGTTTTTTTTCAACTGCCCCATCACACTGCTAGAATGCGGAATCCTTCAACACTCTGGACTACGAATGGTACTGTTATGCTATGCCAGGCCCGTCATGTCATGCATGTCATGGCATAGCATAACACTACCATTCGTAGTGTTATGTTTATGTTACGTTATGTTATGCTATGTGGTGTTGTGTTATGTTATGTTATATTATGTTATGTTATGTTATGTTATGTTATTTTATGTTATGTTATGTTATGTTATGTTATGTTACGTTATGTTATGTTGTGTTATGTTATGTTATGTTATGTTATGTTATGTTATGTTATGTTATGTTATGTTATGTTATGTTATGTTATGTTATGTTATGTTATGTTATGTTATGTTATGTTACGTCATGTTATATTATGTTATGTTATGTTATGTTATGTTATGTTATGTTAAGTTATACCTGTCATGTTAGATAAAAATAATGTCATTTCATTTCCAGTCTCTATAAAAGGACCATCAACAATGCGTCCAACCAAAGGGGACGTCAATGAAATATTCAAGAGCGTCCTGCTCCTTTCCCTTGCAGATGACGTCACAGTGCACTACGGAGCCTATCTGTTTTTGCCGTTCAGGAACTCGCCGAAGCATCTTGGAGATTTCTTTCTCAATACCGCATTAAAAGTGCACCGGGAAATTGGCAGTCTGCAAAAAAAAATTACTTTCTGAGCCTCAGACCTATGCTACGACCAGGGCTACGTACCAGGGGTGTGAGTTATAAAAAAAATTTCGTCAAGCGTCAATCGTTAATTTTCGACAAAAAAACGTTGACGCGTTTACACGTTAATTTCTCACTTCGCTAAAAAATTTAAAAACACTACCTGACCACAAATAAAATCCATCAATCACCAAAGGTCCTAGAAAAAAATGAAATAGACCTTCTCATGACGTCAGCAGGATGTCGCAGTAAGTGGGTGGGTTTCCAGATGAGGTCATGGAAAATGGGTAAGGTTCCAGATGACGTCAGTAGGACGTCATGAAAAATAAGTAGTGCTTCAGATGATCACATCAGAACGTTATAGAAAGTCGGTAAGGCTTTAGATGACGACGGCAGGATGTTGCGGAAAATGGTTCGAGCTTCATGAGGGCGTGCACCGCGTCCTTTGGCAGCACTTTCTGTACAGCGTGCAGCGCAAGGTAGAAACTATAGTTTTACATTCCAGATTGTTTCCGAATAATCGACTTTTTGGATATTCCGGAAATTGGCGCTTCTAGAACATTCGGTTTTTCGAAATATTCGGGAATCGGTCATTTCCAGATATTTGGTTCTTCAGTAATTCGGATATCAGCCTTTTTAGGATGTTCGATTTTTGAATCATTTGGGAGTTCGACTTTTTCGAATACTCGAATAATTCAAAGTCGACTTTTTCATTTAAATGATTTCTCGAATCATTCGATTCCGTCAAATTACAACAGAAACTGAAGCGCTTCATGCGGAGTGTGCACCGCGTGGTGAACTTCATGCAGAGCGTGCAACGCTTGTTAAAAAGTGGGTGGCCTTCAATCACCGCTCCCAACCCTCATTTGATAGCTTATTCAACCGCAGAGAGGTAGATCTGGTCTCACATTTCCTTTTTGGGACACGAAACATTCTTCGATATTGAGAGGGAATAATTGAAATAGATAAACAATAAATTGGGAAACATTGAGGTCAGCGATATTTTTCACAGCAGACAAAAATCGTCTGCGCTGCAAGCAGGCACGGCTCCAGTTCTAAAGTTTGCCATTGAAGCAGATCAATCAAAGCCATAATTCCACTGCTATAACGGACTCAAATCAGCGTGATTGCAGGACTTTTTCGTTAAAGGCAGTGTTCACGATAATCCTCAATTTTGAGATTATTCGCAAAATCGATTAATTGACCCACGGGTAGAACTAAAATGACGGAGAAACTGAGAAAAACCGACTAGAAGGCAACCAAATCCTTCACTCTCACCTCGCCAATTTACTCTCACAGGAACTGTTGGTGGTGACGATGAAATATTTTGTGGACCCGTCCTTCGCCATTTTCTGCTTTCTGTTGCTCCGTCCCTTCCTTCTGACCCTTACTAATACTGTTTTGCATAAAATATTTTTGAATTTTCGACTGACCCCATTTTTCACAGGTCCCAACCATCGGGAACATGTTCATCAAATCGGACAACTAGTCCAGGCCAGAGAATGATGTCACTGAAATACGACGTTTTAATGCGCTCCTCGCCGTTTCTTCGTAATTCTGGTATTACTTGGAGGCCAACGCTTTGTTTTATGTGGAAAACTCGGAAATGAAAATCATCGTGAACACTGCCTTTAAGCGACAATCCTTGATTTTCTTTAAAAAAGCGCGATAACTCGTTAATGCGTTAACACGTTAATGTTATAACGCACAGCCCGGTTACGTACGGTGAATGGGAATAGGCATAGGGTTAAGGAAAAAATGTTATGATATTCCGTGTAAAGGTAACCGAGATGAGACGAGCAGCTGATTTCTCAGCAGAAACGCACAACGCGAATGATTTCTAGCATTGTTCGTTGCATTTGTCAGCGATCCTGCCTGTGGAACCATCCGATGCAGAACCTTCGAGACATAGTAGCGCCTAATTACTCAGTATGGCTGTACGACAACATGTGTGAGCCGATTAAAAAAACTGGGCATGGGCTGGTCGGAAAGCTGTTCTCCTCGTACTTGTTAACCGGCTCCCTTACATGGCCTTCAACATCATAGACAACTATTTGTAAGAGGTAAAACAAAGTTTCTCAAAAAATGTGCACATGTAGTAGGGAGCTTTTCAACTAGGGGCAATGAGCTGGTCACACATCAAACAACACAGAACACGCGTGAGTGATTCCGCAGAACACCTGGGGTGGTAGTAATCATTGCGTTAACCGCAGTTAAACAGCGAAACTCAGCTGCGGGTTAAATCCACGCTGGCCATGAGTTAGCCGCCCGCTGACCGTAGGGACACCTCACGTAAACCGCTTGTTAACCAGTGGTTGAATGGGAGAAGGTAGCAGTCACAAGTGCAAAACTCACTGCACTTATGGAATCGAACCGCGCAACACGACTCATCGCACTGCGCCATGAGGGACGGTGCTCGGCTGTTGTTCTCGTGCAACAAGGAGTCAATAGTTCGTCAATGGATGCTATTCGCCCTTATATTTTATAAATCATCACTGATTTTGAATTCACCATATTTCGCAGTCAGACGATTTTATGAGCTGAGATCATTAATTCCAATTATATTTTTTGAGCAGAGACTATATTTTTTGAGCAGAGACTCGATCGCCTCGTTTTTACCACGTTATGATTCAAAAACAGAATATGTATTTTGCTGTAAATGATTCTATTCAGAGATGCTAGAGCATAGCAGCTCGTCAATAGCTGCCGATATGGAGATTTGTTTCTGCGTTCTTAGGCTTTTGTTCACAAATAGAATAGCTTGGAAAAGGCATTTTCTTCAATCCTTTTTCGCATTAAAGGCAGGGTCCGGGCAGAATTTCGATTTTGAGATTTGCCAAAACGGTGCTCTTGCTACAGGTAGTCCTGCAAGAAACATGCGAAAACTGCGTAAAACCGGTCTTCTTCTGCTATTCCAGCCACTTACGTAAGCCGATGATCCAGAAAAGTCAGAAAAGTGTGGCCATCGTCCATATTTTAGCGGTTGTCCACGCATTCTTCAAAAGTGTTGTGTAATTATTTCGGTCATTCCAGCCATGATTATCATGCTGTGATTACCGTAATCCCTGACTTTGAGGATGCTTTCTCCAGAACTAAGGACTCAGAGTTCGTGAAACGTTCAGACGATGTTCAGCTAGGCCAGCCCAATCACCAAATTTCGGCAGTGTCAAAATTTGACCGACCTTGCCTTTAACGAGCTATTTTCCGCTTGTTGCACTATTCTAATACTCAGTTTGCTCGGAAAAAGAATTTTCTAATATTCTGTGTAAACAGAAAGTCCAAGTAATCAAGTATTATTCAACCACTAATTCCAGGACACTGACCATTCGGTAAGCATTTCCAAGCATTAGATTTCTCTTTAGTTGCCATTTTTGTACTAAAATGTACGGCTAAAATATTTCTCTCAGCTCAAGCGTTCCTGCATGCGGAATTTACTTGCTGACTAACTTTGCCGGTTTGTTTACTTAGTAATGATGAACATACTTTTAGCTACTTCATTCATTTATTTACTACTCGTTCATTCACTTTTCATCTCATTTATTTATTTGTTTACTGTGTTTCTCTGGGCCAAACCAAAATTGTCCACAAAATCGTCATGACACGCCTTGCAGCCGCACGAACTCGAGTTGATGAGCTTCCAGCGCCGCAGCCGCCGATCTTTGACTTAGACGCCAAAGCCGACTTGGTGTGGCTTTTTGTATAGCTTTTCCAATATTTTTTAGTTTCCAGTTTCCAAACCCACCTGAAGTCAACAGATTGGCGGCTGCGGCGCTGGAAACCCGACTCGAGCGCGCGGCCGCAAAGCGTGTCGAGACACAATCGCGGACTGAATTAGGCTCAGAGAAGCACAGTACCTAATTGCTTTCTGAATTTTAAATGATAAATCATTTTATCCATTCTCTTACTCAAATATTCACCAAATAGTTAATTCTTTATTTATATAATCATTTAAATTATTTTTTTCGACAATGGATTCGAAACGTATTTTTCACATTGACGAATTTCGCATTCTCAGGAAGTTTGCCAAAATCAACAATTTCCATCTTATCTTGCGGTCGGCGAGCCGGCGATGGTTGGTCCTTGGTTACATTTGGTTACTTTCGTTATTTCTCGGTTATATCTCGGGATATTTCTGGGCTTCTTCATATCAGTTTTCAGGAAATGACGCGAATTAGCCAAGAAATAGCCCACCAGGAGCCGCTGCGAGCCTGGTGGGCCATTTCTCGGTTATTTTCGTGGATACACTTTTTCTCCTGATTGGTAAACCACAATTGATCAAAAGTTCACAGAAGGGCAACGGAAAATTTGCTGTCACACATTTGGTGGAGCAAACACTTAAACATCCTGATACTAATTTTTATTGGGCGTTCTTTATTTATTCATTTTATAAGTCATTCAATTATTAATTGCTATTACCTCAATTATACTTATGTATTTATTAATTTGCTTAATTGTTTGTTTACTCGCCTCTTTGTTTGTTTGTTTATGTGCGAATTTCTTTGTTCATTTATTGATTTATTTTTTATTTAATGTTTGTTAGGATATGTAAGTTTCTATCTAAAAATTAATTTTCACTTGCGCACAAGGTTTGACGTTTGACTTACTAATTCCATACTGTTTTCTATAAATTATAGAAATTGTATATTTTTTTCTCAGTAATCTTCAAAATTCAGCCTGTTTTTTCCCTGAGATTCCTGTCAACGCACGTCCGTCATTTCAAGTTAAGAAATTGATGTGTAGATAGAAACTTACAAAAAACGAATGAATAAGTGAACAAATAAATGCGCATTTAAACAAATGAATAAAGAGGCGATCGAATAAGCAAATGAATAAATGAATGAATGCACCAATTATTGATTGCATGGATAAATTAATTAATAATCACGATCATACCATTGATTGCAGTCGTCGCCCGAAAGAGCCGGGCACTGCAGCGTATGACAATGCAAACCGTCGTGCCTTTACGTTAGAGTGATAGAGAGAGCATTGAGGAAGGAAACGCAGATGTGGGTCAACCGCGCGCAATAAGTCCTCAGGAGGACTTTTGCGAGTGGTTAATCGACCGGTCGGCGCATCCTCAACACAGCGCCTCTCTCACAGTCTGCTCAAATATTTTCAATCTGTTGTCAACGGCGGTATCATGCGGTCAGCCCATGAAACGATTTCCGCCTTGACAACGGACAATCAATGAACTGACCGCGCCGAAACCGCGCGATAAACTTTTTCAATCATCAATTGCAGGTTTGCACGTGAGGATTTCAACCAGATTTCTTACTTTACTTCAACACAAGGGTGTAAATAGTATCTGGACTGCTGCAGTTGAAATTAATCGTTCACAATTTCACAAAATGGATGTGTTTTCTTGCAACTAACCGGCGTTCAACGGCTCGTTGACCATCTCCTAACTGCGCATTAACTACGCGGTTCATTTGCGGTCAACTCATTGATTACTACCACCCCTGAGTAGGTCTGTCAACTTCACTGAGGCAAGGGAGGCGACTGAACCGAGTTTGCTGAAGGCACGCTGAGTAGGACAAAACTTTCCAGAAAGACAAAGTGATTTACAAAAAGTAAAATCGTCGTTGACAATCAATCTCGATGTGAGAATTTGGCTTGATCTGAGCCCTGCCGTCACTGCCTTAAAACCCTTGTGTCACTGCCCTGAGGCTCCGTCCATACGTGGCGAGAACGCCCGCTCTCGCTCTCCAGCGCTCCTCAGCGCTCTTTAATGCTGATAGGCGCCCGTACAGACAGAGAGACAATGGCAAATGCATCCTGCTCAGTGTTGATTCGATTAAAAGCGCGACCTGGTGATCACTCACTCGAATCAACTTGTTTTCTGCTCATTTATCACGATTTGGGATGTTCTTGGTTGGCGTATTAGACACGATGACATTGGTTTTGAGGTAGGTTTGGCTTTTATTGCTCGAGGGATGAACAAATCGCTCGAAAGTGGTTGCATCTCTCCTGAATTAAGGGTTAGCGAGCGAGAGGAGGCGGGGGTGAGCGCGCGAGGGCGAACGTAAGCGCCCTTCAGCGGCTGGCGAATCGTGTGTTAATGACGGTGATCGATTTAGCGTAATCGCACGCTCTCGCAACGTATAGACACTGCCTCAAGCCCTGCCGTCACTGCGCCGGTGATCTGACGTCAATGCCCCGGAGCAATGGCGTGACCTTCCCCCCCAGGAAAGCCTTGCCGCTCTCCTTCAAAGATTATCCCTTCTGACAAGGACTCGAAGTCCCCGTCCAGGGCCGGTCCTCTTGGGCCGAACGCGGCTTTCTATGAAGTGAGCCGTCTTTTATACCGGTTAAGCACGTGATAGAGAGATCACAGGAGAAATTACATCAAATGGGGACAAAACTTGAAGTAAGGCATCTTTCATAGTCCTCACCGCAAGCGCGGCACGCGCGTGACGCGCGGGAGGGGCGGTGGACTATAAAAGCTCTTACCGCGCGGCACGCGCGGGACGCGCGGTAAGAACTTTCATAGTCCATCAGCACCGCCAAAGCGGCGCCGCCCAAACCGCCGTGGCGGTTTTACCTTTTCAATCAATAATTGCTTCTCGATTTGAGTCCACTCCAACATAAATAATTCTGGGACTATCCTGCGCCACCGCATACGCAAATGCAAGCCAGGAATTTCTGTACAAGTCCCAGTTGAGGCCCGACTTTTACCCGCACCCCCATGGCGTTGCCGCTGGAGATTTCATAGTGGCTTTCCGCTCGTCCCGCGCGTGTCGCGCTTGCGGTGAGGACTATGAAAGATGCCTAAATGACGATGCGTGCGTTTGACCTTCTATGACTTCTCTGGCTTCTTTTGTCGTGAACCACCTTCTCCGTCTCTTTCTCTCGGGGGGAAGGGGAGGAGAAGCGCCTGAGGAGAGCAGGGGCCTCCCCTGAAGCCCCCGTCGGGGGAGGCCTCTGCTGTCGCTCCCCCAAGTCGAAAAGTAGCTCTATTGTCTGGCGCTCGCCCCCCCCGCAGTGTATGAGTATCGATATCACTGCGAATAGATTAAGATTCCATCGCGAAGCGACCATTCTTTAGCGAAGCGATGCGAAAAATTGCGCCGGTCGCGAGGTAAGCCAAGGGAGGCAAAAGTTAGACTTGAAGAACGCATTTCGTACTGGAATTTCAATTCATGTTCCCTTCCACTTCCCGGCGTGTTGATGGCGAATCCGACTCCTGATGAATGATGGGCATTGATAAAGAAGCCTCTTTTTTCATTTTTGTCCACTCACACTTCGGAACGGTGTATTTTTTTTTATCTTCATCGTTGTGACCTACAAGGTTTCCTCATGGAAATAAGACTAAAACGTAGAACGTACTCCAGAGAGACGATGCCAGCGAAGTCGCACCTATCTCAATTAGATTGAGCGATAGAGTTGCGCGATAATATTCGTTTCCGTATTTGCATTAATGATGTACGGTCTTGTATCCTAAGTGACAGATATACTGAAAAGAGAACCTCAAAAAACTGTTTCTCGCGACCGGAATGGGGTCTCCTTCACTTCAGTTGACTTTGAAGTGTCTCCACATGGCTGAACCCTAGGGAAATCCTGAAGAGCTTCCCAATTTGAGTAAGAAACATTACAGGCGTCGATTATGGCGCAATGTAACCGCAGAAGAAAAATATTAGTGGAAGAAAATCACACAGTTTCGGTAACTACGGCGCCTACAGCATGTCATGGATGAGTGAATATTGACTAACCTATAGTTGATACAGATTGGGTGGATAACGTCTTCAGAAATCACCTTTAGATTAAAAATGACATTGAAATATCTTTCTAGACGTTGTCTCACCCCAATGAATTTGCCAGATGACTGGGCGATTCCATGGAAACACTGCATCCATGTGGATGAAATATGATGATCGCGCAGCGAACCAAAAAAACTCCATTATCCTTAAACCTTTGGTCTTCCTACCAAGCAGCTATTATGGGAATAGACAGAATATTTACCAGTATAATAGTAATCCTTGCCAACAAAAATTCTTCAAATCGCTGAACACTTTAAGAGACAAATGACAAAGGTTTACAAGCATCGGAAAGCTGCACTTTTTTCTACAATGAAGACTACAGCGGTGCTACGTAGTACGAATCCAACAGCGGGAACCCGCAAAGAGGTGTAACCCGAGAAGAATGCAGTTGAACACGAGTAACATGAGCTCGACCGAATTCTTGTGCCATGCTTTCGATAAACGGAGCTCGTCTTCTGAGGGAGCCGCACTTTTTTCCAACTTAGGAATTCTTACCTTCAGCTTATACATAGTAATGATAGACCTCTGCAGCACTTCTCGAAGGCATCGTAAGCACGGAAAAAGCGAAGGAGCTCTTTTGGAAACCAAGAATTTGCGAAGAAAACCAGAGCAAATAGTGCTTGAATTCCCGCCATTTCGGTTTTTTAAACGGCTGCGCTGGATCGCACGGTTTGAAGAAAAGAAGAATAGGCCCTATGCAAGTGCTATAAGCTTTATCTGAAGCCCTCGATTATTTACTCTCTATTTCAGTTCTCCTTTTTTGCGGCTTCTACCAGGTTGTTCAATAAGTTTTATCGTTCGATAAGAAAAACACAATTTTAAGGTTCAAAATACACTTATTATTCAGTATTATCTCCCTGAACATTAATGCACTTGCTCTAACGATCCTTCAATCTTTGGATCCCATCCCTAAAGTGAGAATCCAGAAGGTCTGCAAAATACGCTTCAACAGCCGTTCTAACCTCTTCATTTGATGAAAAACGTTTACCAAGCATGAATTTTTTGAGTTCTGGAAAAACATTGTCGCTGATGGGCCAAATCTGGTGAATTCGGTGGATGCTCCAACAATTCGAACTTCGATTCATGGATTTTACCCCATGTCAAAATGCTCTTGTGACACGGTGCATTGTCCTGATGAAAAAGGATTATTTTCTTCTGCAAACCGGGTCTTTTTTCACGAATTTTTCCCTTCAACTGGTTCGAAAGGTTGAAATAATATTCAGAATTGATTGTTTCACCAGCCTGCTAGTAATTCACAAACAGAATTCCTTTCGCAACCCAAAAAACTGCTGCCATAACCTTCTTGGCCGATTTCGGGGCACGAACTCGTTTCGAAGCCGAACAACCAGGTTCACACCACTCTTTAACCTCTTGTTCTGATTCAGGATGATGGTGATAGACCCAAGCCTCATCCATAGTGATGTATCGAAATCCACTTTATCCTTTTTTAAACGCTCCAAATGTTGCTGAGAAATTCGCATTCGAATGTGTTTTTGTTCCATTGTTAGCGAATGCGGCACCCATTGTGCACACAGCTTTGTAAAACCCAAAATTTCACTTAAAATATGGCTCACACTGCCTAAGGAGATGTTTAGAGCCTCTACTGAATCTCTCTCAGTCAATCGACGATCTTTCAAAACCATATCCTGTATTTTGGCTATGATTTCTGGTGTTGATGCGCTTTTTGGACGTCCTTCACGTGGATCGTCCTCAAGGCTTGTACGACCACGTTTAAATTCAGCAACCCATCTTTCTACTTTTCTAATTGTAGGTGAACAATCATAATACACTTTTATCAGTCGATCGTGAATTTCTTTTGTGCTACACCTTCTAAAAATAAGAATTTTATCACTGCGCGATATTCAATTTTTTCCATTGCTGTGACACGGCGACACTAAATGGCTTGTAAACAAAGAATGAATTGACAGATTGAAATGAAACTTCACATACGCTTATATGAAGAGTGCACCGAAAAAAACAAAAAAATTTGGAGCTAGTAGAAACGCCCTCTCTTATCGAACGACAAAACTTATTGAACAACCTGGTACACGGTGCCCATGGTTAAAGGCAGGGTTCGTAATAAAAACGACTTTTGAGCTCTCTGCATGAGAACGTAGATTCGGTCATCACGAAAGTAAAAATAAATGAAAAAACCGGAAATTTGCGGGAAAACACGCTCAAACACGAAGTATAATGGCTAATTACTGGTGTCGGCCGGCCATCTAATTAACCAGATTTTCATTAAAGGCAGTGTTCACGATATTCTTCAATTTTGAGATTATTCGCTATATTGATTAAGTGGCCCCCGGGTAGAACTAAAATGAAGTGGAAATTGAGAAAAACGCACCAGACGTACACAAAATCTTTAAGTATCACCCCTCCTCTTAAGTATCACAGGAAGCGTTTGTTGTGACAGTGAAATCATTTGTGAACCCGCCCCTTGCAATTCTCCACTCTCTATTGCTCCGTTCTTTCCTTAGGGCCCTAACTAATCCTGCTTTGCATTGAACATTCTTCTTTTTTCGATTGACCCAATTTTCCACCGGTGACAACCACCATGAACATGTTCATCCAACCGGACAACTAGTCCATGTGATAGAATAATGTCACTGAAATACGACGTTTTAATGCGCTTCTCGCCAGATTCTTCGTAATTTTGGTAACACTTGAAGGCCAAGACATTGTTTTACGTGAAAAACTAGAGGACGAAGATCGAGAACACTGTCTTTAAGGTATTATAGTATTGGTCTCGAATAAGAGTCGCATCGTTGATCTCCTACCCCTAACAACGTTTGTTAAACTACCCGGAAAAGAAGAAATGGTTTTGGCAACACCGAGACGCGAAGAGGAGGCATGACTCTGGACCTCTAATCCTTGCACAAAAAGTGACGTTTTCGACTTCAGTTGGCCGGGAGAATCGATGCGAAATGGCGAACGAACGCTGTTGGGAGGCCCACAAAATTTGGACTGACGAAATCAATATATAGCCGCAATTATCATGGGATAAAGTTGCATCCCGCTAGAGAGGAAATTGGAGGGTGATGTGAGGTGATGTGGGTTCCCGCGTACGTAAAGGACAAAGCTCTTGAGAAATGCTCGTGCTGTGGCGCACTAATATAGCATGAAAGACAGCATACGGGTTACACCGATACAATTGCAAATCTCATAAATGCAGAAATCAGGATACGACAAAGGAGATTGGAAGGGAATTCGCGTGGAGCACGATGCGCTTCCCTTTTTTTCCTATTTACCTGAATATACTGTAGCATTTGCTGAATCGAGAATTATTCTTGATCTGCGATTTATTGGAGAGTTACTGTCCTTTGAGTCGCGTTTGCAGTCATACTGTTTGGGTAGTGAGTCAAAAGATATATCGATGCATCAAAGACTGCAGTAAAACTGGTGCAATGACCGCAACCGCACAACCACCTTCTTCTCTGGTGGTGGACTCTGGAACACAGTATGAACAAGGACTTAGTCTGAGGTACAAACACTATGCCATTACAAATAACGCTTTGATTCTAGCAAGGTCCCTGGTGTTGTTCAGGAAGATGGATACCTACACGATGAAAACCATATTTCGGTTTTTGGCGTTTTCGTGTTGTTATATCCCTACAGCGACTGAAGGTTGCAAAAGGCCCCCTTAAAACGTCAATTTTCCTAGAAAAAACCCCTTTTGAGAGCTTCAAAATATCATTTGAAGAGCGCGCCGTTATCAACTTGGGATAGTCGAGCTAAGGACGCAAGGAACAGTTTTACGATTCGTTCCTTGGCGCAGCTTTGCAAGCAATTTACCGAGGAAGCTAAGAAGAACAACGACTTGAACCAAATCAAAAAGGGCTACCATCCTGTTACGTCCATTGCTGTCAGCTTCTTCCGATCGATGCCGAATGTGAAATTCACTGATGTGTTCATTGCGCCTTACGACGCGTCAAGGCACGCCTGCCGGCAGCAACGACGGAGTTTTGTTCATTGTAACAACGGATCGACCCCAAGGCCAGCACTCCAAACCCAGGAAGCCGTTTCGAGGTAAGCAAATCTTCACTCAGAGGCGATTTTGGAACTTCAAACTTTCTGAGTGACATTGCCATGAATAATTAGTCCGACTGACCGCAAAAGCTGGATTTCGGTTTTCATGGTGTACGATGCTCTCAAGGGACTATCCGTTTCACGCTGCCTTAGCTTCACTTCCCCTGTTGGACATTCGCATAGTTGTTCCAATAGTCTCGTAGTGCTGTGGTCAACAAAACTGGTCATTGTGTGTGTGATTTTTTTTTGTAATCAAGACCCCCCCCCTCTACGGTGGGTGTTCTCCAATGGGCACTCTTCTAGAATCGCGCAGTATACGGCAGTACACTAAACAGTATAGTAGTGTACCATGTCGCGACGACCTCGAACTTGTCGTCTTCGACTTAAATTTCTGAACCTAGAAGCCAAAACTGGCGGATGCAACGGTGTCCAGTTGGCCGCAGCTCCGTACAATTGTATGAATTTGTACTGCTAGGTCCGTAGCTTGGTTCCTCAAGAAAAAACATCACAATCTCACTCGCGGCTGGCGAGAGTGGTAAGTTGAACAGCTGCGCTCTTCTCTCGGCCCGAATCGACTTGCGGGCCCGGCGCACGCGACCGCCCTCGCCAGCCGCGAGTGAGATTTAAATGTTTTTTTTTTCTGAAGAAGCCAGCCACGGACCTAGCCATACCTGTATTTCTTTTTTGAAAATTGTGCAGATGTCTTTCTTTCTCCCCACCCCATTGACTCACTGTGGGGGTCGCTTCCGTTATAACCGATCAGATGCTTTAAAGGCAGCAGACACGTTCGAAAAAAGTTGTTGAGGTAACTACGTTACTGGGGCCGTATGGCTCCAACTAGAAAGAAAAGCGTCAAAACCCTGTCAAAACTACCAAATCCGAGAAACGTCGCGTCGAAAAATTTCGTAGACTCCTCTCAAAAGCTTCGCGGACTGCAACTCCCTATACAAACTTGTCCAGATTGATTGTTCGAATACGGCCACTTTTGCTGGTTTTTGAAGCTTCCAGTTCTCCAGTACATGCCGTAAAAGTCTATTAGCTTTACTATCGTAGCCACTTAACCCCTGGCTCCACTATTTCAACCGAGCGGGCGTGCTACGGTGTAACTCGTCCACTTTCCCTCCATGAGAAGAAGAACCCTTTATTTTTCTATTTTCCGCCGGTTTTTTTAAGTTTCTCATATAACCAGCTCCAATCCGTCGATTTATGTCATAAAACCAACTCCATTTTTAGCGTGTTTGTAACCTTGAAGGTGCGAAAAAAGACAATCACTGTAGTCTAGTCACTGTAGACAATATCTATTAGCTTTACTATCATAGCCCCTTTACCCCTGGCTCCACTATTTCAACCGAGCGGGCGTGCTACGGTGTAACTCGTCCACTTTCACTCCATGAGAAGAAGAACCCTTTATTTTTACATTTTCCGCCGGTTTTTTAAGTTTCTCACATTACCAGCTCCAGTCCGTCGATTTATGTCATAAAACCAACTCCATTTTTAGCGTGTTTGTAACCTTGAAGGTGCGAAAAAAGACAATCACTGTAGTTTAGTCACTGTAGACAATATCTATTAGCTTTAATATCATAGCCACTTTACCCCTGGCTCCACAATTTCAACCGAGCGGGCGTGCTACGGTGTAACTCGTCCACTTTCCCTCCATGAGAAAAAGAACCCTTTATTTTTCTATTTTCCGCCGGTTTTTTTCTTCATAAAATCAATTCCATTCTTTGGCGTGTTTGTAACCTTGAAGGTGCGAAAAAATGCAATCTCTGTAGTGATCCTAACTTTTCTCGGTGAACTCGTTTTTTCTCCGAAAAAAAAAACAAAACTCTTTATTCTAGAGGCCCATATTTTTCGTGACATCTTTAGACCCCTGTCAGGGTTGGTTGAGAAAAACGCCGTGGCCAACCCGATCGATACATGTGAAAAACATGGACGATGGAGGTTGCAAAAAACACCCAATGTGGCCAGCTGTGGCTTACGCGGTCAATGTGTATGAATTATATGAAACGATATCATGGATATCATTCATTTTTTACCTTATATCATGTGAACATCGGTCGGGTCAGCCACATCGGGTGTTTCTCCACCCCACCTCATTCATGTTTTTCATAATTATCGACTGGGCTGTCTACGGCGATCGGCCAACTATGACCGAGGCTTTATGTTAGTTTGATGTATAGTTTTTGTTCGAATTCTCACCACTGCTACCATTTGTTTTCCTGTGTGTGTTGAAATGCTAGTTTTTGATTTGTTTCGCTCTTCATTTTGTCTTGTATTATTTTGTTGTTTTGTATGGACTGATCGCAATACGTAAATGAAGCAGTGGTTTCCAGTATGTGAGCATACATAGATTATAATGTGCTTCTCTGGGCTAAATTCCGGTCCGCAATTACGTCTCGACACGCTTTGCGGCCGCACGCGCTCGAGTCAGTCGACAAAGCCGACTCGATGAGGCTTTTTTATGCAGTTTTCTCCACTTTTTTGAAGTTTCCAGTTTCCAAAACCCACCTGGAGTCAACAGATCGGCGGCTGCGGGGCTAAAAACTCTTCCGACACGAAAGCGCGCGGCCGCAAAGCGTGTCGAGACGCAATTGCGGACCGGAATCGGGCCCAGATACAGTCAATGCTAAACAGTTCCGAATGAACTGTATAGTTAGGTCCGTGGCTTGCTTCCTCAAGAAAAACATTTACCCCCCCCTCGGCTGGCGAGGGCGGTTGCGTGCGTCGGCCCGCTAATCGATCGAGGCAGAGAGAAGAACATCACCATTCCGCCAGCCGATGGTGAGATCCAAATGTTCTTCATTGAGGAAGCAAGCCATGGACCTAACTGTGCTTAATGTGTATGTGGAAGAAAGTATCACATCGGCGCACTGAGTATTTGAACGAGATCAAATCAACTCGTGTTGACACATCCACGCAGGTATTCACAAGTTGCTGAAAGGTGAGATGTTATTACATATCGGCCCCTCCTGCTCCTGTGGGCTAGGTCACAACTACTTTGACTCAAGCGCCGATAGTGTTTTCTCCTCTCCACGTCTCTTGATTCTCGAGAGAGAACCACGCGGCTTCGAGTTTCCACTGTGATGAAGTGGGCAGTGACTACATTTCTTCTAGCTTGCTGCTCCAGCTGCTTTAAAAGTAATTTTCCCTGCAAGCCAAGGAACGACAGACTCTGTAAGGAAGTCATTCCTCGACACGCACAATAGGCTCTCAGTCTGGAACCTGTAGCAGTGGGAGGAAATGCTCCAAAAGTACTTAGAATGATCCACGATTGCGATTGCCATATAGATTTTCAGCGCTGCGACTAGCTGCAAGATGCGTTCTCGATCACACAAGTGCAGAGAGACGAGGACTTGGAGAAAATTTCTACTCAGAATCAGTGGGCACGGACATGGTCAAAGCAGCCAACGAAGCCTAGTTGTGTGAGCTTAAGAAAATGGGATTAGGCAAGACAACTTTTTCATAATCTGACTAAACAAGACCATCGGCCACTATACTCAAATAGTCGAGGACTCAAGCTAGCGCCTAAAGTGTGCGATCACACTGCGTGCACCAAACTATAGCTGTCCTGCTGTATGGACCACGTAGTAACATTCAACGCCGACTCATTCAAGCAAAAAGCCACCCTGCGATGCTTACAACGCATTGTGCAGGGTGGCAGAAGGATTCTGTAATGCTGTCTAAAGAAGTGGAAATGCGAGGCGGAACCGAAGTGGAGCCAAAGTATGTGACGAGGCCCTCTCTAACTCTACAGCCCGATTCCTTTGATATTCTGGATCATTTTGAATGCTTAAAATCGTTGATTGAAGAAAAGTTAGTCGAGATTGAATCAAATTTTCTCTCCCGCATGCGTGAATTTTTTCAGACATCTCACTCAACCTCTTTCAGAGTACGAGTGTGTAACCTTCTACTCAGTCGCATACCATATGCAGATGCGGATGAACTGGCTACTCCTACTCTATGTCATTCACATATTCGAAGTATTATATCTTCATTTGATACGCTTTCGAAGGACTGGAAAGTCGACAACTTGGTGCAAGCTTGACATCATGTGTCTCGAATGCGAGATCGCTCCTCCATCAATCCTGGATGTCTGCAGGCTCGTATAAAATACTTTCTTAATCGACATCATCATCATCGACGAAGCAGCTAACTCAGCATGCACTCTTCTCATCAACTTCCAACGCAGCCGGTCGTCATCCCTCCTTACTCTACTTACTTCAAAGATGCCGTACAATACGACAGGCTTTCTCCTTTGTACTTGAACGTCTACTGCACGTCCACTTTGCTCCAAAAAATCTTCACTTCCAAGCAGAAGGCTGGAGCTCTAATATTCCCTTCTCATTTAAACCAACATACGCTTTACCTTAAAGGCAGTGTTCACGATAAATTTCACTTCCTATATCTCCACGGCTTACGGAAGGTCTGGGTGCCCTATATAGCAAGGCATGCTTAAAAAGGACTCTGAAAGATGCGTTTTTGAGCAAAAAATAGTGCCCTCACTTATTTACGCTTTCGATTTTTGAGCGTGAGAAATTGACCGCTAGAAGGATGCAGATACCTATCAGTGCAATGAAGTAAACAGGCTCACTTATCAGCACTTCCTTCACTTGAAGCCGATCATTCCTATGGCGATCCGAGTCTTCATTTGTTCCTTTCGAGGGAGCGGATCTGGGGCCCGAGGGCGTCTGGGGCACAAAAACGCTTTGTTTGCAACCGTTATTTTGTCACTCCTGGCTCGTTTTCTACCGTTCTTTTCGACAATGGGGGCCTAGGATCCTTCTCGCCTATCATTTCGCTGTGAAAAGTCAACAAGGATGATCATCGTGAACGCTGCCTTTAAGGCTCATTCATAGCTGGTCGCTTCGACTAGTCGCGGCACTGCCAACAGGTACAAAACCCGTCGCGACGACAGATCTTGCACTGAGTCGCGACGGGTTGGAACAGTTTGCAGTTTCAATCACGATCGCCGAGCAGATCTGGGGTATCTCATAGCTAGTCGAAGCGACCTGCTCGATTTTTTTGGTCGCTTCGACTAGTCGCGTCGCTTCCGTGATGGAAGCGATTCGTCTAGTCGAAGCGACTAGGCCGTAATCTTCTGTCAGGACGTGATGTATTCGGCGCCAAATTGCGGACGTCAGAGCTCACCCACATAAAAAAAACGGCATGTGAAAGGGAAAAACGAGTATTTTTTACACAATAACGATTATAGAGATGAGAAAGTTTAATAAAGCCACCGAGAAATCACATTTCATGCAGAGCTTTCGGCAATTACTAACGTTAGTTGAAGTTTTATGTTGCTGTACAAGCAAATTCCATCCCGTCGTCTTTTGAAACCATGTTTTGCTGCAAAACTATGCAAGACTAATTTGTTTAGAAGATTAAAGCACCGAAGCCGTAAAAAAACAGGAGGAATCAGCAAAAGCCGAGAAAAAAATTTAAATTCCTGCGCCGTCGCCCGCAATTGTCCGTATTTTTTTCGCAAAACTGCGACCGCCCGAGCGACTCGAAATAAGTAGACGAAGCGATTTGAAATCGCTTCGTCATGTGATTTCAAATCGCGGCAGTTTTGTTGGTAGCTTCGACTTCAAGTCGAAGCGACCAGCTATGAATGAGCCTCTAGTAGACGTCATCGTTACCTTCCTATTCACTTACTCCTGTCTCACATGTCAGAACACAATGAACTTGGTAAAAATTGCAACGCGTCGCGATCAGAAGAAGTGGTTTTTTCCACGACATGTCTTTTCTATTTTACCTTTGCGTGCTGATTTATTAGCTTGCAAGTCGTCTATTCCAGGTGATTTTCTATTCCAGGAGAGCGGGACAAAGCCACTCCGCCCAGGATAGTCCACCACAAGTAAGCCCAGGGAATTTATAAGTCCAAACGTCATGTGAGTCAACTGGATATCAGGGACTCAAGCGCAGAGGAATAGAAAGAATATTTTACTTGAAAATGTACATGTAAGCCCATAGCCTCTTCACATGTAGGACACACACCTGTTTCAATGGCCTGTGAAACCGATTGTGTCATGGTTTTTTTTCTTTCAACCTTATCAATAGCTCTCGTACAATTGTTTAAACACAACGTTTTTTTTTGACTGCCTTAGATCTTGTTCGACTCCTTACTAAATTTTTACCGTCATTTTTTGTATCTGTTCTACATCATCAGCAGATACTCTGACAAAAGCTCCGTTGTATCCCCGGAGAGAGTTGCCAGTTTTGATGGCGTTTTTGTCGGCGCGTCAAAATCCACATTTGTGCGACCGGCGACACCAATCCACACAATGAGCACTTCGTCGCTCCGGGGGGCCGTTTATATTCACTTCTTCAAGTCACTTCACAGCAAGTGTGACGTAATTACCTCGTCATTGCTTCGTCACCAATTTAGCTGCTGGTGGGGGGAGGAGCTTTCTGACTTATCGCACTTTTACGGTTGAAAACAGTAAACTAAACATACGAATGATTTGAAATTAGATCGATTAGCATGTTTCGCTCGCTGTAACCGAAGACAAGAGCAGCGATTGCGTTGAAAGTCTGAAAACTCCCTGATTGTTGAATGAAAAATATTGTTTTCGTTGAAAAGATTTCTTGAGCAGTACACCAAGATAGCATAGATTTTATTCGGCTAACGTTTCGGCGCTCTTGCCTTCTGTCGGAGCCTGGAAAGCAAAGCACATAAGGAAACTACGCGTCCAAGCACTATTTCACAGCAAAAGGAGGTAATTAACAAGAAAACTAGGAACAAAAACGACGTCATATTCGGGCTCAAACACTAACCCTTAGTAAGCAGACTACAGTCTGCCGGGCACCCTCAGTTGGACTCAGATGGCGGGTGAATGAATGGAGCTACCTCAGACCACTCCACCTCGTTGGCCATAAGGAAGCGCCGATCACGCAGATCAAAACCCGCAGAGTAAGTCAACAAAGGGGGCCAGCTCTTGGGTGACCGCCACACGCTCGTCCTTTCTATTAATTTCTCGGATTTTTTATAGGCAATCCAAAACGCTTCTAGAGTTCTGCGTGCAAGGCAATATCTGACCTCGCGAGCAAGGATCGTGACTGTAACACCGAAAGTGTTGTTTTCATGCCCGCGCACCTGATGCTCTCCTAAGGAGTGGATACCTGGACTTGATAAGGCCGACTAAGGCTCCTTGTGACGCAGAGAGGCTCCCCAGTTTCCACTACGTATTCTTCGCCGCACAACTGGCACCTTATCTATGCTATCTTGGTGTACTGCTCAAGAACTTCTTTCAACGACTATCCACAATGCCAAGATTTATCGAAAGTCGAACGTGGAATATTGTTTTCCTTCTGTTACTTTTGGTTGACCACACTTCTAAACATTTCTCTCTGGGAACGAGTATTATGCTAATTTCAGCCACTGCATGGTGCCGGTACAGCAAGTCTAAAGGGGCGATCGAACGTGATGAAACGTGCTCGCTTACAAGAAAAAACAAGTGAAGTTCCGCGGTGGATCTTCTTCTCAGTTTGTTTTTTAGGCCAGTTCAGTTTTAATTGTTACTGGTTTTCTTTACATGGGGGAAACGTTGAAAAGCAGCATAAATTTTTGAGAAAAAACAAAACCAATTACATAAACTATGTAGGCACAACAGAAATCACCCGTTATCGGGTATGATCCGGTAAACACAAATCGGCATTAAATCCTGTTGAGCTGAGACCTTTTCGAAGACAAATTCTGATGTTTTTCAAATAGTTAATGCCATTTTATAGCATGGTATATATTCACAAGATATATATCAAAGCAATTCGTTTTTGAAAAAAATGAGACGTCACGTCCAGCAGCTCTTGAATTACCTCCCTTCCTTCTGTGAACGAAACCAAAACAAAAGAATGCGTTTTCCGCTTCTGGAAAAACACCATAGTGTTGTAGAAATGATTGCACTTTCTTGAAAAGGTATTTCTCTCCACCCAGCGGATTTTCCTATTGGCCTATGGTATTCCGAAGCGCAATTTGTTTTCTAACTAGAGATTCTTCTGGATTTTCGTTCAACTGGATCTTTTTTCAAGTTTCATACCTCAATGTAGTGTGCAATTCAAGTAGTCATATCTTTACATTTGCATGTGTGTCCCACCAAAACGCCTAATATGCCATCTGGTTTAATAACCCAAGTTCGAGGCTCCATCGCGAGATGCACGCACTCTCCGGAAGCGACTGAGTTTTGTATACAAGTGCAGTATTTGTGGCGACCTGTTTCGTGAAGCGGACGAAGCCGTTCATCACTCGCGTCATTGCGCTAACAGATGTGGTGATGGTGCCCAGAGTACTGAGCCTGAGCCACGTACGGAGAATGTCTCGGAAGTCAGTGCAACTGCGAAGGACCTCGTTGGGTGCCACATAAAAAGAATGTAAACATTGGAAAGAAAGTTGGTCGTTCTCTAAAATCTGACAAGGTGAAGGCAGTGAAGGTTGCTGGAAAGAAGGCAAGAACACCTTCTTTCAGCACCTTCCGCAGTGACCATGAATAGCTTGAATGGAACCTCGACACCCACTGCAGATGGGTCCGGCTCCAGAAATCGCCCGTCGCGGGTACGCAAGACACCAAAGCTTTTTTCATATATATGTTTGAATGTTTCGGGTGTTCTTGTAATACCCTTCATACCCCTATGTCATAATTTTTTGTGAGGACCAAACCCTTTTTCCTGTAATGTTTGACTGATGCGCGCCATTGTTCCGAAGAAAGGAATTGCTTGACAAGGTTGCAAGAGGCGAATCTGTGTTGGATTTCTGTCGGGATGTATTGATTGATTTCATATTACGTGTCTGAGTTCTTTTTTGTTACTATGTAGTTATTTCTTTGAATACCTTGTTTTCTTTGTCTCTGCTAATATCATTCAGTATGATTCATAATCTACTTTTGCTTCTCCTGCACCAAGACGGATTCGCGATTTTTTTTAAATATGGTAAATTGTTCGAAAACTTGCAGAAGCTTAGCAACTACCGCAGTTTCTTAGTTATGCAAGTACACTAAGTGTCCGAAATATACAGTTTAGCATCCTACGAATTCTCTTTTCAGCAGCATATTTTTGCGAAAGATTCAGTTTGCCGAAATTTGAAACGAAGAAGCCAATCTTTGGTATTTCGAACATGTCAATGATTCGAGAAATGAGTTGTGAGAATAGGAAATCCTTTGTGGTGCTGAGCTACAGGATATGATGCCTCAAACTCTGCACAAAATTGTTAAAGTCGTGAATTCTGGGGAAAGGCATACTGAGCGTCTTGGAAGAAATTTCGCTGATCTTTTTGATGTCTCTTATATTGGGTTGGAGAATAGGTTCGTTCGTTTTTTTTTTCGAAGATCTCTGTTCGCATAAAAAATAATCATAACAAATAATTCATCAAATATGTACTCGCCGCTACTGTTTACGACCCCTCCCACCGCTCGAACAATTGGTTGATCCCATTCAGCCAAAAATTGCTCTGTCTCGTGCTGAAGATGTTGTTGAGCCATTTTTCGAGCACCACTTCGCCGTCAGAGGTAACACGCCCTTTTGATTCGGAATGGAGCGCTAAAGGCGGCATTTGGTTGGAGCAAGGTCCGGAGAGAACGGTGGATGCTGAAGAACCTCCGATTTGAGCTTATTGAGTGCGGCTTTGACGACTTGTGCAACATGGGGTCTGGGGTCGCCGTAGAGCAAGATGACTTGGCCTTGTCGATCAGGTCTTTTGAGTCGCATAGCCTCATTTTCGCAGCCCAGTTGGGCAATTTAGGGCTCCTTCTTCAGTGCTGCGTTCCTTTTAAGCACTTTCCAGTGTATCGTTCCTTCCCAGTCAACATCAAACGCAGATCAGGGTCTTCTTCGGGTGGAGAGCTTGCTTGACTTCGGCTTATCTCCTGGAGTCACTCAGCCCTTTTTTGCTTTAGATTGACGTACAGACACCATTTCTCATTATCCGTGACCATTCGTTACAAAAAGCGCTGTTTATGACCGCGTGTTGCTCGATGGCGCGCGAGGTGTTGAGCAGCGATTTGAAGGGTATTCCCTTTCCAGGCCCAACAAATAGGATAAAGCGAAATTATGCGAAAAAAAAACAAATAACACAGTTTCAGAGCAGGAAAAACTTTTTCTATCTTATGATAACAAATACTCTGCCAAACGAACAAACAAATAATTCGAATAGAGCTCTGAAAAAACCGAACAAACTTATTACCCAACCTAAGAGTTAGTTCTCAAGCCGGAAGGATCAATCATTGCTTTGACTATAGCAGCCTTGGTGGCCTGATCGTGCACTGATACTCGAGTGTACGACAAGTACTCGATGCCGAAAAAACTCAAAATACCAATGCGAAGTTTTAAAATAATCGAGTTACGGAAAGGGACAGGCAGCAACAAAACGACAAACAGCCCCAGGTAGAGCATATCATGTACAGTCGAATGCTATATCACGATTTTATCAGCACAACATTAGCCAGGCGAGGAGAAATACTTCATCGAGAAAACTCTATTTTTGTTCACCAACCTAATATCATATTGTAATGTTTTTTGTCTAAGTGCTTTCTCTGTAAATGTTTCCCTTTTCACGTTGCACGTTCAGAAAAAAGTACCCTTAACGAGGGTACCAATCGATTGGAGATGTTTTAAAAGTCATTTGCAGATAGGTAAAAAATAACTTTTTTCAAAAACTAAACTTCACCTACCAACTTCCGGACATTGAAAAAATCGGCCCAAAAATGGAAAAAAGGGTCGTCTGTATACATGATCTAGTGAAAAAGTGGAAACTGTAGACAGATGTTAGAAAATGTTAACGTCCGGAGATGAGCTCAGAAAATCGATTTTGAGCCGAGTTATGGCCGGTCAAATGTGCGGTGGTCCAACGGTGGTCCGAATGCCCCACCGGACCACCGAAGCCAAAAACGGAGGGCGAAGGTTTTTTCGGTTTCTGAAGTGCTTTTTAGCTTCGCATCTGGCTAAAGTTCAATATCGGTAGCGCATGGAACGCTATTCTTCCACTTTGGAATGGTGAGGCCCCAAAAATTGAAGAAACCTCCAAATTGAAACGAGTCAGTAAAGTCTACCAATTTTTTCACCCTTCCTAGAGGTTCGTTTTTTAGCCGGAAAAAAAATGTCACTCTCAGGGGCGGCATGCATGAACGCAGCGAACGGTGTCAGGGAGCCGCTCCGCGTGCCATGCGCGCAGCATCGAGCAACGGGGCGGCCCCGAAAATCAGGCACATCAATACACGCCACGAAATTCGGGGCCGCCCCGTTGCTCGACGCTGCGCGCATGGCACGCGGAGCGGCTCCCTGACACCTTTCGCTGCGTTCATGCATGCCGCCCCAGGGGGGGGTCGTTGTTCAGGACGACCCGGACCGCCGCTGCGCCTGAGCCTGAACGAAGGATTGATTGGCATTGGAGTCTTCAGCCAGAATTCGTGTTGTCATGCCTTCGTCTTCTTCTACGGCTGCCAAAAGAACCTGATCCTAGAAATTCGATAGCCCACCGCTTCCTGACTCATCCTCCAAACTGATATCAGCTGATTTGAAACCGGATAAACCACTCCCTACCCTAACTTTCGCTGATTGGAGCTTCGCCAAAAAGTTCGTTGAAATCGCGAAATGACTGTGCTGCTTCCTTTTTCTCCATTGTTTTCGTCCATTCCATTTTCCTTGACCGCCTACGATGTAATGATCAGATTCACGGTGTTCTGCTTTCACTTATAGCGCGTTTGAAGCGGGAATTTTTATACAACGATCAGCTCATTTGTCTATCCAAAAGCGTATTCTGTGGGCTACAACCAAAGCTCTGAAGGGCGCCCTAGTTAGTTTCGCATCATTTGTCTGAGTTGAAGATTGAAATTATGTACATGTATAGCACGAATCCAAATTCGTAGGAGAGTCATGAACATTCTTATTTTAGGTTGAGTGGAGTTATAGAACTTTGGTTACCAATGGGCCATGAATTTCTGTATAAGGCCGCTTTATTATGAAGTTTCGAGAGGAATCGCAGAAGAAAAAACCGCAAAAAATCTTTTCTGGATTTTGTCTTCCAGGAATGTGATTGCGATCAATGAGGGCCTAATTTGAGGGCTAGAGGCTACTCTGGGATAAATGAAGTTTCCATTTCCGAAGGTGTTGGTCTCCTGTGTCTCCTCAGAGATGGCTTACGATTTCCGAAAATAAAAAACTCCTCACAAAAAGAAAAAAACGTAAAATATGCAATTATTTACAAGGTCTCACTCCTTGGTCTTTGGAACATTGACAACTCGGAGGGCGCGGTGTCCGAGTCAGTAGGATAAGCGCTGAGGACGAAAAGAAAGGCGCTGCCAGCCGGACTGGCACTCTTTCCAACGGCCAAAGTGCAAACTGGCTAACTCTGCGTCTCCGCGGAGATGGATCATTAACAGATTAACTTTGGCTGTACAGTACAGGGATGGCAGCAATTCCAGTTTGGAAGGGGGGGGGGCACTCAGCATTCCAAAAAGGAGTGAAAGATACGGTTTATCGAAGTCTAAGGATTTCCATGGAGTCTCTGGGAAGGCAGTTACTGACAAGCTATCAGATATCTGATATTGGAAAGATTCAAATTCTCATGAGTGAATCCTGAATGCCCCCCCCCCTAAACAACGTTTGCACCCAGTGATAAATCTCTGAAGGAATCGATTCTTAAAGGCATCGTTCGCGCTGGTAACCACTTTCCATTTTCCCTTATCAAGTTCACTAAAGGCAGTGTTCACGATAAGAATCGTTTTTCTGCTTTTCCGCCTATCTTGAAGAGGATCCCATGCTGATTCCAATGATGTTTTTGGAATCGTACAAGACCTTCTTGGAACCGAGTTATGGTCCCTCAAAAATTGAGCTAAAGAAACATGGTGGACGAGTTGTCCGAGGCTTGTAACTTCCGTCTTTTGCAGCCGATGTATGCTAGCTGACCTGAGTAAAGAGGGAAGCTGGGAGTAAAGGGAAGAACGGAGCTATTGATCGGAAACCATCGCTCATCTCACAATTTCGAGCATTCATTTGTTCACGTCGGTGGGCGTGGAAAGTGCATCGGGGGTGTGACGAGCTGACGGGTGTCCAACTTTGGGGCCGTAGGGGACCGTTCCAAGCTCAATTTTCTTAGTTTTTCCAACGTTAGGGTTGCGCTAGGCACCGCAGCTGCCGATCTCCACCAAAAAAATCAGACATGGTTTTTATCGTGGACACTGCCTTTAACGAGCCCGATAAACCACACCGGTGAGCTTCGGCGCGTCAAAAACGTAGAGTTAGGAGGTTGGAAGGGGTTACAGATGAGGATTCGCCAGCAGTTCTCAACAGTAATCTACCACTTTTTATAGAATGTTGATGCGGCAGTCAAACAACATGAAAAACAGTTACGGCGAAAATTTCCCCATACAAAAAAACTTCGAAAATGACAGTGACAATGTCTACAAATGCAGAAAACTTCCAAAACGATTTGGCACGAAAGTCAGATTCAATTTTACAGTGTGATTCTTCTTTACGGATGAAGGTTTTTCATGAGCCCTTTCCACATTTTCGTTCACTAGAGAGGCCAAGCTACACAAAAACATGAAAAAATAATATAGGCTTTTCTGCGCGTACGATGCCTTTAAAGGCACTGTCCAAGCTCAGAGACGAAATCTTAGATTTCCACATATTTGTGAAGTAGACTAACCCTATATAGCACCTGCCAAGTGCGAGCTCTTAATTCCTGCGAATAAGCGAGATATAGGCGGAAGCCACCCTGGGGCGCCCACATCAGGAAGCCACTTTGGCACGCCCCTTTTACGATCTTTCGAGCTCTACAGCAGCAAGATGAGCGATGGATTTCGATTAATAGCCCAGTCCTTTCCTTCATTCTCAACCTCTCTCAGTGTTCACGTCGTACATCGGTTGCAAATGACGAAAATTACAAGCCTCGGACAACTCGTCCACCATGCTTCCTCAGCTCAATTTTTGAGGGGCCGGAATTCCGTTCACAGGGGGTCTTGTGCGATTCCAGAGACACTATTGGAATCAGCGTGGGACCCTTCTCAAGATAGGTAGAAAATCAGAAAAACGATTATGAGGTTGAACTGTGCCTTTAAAGGCAGAGGACACCCAGAAAAATTTATTTTCAGACTTTATGCTCATCTTGGAGAGAGTGACACGCTGATCACAGAGGTATCTCTGAAATCGTCTAAGACCCCCTATGAACAGAGTTATGGCTCTTCAAAGATGCCTAGATTTCGAGGGTGAAAAATTGGTGGACGAGTTGTCTCAGGCCTGTATTTCTCTTCATTCGCAATCGTTGCGTGAGAGAAAGCCAGGATAAGGAGACAGTCCGGTAATGGACAGAAGAACGACGACTGGTTGGAATTCATCCATCCATCGAGCCGCTATCGAGTTCGAAAATCTCTTAGGGGGTCGGGCCTGTGGTGGTGAGCGAAGGGGGTCGGGCCTGTGGTGGTCGCTTATATCTCACTTATTTGGAGGAATTGAGATCTCGAATTTGGCACATGTTATACAGGAGGGATCTTCTACACAATTACATGAAAATCTCAAAATTCATATCTGAGGGTGCACTGTGCCTTTGAGTTAATCCGCTGAAAGGCGTTCTAGGCGGTGCTCTTTCATGCCGTAATGCAGGAGAGGCGGTAATCAAGTTTGTTACTAGCTGATCATAAATAAATTCAGAAAATCGTATTATAGAAATCGTGAATGCGAAGCGGTTGTCTTTCAAAAAAAAATTGACTATGAAAATGGAGAACATTCTCGAAATCACACCTCTAGCTAAACGGATCTACTCAAGCAAAAGCAATGTGACACTGGCCGAAACGCTTCAATAAAAAGGTACCTCAGGAAAGTGGGGTGGGGAGTCTAAAAAAATTAAAAAGTGTTTTTTGAGAACCGATTTCCGTGGTTAAAATTTTTTAGTCCCCGAAACAAACCGTTGTGGTATTTCACACGAAAGAGCCCTACGAAACCTTTCCGAAGAAGGACCTCTACTTGGTTGAGAAGGTTCATTCATGTGTGTTAGTAGTAAATGCACTTGCTACTGCACTTTCACTGGTTTCCGTTTCTGAACAGCAAAATGAAACTGTTTGTGTGAAATAACTAACAGCATATCTTCTTTTCGAAAACAATTATTGAGTGCACGAATCTTTTTTTCGTACTAAAATAGAACCGAAGAGAGAGAAGTCATTTTCAGAAACCACAAAGTTCTTCTATGAAGAATATCAAAACGGTCTGTTTTTGCGAGTTGAAAGTTTCAGCCGCAGGAATCGGTTCTCGAGAAAAATTTACACTTTTTCGTAGAATCATCCACTCCGCTTCCCTATTACTCTTTTTTTGTTGGAGTGATTCTGTCAGCACCGAATCACATTTGCTTGGTAGATTCCCTTCCCGATGTTTTTTTTTCTTTTTTATCACATGTGTAATCAGCAGCGTTAGCAAAGAATTCAGTGTTCCAGTAGATTTGTTGAGGAAATTGCGCAGTGATTCAAAAGAGCGAGCGTTAGTTTTGTTCCCGATCAATCGGAAATAAAAATATTAGTAGAACTCTAAGAAATTATTCTATAGGAAATGTGCTTACAGATGTAATTTTGATTACAGCTTCAGCATTCAAGTAGACGAAGCAGTCGTGGCTGTTTGTCAGAATATACATCGAAATCCCAATCATCCGAGAGACGTCAGTTGATGGCACAGTGGTAGCGACTTTTTCTTTGTGTCTCCGCCGCAAGAGGTGAGGTGGAGAGCGCAGCAAGCGCGAGGGAAAGTGGGCGAGGCATGCTTGGTTGTCAATGGTCCGCAACCCTCAATCCTTACGATCCCCCAACTTTGAACGTTAACTGATTTCCGATCTTCGAAATTTTCAAAACAGTTTCACCTTGCATTCAATGGACAGTTCTAATTGTAAGCACTGACGAAATAAGAAAAACAAGACTATCCCGCAATTTGGCAGAAATTTTGAGACCTTGATTATGAACTAGGATAGCAAGAAATCGAGAGCGACAAATGGATTTTCGACCACCGGAGGAGTTTTGCTGAGCTTTTAAACTGTCTGGAGACTAGAATCTCTCTATTCGCTAACTAAGGCAATTTTTGGTGCCAGACATAGTCAGAGTGGTTACTTTTGGAGGGCAGTCCACTATCCCTTTGTTAACTTTCAAAACTTCATCCATGATTATGGTCATTAAAGGACTGTAAGCTACCATTAGCTTGATAGAATCGAAAAATAAGTATAAAAATCGAAGGCGGCTTCCCCAAGTGTATAATCTCCGAAAGAGGTTTGAACCAAGTTCAAACCGACACTTTAATGATCTCTGTGTGGGATTAAAAGAGTCTGCAGAGTCAGAGTCGCGGCGTTACTCGCAGCGACGAACAGAGCTGGGTGATTAAATCTTGATTACATTCCGCGACAAGGGCGACCGCCGCGGCGTGAAGGGCGACGAGGGGCACCGCAGAGGGTGTTGACGCCGCGACGGCCCTGCTTCAATGCCAGCGAGCGGCAACCGACGCGACGACGATAATGTAAAGGGGTCTGCAGAGTTGCGGAGACCGGCGAGTGGTCGCCGAGCGTCAGCCTTGACGCGGCGACAAAAATGTTTTGGAACATTATCGTCGAGGCTCCGGTTGCCGCTCGCTGGCAGTGATGTTGGGCCGTCGCGGCGTCAATACGCTCTGCGGTGCCCCCTAGTCACCGTTCACGCAGCGTCGGTCGCCATCGTCGCCGAATGTAATCGATATTACATCGTCCAGCGCTGTTCGTCGCTGCTAGCAACGCCGCGGCTTCAACTCTGCGGACCCCTCTAGGGAACATTTTTGTCGCCGCGTCAAGGCTGACGCTCGGCGACCAGTCGTCGATCGGTGCAACTCTGCAGACACCTTAAAGGCATTGTACGCGCTGAAAACCATGTTTCGTTTTTAAGCGTTTCTGAGTTGATAGCCCCCTATAGTCACTAAAGTAGCGAAAAGCCCGCTTGAAAACGTTAACTTTTCAAGAAAAAACGTTTTAAAAAAACTTCTGAAAATCATTTGAAATTCGCGCCGGCATCGACTCGGGATAGTCACGCGTAGGGCGCAAGGAACAGTTCTACAATTCGCCCATTGGCGCAGCGTTGGAAGCAATCGCTCGTTTTGTGACGAGAATTTTCCAGTCGATAATGCCACTTTCGCTCGACGGTGCGTCAGCGTACAGTGGCATGCCCTGTACTCAACGACACGACGTTCTGCTCAAATATTGCGAAAGTGCCAAATGACTGCCCCTTTTTGACGGAATTCTTACTCTATGCTAACAATGGTACGTTTTCGAGCAGCCAAGCTCGTTGTACGTTCTCACAGGGGCCCGAGGAAGGGATTGAGCATAAAAAATGGAAAGTGGATTTCAGCGCGTACGAAGGCACAGTCCAACCTCTGAAACGTTTTTCCGTTTCAGTCACTATCTTCAGAACGGTCCCACGCTAATTCCAATGATGTCTCCGGAATCGCGCGAGACCCCCTGGGAACGGAGTTATGGCTCCTCGAAAATTGAGCTACGGAAGCATGGTGGACGAGTTGTCCGTGGCTTGTAAGCTCCGTCAATTGCAACCGATGTATGCGAGTGGACCTTAATGGATAGAGAGGCTGAGGGTGAAGGGAAGAAGGGGGATATTGATTCAACATCATCGCTCATCACACCAGTATTGAGCTCGAAAAATCGTAAAATGGGCGTGCCAAAGTCGCTTCCGGGTGTGGGCGCCCCAAGGTGGCTTTCTCCTTTATTTCGCTTATTCTAAGAAATTGAGAGCTCGCACTTGGCAGCTATTATATGTGGTGGATCTACTCCACAATTATGTATTTTTCTCAGATTCCGCCCCTGAGGTTGGACTGTGCCTTTAAAGGCAGCGTACACGTTAAGATTTGCTCCCGTGTTTTTCATAGATTATGAGAGGTCCGGAGCGCTAAAAAACATATATGCTGAGGAAAATGGAGGAACGTGACCGCTAATATGTTTTCTAGGCTCAAAAAAAATCCAGTGTTATTGCAACTGAATCATGAGAGAGGAGGAATTGGCCACTGCGTGAAAATATGATCTCTCAATCAAAGCAGGCGATCTGTCGCGTTGTCTCCCACTTTGCTGTGCTATTTCTCTCGTTGATCGTTTGCTCCCTCAAGATCGGTTATTCCATGTGTTCCGGGTCAGAGGAGGCGAAATACAGTTGGGGTGGGCAATTACAGGGGTAGGACTCGGTTACCACTGATTTAAAGTTGTTAAAACTCGTTTTTGAAGCTTCGAAATGCGTGAGCGTTTTGGTGCAAGCCGTACGGTTCGGTTTGCATTGCTATCTCAACAAAGTTTACGAGCGCGTATGCTGCCTTTAAGGGGTAGGAGCGAGCAGTTTGGCACATCACGGAGTGGAAGCTGCAGGATTGGGCTTTGTGCGGGCGAACATAGTAATCCGCTCCGCTAAGAAGGATGTTTCGTAACTCTCGAAATTGACTTTTCCTTTACTTCAATTTTTATTGCTCTTATTTTCAACCCGTAAAGAGAACCATCGAATCAAATTTTTCATCTACTGAACTGTGGTTCACAGTGAATACCTTCTATAAAACGTCGTAATTCACATCATTCGAGGCGCGAGCGGCGCGCTCGACGCCTCGGCTTCCGTCTACTTTCCGCTCTCTCACTGCCTCTAAGCTCCGCTACGCACCAGCCAGCGTAGAAACCAGGTGAATTTCGCCGTTTTATAGCCTGTACTCGTGAATTTTAAGGGATTGTTTCAATACTGAAGTGATGCATTGTGGATAAATTGCGGTCATTTTGTTTCTCTTGCCAGTACACACAGAAAAGAAGGATTCTTTCCACACATTTTAAATGGTGACAACCGACCTAATTGAATCTCGGACTTCCGGGACCAATTTTACTTCACTCTGACGCCATGATTCGCACTCGACTTTGCAAACTATGGCGTCGCAGTGAAGTACACTTGTGAGACGATATCGTATGGTATACTTTGTCGCTGTCACGAGCGACAGGCATGCAATCTAGCACAGATCGCAGCGGGAACCGCATCAGAGCAACGGCATCGTCGGTCGTAAAAACAATTATCATGCTTCTGTCGCAGCGACGTGTCGCGTAGGGCTGACATAAGGGGTCCGCAGAGTTGCACCGACCGGCGACTGGTTGCCGAGCGTCATCCTTGACGCGGCGACAAAAATGTTTCTTACGTTATCGTCGCCGCGTCGGTCTCCGCGCGCTGGCAGTGAAGCAGGGCCGTGGCAGTGTCAAAACACTCTGTGGTGCTACCCCCCCCCTTCGTCGCCCTTCATGCCGCGTCGGTCGCCCTCGTCGCCAATGAATGTGATCGATATTGCATCACCCAGCGCTGTTTCAGTCGCTGCGAGCAACGCCGCGATTTCACCGTTGCAGACCCCTATAAGCTCCGTAACAGTCGGTCGCTGTCGCAATGCGAAGCGACGCGACCATGTCCCGCAAAAGTATACCATACTCCGACTGGCAGAAGTAAAACTGTTCTCGAGGTCCACATTTGCTACCGGAATCCTCAAACTCAATTGAAGCTAATACAACCGGGGTGCGCCGAGATTGCAGACAGTAGATCTCTCCCATCAGCGCGCAGGTAAGACTTCAGGAACTTGGAAGGTGCGTTGAACATGGCACACAAGTCGATCTCATTTCAGGCGGTCTTGTGTAACTTCTTCGAAGAAGTAGAAAATGGACACGGCTGTTTGAACGCTAATCCCTCGAAAAATGATAAGGCACTGCGATTTGAACCATCGGATTTTAGCTCGGTGAGCTAGGCGGTTATTGATTAATGGCGATGAGATCGGAAAAGTCCTGATGATTTCAGTCGTGAGCAAGTCATGACTTCTAGACAAGAAATTTCTCTTTTTTTTTAGAAAAAAATTTATCGGGAATACTGGCCGAGATGAGTACTGTCGGTTAGAGCAGACCTGTAGACCGCACCTCGTAACAATTTCATTAATATGAGAGCAGAAGTGTTCTGATTTACTTTGAACTCGCGATTAATCCGATTCTCGAAACTCGGTAAAACATCGCAATAGTGAGAAGAAAGAACACCGCTCTTGGACTACCTATTCATAAGGTGGGTTATGTGCTGCCGCATTCCGAAGACAGTGTTCACGATGATTTTCTTTCTCGAGTTTTTCTTATAAAGCAATGCGTTGGCCTCCAAGTGTTACCAAAATTACCAAGAAATGGCGAGAAACGCATTCAAACGTCGTATTTCAGTGACATTATTCTATAACATGAACTAGTTGCCGGGTTGGATGAACATGTTCATGGTGGTTGTCACCGATATAAAATGGGGCTAATCAGAAACGGAGGAATATTTTAGGCAAAACAGTATTAGTTGGGGTGCGAAGGAAAGCACAGAGCAATGGAGAGTAGAGAATTGCAAAGGACGGGTCCGCAAAAGATTTCATTGTCACAACAAACACTTCCTGTGATACTCAAAAAGAGGGCTGATACTTAAGGGCATCGTACACGATAAAAACCGAATTCCAGCTTTTGCGTTCTGTCGGACTAGGGGGTCATGACAATGTCACTCAGAAAGTTTGCAGTTCCAAAATCGCCTCTGAACGGAGATCTACTTACCTGAAAAAGGCTTCCTGGGCTTTGGGGGCCGGCCTTGGGGTCGATCCGTTGTTACAAGGAGCGATTTCCGTGGTCGCTGCCGGCGATCGTGCGTTGAGGCGTCGTAGGGCGCAATTCATATGCCACTTGATTTCACGTTTGACATCGATCGAAAGCAGCTGACAGCAATGGACGCATCAGGTTAGTAACCCTTTTCAGTTTCGTTCAAGAGAAAAAGATCGCTCGTCTGAATGGCATCCTCGGTGAATTGCTTCCGACGCTGCGCCAAGGAACAAATCGTAAAAGTGTTCCTTGCATCTTCGCGCAACTATCCCAAAGTGATGTCGGCGGGAATTTCAAATTTGTATTGAGCTTTCTTGAAATGGGTTTTTTCGTGAAAAGTTGACGTTTTTGAGGGGGCTTTTTGCAACCATCAGTCTTTAGAGGGATATAACAACACGAAAAAGTCAAAAACCCAAGTATGGTTTTCATCGCGTACGATGCCTTTAAGGATTTCGCGTACTTCTGGTGCGTTTTTCTCAATTTCTACGTCATTTTAGTTCTACCCGGGGGCCACTTAGCCAATGTAGTGAACAATCTCAAAATTTAAGATTATCGTGAACACTGCCTTTAACACCGACTTTTTTTTGAACAAAAAAATTTTTGAGTACGTTTTTGAACTTGTAATAGTCTTTTCACGGATCATCGTGAAAAGTGTGCGGGGTCGCAGGATCATACTGTAAAATGCAATGAAATGTTAGGAAGGTCTCGGTTCAAGTGAGATGCCATTTTCAAAGGTGGGCGGGTTTCGGGATCATTTCGGGATTAAAATATGACAAAAAAAGGATGTGGCTTCGAAATTAGTGCACACTACTCCGTGATAGGTCTTGAGTGCTCTTGATCATCAATGCGCGGGTCGGTGTGGAACTCTTGCCTCGTGGAAACTAGAGAAAATGCTCAAAACAGACAAAGAGTATCTCGCTGAAATGAGTCCAGGCAGAGCAATCAGCAGAGCGGTTGATCATGGATGGCTAAATGGATCAGCGAGAAGAAGATTCTGAAATGGTTCTCCCGATAAGCCTCGCTTCAATCGGCTCAAATCGAGGGAGAAAGGCTGTTTGAGATTGAACATTTTCGACCCCTCATCATCCACTCATCAGTCCAGCTGATGAGACACGCACGCAATTGCGCGCCGTAGCAGTGTGGAGGTGCACGCTAGTTACTGATACTATTCTTACTATTATGATACTATTGTTATTATTATTTCTGACCGTCTATAGTGTGATGTGTATTTCGAAGCAAAGTGTAATTCTTTGGAGATGAAACAAACAAAGACATAATGATGGGTTTCATATTAGAAAATATTTATGGTCTTATTTAAAAATATCGGTGGTACTTCTAGTAGAATATGTGGTGGCAATCTTGAATTGGACTTCAATAGCGACTAGATGTGGACTGGCATTCTTTTCGTGACCGTATGGTAATACATTGGCTAAGATCGAAAGGGGAGAGGGGCTCTCTACACACCGAGGGAGGAGTTGTCCCGCCTTTTGCGGCTCTAATTCCACTCGGCATAAGTACACCTCACTTACTTTTTCAGATTATTAGGATTCGAATTTCTTTAATCCCTGTTTCAGCGGTAATATGTTTATGAGAAAAGAGACAAGCTTGAGACGTTCCAGGCAGAATATCAAGTTGTTTAATAAGTTTTGTCATTCGATAAGAAAAACACAATTTTATGGTTCAAAATACACTTTATTATCCAGTATAATCTCCCTGAACATTAATACACTTGTTCCAACGGTTCTCCAATCTGTGGATCCCATCCCTGAAGTGAGAATCCGGAAGGTCTGCAAAATACGCTTCAATAGCCGTTATGACCTCTTCATTTGATGAAAAACGTTTACCAAGCAAAAATATTTTGAGTTCTGGAAAAAAATTGAAGTCGCTGGGGGCCAAATCTGGTGAATTTGGCGGATCCTCCAACAATTCAAACAATTCATGGATTTTTAGCCATTGTCAAAATGCTCTTGTGAAACTGTGCATTGTCTTGATGAAAAAGGATTTTTCTTCTGCAAACCGGGTCTTTTTTCACGAATTTTTTCATTCATCTGGTCCAAAAGGTTGCTTTAATATTCAGAATCATATGTTTTACCAGTTTGCATGTAATACACAAACAAAATTCCTTTCGCATCCCAAAAAAATGATAGGATAACCTTCTTGGCCGATTTCCGGGCACGAACGCGCTACGACCACGTTTAAATTCAGCAACCCATCTTTCTACTGTTCTAATTGTAGGTAAACAATCATTATACACTGTTAACATTCGTTCGTGAATTTCTTTTGGTGCTGCACCATCCAAAAATAAGAATTTCATCACTGCACGATATTCAATTTTTCCATTGCTGTGACACGTCGACACTAAATGGCTTGTAAACAAAGAATGAATTGACAGATTGAAATGAAACTTCACATTCGTTCATATGAAGAGGGTATCAACAAAACAAAAAAAATATGGGCTGGTAGCAACGCCCTCTCTTATCGAACGACAAAACTTATTGAACAACCTGGTAAACTGTTTTCCGGAAATGGAATTATTTGCAAGCAATAGAAGATGGACCGCACGACAGGTGGAATGACAGGTTTATTGGATTCAATCTCGAGCTAATTCAAATTCCATACGCATACGAGGAGTTTTCTATTTCTGACAACCATATGACAACGCTTACAAGGTTTATTATAAGTAAATGAAAGCTGAATAGGATACTTTAAAATACGAGGCCGTCTCCACGACTGGGCCACCTGACAAACCAACAGCGGGTTTCGAGCCAAGACGACTGTCTCTGGCATACCCAGCGAGGGGCGTGTCAGACATCTGTCGCTTTCCAGTATCAGAGAAGCTTCTACACGACATCTCCATACTCCAAGTAAAGCTCGTCCTCTAGCTCGCCAGATCATTTGATACCATAGTTGAGTGGCATACCACAACACCCATAGTTGATTAAACTTGCACTTAACATAAGGATGAGTGCAGAGTGATGCATAAGTTGTGATCCTACACCACAGGTAATTTATGACAATATAAAAACAACTAAGGACAAAGCTATTACAAAAAAAATGTTATCTCAGAGGATTCGTTTCTCTTTTTTTTTTTTTGAAATGGCCTAAAAATTCTGGCTCCGCATGATCTATGTATATTAGGAAGTGTAATGCTGGCTATCTTGATAACAAGCGAAAATTCTATACCATGTCAGAACAACGCAACAATTTAATGTGATTGGCAGTGTTTTGCGGCAAGCAAGCTAGGCTTCATGTCTTGGGACAAAATGTGTTTTCATTTCAGTTAATTCAAAAAATTACAAATTCATAAAAAAATAATATTTCATAACAGTCTCACTCTTTACTGTTTTTGAATCGCCGAACAAATCCTCCGTTTCGCAGATTAAGAGCACTCTTACAATGATGTAGACATGGTTAAAATTCAAACATCGGCAACGATGTACCAAAAATTGTTTGCTTCATATCCCTGATTAGAGCTCTGATAGAAGTTTTTCAGTGATATAGTGTGTACCGCAGTGTTCTTCTGGGGTGGTAGTAATCCCTCCGAAACTGCGAGTTTCAAAAAGATCGAATTATGCAGGTATTCTCCGAGTTTCGACCTTAGAAGAAGAGCCGATTTTGAGGCGATATGGCAGTAAGCAGACTTCAAACCGTATCCATAGGGTTTCACCACCTTGAAGTGACCTATATCCCAAAGATCATGCGCGAGCGCCCGCCAGCCAGCCAGCTGTCGCCAGCCAGCTGGCGGTAGTCGCCGCGCTCGGTCATCCTGTCCGCACATCGACACCTCCCTAGATGATTGGTGTTCGACTGAGGTCATGCACATAGATCACCGTTTGTTGGACCGTGAAATGCAACGAGCAATACAACTTTTGAGACACTTACATAAAACAGGTTTTTGGTCTCAGTAAAGCCGTAGATATTACTGGACACGTGAATCTATCACACTGATGGAGAAATTCACCAGTTTTTTTCAAGGGGGTGGAACTTCGCTTGGGCACAAATCCTACCTAAGTGTAAAACATTCTCCAATTTCTGAGGGTTGAACCCCGTGGTCCCAGCACGATCACCTTCGAGCTGCGTGCTGCAACATTCGGACCAGGATTTCGTTTTCAACTTGAGAAAACGATTTAATAAAAATCAAAGAAGGATGAATAAGCACATTCAAACAATTTCCTAGATAGGCGAAAACAAACTTTTTTGTTCGAACCAGAAAACGGAAAACTTTCAGCTCCTGCGATCGTTCAGAAGAACGAACAAAGTTACAAACGAAATCAGAAAATCTCATTCGTCTACGGGTGTAGCAGGCGATGAAAATGGTCAGGGTAGGATTCAAACAAGAATCGAAAGGTGAAACATTGTGGCAGGGAAAATAATATTTGCCATAAAATCAAAAAATATAATAAAATCCGTCGAAAAATGGTGGGGAAAATGAATACGCCGGAGTCTCACGTTATTGAGATCCTGGTACTGTTGTCCGGCAGGTGGACCGAATTCATTTGAAAAAGGTACTATCAAAATAATCTCCTAAATATGTGTTATACATATGACTATGTAGGAAACGAGTTTTCCATTCTATCCATTCCAGCCACTTCATTAAATACACCTTGAGTGATTAATTTTAATTGCGTCGTTCCTCTATCGTTTTTACGTTCAAAGTAGTTACTATAACATTAGCTACTACATAGTCTGAATCTATGCGGTGGCCGAATTCACAATGCTGTGTTTGCTATTTGAGCTAGCTATAATGGTAGCATCACGGACCGCTAGTGCAACCTTGGTGCAACGCCAGTGATGGCCGCAATGGCTCTAACAGTGCGTGTTCAATTCCTCTTGAAGTGACGAAGTTTCGCAAGGAAACAAAACACCTCGCATGACGATACGTGTATGATCCCGATTTCAAACAGTTCATTCTGCGAGTTTGGAAAGCTAGCTCGCAACATTAAACTCGTAGTTTCGCGAGGATTACTACCATCTTTGAGCAATAAACGATTATTCCGCATTGAAGCAAAATGCGATCCTGTTTGCGAAAAAAGGTAAAACCCATAGAGTTTCACCCTTGAAATATAGTTGAAATGCAATCGTTTGTTATCATTTCATGCGTTCTTAATCGGTTGTTTAGTGGGTAATTCAATTCCAATACTTATCTCGAGGACCGCGCTATCCGTACCCTTCTCCACTGAGGGCGTTGATCACGATAAACTTCGCTCTTGAATTTTCAATGAAGAACATTTCGGAACCCCTAAGAAAAAAAAGAAGGCTTCCTCAGATGCAAAAAAAAGCCAAACGCTTCCTCAGATGCAAAAAAAAGCCTTCGAAGATTATTGCAATGGTCAGGGTCGGCCTCCTTTGGGTGCAGTTGTTGTCATCAACACCGATACGGCTCCATCACCGCCACGCTTAGACCTGCGACATTGAACAGTGGTCTTTAATTCAAAGAGACAACGGATTTGTTAGCATTTTGCGCGAAAAGCTTTTCCCTATGTTCGCGAGAATCATTTCACAAATCCATTGTCGCCCTTAATCGGAGACGCTCGAAGCGCTCAGAAAAATTAAAACATTTTACATGTAATATAAAGTGTAAGATACTTGAGACATTCAAGTATATTACCTTTATATCGCATGTAACCTACACTTATATTACATGTAACATACACTTATATTACATGTAACATACACAGATATTTCATATAACTTATTTCAAGCTGCAAGTTGAAGCTCGATGCTTTAAGGGTTGGAGCTGCAAGTTCCAGGCCACCGCTTCAGGTACGAATCAGCAAGCTTTAAGCTCTTTTGGACATCCCAGGAGCTTAAAGCTAGCTACTTCATGATTGAAGCAGCAAGCTTGAATCCCAATATACATTGGCCAATTTATATTACATGTGTGTTAATTCAGGCCTTTTATTTTACATGTAATATGTTTTCATTTTTCTGAGCGGGGCAGTAATGGTTATGATGACAACAATCGCACCCAAGGAGGCCGACCCTAACCAGTGAAATATTATTCAAAGCCGTTTTTGTATCTGAGAAGGCGTTTGGATTCGTTTTTCAACGTTGTTCTGAGGGCTACCACAATTGCTTTCACTCAATACTCAAGAAAGAAGTTTATCGTGAACAGCGCCTCTGAATTTATAAGTTAAAGTCAGCGTTCTCTATGATCATCCTCGTTCACTTTCCACAGTGAAATGATAGGCGAGAAGGATCCTAGGCTCCCAGAACCGAAAGAAAGGTAGAAAACGAGTTAGGAGTGGCAAAATAACGGCTGCAAACAAGCGTTTGGTGTTCCAGAACCGTCCCGTGCTCCAGTTCCGCCCCTCGATATAAAAAATGAACACTCAGATTACAGGAACGATCAAGTCAAGGAAGTGCTGACAAGTGAGCTCTTCGCTTGATCGCGCAGATAGGATTCATCCTTCATAGCGGTCGATTCCTCCACGCTCAAAAATCAACGAAGGAAGGACCTGTTTTGGGTCAAAAACACTGCTCTCGCGTCTTTTGAAAGCATGACTTGCTATATAGGGTCTTAGACCTTCCGCAAACCGTGGAGATATTGGAGGTGAAATCTACAAAGCCGAGTTAGAGACAGCAGAAACGCTCGAAAAAGTTGTTGAGATAACTACATTTCTGGAGTCGCATGGCTCCTAGTAAACTGCTCACGCCGTTGGAAGCGCCAAAAACGAGTCAAAACTACTTAATTTCAGCAATGCGAATCAATGCAACCCCGAGCCCCAAAATACAAACTGGTCCGGATTGATAGCACTAATATGGTCACTTTGGCTGGTTTTTGATGCTTCCAAAAAAAAACGAAACGAGCGTTCCAGTACAGGCTGTAAGAGTATATCGGCTTCTCTATCTCCACCGTTTTGTTGTTAATATTCGCTGTTTCAACCGCGCGCTGAGTAACTCGTCCACTTTCACCCGATAACAAAATAACCGTTAACCCTCTATTTCCACACAGTTTTCGTTCGTTTTTTTCTTCAGTTCATTATACAACCAGGTCCAAACCTTTGATTTATGTCATAAAATCGATACCATTTTCGAGCATGTCTGCTGCCTTTAACCAAGACGTGGTAAACGCACCAGTAAACAAAATTTGGAAAAAAAATAATCTCGACTAAAATCGTATTACATAATTTAGCTACCCAACCTTGCTAACCCGTCCCGACTCCTCTATTAACAAGTCATGCACCCTTTCCGGACGAGGGAAGGGCGCATTGTAATTTGACCGCAAGAGAGGGAAGCAGGGGAAACTCCGTGTTCTTTCCACTGACGTGCTTCGCCCCCCCCCCCCCCCCGTTCCTCCAATCGCGAACGCCCCTTAGCCTCGCATTGAAATACACTTCGAACATCACACTTTCCGAATTCAAGAGACCAAGGTACGAAACGGTCCTAACGGGCTGCACTTTTTATGTACCTCCAGTGAAACAGGGAAAATTAAGCAAAAAGGCAGGGAGGAAATATAATCAGGGTGGTAGAACACTTCGAAAACTCACGCAACTTTTAACAAGCTTTACTTGAATTTAGAGGTTTCGGATTTTAGACATCATTTCGGTGTCTGAGGGAGCCGAATCATCTAAGTTCGATTTCAAAATGAGCAACGTATCTCTAGCCTACCGGAGATTCTGACGATTTAGCCCGATGATCACTGTGGTTTATCTTACAGAAAAGAGATCTCGTGTAAACCATCAGTCCAAATAAATTATGTATACAATGCCGTTTGTAAGGCCTAGTCAGAAGGCGGCTAGTGACTCGTTCTAGCACCCATTCCTTCCGCACGCTTCAGGGATTTAGGTCTCGATAGTGACAAGACGTCATGGATTTCGACAAAAATCCACGTTTTTCCATTTGTAACCGGTATAGTTCGGACAACCCACCGTTCGATTTCACATTGCTTCAGGGACCATAACTCCGTTCCTGATATTTAGGTTAAGTGGAGTTACATAGTTTCGGTCCCCACTGGGATATTAATTTCCGAAAAGGGCCGTTTTATTACAGAGTTTCGAAAAGATTAGCGAAAAAGCCAGCGAAAAAATCCTTTATTCGTTTTGTCCATCAGGGATGTCCTCTGTCTAAGATGAAAATTTATTTCCGTTCGCCGCGTGCGGCTGCGCGCGTTCGCTGCGCCTCCTTTTCCAACACTTTCTCACTGTCTGTACCCTCGCTCCGCATAACCGCGCGAGAGAACAGAGTACATTTGGATTCGAACCAGAGGATACGTAATTGTGATTAATGAGGGCCGAATTCGGCTTGACGACAAGAGGTAATTTTGGGATGAATATTCAATTTCCCATGATGTTGGTCATCCGGCCTACGATTTCCCAAGAAAAAATGCCTCAGAAACAGAAAAAATACAATTATTAAAGGCAGTGTTCACGATAAATTCCACTTCCGATATCTCCACGGCTTACGGAAAGTCTTGTGCCCTATATAGCTAAGCATGCTTGGAAAAGACACGAAAGACGCGTTTTTGAGCCAAGATATGCCCTCCCTTATTTACGTTGATTTTTGAGCGTGGAGGAATTGACCGCTAGTAGGATTATACCTATCAGTGCAATGAAGCGCTCAGCTCACTTATCAGCACTTCCTTCACTTGATCATTCCTATAATCTGAGTCTTCATTTATTCATTTCGAGGGGCGGATCTGGAGCACCAGGAGTGTCTGGGGCACCAAAACGCTTGTTTGCAGCCGTTATTTTGCAGCCCCCGGCTCGTTTTCCACCGTTGTTTCGACACTGGGAGCCTAGGATCGTTCTCGCCTATCATTGTGGTGCGCGCGAAGCGCGCACCAGATTTGGTTTTGAATCGGCCACGCGCGCAACCCGTTTTTCGAAATCTAAGTTCAGGCAGAAGGTAGAAATTGGCTCTAAATTGCATTGAAAAGAGCGCAAAAAGTTGTATTTAATGCCCAAAAATGGTTTGGAATGGTTTCCTAGAATTTGAGCAAATTTTGAAAAACCGCAAGTTTTCTCTGTTAATCTCCTTTTTTTTCAGACGGCGTTCACGATCTTGTACTACCAGATTAAATTGAGCTAGGGAGCTCATTTTTGAACAGGAGGCTGGAAATGGATGCAGGTCGCTCCTATTCCAATTTGAACTCGATACCTTTACTTTGAAGGGTACCTCAAAATCGTGGGTTTACATACTAAATTAGCCGTGGAGCACGAAAACTCCTTTTTTATGCTACGGCTCTGGAGACCGGGGTGTGTGGGTGAATTCGCAGCCAATTAACACAGTTCGTCGAAGGTAAGTATTGAACTTGTCAGGATTCGTAATCATGACACGTCATCGATCGATAATCAATATTATCGATTTTCGTGCTTTTTGCACAAAATGAGGCGAACAGTGGTGTTCGCCTTTGGGATTGGTTTTCTTGGTTGAGGAATTTCTCTCATCAATCATTATCGATAAATACCGATCAATAATATTGATTTTTTCACCTGCTGCACAAAATGCCGTAATGATTTTTGATTATTGATGGCTCTAAGTCATTTGTTTGGGAAATTCTTCTCATCATGCAAGATCAAATAATAATGATCAATAATATCGATTTTTCACATTTTGTACCAAATGCGGCAATGAGTTTTATTTTTTATGTTTGTAAGTCACAGGTTTCAAAATTTGTACTCATACGACAATATCGTCTGTTAGATGTTTCATCATTCCAAAATGGAAATCGTTGAGCAAAATTGAAGTCAGAAAGGGAACCTTTGGGAAAAATATGTGGAATTTCTGAAAATTTAGCTTCCTGGCGAAAGTAGCGATTTGGTAATGGTCAAAAAAAATTTCAAAAATGTCTTTAAAAATTTTTAAAAAATGATTTGGCGTAAAATAGCATGGAGTAATAAAAAAGCTAGGAAATGAAGTGAAATAACCAAAAAATACGATTTGGTGGTCGATCATTTCACAAGCTTCTCCGTTAAACTTATCAAAACGAAATCAAGCGCGCAACGGAAACGTTAAGTCATTCTTGAAAGCTGTATCAAGGGAATCAGCATATGTCATGCTGGGTGAAGGCAACGCTCCATTCCATATCGTGCTTGATTTCGTTTTGATAAGTTTAACGGAGAAGCTTGTGAAATGATCGACCACCAAATCGTATTTTTTGGTTATTTCACTTCATTTCCTAGCTTTTTTATTACTCCATGCTATTTTACGCCAAATCATTTTTTTAAAATATTTAAAGACATTTTTGAAAATTTTTTCTGACCATTACCAAATCGCTACTTTTGCCAGGAAGCTAAATTTTCAGAAATTTCACTGTGGAAAGACAACGAGGATGATCGTCGTGAACACATCACGATTTCTCCGACACCCAACTTTGAACGTTTACTGATTTTCGGGTTTCGAAGTTCTCATAACGATTTCGCCTCGTATTCAGTAGTTATATGCTAACGAAATAAGAAAAACAAAACATTACAGGAGTTTTGAGGCATTCATTTGAATTCGAATCGGGCGCGGAAAAAAAATTCTCGACCACCGCTTTTTTTAAGCTACCATTACTTCCTAAAATCGAAAAATAAATATGGGAATCGCAGACGTAATCCCCAAGTATATTACCGCCCTAATAGATTTAAATGAAATGAATTGATTTTGACCTGGACTGAAAATCGACTAACATGAAATTCTGGTTCTTAGATAGGGAAATTTGTCCTGCTCATACAAACTTGAGCATTCGCCCAACAGACAGCAGCCCGATAGACTGGGCTGTGCCTATTCAAAGCATAATTTCTACCTTTTTTTATCTCCATCGAGAAATGTGTGATTTTTAGAAATTATGTGGTGAGCCGTCTATACGTGTTTATTAGAACCTGGATGGCATATGAAATTTTCGATTGATTTCGAGCAGGTGGATAAGGTGCACGGGTTAAAGGCAGTGGTCACGATAATCTTCAACCTTGAGATTATTCGCTATATTGATTAAGTTGCCCCCGGGTAGAACCAAAATGACATCGAAATTGAGAAAAACGCACCGGAAGTACACGAAATCCTCAAGTATCACCCGCCCTTTAGTATCACAGGAAGTGTTTGTTGTGACAATGAAATCTTTTGTGGAACTGTCCTTTGCAATCCTCTACTCTCTATTGCTCCGTTGTTTCCTTAGCGTCCAAACTAATACTGCTTTGCCAAAAATATTCTTCCATTTTCGATTGACCCAATTTCCCACCGGTGACAACCACCATGAACATGTTCATCCAACCGGACAACTAGTCCACGCCAGAGAATAATGTCACTGAAATACGACGTTTTAGTGCGTTTCTCGCCGCTTCTTCGTAATTTTGGTAACCGATTGTGGCCAACGCATTGTTTTATGTGAAAAACTCGGTGACGAAGATCATCGTAAACACTGCCTTTAAGGCATATTATAGTAGCGGGGAGGGAAAACTTACTGAAAGCCTCTCAATTAGTGAACAGTTTTCGTTCAAGAATTTCTGGTTTCATGCAACTCTAACAAGAAACAACAGAAAGCTGCAATATTGATATTTAGCCAAGCCGAACTGCCATCGATAGAAGATTTCTTCTATAAAAAATCGTAATTCTTTTCACCGACGGCGCGTGCGGCGCGCGCGATGCTGCAGCCTCCTCTGAGCAAATCCCCTGAGATCGTTCACGATTATAATCCCCTCAATGTCTGGCAGGGGCCGAGAGGATACTAGCATGGGGCTATCGCGGAACGATCGCGAAATTCTGAAAGTCTCAAACCGAGAGCGTACCGCACTCGTTCATTGATGCTCCAGTGATGTTCCACCGCAGAACCGCAAGAAATCGAGCTGGGGCTGTCGCGGAACGATCGCAATATTCTGCCAGTCCCAAACCGTGAGCGGATCGCGTTTATACATTGATATATTCGGGTTGTTACATTGCGCAACAGCGATGAACCGAGTCCGGAACTATCGCGGGATGATCGCGATATTCGGCCAGTCTTCACCCCTGATGTTCCTATCATCCATGCCATCTCGGTGTTTCACCCGAACAGGTGTTGCCTTTCAGATCAAAAAGATGCTATACATAGGGTATAAGTCCGTTTCGTATTTCGTGCCGCTTCACAAAACCGCCCATCATGAGAGCGCGCGACCGGAGAGAAACGATCGCGGCACCATCGTGGATCGCGATTGCACCACTGTACTAGCGTGGTAAACGTGGTAACGATCGCGGTAGCATCACGGTACGAGCAAAAGAATGTCAACGGATGGATCGATTGGGTAACTATCGCGGAACGGACGCGGATCGCGAAACGAGGGGGAGGTGAACAAGGTATGTACCATCGCGAATCACGGGAGCATCACGGTACTAGCGCGAAAGACTCTCTCAGAGTCCTGCTCTCCGCTCCGCAGCGGCGCGACTAGGAACCATAAGAATTTTGCGATTCTACAGGATGTATAATTTTAGCGAACAGGATTTCTTCTAACCACAAGGTTATTCTGCTCTGCAAAATGCTCAAGTGAGAGTCACTATGCGATTTCGATGCCAATTATGAATGCTTCAAAAAATGAAAAAACTTCACTGTGGACGGGATGCGAACCCTTACGGCATGCCTGTGAGCCTAGCATCTCCACTACGACACCATGAACGCTTCATGTTTCTGGCTGCTTCAGCTCCATATAAAAGAGGCATTGGCCCGCTGGCCGCCGGGGCTTTCGCTCTTCGTCTCGCCTATAGGGGTCTGCAGAGTCCAAGTTGCGGCGTTGCTCGCAGCGACGAGCAACGCTGGGTGATGCAATATCGATCACTTTCAGCGACGGGGGCGACCGACGCGGCGTAAAGGGCGACGAGGGGGCACCGCAGAGTGTACTGACGACGCGACGGCCCTGCATCACTGCCAGCGAGCGGCAACCGACGCCGCGACGATAATGTTTCGAAACAATCTTGTCGCCGTGTCAAGGCTGACGCTCGGCGACTACTCGCCGGTCTCTGCAACTCTGCAGACCCCTTATAACCCCTCCTATGATTCACTAAAAAGGGAGGGGGGTCAACACGAATACGAGGTCCGCTTTCGGTGTTTCGAAGATTTGAGGTAGGTGACATTAGGTAGGGCTTCATTTTATCAGTGCAACCCATCGTTTTGAACTTATTTCTTTCAGATATTGGATAAGACCGCAGTTATTCACAGTTTTTACTACTCGTACGTGGGGATTCTGGTTATGTACTGCACTTTGTTCAACATGCACAACGTTAAAATGGTCTCTCTCGTGACGGTTGGGGGGACAGGAATTTCACTTTCAGAATATCTTTCCTTTCGAAACACCTCTATTGCTCTAAAACGGGCGGGAAGACGGTTTTCTCGACATTGCGTAACTGTTTTAGCCTGAGTTCTGTTCAAGGCGGTTATCTGAAATTGACTTCATATTTTAACACCTCAAACAGCCCCCGACTTCTTGCAGTTTTAGCAGAAGCTGCTTCAACTTCTTGGTTTGAAAAAAGTAAACGGCCATTTCTGATTTGCTCAGGTGCATTAAAGGCAGTGTCCACGATGAGAATCGTTTTTCTGTTTTTCCGCCTAACTTGAAAGAAGTCCCATGCTGATTCCAATGATGTCTCTGGAATAGTGCAAGACCACATGGAAACGGAGTTATGGTCCCTCAAATATTCAGATAGAGAAGCATGGTGGACGAGTTGTCCGATTCTTGTAACTTCCGTCTTTTGCAGCCGACGTATGCGAGCTGACCCGAGTAAAGAGAGAAGTTGAGAATGAAAGGAAGAACGGGACCATTAATCGGAAACCATCGCTCATCTAACGATCTTGAGTTTTCATCTGTTCACGTCGGAGAGCGGGCCCTGCGCTTTTGGGGTTTGCCTTGCGCTCGAAATGGCAACTTCTGGCTCTTTTGGAGCTCTTCCTGGCTCGTTTTCATGCATTCTTTCGACGTAAACATTATAGTGTGCCCATAAACTACCCATTCCAAATGGAAACTGAGAGATTTTCAAAAACAGTAATAGTCTCTTCGCATATCCCATGCGACCCACAGTAGACCGTTTTTCAAATCTCTAGTTTGAGTTCGGGGTGATCCTTAGGCTCCGTCCTTAGCTAACGACAAGCAGCATGCACAAAGTCGCTGAAACGATGGCGCACAATGCTGGATGGCTGGCGCATGCAAGGTGCCCGACGACGGCGAGGAGATATCACAAAGATGAAATTGGAAGTTCACAGTCGACATCATTCTTCGTTTTTCTTTAACTTTCATAAAGATTTCCTGTTTCAACGGCAATACTTTAACCCATTCACGACCGCGTGTTTAACCCATTCACGACCCCGACACGCGTTGGCTACCACTTCGGACCGCGTGTCCCACCGGTGGGACACTGTTTTCGAAAATCGATTTCTCAACCGCAAGAAGGAATTTCTAAACCTTCTTATGGTCAATGTATTTACCTATTCTAGAGTCGACTATAAACTTCGTGGTCCGCTGGCAGCTTCGCAACTACAATATATCTGACCCTTCGAATGCAGCAAGGTCGAAAACCGCATTTATGAGTACAGATCGCATTTTTACAACCACTTAATGGCGATTTTTGCCATTACTCGAAAACAATCCTACTTATAGGAGTAATCAGATCGTAAAGCTCTATTTAATAAATCACAGAAATATAATTACTGATATTGCTCACCAGTTCCGCGTAGAGAGTCGGCTTTTCTTTTGCCCGTATGTTGTTCACAGAATTTTTTATGCAAAGTTCACCAATATTGCGATCACTAGGGCCTTTCTTGAAAGTCCTGCTTGGTAACTGTTGGTGTACCATCGTAGACCGGGGCTCCAACTTCGTTGAAAACTACCTTGGAGAGAAGCGGACGAGAAAAATGGGGACGAGCCAGAGCAGAAAACGAGTGGAAACTTAAAAAACGGTTATTACACTAATCATTCCTTGTCAATTTGTACTATTTAAACTATTTCCTACGTGTGAATGTAAAAAACAAAAATGCTTTTCACAAGAAATCTCTCTTTGTAGAAGGCGCCGAACCGGAGGGGTGAAGGGGTGGCCTAGAAAAAAAATGGCGAAGATCTAAAAAAAGTCATTTTCAACAGCATTACCAGTCAATATGAAAATCGAGGTGTATTTTCTACGTCTAAATGTCAAGAAGATTGCTAAAAATGTTTACTACAAAAAAACTCTCCTCAGTATGCGATAAACCGCAAGAGCGAGGGAGTGTAGCTAAAGCACAATTAGTGCAAATCTGAAAAAATATCATTTCACTAAGCATTTCTGTCAATTGAAAAACAAAGAATGTCTATTATGGTAATCTTAGATAATCAATGTTTCGAACCGCTAGAATTCATCAAACTCACGTGATTTGTGGATGGTCTTATCTACACAGTCAAAAATTTAGAAGGCCATTTCTCTGGAAGGAAAGAGTTATGGAAGCCGAAACTTTGGCATCATGTTTTTGATGTCGAAAGTCGTACAATAAACAAAAAAAACGAAAATCGATTTTTTGGTGGCGTGCCATTCGAGCAAAAGTGGCCCACCGGTGGGACACTGTATACGGTGACGCAATATTGCACGCTGTCCGAACGTGCAGCCACCCAAAATTAGGCGTGGTCGTGAATGGGTTAAAGATGCCAAGACGATGATGTACATTGAAAAAGTATCCATCACGCGCAATTACCCTACTATTGCAACCAATGGAATGTGAATCAGGAGCAGGGTCAAGCAACCCGTTGAACAATATGCAATCCTTGTTGTGACCCCCCCCCTCTACTCGTAGCTAAGCCATGCGACCCCCCCCTAACAAAGGCTCGGCTGAATTCAAGGTAGACCGCCCACTCTGCAGGATTGAATGCTCGTCAAACTTGCCACTATACAAATGACGAAAAAATGGTTTTTGAAGCCTTCCAGTGCCACATGAGTCACTCTTATGGGCCAAAACTCAGCACTTTGATGAAATAGACCCAGTAATGAAGTAGAGAAAAGCAAAGCCACTCATGTAGAGTGAGACATAGAAAAGTTGTGTAAAAAACCATTTTTTTTCCAAATGGCCAATTCTGTCATGGATTTCACTTTTAGAAGGCGGCAGTCGAGCATAAGATGCATCTACTGAATGGTTATCGAAATCTACGTTAGCTGGATTTTTTCTAGAAAATTTCGCGTCACAACATACCATGCGGTGAGGTGAAACCCTTAAAAACCTCAGAAAAAAAGTTTTCTTTGAAAAAATCCGCCTATTGTAGTTTTCGATAACCATTGAGCAGATACACCTTCAGGTCGGCTGCCGCCTTTCAGAAATCAAAACTAAAGTCGCAAAGGCCATTTGGAGGAAACGGCCTTTCTACAGCACTTTTTTCGTAAGGCGATTTTTTTCTATTTCTCACTCTACTACATGAGCTGCTTGGCTTTTTTCTTCTTCTTTACTGGGTCTGTTTTACTGAAACGCTGAGTTACGGCCCATGAGAGCGATGTGTATGGCACTGAAAGGCCCCCAAAAACCTTTTTTTGCTGTTTTGACAATTGTAGTTTGGACGAGCATTTAGGTTATCAGCGGTTGACAAAAAGGTCTGAACCACTCGCGGTTGCGTAAGAAACATTCAGTGGTGGAACTGAGGTAGAGCAAAAAACGAATCAAAAAAATCCTTCGGTGCGACCCCCTCAACCTTAGAAGTTCGGTGGAGACCAGGGGTGTGCGTAAATCAAATTTCAAATTTCGTAAATCGTAAAACGTAATTACGACAAAACCACCGTAAATCGTAAATCGTAAACAGCAAATAATAACTGTAGCCACTAAAAATATTATTACTTTGGTGGAACAAGGGAAACTACCTACTGTCCACCGTTTCACGTTCTAAGTACATATTAGGTTGCGTTCAGTATTTGACAGCTAACCACGTTTAAGGGGTATGGTATACGTTGTCGCTGTCATCAGCGACAGGCATGAAATCTACCACAAATCGCGGCGGAACCCGCATTCGAGCAGCGGCATCGGTTGTAGTAGGAGCAGTTACCGCCCGTGAGCCGCAGCGAAGTGTCGCGGAGGGCTGACATACTGCAAATGTGACCAAGCCTATCGCTGCCGCTGTTGGTTCAGCGCACTGCAAATGCGACAGGTGTGAAGGGCGGGAACTCCGCGACAGGCGATCGCCGTCGCTGTGCAGAGCGACGCGACCGTGTCTTGTAAAAGTATACCATACCCCCAATGGCACCGTCTTACCCGTATTTATCAGCTTTCCCTCATCACTCATTCCACAACTTCTTTCCGGATCTTGAGAAACCCGCATGTCCGATTCAGCTGTCCGCGTATCTGCTGGGTAACAGGGACACAATTATACTCGTAATGCCTCTTTCGAAACGCTAACGCCGTTGCAAGCGTAGAACGAGTCAAAATTACCGTATTTGAGCGACTCTCAACGGCCGAATTTGAGAACTCCTTCCATGTGTTAGCGAAACCGCAACACCGATTATACAGTCGGTAAGAATCGCACTGATATGTACTTCGGGTTCCCTGCTGAAGGTTGGCTCAAACTCAGTGCACGTGCGTAAAAAAATGTGGCACCGAATCTGCGCCAACCTTCAACAGTGATCACAAAGTATCAGTCCGATCCGTGGCAGCTCTATCTAGAGCACAGTATCGGTCGCCCAGCCCAAGTTATTTTTCCCCATATCCACTAAATCACTTGCAGAATCGTAGCCTTATGGTGACGATACCGTAGATTGTCAAAGGCAACGTAACACAGAAAACGCTGTCTAATTTTGCCACTCTGTGTAGTTTGGTCCACATATTTAAGGAATATAGCCAACGCGCCCCACCGAGCGCTAGCATTTTTGAGAGATAACAGTTTCAGAAAAAGGGCGAGGATGAGTGTTCAAACTAGCGCTCGCGCCTTTTCTGAGTGTCCGTTAGCTGCGAGCGATGAAAAATTAACTAGAGGAAACAATTTTTAGCTCCAAACTTTCGGGGTAAAAAAACGAACGCTCTTCTTGTTGATTTTTGTGGACTCTGAGTAGGCGTAATCTACTCAAAAGGTGGGCCAGGAGCACTTACTCAAAAGGTGGGCCAGGAGCACTATTTGAAGCAAAACTCAGATCGATTAGACTGGTCGCTCGATGTTTTGACGCTCATCGCATCGGCATGTGGATCGAATCCACACCGCGGGTGTGGCTAAGGAGCAGTTCGGCTAGCACACGCGACGCGCGACGGAAAAAACGCTGTGCGCGCTCATCGTCCTTGGGGCGCGTTAACCGAGGACCTTCGAAAAAAATAGTCGTTGTCCCATTGTAGCCGTCCCCCTTTATCATTTTTTGCATTTTTTAAAATCTTTTTTTGTTTATAATGTGCTACTTTAGACGCAATGCTTCTCATACCATCGTTTCAACGAAATTCGCACTTTGCATACAAGTTTTCTTAGAGTTCTTTTTGTTTGCTTCTTGGAGCGCTAAGGGAGATGATGATATTGATTCCGACGCCGACCCGACGTCTGACACATCAACCTACATGAAGAAAATGCAAAAAAAAACGATAAAGGGAACGGCTAAAATGGAACAATAACAATTTTTTGAGTGCCCTCGGTTAACGCGCCCCAAGGACGATGAGCGCGCACAGCGTTTTACTACAGTCGCGCGCGTCGTGTGTACCAGCCGAACTGCTCCTTAGCCACACCCGCGGTGTGGATTCGATCCACATGCCCATCGCATCTGTTATCCAACGCCTCCAACTCCTACCGTGTGTGCGGGGTTACAATTATATTAGGTCTAGAAGTTAATTTCCGCGTTTTTGTTGTTATTGATATTTTGTAAAAAATAAAATTATTTTTATATAACGAATTTTATGTTATAATGCTCACTGTATTATCAGCTTTCTATTGATATATAACTTGCTTCACGTACCTTATAAAAAAGTATTATTTTAGTTTCAGAATATGTCAACTTTTGTGCCGGAAAAACGCCATTTGCGGAAGCTCTCCTTTTCCTTTTTCATCTCAAGAAGAAAGCCACTGACGCGCACCAAATGCTTGCCCAAGCTTACGGGATGCTGCTCCATCCATAAGAACCTGCCAAGAATGGTTTCAGCGTTTCAAATCGGGTGATTTTGACGTTAAGGACAAAGATCGACCAGGACAGCCAAAAAAGTTCGAAGACGAAGAACTTCAGGCTTTGTTGGATCAAGATTCGGCTCAAACGCAAGAACAGCTCGCGGCATCTCTCGGCGTCACCCAAAAAGCAATTTCTATTCGATTGAAGGCAATGGGGAAGATTCAAAAGGAAGGAAAATGGATCCCTATGAGCTCTCAGAACGCAACAAAGAGCAGAGAAAAACAACTTCACAAATCTTGTTGGACCGATTCCAAAGAAAGTCTTTTTACACCGCATCATAACTGGCGATGAAAAGTGGGTGTACTACGACAATCCGAAGCGAAGAAAATCGTGGGTTAGTCCTGGTGAAACAACAACTTCGACCGCAAAACCAAACATCCACGGGAAGAAGGTCTTACTGTGCATATGGTGGGATCAACGCGGTATACTGTACTATGAACTTCTTCAACCTGGCGAAACAGTTACTGCGAATCGCTATCAACATCGACTAGCGCAATTGCGGCATGAAATCGAAGCAAAGAGACCAGAATGGGCGAGTCGACACGAAAAAGTCATATTGCTTCATGATAACGCTCGACCTCATGTTGCTCGAACGGTAAAGGATACGCTAAAAGAGTTCAAATGGGAAGTCTTACCGCACCCGCCGTACTCTCCAGACATCCGCCCGTCGGAGTATCACCTTTTCCGGTCAATGGCGCATGGTCTAGCGGAGCAGCGCTTTCAAGATCGTCAAGATGTCAAAAAATGGCTCGATGAATGGGTGGAGGCCAAACCAGAAAAATTTTATTATGATGGAATCCATAAGTTACCCAAACTCTGGGAAATGGTTGTTATTAATGACGGAAATTATTTTGAATAAAAATTTTGTTTAAGTATGTCCAGTTTTCAATAGTGTAAAAAGCGTAAAAAAACGCGGAAATTAACTTCTAGACCTAATAGAATCACATCAAAGAATGATAATGGGATCGTGCTGCTGTCACGCCTGGGTTGATTCCATCTCCTGACCAAAAACATTAGTATACGCAAAGTGGGATTAGAGCAGGTCAATCGGAGATATCTTGCAATTTACTTCCATTGCATGTATTTTTATTTACGAAAATTTACGATTTACGGTCCAAAATGCCGTAAATCGTAAACCGTAATTACAAGACCAAAAAACACCGTAAATCGTTAAATCGTAAATCGTAAACCGCAATTACGCACACCCCTGGTGGAGACCCCCAGCTTCAAAAAATTCCCACATAATTTGACTCTGACCGGAAGGTCCATCGGGACAATACAAACGTGATCTTTTCAAACCCGGCGACGTATTGTGCCGCTGTTGACTAGCTTCTGATTCCTCGCGAGCCCCACTCAGAACATTCCAGGTATGTTATCGGACACTATTACGCTACATTCCATGAAGACTCAAATACGGTAAAGGCAGTGTTCACGATGATTTTCGTTCCCGAGTTTTCCACTCAAAACAATGCGTTGGCTACCAAGCGTTACCAAAATTACGAAGAAACGGCGAGAAACGCACTAAAACATCTTATTCCAGTGACAATATTCTCTGGCCTGGACTAGTTGTCCGGTTGGATAAACATGTTCAAGGTGATTGTCACCGGTAAAAAATGGGGCTAATCGCAAATGGAAAAATGTTTCAGGCAAAACAGTATTAGTTAGGGTCCGAAGGAAAGATAGGAGCAACAGAGAAATGAGAATCGCAAAATACGGGTCCACGAAAGGATCTATTGTCACAACGAACATTTCCTGTGAGAGCAAAGAAGCAGGGTAAGAGTAAAGGATCTCGTACCCATCTGGTGCGTTTTTCTCAATTTCTTTGTCATTTCAGTTCTCCCCCGGGGCCAAACAATCGATTTAGCTATTAATCTCAAAATCGAAGATTATCGTGAACACTTTCATTTCATTTCATTCATTACACGGGAACCCGTGTGAACGATAACAACACGAAACAAGAGAAAAAAACAAACCACCACTGCCCACACCGCCTTCAAATTGAAGACGCGCATACCATTCGCATAGCAGCATGTGACCCGCATCATAGACACGCGCATCCTTCTTCAAAGCTGCATGTAGCATACGCCGCTCAACCCGCACGCGCCTCACTTCATGTTTGCGTGCAAAATACACTAAAGACACACGTAACCTTCCCGTAGGAGGACTGTTCCATACATCGAGCCCGCAGATAGAGGGTTGAGCGGCGTATGCTACATGCAGCTTTGAAGAAGGATGCGCGTGTCTATGATGCAGTTTCGGAATGGTAAGGGCGCCTTTATTCAACGTACTTGAGTCTTCATGGAATGTAGCGTGAAAGTGTCCGATAAAATACCTAGAAAGTTCTGAGCAACTGCTGCCTTTTAGGGCACAGTCAATCCTCGGAATCGTTTTTCTGTCTATCTTGAGGACGGTTCCACGCTGATTCTAATGATGTCTCTGGAATCGTACCAGACCCCCTATAAATGGAGTTATGGTTCCTCAAAAAGTGAGTTGTGGAAGCATGGTGGACGAGTTGTCCGAGGCTTGTAACCTCCGTCAAATGCAACCGATGTAAGCGAGCCTACCTGAATAAAGAGAAAGGCTCAGAATGAAGGGAAGAAAGTGATCGCAAGCTCCTTCATCAGAGGCGTTCTTTACGATAAACTTCGTTCTTGAGTTTTCGATGAAGAACATTCTTGGTAGCCCTAACAAGAAAATCGCGCAGAGAAAACGAATCCAAACGCCTTCTCAGAGGCAAAAAACGGCTCTGATAATCATTCCACTTGTCAGAGTCGCCTCCATGGATTCAGACTGTTATCATCAATACCGACACGGCTCCATCACTGCTAAGGTTTGACCTGCGATGAGCAGCAAAGTTCTTTATTTAATTCAAAGAGACAACGGATTGGTCAGCATTTTGCTGGATCAACTTTTTCAATGTTTGCGAGAATAATTTTACGAGTCCTTTGTCTTTTCTAATCGAAGACATTTGCTGACGATGGCAGGTCAAAGCCGACTTAACCAAGAAATCGTGAATAATGGACCAGCAAACGAAATTTGGACTCTCAACATAAACACCGTCTGCATCAAAGGAAGTGCTTGTTGTGAGACTGAAAATATCTGTACGCTCGCCATCCCAAAAGACTCTTCTGCTATTTCCTTCGGGAGCCCGACTAGTATCCTTTTACATAATTTGGCCACCTAACCTCGCAAACCCCGTTCCAACCTTTTATCAACTGATGATGCTCCCATCCCGGATTCAATCTAACGAGAGACGTGATCTGAAAGATCTTGAAGGGCTTCAATGTTTATCTATCTCCAGTGAAACAGGAAGAATCAAGAAACTAACAAATAAGAAACTAACTGTAAGACAGGAGAGAAAAAAGTCAGCCTGATAGAAGACCTCGAAAACTCACGCTGCTTCCAAAAAGCTTTAGTTAAAGGTAGAGGTTTCGGGTTTTGACAAAACTTCGGTCTCAGGAAAAGCCGAATCACCTCAGTTCGATTTCAAAATAAGAAACGCATCCTTAGCTTACCGGAGATTTTTGAACCATGGTTTTGTTATTGATGAATCCGGCCCCAGGGTTTTCGGGCTCAATAGGGACGAGATGGCTTGTGGACTCTTATCAAAATACATTCCTCCATTTGTTATCGGTATAGCTTAATAGTGTCGTCTGCTCCGATGCGATGGCTGCGAACGACGAGGCAAAACGGGCTCGAGGCAATTCGTCAATGGATTTCTCACAGTCCTCTGTAGCAATATTTAAGGGACCGCAACTCGGGTCAGGTTCTCTCTACACACGGAGGGAGGAGCACGGACGAGATTCATTGCTGACGCGACGCGCGCGGCGGAATTTTTCATCCTACTACCCCATCACTGGAACGCGCTTGCCACAAGCTCGCGAGATTTCACGGGCTTTCGTGTTTTTCTTCATTCTCATATAACTTTTCTTTATGTTCCTGGGTTGTTCCTCTCATTATCTTATTCTGGACACTCATTTCAATAATTCTTGTATGTTCTCGTGCTGTTTTTCCGTTTGATATTTGTAGAAAGTGTAATATGGTATTAATAATCGAGCACCATTCTGAATGTAGTGATGGGATCGTTGCCGCCGACAACCAGTTTGGATCTGTATTATAAAACATAGAGAAATAGTCATGTGAAAATCAATAAACACATGAAATGTCATGAAATCTCGCGAGCTTGTGGCAGGCGCGCTCCAGTGATGGGGTAATCAGATTAAAATTTCCTCCGCGCGCGTCGCGTCAGCAATGAATCTCGTCCGTGCTCCTCCCTCCATGTGTAGAGAGCCCCTGACCCCCGCAACTCCGTTCGTAGTGAGCCCTGAGCGATTATGGAGACAATACTGTAATCAGTTCAAAATTCTCTTTAAGATGAGCAAAAAATCGGAAAAGTTTTTGAGGTTGGACTGTGCTTTTGGAGGCACAGTACACCCCCATATAATTTTTTGTGATTTTCGTTTGATTGTGTAGTAGATTTCAGATAAAAGTCAAATGGCACCATCAATTTCAAGGGCCTAGTATCGAACACTGTTTGGTAGTTTTATTTTAGCAATTCCGAAATCGGCTAGGCATCCGAATGACAACTATTCGATCAATTCGGGACTACATATTCGATTGGCGCAAATATAATGAATAGTCCTTCAGAAATCACAAATCCTTCTTTTCTGTCCTACTTTCGCCAATTATTCCATTTCCCTCATTTTAATCACTTAAACGGATTTATCACATCCTGCCTCTACTTATAGCGGGTTTGAGGCGGGAATTCCTCGACAACGATTAGGACAAATGTCTATCCAAGAGCGTATTCCGTGTGCTGCATCAAAATTCTCGGATGAAGCCCCAGCTATTTTCTGGCATGTATAACTCAAGTCCAAACTTATGGAAGCGCCATGCACTCTCTGATCTTTTGGTTCAACCTGCTGGATAACAACACATTCGAGTGGTCCGCGGTGGCAACGTCTTGCCATTAAAACTCGTCATATAAATGTCATAAAAAAGCATAAACAGAATATTTCAAGAATTGTCAAACGCTGTCTCTAATTTAGTTCCGGGACGTGCGAGGTTAGGCCCTTGGTATACTCAACGACAGCCCTGTCGCGGTCGCAGAGGAGAGCGACGTCGCTGTCCCTGAGGCCTATTCTAGAGTCACATCGCCGCGCGGTGCGATGAAGTGCTTTCTGCGGGCATCGATCGGAAACGCGCCGCTCGTCGATTTGCATATGAATAATGAAATCGCGCCGCGCCGCGGCGGAACTCTAAAAATCTTTTGAGGGCCGATTGAGCTATGCCATATATCACGCCAGCTAACGGGTGATACGCGCCATGGCCCGCGCAATTGCAGACAAAACGTCGAATCAATAACCCGAAATCTCAGTGAAAATCAGTTCAAATTTAGTTCATAAAGAAACAGGCTTTAAGATTTATACATTTTAGGTGGGGTGAAGACACCTGGAGAGAAACGAAAGGAAGAATTACAAAAACAGGTAGAAAAACAGGCGAAACATGCTCTAGACCAACTACTCCGTCGCTGGTCGCAGTGCGCCCCACTGCGACCGATGTCCGCGACAGCGACCGATTGCGGCACGGTTTAAACATTCGAATGCATGAGGCCTCTTTCAGAGTGCTGCTTGTCGCCGCGATTATATGTTTTGAATACAGAATGGCGTGCGATGCGATCTCGATCGATGCTCACGTTCATCATCCCATCGCGTCGCGCGGTGATCGAACTCTGAATAAGGCCTAACACCCATTTGCAACCCTGCGACGCAACCGGCGCATGCAGTGTTTCCGCGGCAGCTCTTTTCAAGGCGAGAATGTGGGTCCCGACGCCATTCGTAAGAGATGAGCGAATCTGTCCGGTCGCAGAGGGGAGGTATAATAATGGCCTTACCCAGGCGCACAAAAGAATGCAAGGCTGTGCACCTGTTTCAGTTCCTTGACGGATTCCACCCGTATCACAACAAGAATTCAATTTCTTTATTTTTATCCCTTGCGAATTCGTGAAATTCCAGTTAACAAAGTTTCTTTCTGACCAATCGAATTAGATTCAGCCTACAAAGCATTAAAATGGATTTTTACGAGCAAAATCCTGCTCAATAGTTCGTAGCATTTAAGAAAACACAAGCTTTTGCTCTCTTGCCGTTTGAAGCCTCCGCACACGCACGCGAGGTGGTGGTCGTAATGATTTCCAGCCCAAAAGAGGCGGAGGAAATGCGTGATTGGACGAGACACGGGGTTAGTGACAGCCCACTCTCTACGTCTCCGAAGGATTCCTCCTTCTCTGTCTGTATCGCGACTGAACTTGGCCTCGTCGAAGAGGGAGACAATGGTCAGAGACATAGAGAGCGGGCTGTCACTAGCCTCATCTTCCCTTCGCTGACCCCCCCCCTCCCTCTGACTCTTTCAGGGTGGGAAACGTTGCGATCACCATGCACCCACGCGATTGAAATATGAGATATTGGACCTTCTGTGGTCTGATCGTCCCCAGCAGATTTCGGCCGTTCCCGAATCGCAAACTGGAATTCGATCAAATTTTACTCTAAAAGCTCACCAAAGCTGTCGAACTAGATTGAACTAGTGAACTACCTGACTCAGACAATAAGGCGAGCCGACTTCCTGCCATTGCCACACCAACCACGGGGGAAAATGCAGTTAGTAACGGATGCGCGCATTTGGCTACCAACGAATCAGTGTAAGCGGCGAATACGCCGTCTTAGCTCCAACTGTCTGGGAATTTTTATGAGTGCATACCTACAGCGCGCACTCGATTGTACGAGCTTTCAGTACGAACTACGACTCTTCACTGAGGTCAGCACGCAAGAAAACATGACAGCAAGCACGGTACACGCAAATGCGGAATACAGCATCGCTCGTCAAATGGGGTGTAAGCGGCACCCTCTGCTAATAAAATTTGCTTACGCAAAAGCGTGTAGCATTAATTATGTAGCAGAAACCGTTTTCGGTATTGGTTCAGGTGCAATTTCACTCAATTGCCTCCGGTATTGTTTCGGTTGTGATAAATTGCTAACGACGTAACAATGGGAAGAATCCGGCAACTAGTTCACTTTTTTCATAATGATGTCGCATCAACGGCTACCGCTCATCATTGGCTGTAGCGCACCTCTTCACGGAGCGGAAACCGAGCATCTAGAGATGCTCAATTCGAATTTGCGCGGCGCTGCGTACGATCTGAATAGTAGGCGACATTTATTGTTTCACAGCTGGGCAGACTGGGAAAATGTAGTCGACAGGGGCCGCGTGCTCACTATTGTGAGGCGCCGTTTTTGCGGCGCGGCGCAGTGGAATCCTACAATATTGATCATGCGGCACGATCGGTATTATAGAAATGCATGCAAGCGGAAGCCTAAAGCAGCAGGAAGCTAAATTTTACGAAAATTCATGTAATTTCCCCGAAAGTTTCTTCTCTCACATGATTTTGCTTAATGATTTCCATCTTAAAGAGGGAAATGTCGATCGAAGTCAAAGCGCGGTAGCAGTTCGGCTGGCTCACGTAACGCGCGTGACAGAAAACCGCTGCGGGCCCGTCGTCGTCGGGGCGCGCTAGACGCGGGGCCTCTGACTAGAAAAATAGTTGGCGCTCGGCTAACGCGCTCCAACGACGACGTGCGCGCAGCGGTTTTCCGCCGCGCGCGCCACGTGTGCGAACCCAAGTGCTCCCACGCTGTGAATCCGATCAACATCCCTTGGAGAGGCTAACTCTCTAGCAAACAATATTGCCGGATGAGTACAATTTTCAAAACTTGTTACCCACATCTATAAAAAACGTCCTAAATTGCCGCATGCTGGGCAAACGTGAAAAATCTATTTCTATTGATCAGTAATAATCGATGAATTCTAGCGAGTGAAATACCCTAATCAAGTAACTCACACCCACCCACAACTTCCACTCCCTGCCGCGAGTTGTAGAATAAGCGTGCTTATCGATTGTATTTTCAATGGATCGATGACGTGTCGTGCCTCACGATGCCCTATGCCATTGAAACTAAGGACCATTCCTATGTTTATTCGAATGCAACATTTGACGAAGAGTGTTCAGAGCGGTCATTGAAAGATGATTCAATGAAGGCCATGGTTGCCAGCAGTAGGGCCCGACGAGCTCTCAAAATGGCCTGAAAAAATGAGAATAAGTAATAGTTGTTATGTATAGTTTAGGTTTATAAGAATCAAAGAAGTTTTCCAGTTTTTTTTCAAACACCTGTATGTAAACCAATTGATTTGGGTACGAAAGAAGTTGATCAGTGCTTGATGATGTCGCTCTAGGGCTTAGAAAGCCAGTCTTCCTTCTCAGGTAAAACTAGTTGTCCAAAATCGGACGAATAGTTGTTGAGAATCGGTCGACAATCGAGTTGTCCAGAAAGTTGATAGAAGTTGTGGAGAATTCTGAGATCCGCAGTACATATTTGTCGAGGATTGCGGCCGATTTGTTCAGAATCTCAGGGAGAGTTGCCGAGAATTCGGATAGATTTCTCGACAACTTCTTCCGAAATTGAGAATATGTTTCGAATATGTCGAAAATTTCCCAAGAATTCAGGACATCGCTTCAGAACCCTCTTTACACAACTTTCTTCAATTATTGCGACTGCTGTTTTTGTTCTTTTTTTCATGTGGGTCCTCTGTGGTTTTTTTTTCTCCATTCTTCTAGCTGGTTATCAATTTCGGTGTGTTCACTGATTTCTTGAATATCAAACTCGCTTCTTTTTTGAATTTTCATCTCCTCAAAAAAGCGAACATACCAAAACATAGGATTTTCTAGTTAAAGAATTTTGAATGTTTACGATCATTCAAGTACTGATCTTTTTTCTATGATCGGTAGTTGCCGCAGTCGGATTTAAAATATTATATTCAAGAAGTTGCCCAAGAAGTATCAGAACAACGTTTGAAATTAACATTGTTGGTTCTAATAAATCTCGAATGATTCAGTTGTGACCGAAATATGCAACTCTAAACCTTGGATTGGTTGTTTATCATTACATTAATGTACAATATGTGGAATTCCGGCGGGTCCACACCTGAAGCCAGCGGTTTGGCCGCTGGCTGTAGGTGTGGACCCGCTGAAAGTCCTCATTTTGCAAAGTATGGGTCACGAGAGTAGGATATTTTAGTTTATCGGGGTCTATTTACCTTCCATACAAACTTCCACCGCCTAAGATAAGACCGAAAGCAACCATTCGCGCGAAATTATTCACTTTCAGAGCTGGAAGTCTTTTCCTCAAGGTTACAAAAAATAATCCAGGTTCCAGTATGACCTTTCCTCAGTTCAGGAGAAGTGTTTCCCTACTTTTGCAGTGCTATGAGTTGCCTTGAGTTTTTCTGTCATCGATAGCTTTCATTATATTATCACGTTCTCCATTACCATACATTGTGTAGTTTAAATGCATATCATATAATCGTTGTTGTTTGAGCATTTTTGTATTGTTTGCGTGTAGGGTAAATCGACCACGCTGGACTCAAATATTCTACACTCGTGGCTCCTAGTTTTCAAAATAGTCGACTTCCGGCTGGACCACACCTCAAAAAGGTGTTGACCATTATACTGTAGCGGGGTTCAGCCTTCATCTTATACGTTATAGGTTATAGGTTTATTACGTTCACATAAGGCAAGCGTTAAAGGCAGTGTTCACGATGAATAACGCACTTGAGTTCGACCCAAAAATGGTATCGTTTGGTCGTGAGGTAACTATTAGTGAAGAAACAGGGAAGAAAAACGTCCAGAATAAGCCAGAATAACGGTTTCTAAATTCAGGGCGTGGACGAGAATCATGGGCCCTGCTGATTTCTGCAAGCGCGCACTAATCCCGAATTCTGCGCGAATCGATAATGCCAACTGCGGCAGAGTTGCTTGCCAATTTGCCATCGAAACGTATGCGGCGCCACAAGCTCGTCCGATTGGGGGGCGGACCGGGATAGGTAGGCGCACCGGGAGAGCTTTCAAAGCCGTTTGTAATTATTTCTGGCCAGTTTTCGTTGCTTTCTTCGGCCTTATCCCCTACAGCGCCTACCAACTTGGTGTTTCACACCGAGACCTCGAGAACGAGATTTATCGTGAACACTGCCTTGAAAGCGGGCTAGCTGAGCGGCCGTTCCCTTTCGTTTTCCTCGGAGCGGATTGGATCAAGCAATCGCCTGTGGTTCTTGTTTAGGTCAAAGATGCTCTGTGAGGCCCGCCCCGGGATGGCTCGACCTGTTGCTTGTTTGGCCCGATAATATATCCCACATTGTGTACGGTTGTTCTATTCAAAACCGAACAGTTTACAACAGTGAACTAAACCGAGAAATCTACTCTGATGATCTGAGCACTAATTTTCCGACCGAGTCAGTTAACTGCAAGTATATTCAACTCCCTCAGTCCACGAGTTTGGTCCGTCTAATAGCAGATTACTCCAGGATTGTTTTTTTTCTTGATTTTCCTATCAGGTTTCCAATCAGCCTTGTAGTTTTTACTTCTTTTTGACTGAATAACTTTTGAATGTATCGGTGAACCTAACGCTCACTCCAATTTCAGTCATTGTAAGAAAACGTATTATTGCAATCAAGTGCGAAATTTAACAGCATTTATGTGCTCTGTGGGTCTACCCTTGTCATGAATAACGTGGAACGACCTATTTTTCATACTAGCAACACGATCGTTGACTGTGTTGATGCAATTATTAGGTGGTTACCTATGAAAGCGCGTTTTTCTTTCGCCGTTTTTTTTTACATGGATAAATTTTGAAAACTTTTTTTTGTACTGTGTTTATCTTGTAGAGAGTTTTAAGCGCTATCTAATACTGTTAACTTATTTCAATTAGTATACTCATTAAATTTTTAAAATTATTTATAGATGACTCCTGAAGCGCCAACAAAAGAGCATTTGCGGGAGGTTCTGCTATTCATTTTTAGGTGGAAAAAAGTGCCGCCGAAGCCCACAGAATTATCTCTGAAGTTCATGGTGAGGATACCATTTCAATTAGAAGATGTCAAGAATGGTTTAAACAGTTTAAAGAAGGAGATTTCGACCTCAGCAATAAAGACCGCGGAAGACCACCAAAACAATTTGAAGACGCGGAATTACAAACTTTACTTGACGAAGATGATACCCAGACGCAGAAGCAATTAGCTGATGTGTTAGATGTGACGAAAAAAACAATTTCACTTCGTCTGCATGCCATGGGAAAAATACAGAAAGAAGGAAAGTGGGTGCCTTATGAGCTGACGGAAAGCCAACAAGAGAACAGAAGAACGACGTGCAAACTTCTTCTTGAACGACAACGGCACAAGTCATTCATGCATAGAATCATCACTGGAGATGAAAAGTGGATTTACTTCGATAATCCCAGGCGTAAAAGATCATGGACAGATCTAGGAAAAGCTCCCATATTGATCCCGAAGCCCAATATTCATGGAAAGAAGGTTCCGCTCTGTATCTGGTGGGATCAGAAGGGTGTTCTGTATTATGAACTACTCAAACCCGGTGAAACAGATACAGCAGCTCGTCACAAAGAGCAATTAGCCAACTTAAACCAAGAAGTAGCCATCAAACGACCTGAATGGGCTACAAGACACTAACGTCCCATAGTTCTTCACGACAACGCCCGGCCACATGTTGGAAAACAAGTTAAAAAGGAGTTGCAAGAAATGAGTTGGGTATTCTCGCCCCACCCGCCATATAGTCCAGATATTGCTCCTTTTGACGATCATCTGTTTTGATCGATGGCTCGTGGATAGGCCGAACAGCACTTCACTAAACATGAAGATGTCCAAAAATGGCTTGAGGATTGGATCGCCTTAAAACAGCCTAAATTTTTTTCGATGGTATTCATAAATTGCCCAAAACTGGAATAATGTTATTGTTAATCATGGTTATTATAGTTAATAAAAGTTACATAAAAATTTTTCTGAAATTTTAATTTTTTTAATCGTGAAAAAACGCGCTTTCATAGGTAACCACCTAATAGAATGTCGAGTCGAGAGAGGTTTTCATTCAAGTTTCTCTACAGACTTATATTGCGCTTTCTCGGCATGCATACAGCGGACAATGATTCCTTATATCAATTAGGTTTTGAATCAGTAGGGCCAGGCCGGCGGGACAGGAGCTGTCTACACACCGAGAGAGGAGGTGTTCCGTTTCCGCAGTTTGAAACGTCACGCCACTCAAGGCGAGCGATGTGGTCCCGAGCGGAATTAGAGACGTAAGAGTCGGGACAACTCCTCCCTCGGTGTGTAGAGAGCCCCTGTCCCCAGGCCGGTCAAACTTAAGTTGCCGATCTCTGGGTCTCCAGCCCCGCTCGCATTGATTTCAATGAGTGCGTAGAGTAATTATCTAATCGTAAGTGAAAAGTTAGGTTGACACGTCTGCAAGGGTGAAAAGGTGGCAACAGACGCTTTTAAATGACAGCCCGGTAAACGCTAGAACCTCTACAGCCTGGTAAACGCTAGAACCTATGCTGAACGAATCAACTTCTGTCTCCACTGTCTCGAGGATCATAAAATGTACCAAACCATGAACGTGCCGCTGCCTAAGCTCCAACGAGGAAGGAGGATAGCTTCTAACGCAGATCCTTCCAGTGAGACCAACTTTTACCTAGACCTTTGACAGCGAACTTCATTCTTACCGAAAGGCAGAAGCTGGAATATGTTCATGTTAGAGCTTTGTGCTCGGAGCGCTAAAGAAGGTTAGCGTCTTTCTACAGTGCATGTTGAGATGCGTCATGCGTCATGTCAAACTCCAGCCTTGCAGCTCGATACTGAGGCAGCAGTCGTAGAGATTGCATTAATTTCTTGTACTCCTGACGTTCCCGGTGAGTGATAGGGCAAAAAACCGTAGAGTTTGGTTCCGTAAAGAAGGAGTTTAAGTTGGGTTGCAGACAAGCTGATGTTTGAACGAAGCCAAGCTATGTGGCTCCGAAGTTGTCTTGCGAGCTTTAGAGCGCGTCATCCAAGCTTTCTGTGATTATACGTTGTGAAAATTTTTCGTAACGTCTATGCGTCGTCTGGATCTGCCTCTGGTCAAACTTACCAAGGTGTCAAGCTCAAATTTCAGCTTGATTGTAAAAAATTGCAAAATATTGTAAAATAGCACAGTAATGATATTACGAGGCCAAATCGCTCAAATCTATGTATGCGATATCAAGTTCAATCAATACGAGTCGCAATAACAACTTCTGACACCGAAGTTAGCTGGAGAGATGCACGAAACTAATGGATAAGCTTCAACTTGAGAAAGTACCTGTAGGCACACATCATCGTCACTACACGTGGGTTTGGAAAATGCCCGGAACGTCTCGAGCCGCATCCCCAGTCTGATGGAGGCATTTGTTCGATCTGCATTACTTTTCCCATTATTCCCCTGTATTTGCGATGAAAAATGCAAATTTGGATTCTGTGGAGCGCATTTCAACCGCACTTACAGCGGTTCTTGGAGCTTCCACTTTTTCAAATTCAATAATACCTACCGTTTCATAGTTTATGTACAATAGTTTGAATAAAGTGTCTGCTCTTATTTCCGCATCACCAAAGGTGACATCCACCATGAAGACTCTAAACGGAAGCTTGAGATTCAAAAAATGGAGTTGATGATCAACATAAGTGAAATTCGTCTTTCACGACGGTTTTCGATTTCTCGTTCCCTGCGTATACATACGTGGTCATCTTGCTATAGGCTAAAAGCGAAAGGAGTTTTGCGTTAGTTTCTTATGAGTGGGCCCGAGTGAGTACAGTTGTTAAAGGCAGTGGTCGCGATCAGATATGCTTGTCGTCTTTTTCTCTCTAAACCCTTTTCTGGGTCTCGAGTAGTAGAACCTATAGGAAGAAATCGAAAAAAAAACACTGTTTTGGGCGAAATTTGAAGCCTGAATTTTCTTGTCGTTTGATGGTGGATGGGCCCATTCCACATCATCGGCATCGGTGATCTCTTATATCAAGAACATCAGCTGGCTTGAAATTGAATTTCAATCAATAAAACTTCGAATTTATGTACACATCTAGCCAAAAACCTTGACTGGAGCGCTTTCTTTCATTGCTCAACTGTATTTATTTTTAGTAAATTTGCATTTATTTCTTCCTCTGAATGTCGATGATTTTTGATCGCTTGGCATGAGACTGCGATCTTTTTCGTCGGCGCTGCGCACGTGTGCGCTAACTGGCTTCTTTGGGTCTTAGAAACTCTAATTATAGCCCGTTTTTCACCGCGCTGCCTTCATAGTTTTTCAACTGTTTTTGATCTAAGCTGATTTTTGTAGTTTTTTGATGACGTTTTCCATCCCTTTAAGCAGGGATCGGCTATGCCGTGCGTCAAGAGAGGTACAAGTGTGTTATGAAGGCGTTGACCGTTGTTATCATCACAATAATCGGCACGAGCGCTCATGTCAAATGTTGCTCTTCGCCGTCTAAATTCAAAGAGCGCTAGTTTTTGGAAGGCTTGCTCTCCTCTAATAGATGGAACGATACCTGGAATCTCACGAACGTTACAGTTTTGTTAGGAGGTCACAATGCGAAAACTTTCGTGGATGGTGCCCTAAAAAATGATGACACACCTCGTCTCGTTTATCTCGATATACCCATTCAGTCGCGAAGGCATTCGGCCCTTCAGTCTGTCCAACACGTAGAGTCTGAGAGCAGCGGAGTACCTCTGTATGTAGTTGGATCACAATCATTAGGGACGAATGTGTCATGAGCGAACTCTTGAATCGATACGATGATGATTATCTAAACTGAAAAAGTCTGACCAACCAGAGTAGGATTACACATGGCGTGAAACTCCAGGGTGGTATTTCGATCCGTTGAAGTCTCCACATATTCCTTTTTTATACCTAAACGCTAAATTATCACTACATGCACTTTCGAGAATGCTCCTCCCCCAACTTACGTACACGCTGGTTGTCTGCGCTTGGAATGAAAAGACAAATAACCTGGAAAATTCGCGGTGGCAGTGTGTAAAAGAAATATTCAGGTAACTCAATTTTTCAGTTCTGACCCCATCACAAAAATTTCTGAGTTGTAATACACCAGCTGGAGATTCAGCTCAGCTGCCGAGATGTCGTATGGTGGTGCCGTGGCAGTGTGGAGGAAAGAAGACCACCTCCGTGCAAACCGACGTCAACCCCTCCGCGAAGAGGGTTTGTGTCATGGGAGATGTGCTGGCTGCTCGCAGCTCTCCTAAAGATTCTGCTGCAAAGGGCCGCCGTTGAGAGGAATCCATGACCCGCTCAGAAGTGTCCATGCGCCACCTGCAGCAAGGATGTCACCTGGAATGGAAAAAAGTGCCCAGTGCTTTGGATGCCAGAGGTGGCTGCATCTTTCCTGTTCGGGTCTCAGTTCTGTGGGGCATCACAATCCTTGCTTCCGTCGTGTTCTGTGCTCTGCCCCAGCAACTCTGATTTTTCATTCACCAACCGCAACCTATCTAATGTACATATTAACCTCAACGACCTTCGAGCCAAGCTGTCTGAACTCTATCTTTTCGCACGTACTCATCACCCTGATGTCATTATGATTTAGGAAACCAAGCTGTCTCCTTCCGCTACCGCTCGACACCTTAAAATTCCTGGAAAGAATTTTTCCGTAACCCAGACCAAGAGAGGGAAACAGAACCGAGTGACTGAAAGAGAGCTCTGTAAGTTGCCACTCATGAAGGAAACAGAAGGTGTGACATCCGCGCAGATTAAAAAGGTGGTCAAAGAGATGCGCGACTCGTAGGCTGTAAAGCCGGATGTCATAAGTCCAGCGGTTTCGAAGAAACTGCCGAATGAAATTATACCAATCCTGGCTGATGTCATCAACACATCCTTTCGCACGTACATTTTACCCGAACACTGGAAAATGACACGGTTCGTTCCGTTGCCCAAGCTTTTAAATTGCCACCCATAGCAAAGGGATACAGGCCATTGAGTCTTTTATCACCAATCGCCAAGGTGGCTGAGAAACTGGTTGTGAAGGAGCTTGCCGAGCATAATTAAAAACAGCAGCACCAATACGGATTCCACAAATTAGATTCTACCACCACGGCGCAGAAGCTGTTGAGGTCCACCATCACGCTTTGGCAGAAGCTATGAATAACCGCACTCATCAAAGGGCGCCGAGCAAAAGTGCTGCTCCAGGGAAATGTCTCCAATAGCATCCCTATCGCCGCCGCTGTCCCTCAAGGAATAGTTAAGGGCAGCTTTCACGAAGAGAAAGTTGCACGTTTTCTGGCTAAAACGTAAGCTTCGGATCCCTCTATGAAGATTAAGAATGGAAGTGCGACGAAAAACGTCGGTAGGTGGGTGAAAATCTCGTGGGCCAGCCAACCCATTGGGCCACTCCGCCCACGTCCTATAACAGTTCCCCTGAATTCGTGGTTAGATGCGCGATGGTTTCCGATCAAAAGCCCCGTTTTTCCCTTCATTTTCAACGTCTCTCTTTACTCAGGTCAGCTCGCACACATCGACTGCAAAACACGGAAGTTACAAGCCTCAGACAACTCGTCCACAATGCTTCCCTAGCTGAATTTTGAGGGGCCATAACTCCGTCTCCAGGGGGTCTTGTACGATTCCAGGGACATCATTGAAATCAGCAGGGGACCGTTCTGAAGATTTGTGAAAAAACAGAAAAACGACTTTTATTGTGAGCACTGCCTGTAAAGGATGTGCGAATGAGACTGGCCTACCATGCGGTCGTGCGTGGCAGGCGGCCGTCGCATGTGCCGCTTTCGGACGAGTGTTCAAACGACTGCCAGCCACCCCTCGGCTGCAGAGCTGATTGATTGTTTGGTGACAGCCGCTGCCGCCTCCGCTTCTAGTAAATGGCTCTCGCTCCGCATGCTCGTCCGAGAGCGGCTCACACGACACCCGCCTGCCACGTACGACGGCCGCACGGTCGACCAGTCTCATTCGGACACATTTTATATCCCCTTCTCTGTTCAGTATTAACCTTGAAGATTTGCTCGTTCCTCCCAGAGACATTAATGTAGCTGCACGCAAGATCAATACCTCGTCGTTCTGAAGAGCTTTCTCGATGTTGTTATGCTTTTTTGTCTCTGCCGCTAAATCACCTGTATCTGTTTTCTGCACTGACCCCAAGCAACACTCTGCTCACTCCTTTGTGAACTGGGAAGACGCTCGGTTGAGTGCTGCACGTTTCCCGAAGCTGCTCGGCCTAGTATTGGATCCTTCGCTGGAGTTTCATAAAAACACTGAACAGGAACCGGCTACAGTGAGAGCTAAGCTCAACGTCTTACGAGCTCTGGGCGGTACATCGTGGGTAAGCAGTAAGGAGACGTTCCTGACTACGTACAAGGCAATCTTGTAGCCAGCGTTGGAGTTTGCTGGACCGGTATGGCAACAAATAATATTGGATTCGTCCTGGACAACCTTGCAGCGAGTTCAAAATGCTGCACTTCGGATTGCTACTGGGTGTGCTAAAAGCACTCTAGTGAAGCATCTTCATGCTGATGCCTGAATTCTGCCAGTTAAGGAGCACTGTAAACTCCAAACGCAGGAACAGGTTTTATTATCAGCAAGCAGCCTGATCACCCATTATAAAGGATCATGAATTCTGTGAGAGAGAGATATCAGAAGGCGTGCGGAGCACACCCGATTCGTTAGGGATCATTTGAGTGCGGAGCACACCCGATTCGTTAGGGATCATTTGAGTAAGGTGGCTGTCAACCCTGTACACTGCGCGGCAAAGCTATATGACATCCCCCATTTTCGCGGTTCTGGATTTGATGTGGGTCGAGCAGAGAAACTGTAAATGTCAGTCGACGCTACACCTTCGAGAACCCCCGGTTACAAATTTTCATAAGAATACGTCAAATCTTACAAGGCTGGCACCGAAAGCATCGAAATTGAGCGTTGCAAAACTATATGCATAACAGGCGAAACTTGGGAATTCTCTGAATTTCGTAGATTTTCAGAGAGAAAAATCACGGTTTCATGAAATCTATCTAACAATACGATTTTGCTGCTCCTTGTTTTCGAAATGCTACGTGGAACCAGATTGTCGGAAAGCGGAAGAGCTCAATTTGATCTCATGAGCCAAATGGGCCTCAGTATTAGATCTATGAGCCAACGAATCGCTCGATACCTTGAAGATCCTGCTTTGCACTTGCTTAAAGCACGAACTGGATGACCAAGGAAGCTGAACGACTGAGAGAAATGGGCAGTCATGAGGCTGGCATCGAATTCCATGAGGTCCGCCGGCGAGATCAAGGGAGCTTTGGACCTGCGCGTGAACAAATCTATAGTTCTGCAAACCTCTCATCTGTCCCAGGACGTGGTCCGCGAACGAGTGAGAAAGGCTCCACATCTCACGGAAAACCACAAGAAATCGCGGCTCCAGTTCGCCCGAGCGAACATGCAAACCGATTGGAAGGAGGTGGGTACCTTCTCCAATCTTCATGTTAAATGACCTCGTATGAAAAAAAAACAATTCAGATTGTTTTCTCGGATGAAAAAATTCCAACATAGCTTTTCAATTCCAATAAGCTAGACATTGCCTTTCTTTCTTGCAGTATGTACTCTGCCGATCACCAGACTGTACTAAAAGATCACCTTCTACCTATTTTGAGACGCCATCGCCTTGTATTCCAGCTGGACAATGCGTCCATTCATGTAAGCAGGCCGACGCCTGATCAGTTTCAGGCCAATCGTGTCGATTAACGTAAATGGCCCACCGGACCTTAACCCGATGGAAAACTTGTCGGGCATACTTGCGCGACGCGTATACGCTCATGGCAAGCAGTACAAGTCCGTACCCCCAACGGAAGAAAGTCGTAATCGCCGAGTGGGTCGCAATTGAAGGTGGCGTCCACAAGAACATAGTGAACAGTATGCCAAACAGATTATTCGACATTATCCTGCGCCAGGGTAACTCGACTTACTATTGAAATTATGTTATTGATTGTTATTATATTAAACGGATTAGTATAGAGTCTGTGAAACTGAGGCCTTTGGTTGTATCCTCTGCTATGTAATGTAGTTTTGCACCGGTCAATTTCAACACATTCCGGTGCAAGCTTTCCCAAATTCGACGTATTTCTATAAAAATCTGTACCCAGGGGTTTGAGAAGGTGCTTAGTCGATCGGCACTTGCAGTTTTTCTGCTTAGTCCACGCAAAATCCAGAACTGCGAAAATCGGGGTACGTCATGTATGGTAGTTTTGCAGTGTATTGGGGGATCGCACCACCTGAAGTTAGCAACACCGAGATGGAACTCGGTAGGCGGCCTAGATGTTCCCTTGCCTCGTTGCGCTGCGGGCATTTCCCTATGCTGATGTCATATTTGCATAGGGTCGACAGCAGTAAGCCTGACGAGTCCCCGGATTATGGTAACTCTGGCCACACTACGGCACACCTATTTGATTGTCCCAAGAGGCCCACCACACTGACATCAATGGGTTTGTGGTTCAATCCCACTTCGGTCGCTCGTGTCTTGAACCTGTGACAGAAACCCTTCTGCGGCTTCAAAGAAGAACAAGAAGATTCAACTTACAACCCTGTGAGGTAATGGTGTAATTAACGCTGGCCAGGCCGTATTTATGCGGCTGTCACTGGCGCGCGATCAATGATTGTTGACCATGTGTTGCTGGTCATGGAGAAATCAACAAAATTAACGAAACTTTCCTTCTAGCTACAAATCTTTGGAGAAGCATTTACTCACTAACCTAGTAGAAAGGGAGACTGAACGCAAAAAAGTGTTTTTTCGCCCCCCCCCCCCCCCCGAAAACCTTCGAGCACACCTGTTGTGACTCTATTCACCTGTCTTTATACAGAATACGTTTTCGTCCGGGATTTCAGTCATGGTTTGAAATGATGGCAGCTGCATCTTTTCCAGCTCTTCCGAGTTTTAGGCAACGAAAGCAAGGCCGAAAATATTCGAATTGGTCGCCGTATAATGTCTTGAAAACGTCTCACTCTCTATATTTTCTACTCAACCGTTCGCCGGGTCCGACCCCAGCTCGAACGGGGTTCATCCCCGGTTTTCTGTGGGGTCACACCCTTTAGCATTGTTCCTCCACGTAGTCCCGAATGAGACGACATGGAAGGAGAATAAATTTTACTTCTCCCCCACGTCGTCTCAGTTAGAAGAAGTGAGGGGTGAAAACAGAAAGGGGTTCGATCCGGCAGAAATCTGCGGTCGGACCAGTTGGGTTTCTGAGTAGCTGGCATCATGTATAATCGGTGGTGCAGTAGGTAGTAGCTCTCGCATATCTGTGTCTTATTTTCGTTAACAAATATTTCTTTTTTTTTGTTATCTCGTAAATGAATAGCCGAATGGCGACGTAAATACCTGCCCCAATTGTACTATTTGGATAATTTGACAAAATTCTAAAGATTCGTTTTCATAATTAAAGACAGTGGTCACGATGAAAAACGTTATAGAAAAAACTACAAAAATCAGCTTAGATAAAAAAACAGCTGAAAAACTATAAAGGTAGAGCGGTGAAAAACGGGCTAGAATTAGAGTTTCTAAGGCCCAAAGCAGCCAGTTCGTGCACACGTGCACAGCGATGACGAATTAGATCGCAGTCTCATGCCGAGCAGTCAAAAATCATCAACATTCAGAGGACGAAATAAATGCAAATTTACCTAATAAAAACAGTTGAACAATGAAAGCAAGCACTTCAGTCAATGTTTTTGACTAGATGTGTACATAAATCCGAAGCTGCATTGATTGAAATTCAATTTCAAGCCAGCTTATGTTCTTGATATAAGAGGTCATCGATGCCGATGATATGGAGTGAGCTCGTCCACCGTCAAAAGACATGAAAGTTCAGGCTTCAAATTTTGCCCAAAACAATGGTTTTTTCGCGATTTTTTCTTATAGGTCCTACTACTCGAGACCCGATAAAGGGTTTAGAGAGAAAAAGACGACAAGCATATTTGATCGCGGCCACTGCCTTTAATCATCTCAATACACACTGGGCAAGATCACTACTGCTGGCCTGACTGCTCACCTTCCTTTGCAATCGCCCTGGGCTCGTATCAGCTTAAACAGACTCTTGAGATACACAGCTCGAACGGGAATGGATATCCAGTTGCGTGCCTAGGCGGTAGGAGAGTTTACTGCGGTCACGTGGGCAAGCAGTACTGGTGAGATATATAAAGTCCGACATATGAATCAATTTATTTTCTTTTCAGGCTGCAGTTCAGTAATAGCGCGTTTACTGCTGCAAATACGTTGCGCCTCGGCTACTAATTTACTTTCCTGCTGTCTTGTGGCCAATCATGGTATACTATTTACCTGTTTTTTTTTTCGATTTCATTTGTCATTGACTAAATAAATAAATAAACTCTCAATAGATGGAATCAATAAGGATTACAACTCACAGTAAGATAGATTAACATGCCGCGCTGAGCGTCCGCTTATCTCGATTGCCTTTGATGAAACTAATTTGTCATCTGACAGAATTACATGGATGCTTCCTATTTTCGGTATACAGTGATGATGTACTAGTGAAAGTTGTGCACGTTCAATACACTTAAGTTTTTGACGAACGTTTATAATCTTCGAACAGTTAATTGTGTCTAGACACTTTGATTTAGCGTTCTATATGAATCGCAGTGTTCAGTATGAAAACAGTCTCCGATTAAAGCAGCTTTTCGACGATCAGGAGCTTAAAGGCATCGTTTACGACGGGTATCGTTTTTGAGTATTTCATTCATAATGAGAGCTCTAGTACCATTTATATTAACAGCAACGTTGAAAAAATCGCGGAAAATCGCCAACAACCCTTTTTTCAGACCGAAATTATCTCAATCGAAGGAACAGTCGATCGTTAGAGATCACTGTTTTGGCCGACGATCTCACGATCAATTGAACTTTATCCTTCAAAAGTGATTTGTGGAGAAGAAAAGGTTAACCGATGTGTGTAGAAAAGTCGTTTCTCACGTAATCGTATGGTAGATTCCGTCAATTCCCTCTTAGCTACTCTGCTTATCTGGGCCAAAATCCGGTCCGCAACTGCGTCTCGACACGCTTTGCAGCCGCACGCGCTCGAGTCAGTCGGGTTTCCAGCGCCAAAGCCAACTCGATGTGACTTTTTTAAACCATTTTCTTCAATTTTTCTTAGTTTCCCTTTCCAAAACCCACCTATAGTCAGCAGATCGGCGGCTGCGGCGCTGGAAGCTGTTCTGACTCGGGAGCGTGAGGCCGCAAAGCGTGTCTAGACGCAATTGCGGACCGGAATTTAGCCCAGATAAACACAATATACTGCATCAATCGTTGATAATTTAGTTATATGATGGCTGACAGCAAAGTGTGTCAGATGACTGACGGAGACTCTGCCTCTTTTGACAGAATTTGCGACATTCGACCTCATTTATCAGCACAAAAAAGCATTTTTAACCGAACAAACTCTCCCTACGTTCTTAAGTGAGCCCAGAAAATTATTCGAACCGAAAAACGGTGAGTGGTTTTCAGCGCGTACAATGCCTTTAAGGTATCATCGCACGCGACACGAAAATCATCTGAAAGTGAAACACTGATGAATTCGGTAGTTACCCATTCGTACCCTGCCATCAAAAAACGTCACGATTAAAATGGTGTACACGTTCATACTCAAGGATTTCATCACTCAAATACGACACTCCGCTCACGCAGCCGGCTAACACACAAACCCGAGGCGTGGCCGGCACACCGACACGCGACGGCGTACCGACGCCCGATGCACCCGTTGCGACACCGTCGGCTCGCCATCTAAGGCCTCTAGCGGTTGAGCAGGGCTTTTGAAAGCTGGGCGAGGTCCAAGTACCGCAAACTAGGGCAACTGATCGGGCCACAATGTTGGATCTGAACACGGTCTATCAACTAGTTCCTACGTACCGCTAAATATCTACGATCCCTTTCGAGGTCAGTCCACGCCCGAAAATTTTGAAAACTGTAACGGCATTCCTCAAAATGCGCTTTTACGACAAGCTCATCAGAAATTTTCGACTTGCTATCGCTGATAACCGAATCAAGGTGGAGACGATGCTGTCACCCGAGTGGTCGCGCCACGGCGAGAACCCGCCGCGCGATTGGCTTCGCAGCGGAATGCATTTTCAGGTCAAGACCGAAGTCTTCGTAAGGTTGGATTGGTGGGAGCCGGTGTATGGTACAGAGACGCTCACGGCGGCTGCGGGGTGTAATACAATGGCAGAGAAGGCAATGATTAAAGAGTTTATTGACAATTGGAAAAAACAAAAACCTAAAAACCAGCAAAAAGAGGAGGATAACTACTTTGAATGAGAAAAACCGCCTTTCACAGGCCACAAAATATAGATCGATACAGTACCATGAACGGCAGGATTGGGGAGCGGCAATAATAACATTCAAACTGAACGCCATTGGGACAAGGGGTATCAGTGGAGCAGGCTTTCACATTTACATTCAATCAATAAACATTCATGCACAATTCTCACAATATTATTCCCACCACAATCTATTTCATTCCATTCACATATGCTCTACAATACAGCAAATTTTTCACCTACCACAGCTTGAGAAAATTCAATCAAACATAATTGAGAGTGCGATCCCTTTCCAAGTCTCTTCTAAAAAACATATGATCTTCTTTCTGCCTATTCTGATGATTCTTTTGCCCCATCTATTTGTTTTTACATTTTCTTTGAATTTATTTCACGGCTAGTGCGTTTTGTTGATTACTCAGTCTAGGTTCTTGCAATTGTGTTTAATTTTTCAGTTGCTTGACAACTTTTTTTATGATGATGTGTATCACTCACATGGACTAGTGTTGCGTCTTAAATAAAAAAATAAATAGAAGCATTAGTGGGAAGCGGCCCAGCCTCGCGCCCTTCCATCAACAGTGTCCGGGCCTAACGCACTTCATGAATAAGAGGTCCGGTGCGGCGGACTTATGGGCGTTAGCCGCAGAAACGAGCCCCGCTTCGCTCATTCAGAACTTCGTAGGGCGCAGGGCCCTACGAAGTTCTGAGTGAGAGAAATGATGAGGAGGGTGGGTAAAACCTTCAAATTGATGTTGAGTAGATTAGGAGCGGCATTCAGAGCTATTCGTAGACCGTAGACGATATGTGAAATAAAACCATTTTAGCGAAGCTAATATCATTATAAGGTATTTCGCGAGAATCCAACTAGTATTTAGATTGAAAGTTGTGAGCGTCCTTCGTCCAAAGCACTATGAGAAGAAGTCACGAGCTCAAAGCGGTTGGCAAACCTTAAAAATTTAAATATGCCCTTCTTCGTTCGAACTTTGTCTAAAGGTGGTATACCACGAGTGTTAGGTCCATTTTCTGGTTATTTGGACGACTAAACTGGATTGCGGTGGATATCATGCCGGTTGTCTACCGTAACCTCCGCATTTGCTTGAACTACGAACATCAAAGATGTTCTCATTTAGAGACATCCATAGTGGTAAAGGCTTCAAGCATTTAAATAGCTCCGAGGCTTTCAAATTTGTTCAAGCAAAAGGACCCATTCTTTTTACTTGAGTCACATCGCATATGTATGTCTCATATTTCCCACTCACTTGATTTCTCAGTCAAATGGCCATGTTGAAATCATACAAGAGGCATTGAAAGCGCAGGAACTCCAATTAAAATTTTTGAATTCAATCGAAGAACTGAGCCTCGGGAAGTCGTTCGAGACCGTGTAGCTGTGTTTCATAAAATCATTGAAAAAAATCCGGTACAATCTAATCGTAGTCTTTGTTCAGGGGAAAGAAGAAGGTAGATCGCACTTCGCGATCGAATCCCGAACAGAGGCGTCGCGAACCCTGAACGGATATGATGGCGTTTGCTGTACTATAGAATTGATGCAAAAGTTTCCTGAATTTTAAGAGCATAACAAGAGTTTTTCGGGCTATCATCAAAACGAGAAAAAATTCCGTTTTCATTCTTTGTATTAAGTAGAGCATATCAGTGCTAATATTCAAAACCGACAAGCTTACCCATTCCTTCGGCGCAATCATCGACATGTCAAGTTTTCCAATGCTGTCCCGCGACCAAATTCGCATCCACCTTCTTTGCGACTACCGATCCGGGACGATACCTACGGATTCCTGAAGCCGCATGATGCCGTCGTTCGTCTAGGGCGTTGTTGCTAGAACTACAGTACAGGTTTGGTTCAGTAAGTTCACAGTTGGGCAGTTCGAGGTCGAAGACAAGAAGCGATCAGGAAGACCATCGAATTTCGACAACGACGAGCAGGCGGAAGGCGATCCGAGCCGAACATTACGGGAGATGACTTGGCTGCGCTCAATCAACTGTTGTTTGTCACTTGGCTGCAATTGGAAAGATTTCCAAGCTCAACGTTTGGGTCTCTTTGATCGTAAGCAACAAACTTCGCCGTGTGGAGACATGCCAAGAACTGCTCTCTAGAAAGCGTACTTTTGCTTGGCTTAACGACATTGTCACAGGAGACAAAAAGTGGTGTATGTGTAACGTATCGCGTAGAAGAACTTGGATAGACGTTGGGCAAGTAGCGCGGACCACGCCGAAGCCGGAAAAGCACCAGCCTAAGCTGATGCTCTGCGTTTGGTGGGACATTCGTTTATCAATTCACTGGTATCTGCTTCCACAGAGCACCACAGGACTGCCGAGGTCTACTGTTGACAGCTGGCACTTTTGGTTTACGCGATACGCATTAATAGCCCTGGGATAAACACTGTTCGCCTTCATCACGACAATGCTCGGCCACACGTATCTCGGATAACCCGGCAGAAACTGCTGGACCTGGGCTGGAAATTTCTTTCTCAATCTCCATATATCCCAGATCTTTTCCCTTCCGACTACCATCTGTTCCTCTCGATGCAGCACTTTCTGGATAGAAAACAGTTCCCTAACGATGACGAAGTCAAAATAACTTTATTGTTAGAAGAATACTTCGACTCGAAACAGCCAGAGCTCTACGCGTCGGGGATTCATGACTTGCCCAATCGGTGGCGAAGGATCCTTGAATCTGATGGAAATTATTTTGTTGGATGAGCCGTGTTAGCTTCTGAAATAAATGTTTTTTATTCAAAGTCGTGAAAAGTCCGGAAACTTTTGCATCAATCTGTTAGATGGTACTACTGGAGGACCAATTTTTCTCACCCATTGTGATGCTCTTCTTTCTTATCAACCGGGTAAGACTACGGACGACCTGGAAGGGATAAAGGACGACCTAGGTGAGACTATCTGGAGACATTATCTTGTCCTCGTTTTAGGTGTTTTACTTCCATGTCGACCTGGTGGGGCTACAGACCATCGTCCAACTATGACGGGGGTCTTACAAAGCAATACGCCTTCGAACAATAGGACCAAACTTACATTTATTCGAATGCAACATTTAACGAAGAATGTTTAGAACGGCTATTGCAAGATGATTCAATTAAAGCCATTGTTGACAGCAGCAGAGCATGACGAGCGTCTAAAAAGGTCTGAAAAAAGCACATTGGTTACAGCCGGTACACATAAAGTTGTCAAAATCAAAAAAGGTTTCGAGTCCTGGGATGTCATTTGTATTTAATCCGATTGTTTTGAGTACAAAAAAAATGATCAGTGTTTGATGATCTCGCTCTGCGGCTTAGAGAGACGGTCTTCCTTGTTCTCCGGTTGGGTGCAGAGCCAAGCCAACTGTTGTACGAAGTGCGTACGTTGTTGCCACCCCCCCCCCCGATACCAGAGGTTGAAGACCCTTTCCTAGCAATAGACCAATGAATCAGCGCACTTAGGCCACGCCCACTGAGCTGAAGATTTGAATGGCCTTGAAAAATGCAACCGGGCGAAACCGGGCTTCTTTGCAAGGAAGTGATGTCATTGAAGAATGAACCAGTTAAACGTGATACTGTTATCGTCATGTTTTGCCATTGTTCTGATGTGAAAATGAGCGCGACCCTCTGAGAGGGTCCGCTTGGTGTGCATCCATCACCTGTGAATAAACTTTCACTTTGACGGTCGCCTATCAACACCAGCAGCCAAGAACCGGGCCATCGTATTGTAATTTGCATTGGCCCATCGACCACTAGGCTCACTTCGCTAGTCTATATGGAATACGAATTGTGGAGGAGCTACCGATATCGCTATGTGACTTGTTCTCAGTGCAAAAGAAGATATTTAATTGATCACCAACTGTGTAGACCTGTCAATGTCCGCTCCTGTGTCTCACAATTGGCTGCCCGGTACGCCTCACTGTGTTCACAGGTTGATAGTCATTACGACGCTATGTCACTGCGAACCCAAAACGCAACGATAACTTGATCGCAGAACCTTTTCGGGAAGACGGTCAAATACATATCAGAGCAACAGACGCTTCTTAGTGACAGCCTTGTAAACGCTGGAACCTATGCTGAACGAATCAACTTCTGTCTCCACTGTCTCACGGATCATAAAATGTATCAAACCATTAACGTGCCGCCGCCTAAACTCCGACGTGGAAGAAGGATAGCTTTCAACGCAGATCCTTCCAGTGAGACCAACTTTTATCTGGCCATTTGACATCGAACTTTAATTTTACCTAAAGGCACAAGCTGGAATACATTTGTGCGAAAGCTGTGCGCTCGGAGCACTGAATAAAGGTAATCGTATTTCCACAGTGCATGTTGAGATGCGTCATACGTCATGTCAAGCTTCAGCCTTACAGCTCGAGGCTGAGGCAGCAGTCGTAGAGATTGCATTAATTTCTTACGCTCTTGATATTCGCGGTGAAAGATAGGGCGAAAAGGCGTGGAGTGCGATTCCGGAAAAAAGGAGTTTAAGCTGGGTTGGCAGACAAGCTAAAGTTTGAAACAGGCCAAACTATGTGGCTCTGAAATTGTGTTGGAAGCTTGCGTGCACATCATCCAGGCTTTCTGTGATCATGCGTTGTAAAACTTTTCACGTAACCGTCTAGGCGTCGCCTGGATCTGCCCCTGGTCAACCTTACCAAGGTGTGAAGCTCAGATCTCAGTTTGACCGACCTCCGGCAATCGATAAGGCTTTGACATAATTCTGCATAGGTAATACTGGTCATATCTTTTGCGTTCTGGGCGAAAAAAGACGCAAAAATGCGTTTTTTGCGCCCTTTTCTAATGACTCTATTCAAAGTGGTCCATTCTCAAATCTGAAGAGATATTTGGCACCAGCATTAAGAGCTCTTCCTTTTGAGCCCTCAAATGTCTTACTCTGCAACAGGGCATATAGGCGTTACACAATCAATCTAGTGCGCAAAACGCGGATTCGGAGCCGGGGTCGCAGGATTGAATGTGTTCATAACATCATTGCGTATATTCTAGTGGAACATTCTGGAGGGGTTTTGACTGAATTTATTAGATATAATTTCTGATTTCTCCCATTTTCAAATATCCAATTTTCGGTTACTTCCCGGGTCACGTTCCAAACGGGACCAATCAACCTGAGGATTGTCCAATGACCTCTTATTGTTGTCCTCCTTTGAATAAACACTACAGCGGCCCAATCCAGAGAACTTGATTTTTCACCTCCTTCAGGTGTGTCAAAACTGCAGTTTCCCGCCTTTTTGAGGCCCTGGGAGACCCAACAGCGGTCCTTCTTTAGCGCGAAAAACGTCCCAAATTACAAATAAGCTCAGTGTAGACTTCTTTAAAACAGTAAAAACCAGTCTGGAGGCTTTCTCCGCCTAGCGACACCCCGGTGATTTTGGCTAAAAACGACCCAAAATCACCGACATCTCGTTCTCGGCTCAAATGGGACCAATCAACCACAGACTTAGTCAAACACATTTTCTTGTTTTTTTTTCCTCTGAATAAACTAATCTACCTTAAGCGTAGTTGTAATATGGGCATTTTGCGACCTAGAGAAGGACGGCTGTTGGGTCTTCCGGGGCGTCAAAAACGCGAAAAAGAACGCTGTTTCGACACATCTGAAGGAAATGAAAAATCAAGTTCTCTGGATTGGGCTGCTGTAGTGTTTATTTAGAGGATTAGAGGAGAACAAGAAGGAAATGTCATTGGCCGAGTCTGTGGTTTATTGGTCCCATTTGAGCCGAGAACGGGACGTCGGTGATTTCGGGTCGTTTCTAGCCAAAATCACTGGGGTGTCGCTAGGCGGAGAAAGCCTCCAGACTGGTTGTTACTGTTTTAAAGAAGTCTACACTAAGCGTAGTTGTAATGTGGGACGTTTTTCGCGCTAAAGAAGGACGTTTGTTGAGTCCCCCGGGTCGTCGACAACTCAGAAAAATCAAAACAAGTTACTTGTAATATAAATGTAACTTACTTTATTGTCTCAAGTAACTTACATTTATATCACCTGTAACATACATTTATATTACATGTAACTTAAAGTCGTATTGCATGTAAGCTACCCTTATGTTACATGTAACTTGCATTTATATTTTCACCATGGGTGGCCATCACGTGACGCAGACGACACTCAGAGAGCGCGTCCCAAACCACACACAACGCAAAAAATATGGCGCGGGGCCTTCCTCGCTGGTGTGGGGTCAAGTACCTCAAACTTGGGTAATTGAACCAACAGCAACGCCTGTCGTAAACCTGGCCACACGTGTGCGTCGTACATCCCCCCTTCGAAATACCTTCTCAGCCGATTTAAGTTACTTGCGACTTAAATTGTGCCATTTAAGTTACATGTAACATATCGGAGACGCACCGTACGCAATATCCCGCCGGTATGTTACATGTAACTTAAATGACTTGAGATAAGTCGCAAGTATCTTACATCGGCTCAGATATGTTACAACTAACTTGTTTTCGGCCTTTTATGTCACAAGTAACTTGTTTTCGTTTTTCTGAGAAGGCGAAAAAACGCTCTATTGACACATCTGAATGGGGTGAAAAAATGGAATTCCAAGAATTGGGCCGCTGTAGCGTTTTTTTAGAGGTGGACAACAAGAAAAGGTAATTGGCCAAGTCTCAGGTTGATTTTTCCCGTTTGTTCCGGGAACGTGACTCGGGAAATGACCGAAATATGGATACTTGGAAATGGGAGAAATCTGAAATTATATCTACTTAATTAATTCACAAAAAAATCTCTCCAGAGTGTTCCACTAGAATATACGCAATGATGTTATGAGCACATTCAATCCTCCGACATCAGCTCCGCATTCGCGTTTCGCGCACTCGATAGATTGTGTCACGCCTACAAAATATCAAAAAAAAAATTTTATAGTACAGAAATGATATTTTACGAGGCCAAATCGTTCGAATCTCTGTATGCGCTTCAAAGTTCAATCAATATCGCAATAACAACTTTGGACACTTAAGTAAGCTGGAGAGATGCAGGAAACTAATGGATGAGCTTCAACTTGTGAAAGTACCTGTAGGCACACATCATCGTCACTGTACGAGTGTCTAGATATATCCCGGAACGTCTTGAGCCGCATCCCCAGCCTGATGGAGGCATTTCTTCGATCTGCGATATTTTCCCATTATTCTCCTGTATTCGCGATCAAAAATGCTAATTTGAATTCTGTGGAGCGAATTTCAACCGGATTAACAGCGGTTTTTGGAGTTCCGATTCTTCAAATTCAACAAAACCTACCGCTTCATAATTTATGTACAATAGTTTGAATAAAGTGTCTTCTCTTATTTCCGTATCAGAGAGGGAGTAATCTTCGAAGACCCTAAACAGATGCTTGTGATTCAAAAAATGGAGATGATGAACAACATAAGTTGAAGGCATCGCTCACGATGGGTTTCGATTTCTCGTTCCCTGCATATACGTGGTCATCTTGCTATAAGCTAGAAGCGAAAGAAGTTCCGCGTTAGTTTCTAATGAGTGGGCCCGAGTGAGCACAGTTGTTAAAGGCAGTGTTCAGGATGAGAAAGTTGTCTTTTTTTTGGCAAAAACGTAAGCTTTGGGTCCCTCTAAGTAAACTGAGAACGGAAGTGCGATGAAAATCTCGTGGGCCAGCCAACCCATCGGGCCACCCCGCCTACGTCTTATAGCAGTTGTCGGCGCCCGCTTTACCGTAGGAACAGGCACCGAATTTTCAAAAAAATATTATCGCGGAGGGTTCTAAGATCCCAGCATGTACCATAGCCCCTCTTATTTTTAGGGAATTTTCAGTTAACGAAACAGAAAGCAAAGCCAATCACCTAAGAATTTCGAAGCGCGAAACCATTTCACTGACGTCAGGTTCGATGCGTTGTCTGCATTTTCCGAAACACGCAAACAGGCACTGGCAAATTTTTCAGGGATTTCTTTGAACGGTTTTTTTCTGGTATTTGAGTGTTCTGTGGGGACTTTTCCCTATTAATCCTTACTTAGTAGACTTAGCTACTCAAAAACATGGAACACTAATATATGGTTTCTTATCTTGAGCACTGCCTTTGAAGGCAGCGTACACGCTCGTTAACATGATTGAGATAACTACGGAAATAGAATTGTATGACACGTTCTGTGTCATACAATTCTATTTCTCGGCCTACACATTTTGAAGCGTCAAAAACGACCCACAATGCCGTTACAGGAGCAAAAAGTTGGCCCCCTCCCTGTATTTGCCCGCCCCCTGTACTTGGCGTCTCTTCCAAAACAGGGCTCTTGGGCCAATTCCACTCTTGCCTGTGTATGCGGTTTACTTATTGTACTTATTGGACCAATCAAATTCGTGGGCGATGGTGGAAATGGCGCAAAACCCCTTTTTTGGAGGAGACGGCAAATACAGGGGGCGGGCAGATACAGGGTGGGGCCAACTTCTTGCTCCTGTAACGGCCTTATGGGTTGTTTTTGAAGCCTCAAAATGCGTAGGCGTTGTGTTCTGGGTCATACGATTCTATTTCCTTTGTTATCCCAAACACGTTTACGAGCGTGTATTGTGCTTATCTGGGTCTAATTCCGGTCCGCATTTGCGTCTCGGAACGCTTTGCGGCCGCGCGCATTCGAATCTAAAGAGTTTCCAGCGCCGCAGCAGCCGATCTGTTTACACTAGGTGGGTTTTAGAAACTGGAAACTAGACAAAATCGAAGAAAACTGTATGAGAAAGCCATATCGAGTCGGCTTTGGCGCTGGAAACTCGACTGACTCGAGCGCGTGCGGCCGCAAAGCGTGTCGAGACGCGATTACGGACCGGAATTTGACCCAGATAAGCACATTATGCTGCCTTTAAAGGCACAGTCCAAGCTCAGCGACGAAATCTGAGATTTCCACATAACTGTGTAATAGACCCACCCCTTATAACACCTGCCAAGTGCGAGCTCTCGATTCCTCCGAATAAGCGAGATATAGGAGGAAGCCACCCTGGGGCGCCCACATCCGGAAGCCAATTCGGCACGCATCTTTTCCGAACTTTTGAGCTCAACAGTGGAGAGATGAGCTATGGTACCCGACCAGTAGCCCCGTTCTTCCCTTCATTCCCATCCTCTCTCTTTATTCAGGTCGGCTCGCTCACATCGGTTGCAAAAGATGGAAGTTAAAATCCTCGGACAACTCGTCCACCATGCTTCCTTAACTCAAGTTTTGAGAGGCCATAACTCCGTTCACAAGGGGACGTGTACGATTCCAGAGACATCATTGGAATCAGCGTGCGACCGTTTTTAAGATAGGAGGAGAAACAGAAAAACGATTATGAGGTTGGACTGTGCCTTTAAGCAGGGATCGGTTATGCGGTGGGCGAAGAGAGGTCATCGTGTGTTATGAAGGCGTTGACCGCTGTTCTCATCACAATAATCGGCACGAGCGCTCACGTCAAATCTTCCTCTACGCCGTCTGATTTCGAAGAGCGCTAGTTTTTGGAAGGCTCTTTCTCCTTTAATAGATGGAACTATAAGTGGGACTGAATGACCGTTAAAGTTTTTGTCAGGAGGTTACATTCACCCAGAAAGTACAATGCGAAAACTTTTGTGGACGGTGCCATAAAAAATTATGACACACCTTGTCTCGTTGATCTCGATATACCCATTCAGTGGCGAAAGCATTCGGTCCTTCAGCCTGTGCAATACGTAGAGCCTGACAGCAGCGGAGTACCTCTGTATGTAGTTGAATCACAATCATCAGTGACAAATGTTCCATGAGCGGACTCTTGAACTGATAGGATTCTGATTATGAAAAACTGAAAAAGGTCTGACCAACCAGAGTAGGGTTACACAAGGCGTGGAAATCCAGGGTGGTATTTCGTTCAGTTGGGGTCTCCACATAAGCTCTTTTTATCCCTAAACACTAAATTATGACTACATTTTTTTTTCGAGAATACCCCTTCCCCTCCCCCAACTTACGTATACGCTGGTTGCCTGTGCGTGCAATGAAAAGAAAAATTACCTGAAAATTCGCGGTGGCAGCGTGTAAGTTAAACAATCACGTAACTTAATGTTTTCTTATTTCTAACCCATCGCAAAGATTTTTGAGTTGTAATACACCAGCCGAGGGTTCGCCTTACAACCCTATGAGGTTGCGAAACCCTGTCATCTTTCAACAGGGCTGTGATTCATGAGCGGCAAATCGTGGGCTAAAGTTGGGTTTGCGTTGGAAATAGCACACAATCTCGGAAGGCAAACCCAACTCCAGCCCAAGGTTTGCGTTCATGAATCCCAGCCCAGATTGTATCAAATAGGATTACAACTCACAGTAAGACAGATTAGCATGCTGCGTTGAGTGACCGCTTATCTCGACAACCTTTGATGAAAGTAATTTGACATCTGTCAGAATTAGATGGATGTTTTCTATTTTCGGAATCTTGTGATGATACATGTACTAGTGAAAGCTGTGCACGTTCAATACACTTCGGCATTTGGCGAAAGTTTCTAATCTTCGAACAGTGAATTGTGTCTAGACATTTTGATTTAGCTTTCGATGTGAATAGCAGTGTTCACAAACAAAACCGTCTCCGATTTGTGCAGGTCGAGAGTTTTAGGCACCCTCCCACACGACATGAAAATCATCTGAAAGTGAAACATTGATGAATTCGGTAATTACCCTTTCGTATCCTCCCATTAAAAAAACGTCACGGTTGTGCACATTCATATTGGGAAATCCCATCACTCATATAGATATGTACGACACTCCGCCCACTCAGCCGGCTGGCACACAAACCCGCGGCGTGGCCGGCACACCGATACGCGACACGGCAGACACAATGACACGCGGCGTTGCCAGCGCACCGACGCCCGACGCACCCGTTGCGACACCGTCGGCTCGCCGAGCTGCCATCTACGGCCAATGATATACATTTGCGACACTCGGCCCTTGGCTCTGCACAGCGTCTGCGATCGCCTCCCGCCCTTTAAATCTGTCGTTGTCGCTGTGCAGCGCATTGTAATCGACAGTGGTAATGACAGGCCTCGGCACATTTGCAGGATGCCAACCCTCCGCGACACGTCGCTGCGACGGACATGCGACAACTGTTCCTACGACGATCAGCGCCGTTGCTCCGATGCTGGCCCCGCCACGATTTGTGCTAAATGACATGACGGTCGCTCACGACAGAAACAAAGTATAACATTGACCTAAGGCCTCTAGCGGTTGGGCGGGGTCTCCAGAAGCTGAGCGAGGTCTAAGTACCGCAAACTAGGGTAACTGATCCGGCCACAATGTTGACGTCTGAACACGGTCTATCAACCCGTTCCTAAGGGCTGCGAAATATCTGTGACTCCCTCCCTTGAGATCAGTCCACACCCAGTCATTTCGAAAACTGTAATGGCCTTCCTGAAAATGCGCTTCCAGGACAAGCACATCAAAAATTCCCGATTTTTTATCGCTGATGGCCGAATCACGGTAGAGGCACAGCTGTCACCCGAGTCGTCGCGCAGCGGCGAGAGCCCGCCGCGCGATGGGTTTGCGGCGAAATGCATTCTCAGGTCAAGACCGAAATCTTTGTAAGGCTGGAATGGTGGGATCCGGTGTATAGTACAGAGACCTTCACGGCGGCTGCGGGCTGTAGGGCGTCGTTTATACTTCCGCCGCCGAGCGGCGCGGAGGAATGCGATCCTACAAAATCGATCGCGCCGCGCCGCATGATCAATATTACAGAAATGCACTGTGCCGCGCCGCTCGGCGGCGGAACTATAAACGACCCCTAACTCACCGAAATGCGCGCGCTCATCTTGGATTTTCGACAAATGGTTGACACCTAATGGTGGACGAAACTCGAAGAATGCTAGCGAATGCCACCAATTTAATGGATTTTTTTCTATACCTTGTATTTTACGCAAATGTTTTGAACGGGATTATAAATGAAAGATTGTAATCACTATATTGAATTTTTGCATGATAACATTATTTTTCAAGTAAAAATCTACTGGAAGAATTCAAAAAATGCCGATTCGTCTCCGCTCGGTGTAGAATAAGCGAGAACGAGTAAAAGTGATACAGCAACAGGGGTACAGCATAAAGGTAGTGTCCACGATAAAAGTCGTTTTTCTGTTTTTCAGCCTATCTCGAAAACGGTCCCATGCTGATTCCAACGATGTCTCCGAAATCGTACACGACCTTCTGGGAACGGAGTTATGGCCCCTCGAAATTCAGCTAGGGGAGCATTGTGGACGAGTTGTCCGAGGCTTGTAACTTCCGTCTTTTGCAGCCGATGTATGCGAGCTGACCTTAGTAAAGAGAGAAGTTGGTAATAAATAGAAGAACGGGGCTATTGATCGGAAACCATCGCGCATCTAACCACGAATTCAGGGCAACTATTCTAGGACGTGGGTGGAGTGGCCCAATATGTTGGCTGGTCCGCGAGTTTTCACCTACTTAGAGGGACCAAAAGCTTACGTTTCAGCTAAAAAAACGTGCAACTTTTCCTCCGTGAACACTGCCTTAAAGAACTTCGCAGGGCGCAGGGCCCTAAGAAGTTCTGAATTAGAGAAGTGGTGAGGAGGACGGGTGAAACCTTCGAATTGATATTTACACAAGGTGCTGAGTTGATCGCAAAACGCTTGGCTCCGAGCGAGACTGTACCAGCATATTCCCTTTCCGGGGGGAGCGCCCTATCGCACTGCACCACTGAAGCACTGCTCGGTAAATCTTCGCCGAACCAATCATCCTCTCACCCGCATAACGGGTTGGAACAGGTATACCGTCAGACTATCTAACAGTCATAGACCTGTATTGATGATGCCCTAGTTAAGTTTTACACGATTTTCTGGATGTTTTTTGCCGTAACTGCGGTTCATTCATTCATTCATGTTTATTGCCAATAACTGCATTGAGTACTGAATTAGCAATGCATCGATTAAACTATCGGCAGCTAAAGAAAAAAAAAGAAAACAACTAAAAATTAACTAGCAACTTCCCACTCGGTGCAACAATTGTTCAAAAGCGGCTTAAGTCAGGAGTGGCAAAGTTTCTCACTTGTTGGGCTTTGTAGACTTCACCATTACGGCAGGCTTATTTTACTGCCTTAACGTGCTACTACCTATCAGGCACGCAACTGGAGGACCATTCCGGGGCGGGTTCTGTTTTTCAAGAACCTCTTTAAACTGGTACGCACCCCGGGCGATTGCCTGATAAGGAGACCAGCAGAGAAGCGAGCCGCAGCGAAATTGCCCTCTGTTACTAGAACCTTGAAATCGCTCTAATGGACTACTCAAGCCTCGCAGTTGCTGCACGCGATTGGGTCGGTAAGGTGAAAACAAACGGGGAAGTCATCAAAAAACAAGACAAGTGTTGAAAATGGTGGAATATCGAGACGAGTGCGGATCATATACGGAAAGTCTTGCTGATGTGCTGCTGAAACCCAGATGAGTGTCTGTATTTGAGAGCATTAGCATCTAAATTATTCCATGGCGTCGCTATTCTAGAAATAAAGGAATGTTGATACGATGAAGTTTTCGGCATATCAGGTGAGATTCTGAACGCATGACCTCTAGTCAGGTGAACAAACGGGGAGAGACTGAACAAGTCACAAAGCGACAGGTCTAATTCCGGCGTGGTCAATTTATACATGAGAACCAAATCGGCCACCTTTCTCCGATTGCAAAGTGTCAGTGCCCCCAGTTTCTTCAGCCTGGATTCGTAAGAAAGTCTTAGCATTCCCTGACGAGCAAAGCACCTGTACGTGAACGACTTTTGAACATCCTCAATTTTTTCTATTAGTGAAACTTTATGAGGCGACCATATGGGAGAGCAATATTCTACTATGGGTCTGACATAAGCAACGAAAAGCTTGAAGAGCAGGTGGGGGTTACGACTGCTAAACGCCTTGAGAATGAAATTTGACCTCGCTTTCGCTCGAGCAGCTAAATTTGAAATGTGGGTCTCATAACTAAAGTTGCTATCATATGAAATGCCTAGATCGCGTACACTATCACTTTTCTTCAAGGCGGCTCCGTTCAAAGTGAATTCTACGTCAGGATGGTTTTTCCCGAAGGTCATAACAACGGTCTTCTCAACTGAAATTCGAAGGTCCCATGTCTTCGACCAGCAAGACAGGGCATTTATAGCAGACTGAAGACTTTGGGTATTGTTGAAAGAATACAATTTGGAATCGTCCGCGAAAATGGAGCAGTATACGCCCTCGGGAAGCGCCTTGGGTAAATCGTTGATGAATATCAAAAACATGAGTGGCCCTATGCAGGTACCCTGTGGAACTCCGCTTGGTGTGGGGTAATAACGAGATCGCGAATTATTGACTATCACAGTTTGGATTCGGCCAGTCAGAAAAGACTCGAGAAATCGGAGTAGACAGCCAGATATTCCGAAAGTTTTAAGTTTTCTCACGAGTAGCGGAATAGAAATAGAATCAAAAGCTTTTTGGTAGTCAACATAGCACACCGAGACATAGTCACCGCGGTCTACCGCTTTATGCCAAACGGAAACTGTTGACAGAAGAGCAGAAGTTGTGGATCTATGTCTCAGAAATCCATTCTGTTCCTTCGCAATAAGGTCATTGCCCACAAGGAAATCAGTTATTCTACCACATATTAAACGTTCCATGACCTTGCTGGCGGCACAGGTGAGACAAATAGGCCTGTAGTTTTTGACAAGATTTTTTAACCCTTTTAACCCTTTCAACATAGCAGTGCCCTTTTTGGTATGTTTAGACAAGGTGCTGAGTTGATCGCAAAACGCTTGGCTCCGGGCGAGATTGAACCAGCATGTTCCCACTCCGGGAAGCGCCTTATCGCACTGCACCACTGAAGCCCCTTTCGAAATGATGTTGAATAGTTTTAGCGCGGCATTCAGAGCTATTGGTACACCGTAGACGATATGTTCAGGAAAACCAATCTATCGAAGCCAATATCAATATAAGGTATTTCACGAGAATCCCCTTGTGTCTATTAGTGAAAATTAAGAGCGTTCCTCGTCCAAACCACTGTAAGAAGAAGTTACAAGCTCAAAGCGGTAGGAGCACCTGAAAAAATTGAATTTTCAATTCTTCATCCGTCTAAGGGTGGAATACCACGAGTGTTAGGTTCTTTTGAAAAAATTTTTGGACTACTTAACTAGGTTGCGGTGGGTATCATGCCGGTTGTCTTCCGTAACTCACCGCACTGTTTGAAAATGACAAAAAACATCATTTTCGGTATGTAGCGCTTAGAAATTTGTGAAAAAGTTACCTGAGACTTCGACGCAAGTTGTGCGGTGGCCTCACGTAATTTACTTTAAGTTCACTAGTAACCTGAAGCGATGTTACGTGTAACTTGACCAGATTTTTGATTAAAGGGTCATGTAAGTTGCCCTTATAATACACAACAATGCGAGTAACTTGCACCGTTGTCACATGTTACCTGGAACCGACACACGACGCTGTCAGCACACCGACACGCAGCATGCTCCCCGAGCATGCCGGAGGCCACCAGCGGCTAGGCCAGGCCTCCAGCCAGTGTGCGGTGCGAAGGTATTCATACTTGAGTAATGGACCCGAAGACATCAGAGTCCTGCCTAGAGAGAGCGTCGTATACCTCCCTAGGAAACAGCTCGCCCCGAGATAAGTTACATGTGCGATAAAATAATATTATTAAGTTACACGTCAGTACTTTCTGCCACATGTAAGTCAACTCGCACCGTGCGACATACCTACTTATTTGGAGGTCACATGTAACGTTAAGAATATAGGTCACAGGTAGCATGCTTAGAGTCCTCAATTCGCATGTAGCTTTATAAGAAATTCCTGAGCGCCGCAAATGATTCCCTGAACGAAATTTGTGTAGAGAAACGCTGGAATGGTCAAGGCGGGCTGTATTACTATTGATGAGCAGCAGTAGCGGGACATGATTGTAATCAGCAATCGCTTGAACTGCGAACATCCAAGATGTTCTCATTCAGAGACTTCTATAGTGTTGCAGGCATCATGCAAGTCACTCAAAGGCAGTGTTCACGATGAAAATCGTTTTTCTGCTCTTCTGCCTATCTTGAAAACGGCCCCATGCTGATTCCAATGGTGTCTCTGAAATCATACAAGACCTTCTGTGAACGCAGGCATGGTCCCTCAAAGATTGAGCCATGGAAACATGGTGGACGAGTTGTCCGAGGCTTGTAACCTCCGTCTTTTGCAGCCGATCTATGCGAGCTGACCTGAGTAAAGAGAGAAGCTGAGAATGAAAGGAAGAACGGGGCTAATGATTGAAAAGCATTGTTCATCTCACGATCTCGAGCATTCATTTGTTCACGTCGGTGGGCGTGTGATGCGCTTTTGGGGTTTTCAATGCGCTCGAAGTTACAACTTCGGGCTCTTTTAGGGCTCTTCCTGGCTCATTTTCATGCGTTCTTTCGACGTTAACGTTACAGAGTGTCCCTCCTCTACCCAATGCTAGTGGAATTTCGAAAACTTTTTTCATCGTGAACACTGCCTTTAACTAGCTGGGAGGCTTTCAAATCTCGTTCGAACTTCAGAATCTAATTTCTGTTCTCCAATCACATCTCATATGTACGTATGGTATTTCCCACTCCCTTGATTCCTTAATCACATCTATCGGCTGAAATTATGTCTTAATCGTAAGCGCTGGAACTAGAATTAATCTTTTTGTACTCAATCGAACAACTGGGTCTCGGAGAAGTCGTTTGAGAACCTGGAGCTGCGTCCCCATAAAGTCATTGAAAAGGGCTCCTGTATGGTCCATTTGTGTTTTTTTTTCTAGAGGAAGGAAGGGAACGTGGAGGTCGATCGCGCTTCGAGATCGAAACCACGCTGAACAGAGGCGTCGCGAGCCCTGAACGGCGCGTTGGATTTGATGGCGCTTGCTAGACTAAATTTGGCAAAATGCCGATGAACGGGAACCTCCCTCGATCATCTAGCACCGAAGGTTGTAGACAATCATGCAACAGTTAGAAGCTCTCAAAAATTTCCTGGAGCAGGCATCAAACGCACAGGTCAGTCAAGTAAGAACTGAGCAGCAACCCTTCCATCGATGCCATCATTCCTCGGTTCTCTCACTCGTCACTTCTCCTGCCGGACAGAGTCGAGACTTTCTATTCGGATATCATGCACAATACCTTGAAAACATTTATGGTGAAAGCTTCCGGTGTGCACCCTTCCTAAGTCTTTTGAAGCCATTTTCTTTACGATTATTATTCTTGATTATGCCCATTCGCCATTTTAGTATGCTACAGAGGTCGAGCCATACATAGAACAAGGAATACTAAAAAATTAAAATGGAAGACGTCATGGTTGTAAGCAGAAAAAAACAGACCTTGGGTTAAGCATTTATCTTGAATTCGCAAACTTGAACTTACCGAACATTTCAGTTTTTTTGTCATGGGCTCCCGCTAACAAGGCTCAATCAAAAGCTCTCGTTCATTAGGAGCAGAATAATTTATGTGACTACTACACCTTCCAACATAGGAGGTGTAGTCACATTACTGTCACTCTCCATAAGACCTAGTGCATACTTCGTCGCGACGTCGCCACGACAGACGGAACTCATTAACATGATCAGTCATAGGCTGGTCGCAAGTAAATGTTCATGACGCAATATTGCGTCCACTACCAGAATATGCACACATGATTTCTTTGACTGAATGTGTTGTGTTTTATTCTGCTTCTATCATTGATTTGCATTGTTTCTTATGTTGATAGTTAGCAGAAACGTTTCGGTTCTATGCCCTTCTTCAGGTCAACTGAAATACAAACAAAAGCATTGAAAACTTTATCATGAACAGAGGCTGCTGACCGACCTCTTGTGGTGAAGGTTAGGCTGTGTCAACCGTGTTTGTGAAGCCACCTTCAACACTTTAGGGACCATGGCTGATCTGCGCAACTGACCCAGCGCTCCACGGCCAATCAATTCAGTTGACTCTAAAACCGGGACGAGGAATATTTTTTTCTGAATAATGGACAAACAAGTTGAGTACAGTGCGTAGGTGAGTAGTGCGGACACACGGTCCCAAGGACAATACAGCCGTAGAGTACGGTTTCTCAAAGGCAGTGTTCACGATAAGAGTCCCTTCTCTATTTTTTCGATTATCTTGAAAACGGTCCCATTCTGATTCCAATTATGTCTATGGAATCGCACAAAACCTTCTGGGAACGGAGTTATGGTCCCTAAAAAATTGAGCTAGGGAAGCATGGTGGACGAGTTGTCCGAGGCTTGTACCTTCCGTCTTTTGCAACCAATGTATGCGAGCTGACCTGAGTAAAGAGAGAAGTTGAGAATTAAGATAAGGACGGGGCCTTTGATCGAAAACCTTCGCTCATGTCACGATCTCGAGTGTTCCATTGTTCACGTCGAGGGGCGGGAAGGGGCCGGACTTGCCCAAAGCGGCGGGGTTTTCACAATTTCTAAGCCGTTTTGCGGCTCCTGGGTAGCTTTTCGTCCGCATTCTTCGACGCTCTTCTGCTTCCGAGAGCCACTAGAAGCGTTTGTCATGAAAAATTCGAGGACGAAGTTTATCGTGAACAGTGCCTTAAATGGTTAGCAGAAATTCTTCAGTTGAACGTTTTAAGACAACGTTTCGGGCCTATGCCATTCTTCAGGTCAACTGAAATACAAACAAAAAGCATTGGAAACCTTTAACATCAACAGAGGCTGCTGACCGACCTGTTTTGGAGAAGGTTGGATTGTGTCAACGGCTTTTGTGCAAGGCGAGACGCGAACGAATGTCTGAGTAGGTGAAACGCAACTTTCAACACTTTAGGGACGCTGAGCCCCACGGCTAATCTGCGCAACCGACCGCGCGCTCCACGTCCAATCAATTCTTTCTTTAAGACCGGGGCATTCAATATGAATGAACACGTATAAAAGAAGTTAAAGGTGCCTTAGGTCTGCCCACCAAAAGAATAAATTCTCTTTAGTACGGGTCTTCCAGCTACAATGACAAGGAATTTTTTTCTGAAGAATGGACAAACAAATTGAGTTTATTGCGTGGGTGAGCAGTGTGGACACGCGGTCCCAGGGACAATACAGCCGTAGACACACGCTTTCTTGAAGGCATCGCTCACGATGGATTTCGTTTTCGAGTTTTCCATATACAATGAGAGCTATAGTTCCCTGTATAACAGCTACGTTGATAAAACCGCAAAAAAATCCACTGAACACCGCTTTTTTTTACCCAAAATATCTCAATCGACTTTTGACAAAGCAAAAGTCGATCGTTAGAGATCACTGTTTTGACCAACGATCTGACGATCGAATAAGTCTAACTTTATTTCAAGTGATTCGTTGAGAAGGAAAGGTTAATCGATGTGTGTAGAAAAGTCATTCTTCACGTAATCGTTTGGTATATTCCATCAACTTCCCCTCAGTTGCACTGTATCAAGTGTTGAAAACTTACTTATATGATGGCTGACAGCAAATTGTGTCAGATGACTGACGGAGGGCCGGCCTCTTTTGACGGAATTTGAGACATTCAACCTCAATTACATATCTTCGCAATAAGGCGTTTTCAACCGAACAAACTCTCCCTACGTTCTTAGGTGTGCCCAGAGAATCATTTGAACCGAAAAAAACGGTGAGTGGTTTTCATCGTGTACGATGCCTTCAAGTGTTAACAGTTTTGAATCGACACTGACGAGCAGTCCCTAATCTCAATCCCGTCCATGCTTCAACTGATTGTGGGCAGGAATCTTTTGTGAGCCTGGATGCTATGTAGCAGCTTGTCGGATTCAAGAGAGCTAGTCTCGCGATCTGTGTAAATATGTACCTTCAATATATGTACCTCTGTATCCTGTTGTGTTCACTGAGCGATATCGATTCATGGTTGGCTATAACATCAGTCAATGATGGGTTTAGACACTTATTTTTCCAGGAGGGGAAATCCAGTGCGGAGCAAAACTATTTTGACAACTAAACTACGAACCAGAACCGTTCCATTGGCATAATCGTCAATTAATTCAGATTTCATGTCGTCCAGACGAAAATCAACAATCGATTAAGCCGTGGCCCAAATCCTGCACACATTTTTGAATTAACGGTGCAAAATTTTCTGATCAACAAGTGTCCTAGTGAGTGTTTCCTGAACAAACGTAAACACAAGGGCCTGTCCCGAAATCTCTTGGCAGTCGGCCGAACGAGTGCAGCTGTTTCCGGATCGAATATCATCGAGCGGAACATTTTTTCCCTCCCGTCATCGTTGTATATGATGAATGGCTCAATTATAGGAAACTGCAGCAATCCTTTTGAGAAGTTCTGTGGATTTCTTGACACCAAACAGGTTCCACTCCTCCAGCCCCGTTGTCATCCATCATTTGGACACATTTTTCTCAGTGCTGCTTTCGGAGTTGACACTCTGGAGCGATGGGGAATGGTCTATAATGCTCACCAAGTCGCGGCCAGATTCATTTTATCCGAAAAAAAATTACATGTGTTTTTTTGTAACTTGAGTCCCAAAATTTTCACCTAACCTTTAGCCTATTGTCCTAAACTCATCAGATTTCATTCGGCATTCCTTTGATCCTGCGCAGCTGTCCAGCCCCTCCTTGTCGCTGACTCAATCGTTCGCCTACTTTCGAACATTTTCTTCGTGGGTTCCACTTTGTTAGTCACTGGCGACGACAGCCTAGATTTATTTGCAGAGTTTTCCCACCATTAGGAGAGATCTTGGGGAATGGGCGTGGTTTGACGCCAACGCCTTTCAAGTTCTAGGTTGCCAAGGAGCTGTCCTGTTATAGGATCGCCCTCAGATGTGGCCACTTCAATGTAGATGTTCTTTTCTCGAATTTAGGGAACAACGCGTTAAAAAGGGGCGTCGTAGGCGCTGAAAACCACTCACCGTTTTTTGGTTTTGAGTGTTTGGCTGGGCACACCTAAGAACGTAGAAAGAGTTTGTTGGGCCATCAACCTACTATTCTGAAGATATAAGAGGTCGAATGCCTCAAATTACGTCAAAAGAGGCCGGCACTACGATAGTAATCTGCCACAATTTGCTGTCAGCCACCGTACAAGTAACTGACCCCAACAATTGATATAGAACAAATTAGGGGAAGTTGATCGAATATATTATACCGTTACATGAAGAATGACTTACCTACACACATCAGTTAACCTTTTCTTTCACCAAAATCATATGAAAGAAAGATAAACTCCATTTGATCGAGAAATCATGGGTCAACACAGCGATTCCTAACGATCGACTCTTTATATATATATATATATGAAAATTTCGAAAACGAAATCCATCGTGAGCGAAGCCTTCGACTCGCGTACGTTATAATTCTCACTTTGTTGAACGTAGCGTGAGTATTACCGCCCATAGGTTTTGGTCAGAATGCGGCACTTTCTCGTCCTCTTTTGTTATCTCGCTCCAGGGGCGGCATGCATGAACGCAGCGAACGGTGTCAGGGAGCCGCTCCGCGTGCCATGCGCGCAGCGTAGAGCAACGGGGCGGCCCCGAAAATCAGGCACATCAACACTCGCCACGAAATTCGGGGCCGCCCCGTTGCTCGACGCTGCGCGCGTGGCACGCGGAGCGGCTCCCTACACCGTTCGCTGCGTTCATGCATGCCGCCCCAGATTCACTTTCTTGAAATCTGAAAACAGATATATATTTCTGTTGGGGAGAGCTGTCTAATGGCATAATGCTTGCTGGGGTTCAAGTTTGGACAAAAAAATTCAGATTTCACTTCGACGCCGATCTGCTCTACACATGCTGAAGTGCAGTTGCATAACATACATATTTGCACACTGTGTTTGCATCCCTACAACGAATTCGACGCACTTGATCATCGCTTAGGCGTCGTTTATACTTCCGCCGCCGAGCGGCGCGACAGCGTGCATTTCTATGATATTGATCACGTGGCGCGACACGTTATAGGATTGCACTTCGCCGCGCCGCTCGGCGGCGAAAGTTTAAACGACTCTTTACACGTGGGAGGTGCCAATATCTCCCAACGCGGCTAAGCGGCTAAGTAAGGTGGACTTCGACTGTTTGGACCAGTGGTGTGCATTAACCGTTTACCGATTCACCGGATTAACAGGTTTTTTTTTCGGTAAATTTTCACTTATCGATTTGCAGACTTAATCTTGGTTTTTACCGAAATTTCAAGCAATGAAATTCGAGCGATTTTTTTATCAATAAGACCCATTTTTCGCCCGCTTTTCAGATGCTGGCTCTGATATGTAGGGCATGCTGTAACCACTGTTCTGCGCATTCCGCGTTGCCTTCGCTATTGAGAAAAATTCAAATTGAAGCGTTTGTCTGCGATTCGTTATCTACGGCTCGCACACAGCGCAGAAATCATTTCAAAAATTGAAATTGATCCATATTTGAACTTTGCTGTGCTCGCTTTTAGCCCATTCATACTTCTCATCGCCCCGGGGCGGAGAGTAGGAAGCCACCCGGTCCGCTGTGGTATTGCCGCCGGAACCAAAATAGTGGTTCTTTCCTCAGCACTACTATCCGATGGTTTATTTCTTTCCGGTGGTCTTATCGATCACTCCAGCGACTCCTGCGTTAACACGAGCGAAAATAAGTGTGTCGAAATTTTCTGAGCTGCGCTTTGAAGCCTAAATCACGCAAACAATGCGGTCCCCTCTAGTGTATCGGAAGAGTCCCTCAAATTGACCGCCATGCCGCTCTACCGTAGAGGGTTAGGAATATGAATGGACTTTCAACCAGGAATGTGCGGCAAATGATTTCGAGATTTCGGCAAACGGCAATCGGCAAGAAAATCGCAAAAACGGCCGGCAAACGGCAATCGGCAAACGGCAAAAAACCTCATCCCTTAGATTAACTCAAAAGTTTTTCACATGTGCCGCTCTTCTTTTTTTCTTTTTTCAATACTTATGTGAGCTGCGGCTTCGCGAAGAAGGGGCTTCGGCTTCTACAGGTACCGAAGCCGCAATGTCGTGGCGTCCCCGCGTTAGTGCCGCTGTGGCTGCGTGGTAGTGCCGCTGCTGCTCCGCGATCGGTGGCTGCGCTCTGAAAAAATAGGGCCGGCTGCGAGTAACTCATATGAAATGAGTCATAATACAACTGGGTGGGCCTACGAAAAAAATACACACCTGCGGTGCCTACGTCCTCTGTCTGATAGAGACAGAGTGAATTCCCGTTATTGCGACCTAGGAGATACGGTATCTATATCAAATTGGGCTATTGAACCAGCAACGATCTCGTTCTACCAAACAGAACAGTGACTCGTAGTCGACGCGGTTTCGCCGATGCATCCTCGCGGAGTTCGTGCGGTTCCAATACGGAACTGTCGCAGTAATGTCGCGGCGTTCTCGACCCTCAAGACACTGCAACAGAGTCTCCACGGCACAGTAATAATCGCGGAGGTGCACTGGTACTACCGTGGGACTATCGCGGCACAGTCGATTGTCGCGGTACTTTCCTGGCACTGCCGCGGCAAATTTTCTCAGAGTTCCTACCCATGTGTGTCTCACAAATGCTTCTGTGTCGCACAAGAGCTTCCTGCTTCTTTTAGTTACACCAGAATCTGTCAAAACTTTGGAACAGAAACTAAAGCACCACATTGGAGTTGAACTATCTACTGCCAACTTAACGAGAGCTGACAGGCAAAATGGAAATAGTATATGAGTAAAGAAAAAGATGTATAGCATTCGAAAAAACCCTCCGAAGGATTTTTTCGAAAGCTAACCATCTTTTACATCATTCCCCCACTATTTCTATTTTCTCTGTCAGCTCGCGTTAAGTCGCTGTTTTACCGCGAGCTGAAAAAAGTTCAAAAAATCTTCAGAACTTTTCTAAATCAATATTTTTCCAGAAAAAGACAAAATGAACTGTTTTTTGGCGAATTTTTTCCCTCTAGTGACTCATGTCGTAGCATGCGAGTGCGTAGTTTCAGCAATGTCCAGCCCCTTTCCTTAAAATCGTCAAATAAAAGGCTCGCGCTTAGCTGCAGTTCACCGCGAACTTACCGCGAGTGAACTCGTGTTTTCGAACCTATTTACTACCACCTCAGATGAGTCAAAACCCCGGACAACGGTTGAGCGAACAACAGATATTTGGACTACCTCTAGTGCCTTCATGGCCGCGAGCAGGTGGCGTTTTCTTTCAATATCTTGCCGAGTTTTGCCGGAAAAATAACAAAAATTTCGGCAAACGACAAACGGCAAAAAAGTTCCAGAAATGGCTGGCAAACGACAAACGACAATTGCCGCACATCCCTGCTCTCAACTATTCTTAGTTGTGAGAATTACAACGCTTTCCACTGCATAGCGCAGGTGAAAAGAACGCTTTCTCTATTCGGTAATGGAGGCACACAATGTGATAGAAAACGGATGCTGACTTTGGGCACGGTGGCATGTACCAGGTTGTCCAATAACTCTTGTCTGAAAATTTCACCATTTTTAATTTTTTTCAACTTTATTGAAAAACAAGTCTAATCAACAATATAATCACCACAGTTATCCACAACAGTGGCCCATCGATTGGACAGGTCGCCGATGCCCTTCGCCCAGAACTCCGGGGGCTGCGACTCGAAGAAGTGAATCTTCTTCCGGCCAAATGGTGCTTCAGCGGGCGAAACAAGTGGTAGTCGGAGGGGGCGAGGTCCGGGGAATACGGCGGATGGGCAACCGTCTCCCAGCCGAGCGTCGCGCACTTCTGCTGGGTCTCCTTCGCCACGTGGAGGCGCGCGTTGTCGTGCAGCAGGTGGACCGAGACCCGTCGGAGACGCTTTTCTCGGATGGCAGCGGCTAGTTTCTCGAGCTGATCGGTGTAGATGACCGTCCTGCCTTGCGGGAGCAGCTCGAAGTAGAGCATTCCCTTGGTGTCCCATCAGCAGCAGAGCATGATCTTCAGCGGGTGCAGGTCGGCTTTCGGCGTCGTTGGCGGCTCTTCTCCGCGCGGGATCCAGACGGCACGGAGGGCGACGTTGTCGTAGAGGACCCAGCTCTCATCCCCAGTGACCAGGTATTCGAGAAACTGCTCGCAATGCGGACGAAGGAGAAGGGACTGGCAGACGGTCACGCGGCTCTGCTTGTTGGCGTCCGTCAGACGGTGGGGGACCCAACGGGCCAGAACTTTGTGGTAGCCGAGTAAGTTGAGTCGATTGTGGATGGTGGACTTGCTGCAGCCGAGCGTCGTCGCCAGTTCACGGATGGTGGCTTCCGGTTTCTCTTTGATACAGCGACGGACTTCGTCATCATCCACCGTAGAAGGCCTCCCGCTGTGCTCCCCATCCTCGAGGCTCGTGTCGCCGCTCTCGAAACGATTGAACCAGCGGCTGACTGTGCGTTGCGACACTGCATCCTCCTTGCACGCTCTGCAGATGTTGGCGACCGCGGTGCCCGTGTCGTTGCCCAGCAGCCACTCGTAGTACACGAACGTACGAATTCGATCTTGGTCCATTTTAGCTTGTACTGGTAGCTAGACGCGGCGACTGCGCCTTATATACCCCTAGCGTAGAACTTTGGAGAATCTTCTAGAAGGTTCTTACACTTGCCTGATATTATAACACTTCTAAGGAAAATTATAGAATTTTGAAAATTTTCGAACAGGAATTATTGGACGGCCTGGTAGATCCGACGCCAATTATAGCGATAATCAGGAAACGTTCAAAAAAGTTGCCAAAAATGTTTCTGGAAACAAGCTAATACCAGTTGTCAGTGAGTGCGTACACCGTTCATGCATGCGTTACATCACAAAAAAAATGAGAATTATTCTACGAATTCTTCTTGATCACGGCGAAATATAATTGGTGATGACTTTGACAAAGAAGGACCGCTCAACGGTGGATAAGATCAAAATGCATAACTCCTAATGAATTTCCCAGACTTTATATGACTCTCTCTTTATTCTCAACACGTGCGTACTGTGCACCCCGATTTCTCTCATCGTGACGAACGTCTTCCGTTGACCATTCCTGCAGTGTCAATCACCACTTCAAATCAGGACAGCTGACACCATGGCGCCCAGATGTTCACTGTTTTTCTGCTCGATCGTTCCAAAACTATGGCTGCATATCTGCAATCGAATGGGTCATAAACACCCAAACCATCGATGCATGCCAGTTTAGCACATCAATTTCTCTGCAACACACCATTCTGTCTGTGGTTTCTTTCTCTTTTATTAGCCATTTTTGTTTTGAAATTAGGCATTTTATCTAGATATAAATACGCTATCTGCAACAACAGCCATTTTAAGATGACTTGAAATGGAAAACATTGATGGAATATTGGAAAAACGATACTTTTCTCTATTGTTTTTTTATCAGGTAAACTAATTCACCAACACAGAAATCTTTCTTGAATGTCGGAAAGAAGAATTGTTACTAGCTCTTCACCCTCAGGAACCGTTGCCCTCCACGCTATGGGTTATAGACAGGGCTACACGAAAAATTTTTTTTCAACATTCTCGGAAACGGAAGAAAACCGGTCAAAAAACGGCGGAAACGGAAGTTCGGAAACGGAAACGGATGGAACCAAAAAACTATAGATTGTCTCATTCTCACGTTCCGTCGCTGCTCATTGGTTACAGCTCTCATTCGATAACCTATGGTTTCAGTCAATTAATCAATAATTATTCAATCTACATACATTTATCTATTTATGCTACATAAGGTAGGCATGATATACAGGCGAAGAGCAAAGACAAACACTGAAAACCAAAGTGACATTTCACCAAGACAGTAGAATATTTGAAGCCTTGCGTTTAAATGATAGAAAAGAATTGGGGACAGTTTGGAAATTGAGTTTCAGAGACGCAAACGCTGACCAAGCTCTACAGGTAAAGCTGCTCAACCTAATACTAGTTTTCGGTACACCATAAGAGATTTTCTCCGAACTACCCCGTGTTCTTGATGCCATGAAGCCAAAAAATTTCGATTTGTCGGTTCTCACCATTCCACTCGCAATTTTAAAAACCATGCACACGTCATTTCGTTTACGTCTAGACTCCAGCGAATGCAACAATAGTTCCTGATTCCGCCTAATGGGCCCTGGTATTCTAGTGTATGAAAATCCATATCGTCTCAAGAAAACTTTACGAGTGAAATTATCTTGTACTTTTTCCAAATAACGAATATCTTTCTTCTTGCATGGACAGAATACTGAAGTACCAGATTCCATTATAGGCCTAACATAAACTTTATATGCATGCGCCAACACGTTTTTTTTTACAAGTCGATAAGCCTTAAAAATATGGAAGGTGCGTACAACACACGTTAGACATGGCTAGAAAATGGGCAGAGAAATGGGCATAAATCACTATGAGGCATTCCACGATTCGGGATCTTCGCCCCAGAAAAAAGAATGAAAAAGGCAGTTTCGAAAATTACTTAGAATATGTAGCGACCCCTCCGAAACAGAGTTCAACCTGTCCTCTAGAAAGCAGTCCAGGCTGTACCAGGTGCAGATGAAGCAAGCGGCCGCGTTGTGTGCTCTAGGCCGATAGAAGTGAACTTGCAGGCTCTCACCGACGACTCTAGATTTTCTGTTGAACTTTATTTTGAAGCCTATCGGAGCAAATACCTCGCGATTAAATTTAAAAAGTAAAACAATCTACTCGGTGGCGAAAGGAAAAATCTTTTTTGATCTGCCTGCAATTTTAGGAAGCCGAACTTTGTTGAGGATCTCAGCCAGGCTTAGATACTCGATAGGAGGTCAAAAGTGTTTTTAAGTCCTAATGATCCTCTAAACACTCTTGCCTAAACCCACTACCATTACCCGTGTAGCACTATTTTCTTTCGTTTCCGGGACCAAAAAGCAGGAAACGGAAGCGGAACAGCCCAAAAACACCGGAAGTGCGGAAACGGAATCGGACACGGAACAGTGCCGCACAGCCCTGGTTATAGAGAAGCGTCATTCGAAAGTATTGGCAATTTTCATAATACATACATGATTCTAAATGGAACTTGTTTTGCGAAAGACCCCATACAAAATTATGCATGCACATCTTCCAAGAGCGCGCTAGTGGGTGTGTTTACTGACACCTCTTTCACACTTTCCGTGGAAAAGTTTCTCTTGTTTCGAAGAAATGCAGTATTGTTAGGTTGTAGGGAACGCTTTCCGTCATCCGATTTCGACAATTTTCGGAGCTTTCAATGTTGGCCTTTGGCACGCGACTTCCCTAACAAGGAAATCTCCGCTGGTGAAAGTGGTCGTTGACCAACAGCCATTTTCGAGCGGACAAGGGATTGAAAACCTATTTTTGTGCTGAACCGGTAACAATTTCTCTGGACACCCTGAGAATTGCCTCATAGATACCTCTACCACTTTGCTCGGCTGAGGAAATCCATTATAACTTGAGTTAGAGAAATGCTATTATCGTTCGTCCGGCGTGCGTGTCGAGCGGTTATCGCGGAGACATTCCTGAGCCTGTGTATCGATCTGTAGGAATATTAGACGGAAGTCTTTTTCAGAAAAATGTTACGCAACGGCCGCTTGACACACACACACGGCGGCCGCGCGGGTGTACTATCTCATTCGAACACACTTTATGTAGAATATAATCAGTTGGGCTCAAGCGTAAGGTTATCCACCGGACATTCTTCGAAGAAGTCAGAAAAATTGTTTGCGCTCGGCTCAAAGTTTTTTCCTGGAGGGCTCTTCAGGGTCCTAAACGCAAATCTAGGATCTGGGGCCGGATTCATCAATGTGCTAAGCCACGGTTAGCGCCCCTAACCTACCAACCCAGCACCATTTCAGCGATTCATCAACTTACCAACCCACGCGCAACTGGGTTGGTTACTGGGTCAGCGCTACCAGGCGAAGGAGGCTGGTAGGTGGCTAACCAACCCACTAGATGTCGTGCGCCAATGCTAATCGGCGCGCATCAAAGCGTGCGGCAGCGCGCAGCGGCATCTGGAGCTTTGCCAAACTTGATATCGATTCGCGTGGAATGTGATTTTGAGCATATTGCCGGCCTGCTATTATTCGTGTGCTGGTATTATTCTTCTGCTATCGTCCATCACTGGATGAGGGATCGCCGCGACGCTGCTTGGCGGGAAAAGTTGCGCGCGGGAAAACGAAGGGAGAGTGGCTATTGATCGCGCAATTTTTCCCGCCATGCAGCGACGCGGCGATCCCTCATCCAGTGATGGACGATACTCCTACTCCTATTACTCAACTTTGGGCATTCGCACTGCTATTACTAGTTCAGGAATGCCTAATACAATAATCAGTGTTATAATCCTTTTTTAAGTGACTACTTTTCGATTTGCATGTTCATATTTTTTTCCTTGCTCGTTCAATTTTCATGTTAATTTTCTTATATATTCCGAGTCATAACTTAGTTATTGTTTGATTAAAAGAAAAAAGTTATTGAAGTTTAAAGCTACTTGAACATTGATTTCCTAGTTGTATTATGTGTTTTTGCTGGCTAAAATGCTGGGTTGCGGTGATTTTCAAATAGCTAGTCTAGGCTATCTTCTCCTTCTGGTAGTTCAGGTTCTGTCTTATCGTCAGTGATGTGAATAAGCAGCATTAAAAATTTGATTTAATCCAAGAAACAAGTGAAACATCACTAATTTTTATAATTATTTGGAAATATGATATTAACTAAAATTATTTTCATTTGGAATTAATATTTTATCTGACTGTTACTCCTAATCGCTGCATGAACTAGCTTAACAGTTCTTCCAGTCTTTCAATCCTCTTGTTTGACCCTTTCCCATTTCCTTCACCATTTGTATCGGCTACCCGTGTTTGTTCTCACACTAGATTTGATGCTGTGAGCCACTTACGGTTTGCTGAATACAATGTTTTCTTGCACTCATCCTTTCCACTGCTTATCATGGTCCTAAACCAACCACTGAAGTGTATGCTTCATAAAAATATTTTAGCTTCCTGGAATACTTCTCATCCGCTTTCTCAATATTTTGTTGAGCAACACGAGCAAGTCACTTAAACAGGAGAATTCAATTGTAAAAAAAAGCCGCCCATCGTTGTTTTATGTCAAGAATTATATTCTGCTACTTTTTAAAAATGTTTGGAGTGTGTTCTATAAACTTTATTCACGCATAATGTTTAGCAAAAACGTGCAACCTGTGAGCCAACAAAAAAAGACAACTATTTGCAATTTTTGGACTGTTTTAGAAGAATAACAATATTTTAATGAATAAACCTCAGAAACTCTAAGGAATCATTTGAAACATGAGAAAAGCACATCCTTTCTGCTGAAAAGTTGCCGTTGTGTCACTCTTTTTCCAAGGAAATTTATTCATAGTCGAGTTTCCTATAAATTTTTTGGGAATTGGCGCTAATTATCGTGTGTTGTGTGCACTCGAATTACTGCCGACACATAATAGCCTCGGTCAGCGCAACCCACACTGATTCGCGCTTGGTGAATCAGGATTGGAGGTGTTGGGTAGGTTAGGCGCTCGGTCAGACTTACCGTCGGTCAACCCAAACCCAACAATCGGTTGATGAATCCGGCCCCTGTTTCTCGATATTCTGAGGCTTACTGTAGGTCGCGGTAGATACATGCAGTGCCACATATTTAGCAGGTAAGATGTCTTAGTATTACGGGAATCGACAAATGAGCCCCAATTTCGTGTTCAGCACCCACAAATAACCACCCACAGAGAAGATTTGATCAAGCCTGGTGCTTCGCTCGAAATTCTCCATACTCACAGTAATGCCCGAAAATCTGTATACTCATTGTAAGCTATCTGTAATCTATCGGAAATCGATTAATGCATCTCAGATTCGTGTTGAGCACTCCAAATAGCCTCCACAGAGAAGTTTTGTTGGGGCATATGTATAACAGCGCTTCGGAATTTACAAAAGACGCATTTTTTCCTTCCATGGAGAGCTCCTAACCAAACCAAGTTTCTCCGAAATCGACAGACGGACCTCAATCTAGGTCTTACAACCTCGAAAACCTGCCAGAAGAAGGTTTTGAGTCTCTCCATAGACAACAATTCTCTGAACATCCTGAAATTTGCCTAATTTTATTTTTCGCCCAATTTAGAAAACTCCCCAAAACTGGATTCAGAGAACTCTTCTGCAAAAATATAGTTTGTCTATATGATACTGTCCGCCCTAGCGGTTGGCGTGCGTGTCGTGCGGTTCTCGCGAAAGCGTTTTTCGAACGACCTGTGCCACGGCTGCAAACAACGGGCTGGGATGTATTTCTCTATTCGTGTGATCGATTTCCAGATCCGAAAAATGCCTTTGCCGCTCCCGCTTGACACGCACACCGACCGCGTGGGCGGACATTCTCATTGGAATAGACTTAAGATTTGAAAGTGTCGTTGGAAGTACATTAACTAGTATGGATTTCGTTCAAAACTGCCACTTTTTCCAGTTGTGATTCCCTTGTAGGGCCTATACTTGGGGTTCCATTGCAATCGCTCGAAGTTTTTACGACCAAGCGAGACTCGAAACTTTTTGGGCATAGGAGAAAAGTTACATTTTCGCCCATATCGTTGCTGCTAGCTAACCAAAAAAAAACGTTCCATTGGAAACTGTGCGTAAATTGTTCCCTGTCACCTATTGGTAAAGAAAGAACTATAAATACTGACTCCAAATATGCCTTTAGAATCTCAAATGGACCATATTGAACGGAGTTATGACAAAAGAGCGGAAAGTCTTTTTTGCGTTTTCTTTTTCTGCCCGAAACGCAAAAATTATTACCGGGATCCTATGACTTCAAAAATTTTCGAATTCATACAGGAATTCCAATGAAAATATTTGAATGTTCTGGAATGACAAATAATGCGTGTAACCTGCGAATTCGGAAGCTATCCTGACTAACCAATATATGTAGTACATGTGTTCAGCAATATGTATGGCTGGCGCCAGTGTCGTATACATAAATTCACTCGCATAGCACCAGAAAGCCATCTGGTGCCTCGTTGCACCATCCTCATCGAAAAAGCCCTTCACGGAATAGAATTCGCTCATCCATCGCAGACGTATTCATTCAGAGTTTGAAACATTTTCTCTAGAACCAATGCATTCGCCTCTTCAAATTTTCTCCAGCATTAAAGGCAGGGTTCACGATAGATTTCACTTCTGATATCCCCACCGTTTACGGAAGATCTGGTGCCCTACATAGCAAGGCATGCTTAAAAATGACGCGAAAGCCGCGTTTTTGAACCAAAATAGGCCCTCCCTTATTTACGCTGTTTTCTTGTTCGTGGAGGAATTGACCACTATGAAGGACTGATGCCTATCCATACAATCAAGCACTGAGCTCATTCATCAGCACCTCCTTGACTTGATCATTCCTGTAATCTGAGTGTTCATTTGTTACCATCGAGTGGGCGGAAATGGGGCACGGAGCCGTTCTATGACTCCAAAACACTTGTTTGCAGCCGCTATTCTGCCACTCCTGGCTCGTTTTCTACCATTCTTTCCGCGCTGGGAGCCTGGGATCCTTCTCGCCTATCGTTCTACTGCGGGAAGTCACCGATGATGATCATCGTGACCGCTGCCTTTGAAGACCGCATACGCGCTCTAGAACAGTATCTATTTCATGTCATAAATCGAAGTTTTGGAGGGGTACGAGAAAGTGAGAAAAAAACTGACGAACACTGGATGCCAATATACTAATATTGAGTCATTTTTGTTATGGAGTGGAGGTGGACGAGTCACACCGCAGCATTTCTGCTCGGTTGAAACAATGAAACAACTGACAAAACCGTTGTGATAGCGAAGTCGATGAACTCTTACAGACTGAACCAGAACGCTCACGACGGTGGAAGCTCTAAAAACTTGCCAAAGTGACCGTATTCGAAGAACCGATCTGCATGAGTCTGTATTGGGGGGTGGAGACTGCAAAGCGAATGGGCGGGGACTGCAAAAAATTACGATATGACTCAAATGTAGTAGTTTTGACTCGTTTTTGACGCTTCTGACGGCGTGAGCGTTCTATTTGGAGCCATACGACACCAACAACGTCGTGATCTCAACAACTTTTTCAAGCTTGTATGCTGCCCTTAGGCCTAGTACATATAAAGGACTTCAATCGATTTTTTCGTCCACAATGAAGAGATATATACCAGTTGATGTATTGAATTTAGAGACGTTTCTAAATCATAGTTAGCAGCTTCAAAATTATTTTCCCCAGCGAGTTCTGGAATGTTTTCTCATTTGCGCGAAAAAGTAAAGAGGCTTCTCAACGCCAGCGCGTCACGCGTTTGACGCACGGGCATCGCGTTAGAGTATGAATGGCTGAGCGCCAAGCCCGCGCGTGACACCAGCTCTGCCATGTCGGCGCGCCGACAAAGACATTCTAACCTTTTCCATTACTATTCCATAATCAATTCCATTTCATGTCTTCATCTTTAGCTGCAGTACTATCCTCTGCTATCATCGTGCAGGTTCATGCTTCTCCGCCATGGCGTCCCCGCTGGAGTATTCATAGTTTCCGCAAACGTTTCACGCGCGTTCCGCGCGTGGAAATTATTCATACTCAACGCAACGCCCACCCGTCGCGTGAGTGACGCGCTGGCGTTGAGGGGTATGAATAGTCTTAAAGGGCACCTATAGGGCAATTGTCTGGGTGCTCAGGTATAAATGATCTGGCTCGAAACTTCTTTCCATGGGTTATTCAGGATCCCAATTATAAATCCGTGGTCCCTTTCTCGATAAACGTATGTTTACTATATGTAGTTTACAGAAGTTCTTATTCTATTTTGCTGGCGTAATCCGCCTTACAATAGTACTTTCATAATCGGTAAGTTGACCTCTTATTTGTATTCAGGTTCTTAAATAGCCCCCAACAGAGATTTCAGCTAGTTCTGACACAACGCTAGATTGCGCAGTTGCTCTTCCCTTGTTAGAGATACTAATGCTTACCATTCTGTTTAACTTTCCATGTATGGGTTTTATGTAGCATTCAGAGCCGGTTTCCGCTTGCTCGTTCTCTGCTGAGTTGAACCCTTCTCAAGTTGTAAAACATTCACATGCGAACCATCCTCTATATCATTTGTCTGAAAACTCAGTCGATAACTCGAGATGTTCTTGCTGATATACTTTGTTTAGGCTATATTTTGTGAAGTACATAAGCTACAATACCCTCACTAAGTTTTGTGAAAACGGGGAGCATCTGGCAAACTTGGCGAAAAAGCGTCCGATGCATGTAACTTTTTTGAATAAAGACTTTTCTGAATTCTGAAAACGCTATCATATTCACAGCTCAAATTGCTACCCTGAAATCGCTTTGTTGTCGAAGGAAATAGTTTTTGCAATCGTTTTGCAAAAACGTCGCGCGCGGCGGAGTGCGGCGAAGCTTTAAGCAGTATTTGTACAAGGAATGGAAGAGCAATCTGTATGCTTACTTCATAAATCAGGTGCAGGTGAGAGCATCTCAAGGTTTGTGTATGTTGAATTTTCGAAATCCTTCAAGAAACGAACTTGAGAACTTCCTGAAAAGTCGGGGTAATGTTGCGCAAGCCCCGGACTCTCAAATGAAAGTTTTCGAAAATTCAACCTAGACAAAACTTGAGATTCTCTTACCTGCGACTAATTTATGAAGACAGCATACAGATTGCTCTTCCATTACTTGTACAAATATGATCAAAGTTTCGCCGCACTTCGCCGTGCGCGGCGTTTCTGATAAACGATTGCAAAAACCATTTCCTTCAAAAACAGAGCGATTTTAGCGAACTTCCGCCCACAAGTCACATAGTTAAGTAGAAATTCGTCTGTCTATATGATAGAGTTTTCAGAATTCGAAAAAGTCTCCATTCAAAAAAGTTACACCCATCGGAATTTTTTGCCAAGTTTGCCAGATGCTCCCCGTTTTTACAAAACTCAGCGCTGGTATTGTACCTAATAAAATATAATTTCTGTAGGCAGTTAGCACCATGTGTCTCACATAGCTGCGAAACACCCTATGGCCACAATGACCCCTTTCCTTCCAGTGCAGACGACAAGGTTACAGTCAAGGTGATTAAATGTCTAACCAGGGTTGCGTGAAGGTCATTTGTTCCGAGAAGTTTACATACGACTGTTAGAACGCGACATGTGTCCGGAAACAATGGGGGGCAGCGAAGAGGAGAAAAAGGGTCATTTTCGGTGGAGTTCCCTGACTCTTGACTGTTTTTAAATTCGAATGGTGCATTTTTGATGCGAAAAGCTCCGTCAGTGGACTTATATGAGCCTCATTATAGGGCCAGACATAAATAGAGAAAAGTGTCGCATTCAGCTAACGACGCAATCAACGCCCTGGTTATGAACACGTGCAGCGTGGATATTGCCCGAAGCATTCCGCCGGAGTACAATTAGGGCCTACATAGTCGACCATCTCTTTTGTTGCTCGCTTGAGAAGAAGTTCTAGTTTGTGCACAAAAAGTGTGAAGGTTGGAAATCTCAGCCGAGAAACCTCTGCACACGGTACCTGATAAACGCGCTGCTTCAAAGATGACAGTGAGGAGCAAGAGCTGCTATGATAGATAAGTTGTGTTATATTGTGTGATGTTGTGTTACGTTATCCCACCTTATGTAGTCATGTTATACTACGTTATGCTATATTATTTTACACTATGCTGTATTATGTTACGTTCTGCACTGTAATCCTATGCTGTGTTATGTAATGTTATGCTACGCCATGTTATGATATTCTTAGTTACAGACCACGGCAACGAGAAAAGGCGGTGGTGCGGTTGCGTATTTTCACTAATATACTGAAACCATGCCCAAGTTCGCCATTAATCCTTAAAGAAACAGATGATAATTTCTTCTGGGTTATGGTTTTTTCTGCTTCCTTCATTTTTTTTGTCTTATTTCCGCGCGTATCTATAGTGTAGGCTCTAGGTGTTAGTATTATAAGTGTGGGGAAAAAGCGACCATTTATTCACGTTACGGTGTTTTTTTTTCATGCAAATCTAACAAAAAATTAAACCTTTTCCGTTGCTTATAGCAAGACTCCCGCAGAAGTGCCCCCTGGCACGGTTGACGGCATATTTTCAATTTTTTATCAACTTTGCAGGAAAAAAGCGCCAGACTTGAAAAACGGTAAGCTTTGCCCCCCCCCATTAAACACAAAACCGGAAGACCTGAGGTCTTTACAATACAAATAATACGAAAACATGCAGTAGGAATAAAACGAAAAAGTCAAACAAGCAGAGAGAACCATACCCCAGAGAAAAATTCGTTAGCCGTCTCCTTATCGATCAATGACAAGCTTGGAGCCGAAGCAGTCATAGCTACAATCTGCTCGGTGAAAGTGCGCAACCGCACCACCGCCTTTTTACGTTGCCGTAGACAGCATGCTGTCATGTTGTGCTATATCGTTCGTAATGCTATGATATGTTATGCCGACTGCGCTTAAGGGCAAGGTCCTGTCAAATTTTGACACCGCCAAAATGCGAGTTAGATGGATTGGGCTTAGCCGAACGCCGTCTAGACGCTTCACAAACTATTAGTCCGGAGAAAAAAGCCTTGAAGTCAGGGATTACGGTATTCACAGCTTGATAATCATGGCCAGAATGCAGGTATTTGCACGACAATTTTGAAAAATGCTTGAAAGATGACTAAAACGTGGCCGACTGACACTTGTGGCATGATGCTTCACTAAGATGGCCGGAATAACTTCAAGAAGATCGTTTTTCCGCAGTTTTCGCACGTTCCTTGGTACTGCATACCTGTAGCATGCGCTCGGGTTCAGAGGGAAATCTAACCAGCCGTTGCTTTTAACATGCATCCCAAAATAACAAACAAAATGAAGCAGTAACACTTTCCGCTTGGCAACGTTTTGGCCGGTGGAAAAATAACATATGATAAGACAACACATCGTAGCATAACATAACATAACATAACAAGTCGCCTTGCATAACATAGCATAACATAACATAGCAATTCCTCCTCACTGCCATCAAAATGAGCTACCTCAACAGCGAGGCTCTTCGAAAAGCAACCTGCCCCCGTGTCGTGCTGTTGAGGCTGAGGGGCTGCTGTAATGGCATTGCGGTCAGTGGGAGGAGGTCTACGTATAGCCTGTATCGATCGTTGAGCCTCAGCGTCGGCTGCGTCCTTTGCCATTATTTATAGACGACCCTCCAAATCGAGGTCCCTCACCGGGGCACGCCGACCAGCCAACCGATCGACCAACCGCCCTCAATCTCATCGGCCACCCGGTCGTCAGTCATTTCCATCATACTCATCCCACTGCACTTTAAAGCTGAAGGATGAACGAAGCGGAACATATGGAGTACCTCACTTTACATTTTGTTCAATAGCAAATGCCTTTTTCCTTTATACAGCTTCTATCCTTCAACTGCCTCTTAACGGGTAATATTGATGGCAACGTTGTGCGTTACATATCTATGTAATATTATACCATGCATACTGATTTCAGCGTATTTTAATACTCAGTTTTATTTTTACTTGGATTTTGTTATGCACCTAAGAGACAATCGTATGAAGTTATTGATAAGCAATCGGCGAAGATATAATTTAGCTCGTCATCAAGAATATGTGCAGTAACGTATGACATCAAGTAGTCGTACATATAAGGTTTTACAGAGAGACCATTTTATCATAGTCCGATAAGAATAGGACCTAAGGACCTTTTCAACAAGTTGCTCGAGGTTTTCACGCAACTTACTTCGTGTTTTCAGCAACATGTTTTCCCAGTTTTTTTGTGTTGAATACAAGTTTAAAACTAGCTATATCATGTTACATGCAATTTTAGAGCTTGCATATAGCATAAAATATTGGGGAAAACAAGAAGCTTGCAAGATAAACGTGATAACCTGCGTGAAGGTTTGGGTGACTTGCTCTATTGCCGCGGAGCTTCTGTGATACAGGATTTTGTTTGAAATTTTTCTACGCTGCTCTTGTCTATCACTCGGTTGGTAAATGTTATTTAGTGTGGTCTTGGTAGCAGCACCAGTACGTATAGCAGCACCAGTACCGGTTCACAAAAGCTTTTACACAAACATTTTTGCACCATAAATTTTTCATCGATTGTGCCATTTCATGAGGAAGCCGCACTGAACTATTAGTCGCTAAATAATTCGGTCGATAACTATCACTCCTCCGTTTTCCCGCATGTCGTTTTTGCCGCCAAGCAGCGTGGCGGTTTCCTAATTGAATGAATCGGATCATACAGACTTCAATTAGCGTCATCCTTGCACACTCCCACTGGAAGACCAAGCTTTTTTCACGATGTTCTGAAGGCTTCTTGTATCCTGTCTAGCCCTACTAATACTTCTTGACGACTTGCTTTCTCCGGTTAAAGCCCTCCGGATCCTCACCGTGATGCAGTCGAAGAAGCGTTTTGCCCGGAGGGGTGTGTCCTGTGGAGACTGGCCTCTTATGCGATTTCACGCACCAGTGTGGATCAAAGTAGGGACTTTCACCGTATCTGGTCAAACGACATTAAGTGCAAGAACAGGACCGAGCAGCGTTTTAGGTTGCAATTGTGGCCAACTAGTTTCTGACTCCCTAGATTTCGTCTGACCCAAATTCACCATCTAAAAGCTTGGATTAGGTCTAGTTTCCGCCTTGTGCTTTTTCTGTCTGTTTTCTTCTGCAAATGGCTTGAGCAAAATGTCCTCGATTCTTCTGCCTTTCTTCTGACTGTCTGCAATATTCTCTCGCTCTTTTGTTCTCGCGGCTGAATGCCGTGAGAAACAATTGGCCCAGGGGTGCACCGCCAGCTGCCCAGAACCGAACGACGGACGGATTTGATGTCCCGGTCGGAAGGAAGTGAGTGAAACGGCTGAGGTTTCAGTTGGACAACTGCCAGCTTCGTATTTTCCAGAACTTGTGGTTCTTTCGCGGATTCAGATATCAGCTCAGGTTCGGGCGAGACCCATGCCCTCGACTATTTTATTGTTCTTGAACTCCGCATTCACCTTCGAGAGCGATTCCCTATTATTTTCATTCGCATCGCTGCATTCTCGTCGTTTCTCTTCGAAGTTGAGCGTCGTGTCCTGAAATTATTCTCCGAACGACCGCAGGTCTGTCATGGCTTTCCCTATCGCTGAATAGCCCGAGGCAACCCCACGCCCGTTCGTCGCGCTGCAGTAATTACTTTGTAGGTTTATCGATGTCATTGGGCCACCTTTTTTCTGTCTCGTAATGGCTTACCACCGACCAATCACTCATCTATGTGCGCCATGATGATGGCGCCATAGAGCCATTGTTTGTGGGCTCATGAACTGTCATAGGATATTACGTCAGTTGAATAAACTGTAATGTTAACCTCTCTTTCTTGTTTTTTAACTCTGAATGGAGCCCCGTTCAATCCTCAGTTGTCTTTTAAAAATCTAATCAGGTTGAAAGTGGATGTGTTTTTGAGACGCCAAACCTTATAGTTAGATGATACTCTAGTGACAGAGGAACGAATACTCAGAAACTCTCCAACCTTTCTTGCATCAGGAATTCTATGAGTTCTTCAGTCTCATTATCAGCATGAGCCAGCATTTGCGCACACACAAAGTAAACTCATTGTTGACTGCTGTTGCTAGTGGAAGTGCTAAGAAGGGGAGTATACAATGCGTAGGTCGCATCTGCAGAAACAGATTGTATTGAATCGTGCGCAGCGCCAAAAACAACCATCTCGAGCAAAGATTGGGTGGAAGCGCATTTTCCTAACTATGAGCAGACTGAGAGCGTTTTGGACTTGTACGGATTTTCGGTTGAGCGTTCACTCATATCAAGTAGCAGGGTATCAAAGCGCTTAAGGAAAAGTTCCTGATTTGGCTTAAAATTCTCCAAGGGTGGTTACATGGGTCGCTGATCACGAATCTGAGGTTTATTTGTCGCTTTTTCAAAGTTTTCGACTTGAATGGTTTAAAGCATCCCAGCGGTCTAAAATGTTGAAGTCAAAACGCAACTTCCGAGATTTCTGGAATGCTGCGACAGATATGGTTCAAAATGTTTATCTAGGGGTTATTCGGAGTGCCTAAAGACACAGTTCAGCCTCAGGATCGATTTTTCGTTTTCTGCGTGTCTTGGAGAAAATATCACGCTGATCACAATGGTGTCTCCAGAATCGCTCAGAACTCACTACGAACGGAATTATGGTCCCTCACAAATTTTGAATTTGAACGGCGAGAAGTTCACGGACGAGTTGTCTTGAGTTTGTTCTTCCTTGTTATTCGCAGCCATCGTTTTGAAGCAGAACGCGATCTAAAGCCAGACCGAAAACAAATTGAAGAACATAGATTTTGAATAAAAATATTCGCGCTTCTCTTTCATATTGAAATCGTAAGCTTGTCGGTGGGCGTAACCCATTTTTCTCTCATGAGGGGGAGTGGTCGACTTTTTCTCGCTTATTCAAGCGAATTGAGTTTTCGCACCTGGCAAGCTTGCTATTCATGGTGGTTAGACCATTATATCAAAAATTACCCCTGAGGTTGGACTGTTCCTTTAACACGAATATGGCGTCCGTTTGTCGGTTTTCGACATAGTGGTACATAGATTACGGTGGGTAGACGTTACTTTGATCAGACTCCGATTTGACTCAAAACACTGTGTATGCACCACAGCAATCACCCGACAACAGGTATGATCTGGCCTTCACAAATCGGCAGTTTTGTATTCAACTCAGCCACCTTGTGATATCTTGTGATCACATACCATGCCATCAAGAAGGCATAAAATACTAAAAAACATGAAAATTCAATCTTTAAAAGGTCTCAGCTCAACTGGATCTAGTGCCCATTTGTGCCTGCCAGATGATTGCTCTTGTAACCGCACAGTTATTTTGTCAACTAGCCGAGGAATGCACAGCGGGTGTCGGTGGTGTAATGGTAACACTCTCGCCCAGAAAGCGTGCAATGCAGGTTCGAGTCCTGCCTGACCCCAAAGTTTTGTACTCAACTGAGCTACCTTGTGGTAACTCCTTTAATCTCGCATTCTTCTCACCTCTGTAGTGAGAGTTTGTCTCTACAAGGAACCCATGACATGCTGTCCGCTCAGCCGGAAGCAAACGAATCATTCACACTTCTTTGCCACTCTTTAAGTCATCCCTTCCGTTCTCCCTCTTCCTCTCCCACTCAGTCGTTTTTCAACATTTCACCCTGATTGCTTGTTGTATAACACGCCCATTTCTCTCGTCTGTGGTTGCGAATCGATTTTCGGCGCACGTTACACCTCTCTCTCATTCTCCCTCCGTTGCTCTCTCTCCTATTCATTCATTTATCTGAAATCCACACACTTAACCGTGCCTCAATGTATTCTAAATCCTCGTTATCCGAATCTCCAGATTTTTTCTCCACTGACGTCTTCGAATTCCTGCCCTCGAGATGTTCCAACTGAAGTGCAAACGCTCGCAGTCTGAGTGCTATGCAAGCATGACTGATTGCTCCATCATTGCCGTTTAGCTCTCTTTTATGACTCCGATCATAAATGTCAATCTCGCTGAATTCATTCTGCTGTAGCGTGACCAAAACCCTTTCCTCCAAGTTCGCGTCAGAGGTTTCGTTGAGAGTTAGCCGTTAAAACATGAAAAAATCACATTAGAGGTATCGTACGCGCTGAAAACAATTAATCGTTTTCTGGGCTAGAACCAATGGTTCGTCCCGCCTGAAAACATAGGTAGAGTTTGTTGGGTCCTCAACGCATTATTGTGGAGATGTAGGAGGTCGAACGCCGCGAATCTCGTCAGAAGAGGCCGGCCCTCCGACAGTCATCTGGCACCAAATGAGAAAAGAAAGTAGCTTATCAACAAGTGATGTAGCACAATTGAGTGGAAGTTGATAAAATGTATTACATGATTACGTGATGACATTCCTGGCGGTCGACTCTTCTTTTCTCAGAACTCGACTGAGGAAATTCCGGTCTGGAAAAGCAGTTTTTAGTGATTTTTTTTCGCGGTTTTTCCAACGAAGCTGCCAGTAGTATTCAGTGATTTATTTAAGCGTCCAAGAAGAACAAAAACCACTATGTAAGCTCTGGGGAGTCTCTAGTCAGATTACGATTCCGATTACCACCAGTGATGGGCCTGGGTGAGACATAATTGGTGATAAGGATGTTCCAACGAAAAAGCGACCGCTCCGGGCTGTGATAATCGAAATCAAGAGCTCACTAGAAAAGCCGAAGAGCATACCAATCAGTGTTTTGCAAGAACATGTCGAAGCGTTATCAAGACTGAAAACAGACCTCAAGAAGCGGTTTCTGAGTAACTGGAATGAAAATGCCGGCCATGTTGAGCGAGCTGCAGGCCTTCCGCGCGAATTTCAAACTTGGTGCGGAGTTTAAACCCTTTCCGTAGAGCAGATTATCGAAGACCTCTTTATTGCAATGAAGAAGAAGTTACTGCGTTTCCACTGAATTGTTCACCGTGAATTTTTCCCTAAAAATTCTTGTTAGCCCTTCAAGGCGTTAACCCTTCACTCGTGATAAGTTTTTGACTCCCTTTGAAACATGCCTTATTACAAAAACGAAAGAAGTTCTAACTGAATTACGCAGAAGCGAGTTACAGGAGCTAATTAGACCAACCGGCTTCCCTCATTTGCCCTCCCTCCGCCTTTCTACAAACAATAAATTCGTCAGTAGAAGTCGGTTTCAATTGCGATAAACTAAATGGACTTGCAAGTTTGATGCTGGGTGGTCCCCGGAATGTTGTTTGCTGGATTAAGCTAGGGAAAAGGAAAGGAAAGCCTGGGAATAGGAAGGAAAGTGTACGGTGTAGAGAGCAATAACTCTATTGTTCGGGGAGGGTCGCAGAAATTTTAGACACTGGAAAAAAAGATGATGGTGGTGGGAGTAGCTCCGATTCCGACAAATTACGGGACGCCCCGCTTGACCCTGCGGTCTACATAGACCTAAATTTCATGAAAGTTCCCTAATTTTCGGAACCAAATTTACTCTGTTCTTTCTGCGCGTCTGTGCAGAGCGGAGGAAGAAACAGCGAGAGAGTGTTTGTGAGAAAGAGACGCAGCACACGAACACAGACGCACGCGATGAACGGAACTCCGAAACAGAGGATACATTATTAATTACGGGAAGGACCTGGAGGGGACTGGATTTAAAAAAAATGGTTTTCCGGAGGATATGAGCCAACGAATCAACCAGGTTGATATAAGTAAACCTCATGGGTAATTCATAGGCTATCAACGTTTGAAATGGTCGAAGATGACAAAAATTGTCGGTGCCCACACACTCCTTGTTGTGTTCCGCCAGCTTGCTGTTGTCTGCGTTCATCTTGAGGCAAATGAAAAGTTTTTCGGGTGGAACGGGGGATGTTTCTGACAAAACCAGGCGTTCAAGAAGCTGTCTAGAGATTTCTCCGAACAAACGCGGACGTCTCGGGGCAACAAAACTAATCTTCAATCGGCATTGGTCTAGCTGAAGACATCCACTAGTCTGTGGGTGGTCTTTTATCGCCAGCTTGCGGAAACCGTCTTGAAATGAAAGATTACTCATAATGCTGTCTAGTCGACGTAAGTGTCGACCATCCAGAATTTCACCCTTTGCAACCTCCTTCATTATGGGTCATAGAAATGTTCGTTTCCGGAATTATTAAGCAGTTCGAAACACTAAAAATGGCCAAATTTCGCCTTTCTCCAGAAGGATCGATTGCCTTGATACAGACCATTCTGATTTGACCCTTTCCAATCAAACACTCACACAACAGCCTTTTGGGCTGTGTGTACTTCAGTCCCTGCCTCTCGAGATTTCTTCGTTTATTCAAATGACCAGCAGTTCACCTCGGTCGATGTCGTTTTTTGTTGGTTTCATGACGCTGGCTGGCTTCTCGTCGTCCGTTTTGCGGCCGGATTAGCCATTCATTGCGTGTCGGGGGCGACAGCCCTCGGGCGGCCGGACGGGCGCATTTATGGCTTTTCCTCCCCGTTCATGGCATTCATTTTTCATCCGACCGCCGCACCCTTTTTACTATATGAATCCTTTCCGTATATGCTACGTGCAGCCCATTGTAGCCAGTGAGACTATTTCGTTATTGATAGCATTTTATCTTTTAAATGGTTACCTGTTCACAGGGAAAGCAAGGTGCGTTTGTGGCGAGAGGCCCGCCTACCGCTTCGAAAGACCTGTATAGTCCTCCGAAACCATTGCATGCTGTTCCTCTGATTATGTACTATTAGTTCATTGGGCCTATACCTGTAGTATAACCCACCTCCATCTATCTGGCTTCATGCTGATTGATCAGGTGTTAACCAAGGGTTTAAGGCAGTGTTCACGAAGAGAAAGTTGCCAGTTTTTTTTCTGGCTAAAACGTAATTTTTGGTTCCCTCTAAGAAGATTAAGAACGGAAGTGCGACGAAAAACGGCCGGTGAGTGGGTGAAAATCTCGTGGGCCAGCCAACCCATTGGGCCACTCCGCCAACCTATAACAGTTTCCCTGAATTCGTGGTTAGATGAGCGATGGTTCCCGATCAAAAGCCCGTTCTTTCCTTCATTCTCAACGTCTCTCTTTACTCAGGTCAGCTCGCACACATCGGCTGCAAAAAACGGGAGTTACAAGTCTCGGACAACTCGTCCACAATGCTTCCTTAGCTGAACTTTGAGGGGCCATTACTCCGTTTCCAGGGCGTCTTGTGCGATTCCAGGGACATCATTGAAATCAACATGGGACCGTTTTTAAGATAGGCGGAAAAACAGAAAAACGACTTTTATCGTGAACACTGCCTTTAAGCAGTTTATTTCAGAAGTTATTTTATCTATTATTTATAACGAAGCCAAGTTTCCTTCGTTCTTCCGCGTGCTTGCTCGGAGAGATGAGAGAGACAGCGAGAAAGTGTGTCGAAGGAGACGCGGCATACACGCACGCGATCGACGGAAATAAATTTTACTCCGAAATTGAGGATACAAGTTAAGTGGCGCAACTTCCGCCTCCGACTGGCCTACTATCTTGGTGGGCTCCGATTTTCGAGTGTCCGAAGGACTCATGATTGCTGGCTGCATGACTATATTTGGTGATGACAGCGACAACAGGCAGGCCTTTCGCGGCAAACACCTTTATGTGTATGTAAGCATAAAGCAGTTCATCACATGACTTCCTATCGACCTCCTGTTGACAACTGAAATTGCTTGAGAATGTAGTCTTGATCGTGTGCGATTCTTTGTTTTTTCTACAAATTAGTATGTGTTCCAAGCTTTACTACTTCGGCTTAAATTTTACCGAGTCTTCAAAAAAGTTTTTTTTTCATTTGTTTTTGTCTCGCTTTTTTTATTGTCATCAGATATGAGCAAGTTTCCGATTTCGTGATGGTTATGCTTTTTGGCCTTTTGAATTATGAAAATGCCCCTAAAATGTTGACGAAATTCGAAAACAAACATTGGATCGGAATATTCCTGACTTTCCCGTCGTCAATGATTTTTCGCATTTTGATTCCCAAAATCAACATGATGTTCCCGTTTTCCGGAAATTAGTGGAAAATCCGTTCATCCTTGGTTGTTGTAGAGAAAAATAGTTGAGCGGGGCTTACTATATCCCAATTTTTTCGGAAAATTGGCACCTTCCCTGACAGCCGGGATTTAATCAAAAAAAGATTTTCAACTTGGAAACGCAAAGCAATTCCAACCGTAAACGCAACACGGATGCGCTACAGTGGACCCGAAGGAGCAAAACTTGAAAGGAAAAAAACGGAAAATTTTAAACGTTTCGATTTTGTCACTAGCTATTTTTTTCGAATTGTGTAACACCTGGAAACGGGAAACTAATATGTAGAAAAGGCCGTGCGGAAAACAGAAAACGCGTTTTTTCGCACATGTCAGTGGATGAGCTCCCGTCCATTGACCGATAAGGTGTTCTTGGAGGGGTTAACTCCGCCCCAACTTATTTCCTCTTTGGGGTATGGTATACTTTTGCGACACACGGTCGCGTCGCTCTGCACAGCGACAGCAACCGCCTCCCGTCCTTTAAATCTGTCGCTGTCGCAGTGCACTGCTTAGCGACAGCGACAGTGGTAGCGACAGGCTATGGCACATTTGCAGTATGTCAGCCCTCCGCGACACGTCTCTGCGACCCACACGCGACATCTGTTCCTACGACGACCGTTGCCGTTGCTCCGATGTGGGCCTCGCCACGATTTGCGTTAGATTGCATGCCTGTCGCTCATCACAGCGACAAAGTATACCATAGGCCTTTGAGAACCTGCTCTTTTCATGTTTTCATAATATGACCCCCTCCTCGCTTAGGCGACTTCCAGAGCCCACCAATCTTGCTAACTTACTTGCAAAGCTTTTTTCCTGATTCAATAAGAACCTAATTTTTTTGGTGGAAAATGATTTTGAAAAAAAAATCCGATCCCATTTCTATAAATGGCATTTTCAAGTTTTCTCATAAACTTTTCAATTTTTTCCTTTTTTCTCCTGCGACCTGTCTCCTTGCTTTCTGTATGCTGAAAAAAATTGAAAATGTGCGTTTTTTGAGTGACTAAGAGTTCAAATGTGAATTTTTCTCAAAAATTTCCCTTCTCGTGTATGACATCCCTCATGCCTATTCTGTGAATCCAACTAGTCTTCGTCACTCCAATAGTCTCTGGAGGATTGTTTCAGTTCCGACGAATATCAATCTTTTTGTTTCAATCGATCTCCCGTCAAGTGCTTGACATTACTGGGGCCAAGGTCGTCGCAATTTGCATCGAGGGAAGGGTGAATTGTCGCTCAATGGTTCACTTGAAGGCCTTCTATTGCCTCGGGGAAAAAACGAAAATTACCCCTGCCATTCGCGTGTTTAAGGACAAATCCAGTAGAGATCGAATCTGGCAGTCCTTCTCATCTAATTAGTGCATAGTTGCCGTCTACTCGATTAAATCCAGCTGGATAATATCGTCCTCCTCGTTTTTTCCCCGTGGTCGTAACTGGCACAGCTCACGCGCCACGGGTCGATGATTTCTGATGGGTGGAGGAGGTTTCAGAGTGATTTGACAGTTGTCGGTCTCATGTTGTGGGTTTGTTTGTTTGTTGACTCGCCTCGTCTACCCTCGCCTGCGCTCAACTCTCAAACTCTTTACCTTTGTCATTAACATTATTTACACTGGGACGGTGTCGTGGGCAGAGTCTGAATGCAGTGTATTTGATAGGGAAAGGGCAAAGGGCTAAGTCGACTTATTGACAGTTAAATATAGCGAAATTCGAGGCTGGTTCAGAGAAACTTAATCAATAGCCTGCATTGTCGGGGACTGTTCCACCATAGAAATTCCGCAAATAGCGGATTGCACGCTGGCGATCCCACAGATTAAATGTGCCCGTGTAGTGTAATTGCATAGCATCTGGTGCAGTAGCTGTAAACAGGGTGGACCACAAATTAAAGTGGCGCTTTCTCGCCAAAGCCATCGATCATTCAATCAATGCAAAAGATGTCTCGGAAGTTATTTGAAAATCCTAAAATTCCATGATGAACTTTTCATAAATTGCTTTCATTGGTAATGGTGCCTCCAAAAAGATCCATTCATTTACATTTTTTTCCGGAACTTTAGAATATGTAGACGCGCGTGTCATCGGATGGAGTCTGGAAGTGAGGGGGGGGGGAGTCGGTGAAGGGTCATTTTCTCAGAACCTTAAGAGTCCATTAAGCAGCTTTTTTAGATTTCATAAAACAGTCTGAAGGCACGTTCCCACCTCAGACTCGATTCTCCTTTTTTCTGCTTATCTTGGAGATAATTTCGCGCTGATCACAGTGGTGTCTCCAGAATCACTCAAAAATCACTACTAACGGAGTTATGTCCCTTCAAGGATTTTAAATTCGAAGGGCGATAAGTTTGTGGACGAGTTGTCCCGAGCCTGTTTTCCTCGTGAGGGTGAAGGGGGGGCAACGGGTGGAGGGGGGGGGTCGCAAAAATTTCGGCCTGAAATTGAAGGTTTTAGGGATCGCAAAAATTTCGGACCATAAATGAAAATTTGGTGAAGATATATCAAAAATTCTCGCTATTTTTGCTTGCAAAGGGAAGGAACACAGCATCGCTCAGGATTAGGCGCTTGAGCTTGACCATTGAACGAATTTTCGGCTTTGAACAGTTTTAGTAATCAAATATAAACCGCCCAGAAATGGCGCCTTGGGAGGGGGGGGGTGCCGCAATAATTCTGGATTTTGAAAAATAATGATGGTGGGAAGGGGGTCGCTTAGATTTCGAAAAATTACAGAACGCCCCGCTTGACCGTGTTCCACGTCATGCGCAATCTTCGCTCTGAAGCAGATCACGATGTGAGGCTAGGTTAATAGCAAATGGAAAAACATTAGATTTTGATCAGTATATATGTCGCGCCTTGTCCCTATTGAGATCGAAAACTTGTCGGTGGGCGTTACCCATTTTTTCTTTCATGGGGGCGTGGCCGAGTTTTTCCTCGCTTATTTTAGCGAATTGTGGTTTGCGCGCTTGATGAGGTTGCTATACACGGCGACCGGACTATAATATCAAAAATTCCCCTGAGGTTTTTTGTACCTTTAAAAGCGGTATTTACGATAACATCCGTATTCAAGTTTTCGATGTTTTCGTGTAGGTTAGACCACGAAGAAGATATGAATAGGGGAAAGTCCCCGCAAAACTCAAATACCGGAAAAAACTGTTCAGAGAAACCTCCGGAATTTTCAATTACGCCTGTTTGGTGTGTTTAGGGGTATTGCCGACAAAGCATCGAACCTACCATCGGAAACGGTTTTGCACTTCAAAATTCTTAGTTAGTGATTTTGTTTTCTGCTCCTTCCACCGAAGGGCTATTGGACATGCTTGGATGATAGCATCCTACGCGATAAAATTTATTCAAAATTTGGAAACTGTTTCTCTGGTGGAAGAAACGCAGCACAACTCTTAGGCCTATTTTACACTTCCATCGCTGATCGCCGCGATGACATGTTTTGAATACAGATCGGCGTGCTACGCGATCTCGATCGATGCTCGCGGTTATCATCCCGTCGCGTCGCGCTGCGACCGAACCCTGAAAGAGGCCTTATATGACGTGGGCGGCGTGATCCAATGGGTGGGCTGGTCCACGAGGTTTTCACCCGCTTCCTGGCCGTTTTTCGTCGTACTATCTCCTTCTTACTCTCCTCAGAGAAACCCAATGTGTATGTTTTTGCCAAAAAAAGGGCGATTATTCCTTCTTAGGAATTGTGGCACTATGAGGTTGCAAAGTGGATGCTCCAAACTTTGTTCTGTGTGTTATCTAGACCCAAATGTGACGGTGACTCCATAAATAAGGTGGCTGAAATATATTTTGCGAAATAAAGCTTATGCTAACGTACCGAATCAAGCGTTTAAATCTACCGAACTCCTTTTGTAGACTAGTGAATACAGAAATTTCTATTTCATTTTCAATCCCTAATACATGCTTTGATCCTCAGAAGCGTGTTATTCACATCCTCTTCGCATCAGTTTAGCATTTAGTGCATTGTTTATGTTATTTCTTGACGCGTCCCTGAGAGCGATGCAGATGCTGCTTAGAGCTAATCCAGGCTGCCTGAGCGGAGGCAATGACAGGGAATAAAGGGATTGGAATATGACGGGAATGGACGGGGGCGTCTGGCAGGCACATAAGGCCGTGGTCGGTCTCGTCTCTGTTTCTGTTGCTCACGATCATTGCCAGATCTGCATCACAACATTGCTACCCCTATTCCAACAATTATATGTACACAAATCCATTTTTGTTCTTAGAACAGATCATTGTTCCGAGAATAACCCCGAGCACGTTTTTTCTTAACTTTTTTTTCTGGTTTTTGTCGGAGGATTTCCTTATCGTCGTGAATCGTAATTTCTATGCGCAGGGAGCACTCTCTTCGAATTTCTCCGTTTATTTCTCTTCCGAAATTCGTAATTCAGCTTACTGTGAAAAAAAGTATTCTGGACTACTCACTTGAGAGGACCTGCCTGTTGTGGTGGTCCGCATCTTTATTTTTATCAATTGTCATTTTCTTTTTTTTTCTCGTTAACAACTCGCAATGGCTGAAAAGTTTCAAGCCTAGAATTCATGGTAAGGAAGAATCTTTTTTAATGTTTAAAGCGTCCGGTTATTTTTAAATCTTTGATGATACCGTTTCGGCTGAAGCTGAAAATTTTGTCTCTCGAAATTAGTCTGTGTCGGCATTGATTTGGAGAGCCCACAACTACGTGGCGCGGCTGACGCGACGTTACAATAGCACCGCGATAGGAGCTTGCATGATGTCAGAGTGAAGTTACAGTCGGCTTGAATCGCATTGACAGTTCGCGTTCTTTATTGTGTGTTGGCCCAAACTTGGTGCGCAAATGCTTCAACATACGTCTACCACGTCTGCGCCAACGCACAGAAGGAACGCAACGTATCAGATTTTCGGAAATTTTAGGAAATCAATGCTCGAAAAAGTGCGCTTAATCGTATATCATGAAAAATCTATTTTCGAAAAATCCACTTATTCGAAAATTTCGAAGATTTTTTATTCGAAAAATTTTTAAAAACATATTCGACGATTGCGCTCATTCGAAAATTTCAGCAAATTATTCACAAAGAAAATTCTGCTCTGAAGATTCCAAAAATAAATTTTTGATTATTTCTTTTTTTAATTTTGATTACTTTTGATTCGAAAGTTTGAAAAATCGACATTCGGAAATTTCGTTGGTTAAAAAAGTGCAGAAAATCAGGGTTCGAAAACTGCTCTGAAAATTGCAAAAATCAATTTTTGATTAATTCGTTCATTCGAAAGTTTGAAAAAATCGATATTCGGAAATTTCGTTGGTTTAAAAATTGCAGAAAATCAGTGTTTGAAATAAACTGTCTTGAACTGAAGAATAAATATTCAAGAAAATGTGGTATTGGGTGGTTGAAGCGGGACCAAAATTGTTATAACCTCTTTATTTGGCTGACGTTTTTGCGATTTTCGCTTTCTTCAGAAATTTCTTTTAAAATTTCACTTCACTCAATTGTCATCTTCTTCAAAGGAAATGTTTATTTAAAAATTTCAAAAATCATTCATTGAGAAACTTGCATCAGAAGAAAATTCTAGGAAAATCAAGACTTGAAAAATGTAACTACTCGAAATTTCTAAAAAATCGATAGTCTGAAAGCTCCTCAGTCCTCAGTTCAAAATTTCGAGAAAGCGTTAGTCTTAATAATCTCCGCGGAGCAGAGTGAACTTCGCTTCGAAATAAAGTGTAAACTCCGTCAGAATGAGACTGCCCGTCCACGGGATGAGCGTGCGCCTCGAGCGGCCGTTGTAATTTGGTTGGCAGGAATATTAGATGAATAGGGAATAATGAGCCAGTAAAGTATGGATGCTTGTCCTGAAAACGCATTCGTGAAGGCTGCATGACACGCACGCCCACCGCATGGGCGGACAGGCATTTCACGGCCCGAGTCATTTTTTGGGAAGCCGCGATGGAGCTGAATGACGCGCTATAGTTCGATCGATAGTCATTCCATGGCGTCCGCGCTGTGTATGTAGCTGCGACGCGGCTTGGTACAAAAATGACGCTAAGGCTTAATGCATACTTCCCGCGACGGGCGACGCGACATAGTATTTGCTATGTAAATCGACCGAAAATCGATATCGCTGATATGCACTGCCGCTGTCGCGCGTCGCGAGAAGTATGCACTAGGCCTATTGCATACTTCCCGCGACGCGCAACAGCGACAATGCATATCAGCAATAGCGTCGCCCGTCGCGGGAAGTATGCACTAGGCCTAAGGACTTACAGTCGGCACGGATCCTAGTGATACTTTGTGTTCTCCAGTGAAGGTTGGTGCAAATTCGGCGCTCCCACATATGTTATATGTACGATATGGCACCGAGTTTGCGCCAACTTTCAATAGGGAACGCAAAGTATCACTAGGATTCATGCCGACTGTATATAGAATAGAGTGTAATTAATGAATATCAACTGGAATACTGTGCTTCTCTGGGCAAAATTCCGGTCCGCAATTGCGTCTCGACACGCTTTGCGGCAGCACGCGCTTGAGTCAGGCGAGTTTCCAGCGCCGAAGCCGACTCGATATGACTTTTTTATACAGTTTTCTCCAACTTTGTTTACTTTCTAGTTTCTAAAACCCACCTAGAGTCAACAAATCGGCGGCTGCAGCGCTGGAAACTCTTCCGACTCGGAAGCGCGCGGCCGCAAAGCGTGTCGAGACGCAATTGCGGACCGGAATTTTCCCAGAGAAGCACAATTTGTGGTTTTTTTTTCAAATCGCAAGTCAATTGTTGTAACGTGGTTACTTTCGGATGAACATGTTTTTACCAGCATTCCTGGGATGAAATCGACCAGTAAAATCGATGAGACTGCCAGCTTTTTTTCTTCTTTCTAGCATCTCTAATTCTTCCTTTCACCCAATTTTTTTTTGCCGGCAAAATATCTTCGATTCTCGTTCTGATATCGTCCTTTACTCTCTCGCCGACGCATTCCGCAGAGTTCGCCCTGAATTTTTTCACACCTACACGATTTTTCATCTTCTTGCGAGATCTCCGTGTATGTTTTCTATTTATCACGTGCTCTTTTTATCCCCCCTCTGTATGTACCGGTTCCATCTGACTCTCTCTGTAGGTGTATCCGTGTTCTTCTGCCGAATCTCGGACGGACGGACCCGCTTGCGGAATTGGAGCTGTGCCCGGCAGAGATTTAGGAATATACCTTCATAGGCAACGCATTCTACAATGGTGAGTGAGATTGATTTTGATTTTTTTCTGAAAGTTTTTTGTTTTTTTTTTCATTTTACATTCATCATCTGTCTGTACTCCATTATTATAATATCGATTGCTAATGGGTTTAATGGCGGTTTCCGCGCCGCCGGGGGCCAGCATTGTCCGTCCCGTTTTCGCCCGACGGCTGGGCGTTGGCCCGCTTTCTCTCACCTCATGTCCAGATTTATCCGCCGAAAGTCATCATTTTTCATTGTCACAATCATCGATCTTCATCGTGCTATTCGCTCCTATCTGGTTTTTCTCGCATTATGTTTTATTACAATTATGCGCCTAAAATATCAATTTAAAGGCAGTACATTAGTGGGGTCGTACGGGCCCCAGAAGAGCCCTCACGAAGTTGGAAGAGTTGAAAACGAGTTGAAGTGCCCGTATTTGAGCCGTATTGAGTCACAGAATCATCCTTTCCCCGCCCATCGATACGGGCTCCGCCCCTCAATACAAATGTTCAATGCTCGATTACGGTCATTTTGGCTCATTTTTTACGCTTCTAAGGTCGTAAGAGTTCCAGAAAGGTCCTCACGAGTACACTAGCTTCGTTATCCCAACGAATTTGTATCTAGCTCCGCTATTTCAGCCAATGCGGTAGAACTCGTCCACTTCTGGGCCAATATAGAACGAACCGTTATATCTTCATTTCAGTTGATTTTTTTTCCGGTTTTTTCGTTATCTCTGAATATTAACAGCTTCAGACCTTCGATTCATTCCATAAAATTGATATCATTTTTGAGCGTGTATGCTGCCTTTAATTAAATTAAATTATAGTATTTCTTTGCTTGAGTTTTCTAAAAATTCTCCCGATTCTCCATGGGGCTGAAATAGCTGATTGAAGGTCTCAGCTGACTTGAGGTTTTCAGAGGTTGCATCCATACCCGGTCCATCTAGCACTTTTAGCCAGTGTGCGCACTCCTTGACCCCTGAATTTCCTTTTTGGCTCTATTCTATCGCATCTCGTGGAAACGTGGCCTGGGGTCGAGTCGAATAATTATTCTAAGAAATCGGATTTTGATCCGTCGCAAAATTTGAATGAGTAGTTTTTTCATTTCGAATATTAAAGGCAGTGTTCACGATGAAAAAGTTACCCGTTATTTTTGGGGCATAAGCGTAAGCTTCGGGTCCCTATAAAAATAGTGTGAAGGGAAGTACGACAAGAAACGGCCAGGAAGAGAGTGAAAAGCTCATGGACCATACACCCGACCCATTGGATCACCCCGCCCACGTCATATGGCAGTTGTCCTGCCTTCGTCTCACCAGAGGAATAGTTGCCGAATTTTGAGTATTTTTCATCGCGTAAGATTCTAATATTTAAACATGTGCGTTTGCCCATGTTATTCTTTGAGAGTTTTCGATGCAAAAAGCATAAAACAAAATCATTTACCTAACAATTTTGGTGCGCAAAACCATTTCTGACGTCAGTTTGATGCTTTGTCCGCAGTCCTCTGAACATACGTATTTAGATATTTCAGAGGTTTTTTTTGAACAGTTTCCTCCAGTATTTGAGAGTTATGTGCAGATGCACCTGATTGACCTTTACTGCTTGGTCTTAAAACATCGTAAACTGGAATACGGTTTTTTTATCGTGAACACTGCCTTTAAGTTTATTTGTGAAAATTAGGTCATCTGACTTTCTAATATTTGGTTCACTTGAGAATTGTTTTGAATTCTCTGGGTGTCGAATATTTCACTCAATCGATGCATTCGAGAGAACGAAACATTCGATTCTTCGAATCTTCCAGCCGTTCGGAAAAACTCAGTCAAAATTCGATTATTCCGCTTTTTCTGACTGTGAGATACAGAAGAAATCCGATTTCTCGTTCGAATAATCGACTCATTTCGGATTTCAGGTTATTAAGTTCTCAATATATGTCCATAACCGATTCGGGAAGTAGAATTGTGCAACTCTGAAATTTTCGGTGTTTCTGAAGGGTCAATATTCGAAAATTCGACCATGAAGAGTTCCTGATTCGTTTTTGGGTATTATTCGAAAGCCTTTTCGGAATCTTTCAGTTTTGTAAAATTTGTGTTCTTTTCACGTTGGTTCTTTTTTGCATTTGTGTATTTTTCTTGGTAAAGACAAATGACGACTTCAATATTTACCTGATTCTGATCGAGATAATTTTTTCGAATGTATTCGTTCAACCAAATGTTAAATTAAGAAGTCCAAAAATTCATTTATGCGGCATTTATGAAGTCCTGGTAAAAAAAGTATTCGGATTCTTCCAAAAGAAAACTACTTTCGAAAATCTTCCTTCAGTTGAAAAATCTCAAAACCCGTCATTCGATTTTTCCGTTCATAAGAGAACTAGCGTCGAGCTTCCATCTTTCGCCAATTCATTTTGAAACACCTTTAACAAAAGTCTGATTTGAGCTGCCCTTTCGAAAACTCTCGAATTCATTTTTTTTTTTTGGAAAAAAATGACCTAACGTTTCTTGTAAAAATCTATTTTCCGAATTTTTGTTCTCTCAATTCTGAATCAACGAATTATGCAGTCCGCATAGTGTCTCTCAAAGTTCTTGAATCAATGGATGAATCAGCTTTTTTTTAAATTCTGGGATAAGCTATTATTTATCAAATAATTCTGTTCAAAAACAGAAGCCTTTCTCTTCTGGCTCAAGTTCTGCAAATTGTTCTCTGCTGCGTTGCTCCACGCAAAATTAGCCGTTGATTTACCTCCTCTCATAGCTCGAGGCTACTTAACCCTTCTTCTCGTTGAACAGTGTTTTTAGCGCCTCAAGATATCATCTAAATGCGATTGTGAAGAGAGTTTTCGCCTACAACAGCGTGTCTTAAATCATTTGTTTTTCCTTCCTCACGGCGCGATTTCGAGAGAATGCTGTCGTGTACTTTTTTGTATACAAAGTTCGCCACTTCAAGCTGTTTTGGCCGCTTTTGCGCCTTGTAGTGAGAACAAACTCTAGTTCAAGATTTTTTTTTAGTTAAGATAAATTGAGAAATTGCCAGTCCATCCCTTTCCGGTGTATTTGGGTGTTTTCAACTTTTTTCGAAATTATTGATTGACTCGAATATTCATTTTCGAAAGTATCCAGATATATGAGCCCTCCAATTAGACCATATTCGATTCGCTCGAATTATATCAATTGAGAATTCTCGAACGAATGGATAATTCGAAGTGCTGCTGTCCACATTACTTGTGGCGGAATCAATAAATTTTTCGATTGGTTCGAATATGCCACTGATTCTAGAATTTGAATTATTAGTCAATTTTCAAATATTGTGTTCATTCTGAAAATGCAATCAATCGGGTAATTGGCACAAAGAACTTAGGTAATCAATTGTTTCCAGTTATTATTCAAAAATATCCGAAATTCCCAATCAATTCTGATTTTTTAAAATTAAATAAATATCAATAATTCCCCGAATATTGTTTTTATTGGAATAAATGTAAAATTGAATAAATTTCAATAATTTCCCGAATATCATTATTATTGGAATAGAGAAGAGTGTTCCGAGTATTCTCCATTTCTGAGTGAAATTTATTTCCGTTACTCGCGTGCGTGTGCTCTTGTGCGCTTCGTCTCCTCCCCCACACCTAACTGTCTTTCCCCTCACTCCGCACACGCACGCGAAGAAACAGAGTAAATTTAGCTTAGAAATAGAGGATGTATATTCACCTGTTTGAAAATTTTGAAAATAAAAAAGCTGAGAAAATCCATCAATTGAAAGTTTTTGAAGAAGGGCGATATTGATTCTTCATTTAATCGATAATTTTTAATAATGTTATATTCGTATTATTCTTTCAATGGAAAAATATCCGATTTGAAGGCGGAGTATTCGCAATCTGTGAACGTGAGAAGAAAACACTGGACTTCCCGATTATTACATACTGTCCCTATCGGAGCGAAATTCCACTCCGCAGTCGCGGCTAGCCGCTGTTGCAGCACGCAGTGCGATGATACCTTTCCTTCCCTATTGAAGGTTGGCGCAAACTCGGTGCACGTCTCTCATAAAATATGGCACCGAGTTTACGCCAACCTTCATGAGGGTATGCAAAGTATCAGTAAGACCCGTAGTGACTGTATTATACAGTTCTTCTCTGGACCAAATTCCGGTCCGCAATCGCGTCTCGACACGCTTTGCGGCCGCGCGCTTTCGAGTAGACGCGTTTTTAGCGCCGCAGCCGTCGCTCTGTTAACTCTAGGTGGGTTAGGAAACTGGAAACTTAGCAAAATTGTAGAAAACTGTATAAAAAGCGACATCGAGTCCGTTTCAGCGCTAGAAACTCGACTGACTGGAGTGCGTGCTGCCGCAAAGCGTGTCGAGACGCAATTGCGGACCGGAATTTGGCCCAGAGAAGCACAGTAAAGGGTTTGGTCTGTGTGTCTGTGTGGGGTCTGTTTGCCCACGCGGTCGGCGTGCGTGTCGAGCTGTCGTCGCAAAGACATTTTTCTGACGAGCCCTCTCACGGCTCGAACAGCTGACTGGGGTATTGTATATTATTCATCTCGTATCCCTGCTAATCAATCTATAGGTTTGAAAATGTCTCCGCGGCTGACGCTCGACACGCACGCTGACCGCTTGGGCGGACAGTCTCGTTCGGACAGACTCTACATCGAAATTGAGTAACTAAGTGAAATTTCGCTCAGTTGTTGCTTACAGCTGAGCATTTTTTGCTCGGACAAGGTAGTCCTAAACCAGCAGCATATTCGAAAAGTGAAGAATTTCTGCTCTGTTGTTAATGCAATTTTTATGGTTTCCCAAATAAATCGAATGTCCAGGAAAAAACGAGAATTTTCATTTTAATCATGAGTTGAATACAATACACATCGGAATGCGGAAAAAAGCCGGATAGATATACCTGCGATTTTGCACTTTTTCTAGTTTTACGATTTGCGATGTATTTTGGCGTTCTGATTTTTGAATTGAAATTAATAAAATTAAATAAATTCGTTCCCCGTTCAAATTCAGCAGTGACTTTGGGGTTGGGGATTCCCTGACTTCTTTTTTTCTCAGTAGCGGTCAGTTATATATTCGCAGTTTCTGTATAAATTTGAGTCAGGGGCAAAATTTTGTTGACCTTACTTCTAAACCCAGGGTTGGTAATTGATTCATCAGAATGTAGGTGTCAAATCTCTATATATCCTTCGAATTCGCCACATTTTTGTGACACCTTGTGACACTGCGCGTCTTTCAGCAATAAATTCCAGAGTTGAATTGATGAGAATTTTTCACACTTCTGCCCTCTGACGTTGCAACAACTGGGCGCCTAACCTTAGCCTTTCAATGACACGAAAATGGATTGCGGAAAAAAGGTTAATCTACTCTGTGAAGTTTCCAAGTGGGCAGTTTGCACTAATCGGCTTAGTGCATACTGGTTCGTTATTGATTTGTCTTCTAGAGAGAAAAAAAAAACGTTTTTCATACAAGTGTCGGTGTTATCAATAGGGGCAGAATGCGACAATGTGGCTGCCTTCACAGATGAGGTGTGATGAATCAGTCGCCGATGTCGTACATAGTCATCCGGACACATTTCAGTCCGATTGTTCACCTTCTTCTGCTCCAATGATCGTCCTTTTGCATTCTGGGATCGATTCTCTTTCACTCAGTGGGCGTCATTGTTTTTTGCATGATTCGGAGAGACATCTTCTGCGCCTTTCCCTATATTACGTCTAAATATAGCTGCCGATTTAGCAACCACCAGCCATATGTGGCCCTCCATTCTATTCAAGAAGTTCAAATTGTATCACACGATTAGGAAGACATTCCGCGTCGTTCATCTCCCGCGGACTGTGAGCTCCGACGCTTTAAGCTACGCTTCTGTCGTGGAAGCGTGAGGTCAACATAGCTGCGTCGCAGCTAGCTGTCTTCAGGAGATGAACTATACCAGCCTTTTCAAACATAAGATACTATTTTAGTTGTAAAGTACTATACCGGTCATATTTTTCTGCGCTTTGGACGAGAAAAGAGCGTCAAAAAGCGTTTCTTTTGCCGATTCGTCACGATTATGTTCAGGGCAATCCATTTGGGATGTAAAGAGATTTCTGAGATCCACATTGGAAGCTTTCGATTCGAAATGATGATGCACTCCACTCGAGTGGGCGAAACGCGAACGCTGAGTTCTCCTAGCAGACGGTTTTCATCAAGGATGTGCAGAGTTCCGCGTTCCGAAACCTGCAGTTTCGTGAATTTTTGTAATTCCGCGTTCCGCATTCGAAGACCGCAGAGAATTTCCGTTTCGAAAACCGCATTTCCGCGCATTTCCAGACGTCCCGCGCCCGGTTTCCGAAACCCGAGAAGAAAATTATGTGTCCAACCCCGAAGATCAATTTCCGAATTTTTGTGTGTTTATTCAGCTCATCCCTGGTCCTGATCAGGAACTTGCGGAAATATATGTTTTAGTTCGCCATTTTGGGGTGCGGGAAGGGTGGTACGCCGCGCGCGGCGAAGATAGATACGCGACGCATGTTGCGTCACGGCGTACCACCATGGGTCGATTCTTCGCTGTGTACCGTGGAGGTAACACAAGTAAAGCGGCTGCATTCCACAAGAACCGTCTTCTGACGATAGGACATTCCATCTCGGTGTATATAACCCAGAAATGTAGAATTCTTACTGATCTCCATAAGAACTAACCATATTTCTAGAAATAAAGCGACAAAAAAATCATTCCTGTGTTACCGATAAACGCTTGCTTTTAAGAACCTAATTTCTGGTAATTTCTTGCAGTGATCCTTTTATATGAGTGGTAGGCGAGTTTCCAATCATCTCGTTGAAGGGAAATGTCCCAATCAACGCTTGGTGGTACGCCGCGACGCGACGCGCAACGCATGCTCCTCGCCGCGCGCGGCGTACCATCTGGCCGCCACCCGCCATTTTGTAGCATTTTGATGAGTTATACGGGTAAAAATCTGCAGGTGACGAAGCATAACATTTTTGAGTTTTCCGTTTTTTTTCGTTTGCGTTTTCAATATTCCGCCTTTCTGGCACTTTTTGACGTTTCTAGTTTCTTCATACTTTTTTCCGAACATTTCTGGTGTATATTTACGAGTGAGTGTGGTGTAGCCCATGAATAAAGGCGGACATAGTTTCTAAAACTGCTCCTAAAAGATTAGAGAGAATTGCAGTTCTATCTTCTTAATTCTTCTAGGAACATCGTGGGTGCTCCCTGAAAAGGGCTTCACACGAAGGTCCCATACGGGGTCCAGCGAGGCGTTGTAACCGATCTAGATGGAGCTACGACCCCTCTCTCATAGTGGCCAAAATTTAGAAAAAATCCAAACCTGTTGCGGAATTCTTCTCTACCATGTGAAATTTTGGCCTAAACTTTCACGATCCCCTCCTCAAATATGCTATTTTCCCCTTTCCTGTCCAGAGTTTTCACGACCCCCCCCCCGCCACCCACCCCGTTGTGCCCTCTTGAAATTTCGCTGGACCCTGGTCCCAATGTCTGACATCAACGAGGACCATTTTTCGAGACGCGGAAAGTTCAGGGCATTTCGTTTGCTGTTTGGATCTAATCACTTTTTTTTCGAAAAAAAAAACGAATTTCGCCAATTACTGATATTACAGGGCTGAACTCCGTAGACGTGGATGTGAAAGCTTGCAACTGGAAGAAATCAAAAATTTAATTGCACTGATTCAGGTGAACCCCCTCTAAATGACGATCTAAGACCTTTGTTTTGGGGGTATAGACACAGTCATACATTCCCAGCTCAATTCCTTCGCGTTTCGCGCACTCGATTTATTGTGCCAGGTCTATGCGCTTTGTTCAATATTGAGCCATGCGCCATTTCAGAAGAAAAGAGCTCTCGTTGCTGATCCCGAGTATCTTCTTAGAATATCAAATAGAGCTTCTGGAACAGATGTAGGTTGAGAGGGCTAAAAACATTTTTGCGTTATTTTTACCCATAATGCAAAAGTTATGACGGGTGTGGTATTTTATCCATGTTCTGTTCTTGTCATCAATTCCTCTGGTTCTTAACTTTTCTGGAACACATGACTCCAGCTATTCGTCACTTCCGTTGAGCTTGTAATAACTCATGGCCAATGTCTTGCTAAGATAGTGTTAGTCTAGTTGACAGCCGTCGGAAGTTGGTCATTCCCTCGTGCTCCTAACCGGCTCTCGACTCACACAACACGGAGTTATCGATATATGTCCGCAACAATCTATTTCCCTCGTTTTTCTTCTCCTTCAGCCAATATCAACCCTCATTTTCATCTGTTGTTGATGTCGTTTTCACTACTGGCTGGCGGAGAGCATTTCATGGGTGAGAGTTGTTTTGGCTGTGACGAACGTTGGAACATCCTCCCGTCCGTGTTTTCGCAGAGTCCTCGCCGACGACGTTTTGCCGTATTCCATTTGCCAAAAGGAACGAGCGTCTCCGTCAGCTTCAGCGTTTGCTGTCTTTCACGCATCATAAGATGCCACCCTTCCACAGGTTTTTTTTTGGGGAGAATTCTGATAGATAGCAACGGCCTCCGTTCCTTCCCTGTTTGTCTGCTCTTTTGTGGGGACGCAAATGCTTTTCAAGTCAAAGTCAAATTTTTCTCTGTGATTTCGAGAATCCAATGACGTATTTGACTAGATCGGCTGGTTTCCACCTGACGAGGTCAGTTCCTATCATCGCCGAGTTGTGCCGTCGTACTGAGCCATGCACCTTTTGTCGCGGTCTTCAACCACAATTTGAACACAATCCAGCCATTGGTCGCTATTCCACTTCCTGCGAAGTAAAACATCGCGCCTGAATTGCCTTTCAATGCCGAGTGATTCCAAATCCTCCTTCACCACATTTCACCACATCCGTTCAAAACTTTTGCCTACGTCCAGGCGGCCGTTTCCAGACAGGACTAGTAAGCATTCTTAGAGCTTGTTGAACGAGACGATCTGGTGGTCTTGTTAAAATGTGCTCGAACAGACGAAGACGACCTTTCTTTGCCGCTTGACATGGCGTTGGGAGATGTTGGCAATTCTGTCGTGTCCAGCGTTGATGTAAGGCGTCGATTTCGTTGTACAGATCGTCGTTGTGACACATCTGCGGCAAGAAATATCCAAGCAAACGTCTTGAGAGCTTCCTCTCCTTATACTCCTTCCTTTCCATCTGCGTCTTCGGTGCTGTCCCGGTCTCCGATCCGTACTTGAATCAAGTAAATTCATCTGAAGGAGACTGCCCGCTCACGCGGTCGACGTGCGTGTCGAGCGGCCGTCACGAAGGCATCTCGAGAATCTGGGCTTCGATCAGAGAGAATATTTAAAGGCACTGTTCGCGATAAAAATCGCTTTTCTGTTTGTTTTTTGCCTATCTTGAAACCGGTCCCATTCTGATTCCAATGATGCTTCTGGAATCGTACAAGACCTTCTGGGAACGGAGGTATGGTCCCTCAAAAATTGAGCGAGGGAAGCATAGTGGACGAGTTGTCCGTGGCTTGTAACTTCCGTCTTTTGCAGCCAATCTATGCGAGCTGACCTGAGTAAATAGAGAAGTTAAGAATGAAGGGAAGAATGGGCATTTTGATCGGAAACCATCGCTCAACCCACGATTTCGAGTGTTCCTTTGTTCACGTCGAGGGGCGGAAAGTGGCCGGACTTGCCCACAGCGGCGGAGTTTGCCCACTTTTCTGAGCCGTTTTGCGGCTCCTGGGTAGCTTTTCGTCCCGTTTATTCGACGCTGTTCTGCTTCTGAGAGCCACGAGAAACGTTTGTCACGAAAAATTCGAGGATAAAGTTTATCGCGAGCAGTGCCTTTAAGGATGTGTAAACAATATTCTAATCAGCTCTTTGCAGCCGTGGCAAGGCTCGTCCAAATTAGCACCTTTGCGACGGCTGCTCCACACGCACGCCGACCACGCGGGCGGACGCTACTGTTTGAACAGACTTTACGTATAATCCTTTGATAGCGTTTTGAGTCTGCCGGTCGGTTACTAGTGGAGCACTAAATGCCCTAGGTTGAAAATGTGCACCCAATTTACATATAAGCCCCCCCTGTAGCCGGCAGCAACTTTATTGGAAAGACACACTTTTGAGTATAGACAGCTTCATGAAAACAGCTTACAATGAAATCGAGAAATGCAATTAAACCTCAGTAGTAACAAGGTAACTACAGACAAATCTAAAACCCAGCAGGAAAGGAACATAATCCAGTAGGAGGGAAGGATTTCAGTGAATCTAGTCTGAAACTTTCAATCACACTGTTTGATCAATATTTTCGCTTCCGAAATCATTTAGGAATCGATGAAACTCGGGAACAGTAACCGTCGTACTGCACGCCTTTTGTGTGCCTGCTCAATAACTGTCCGTCGCGCATCGTCCCCTTTCTGGGGGTTTGCACGACAATTCAGCTGATCTATTCGCCTTCTGTGAATGTCAATAACTAAACAAAATGCGCAACGAGTTTTTTATTTTTTTTACAGTTCTCAGAATCGATAGATCACCGAGTTTATGGTGAGCTGTTTTTAACCAAATTAATGGCTGAGGATTCTTTCCCTTATGCGCATCCAACTCAACTCTTCTCGTCGTCCGAAAGTGTCGTCGCATCCCCCCCCCCTCCCCACACCCGCATGTTAATCCCCAGAGGGACTGTTGAAAGTCCAGTGGAGTCGGACTTCTGCCGCATCATATCGATTCGGATTCCAATGCTGTAATGCGATAATCACCGCGCTAGGAATGGCGCTACACTACGGAACGCACGCGCTTTTCGCTCTCCTCTGACACTCAGCTGCTTCACCCCGTCCCTCCCTGCGCTATTGATGCAGCCGCACATTAATCCTCTATTGGCATCAAATCGGACGTTTAGTCGGTGGTTTTTAGTCGATTAGAAACGGCCTTCATCGGTCTGAAGGGCTAACTGATACTGAAGTTGACAGTGAAGGTGGAGAGTCTTGACTACTATGGTGCCCTGAGTCGATCACGAATGAGCGAATAATCCGTTGTATGAGGGCTTATTTAGGTTTCTCCAACACTAACCTAAGTAAACAAATGCTTCAGTGTTGAGTAAGGTTATATTTACGCTAATCCTTGAAAGTTGACGTACATAGTTGTGACATCTATGCACGATTTCAGGCTAACTGACATCTGAACTCTTTATTTAGTAATCGTCAGGACGTCATAGAATTTAACACATTTTTTGAAGTGCGTCACGATACGTATGAAAAAGCGCTCGTCTCTAACTTTTCTCGAAATGAACAAATGTAACCAAAAACCATCCCTATCGGAACAAAATTCCGGTCCGCATTTGCAGATAACCACTGTTGCAGTATTCATCTCGAAGCTACTCGTGATCGGATCACGTGGTCCCGGCACGATTAACTATTCTTCCAGCACGCTTATCCTTGAGCTGCCTGCTGCTCCAGCGGTTGTCCGCAACTGCAGACCACATGTTCTCTCTGACAAGGACAATGGTTTTCTCGACATTAAACCTGAGATAGAAAGCAGATATCAATGACTGAGCAGTTTGTTTTGTATTCAACATCAAGTATATAAAAATTATGCAGCAAAGCAGAAATCTGTAAAAGTAGAGAGAATAGAACTACACCTTGAAAACACATTCAAAATTAGCTACAATTAAAAAATACTAGTAACTTATCTTCAAAATTATCAAAAATCGTTAAATTTCAAATCAGTGTGAAGCTCACACTCCTGACCGACCTGTGGAGGGGGGCGCCGAATTTTCAAACCAGGAAGAGAGTGTCGCAACTCTGACGTACCGATAACAGCATTATGCCTTGCCCTGGTCCCTATTGAGACCGAAAACCCTGAATGGGGCCCAGGAAAAGAGTCTCGATTTCTCTCGCTTATTCCGAAGAACTGCGATCTGCATTTGGTAGGGTTGCTACACATAGCGGTTGGACCTCAATATCAAATCAAATTTTACCCACGAACTTGGACTGTTCCCTCAAGTCGACGAGAGATCACACTAAACCTAAAAAAATTTCCACGCGCTGACGTTACGTCAACTAGCTCGCTTTCCGTTGGTCTGCAGATCCCAGGCTACACAGTTTGCGAAAGTTGCTACAGTCGACACGGAAGGAACTGATACTCCGCGTTCCTTATTGAGCATTAGCGCAAACTTGGTGCGCGTATCTGATAACATATATGCACCGAGTTTTCGCCAATGATAAGTTTCAGTTCATTCTCTACAGACGCTCTTCATATTACAGCCCTATATTACTTCATAACTTCGCATCAAAATCAGGATGAACACGAAACATCTGTGGCGGGCTGAGGAAAGAAGAACTATGAATTAGAGTGAAATATGGGCTTCGCAGTCTAGAGGCCATTTAGCAACCGCGATAGAGTCGTTTCGCGATCGCCCATAAACTTTTTCTTTCAACTTCGGCGGTGATTTTCACCAGGGAACAGCTGGACCCACATTTTCGACGGAATCGGAATCGCATCCAACAATAAGTTTCATTTTTCACAACTGAAGGATCTAGGATCAAGGATGAAGGACAACATTGCGGGTAAAGTGTTGGATAATTAACTGTCGCCACATAACGAATAGAGCTTCAATTTATTCGTATATATAATATTGATATGAAGCTCAGGAATCCTGCTATACTTATTGAAGGATCTAGACTTTCTGATAGTGGCGTTGCCTTCCGGACTTGGTTTTTTTTTCAAGGTGTTTTCTTTCTCAGAGGTCGATCACTATGTCACCAATCGTTAGTCGATTTCAGCTACAGAGGTCTACTTTTTCCACACTTTTTGCTTTGTATCAGTTTCGCATTCCTCAATCAATGCGCATTTCAAGACAAATATTGGCACAGATGAGTTGCCGCCTCACGTTGTTGATTTTGATGTTGATTTAAAACCATGCAGTGCTTTTGCTAGAGGCTTTCTGAGTTTTGAGGCGTAGCATGTGCGAGCAGGAGAAGTTTTTTGTCTGATGCAGTGTAAAGATTACTTTGATGAAGTTCAACCTAGGTCTGTTCCTACCAGTAGCGCGCTCGACGCGTCTGAAAAGGAAGCTGCCTATCAAAGGCAGTGTTCGAGATGAATAGTATATTTGAATTCGACTGGGAAATAGGGTTGTTTGGTCGCGAGTTAACGAATACTGAAGAAACAGCGAAGAAAAGCGCTCTGAATAAGCTAAAATAGTGGTTTCTAACGTACGTACAGCTTCAGAGCGCGCGCAAGCTCACGCGTCCTGCTAGTTCCCGCAAGCGCGCGCTAATGGCGAGATTTGCGCAAATCGATTAGGCTGGACGTGGCCTAGCTGCTCGGCAATTGGCCATCGAAAACCGCGGCGCCACAGGCACGTCCGAACGGGGGGGCGGGGCGGGCTAAGCAGACGTATTGGGCTAACGAAATCCTCACTTCTCGGCCATTTTTATCGATTTCTGGCCCGTTTTCGCTGCTCTCTTCGACGCTATCACGCTAACATCTGCCAGCGTAGTGTTTCACACTAAAAACTCGAAAACGAAATTAATCATGAACTTCGCCTCTGAGAGAAACCCTAATCATCCTGTATGACGCATTTACAAAATGTCAGCTCTATGCAGGCTGTAGAAAATATATTAAAAGGTAGCGTAAACAGTTCTGTGCCTTGCTATGATGCGTAGAGGTTTGCATATCTAATACTGAAGAGAAGGGACTTGGCGAGCTAATCGTCGGTCGGTGTGGTACTGATGGTAAAGTGGTGAGGCTCTCCCATCATGCTGCGGTGGTTCCAGGTTCAATCCCCGACCTGCGCACTTTTTTGGATTTATGGGGTTCATTCTGGAAATTCGTGCTTTTCTTCCTTACGACAATTTTAGCTATTCGTTCGCATAGTGGTTTCCTATAATAGTTCATTTTCCTCATCTAGATGGGTGGAGGTTTCTGATGGTATGTAGTTCCCTCCTGAGGTGGGAAAAGTTAATGATTTACCCCGCCTAAATATGAAAGCACTATGAGCTGTGTGGTCAGTCAGTCGATTTTGAGTTAGATTACCCTATGCGGTTGTACTATGCTTTGCCCTTTTGTTGTGTGGATTTGCAGGCAGGACAAGCTTTCTCAAGATTGCAGATGGAGGATTACGACTGTGTTTTCCGCTCCGACTAATGTTTTGACGTTGAAAGATTTAGCGGGAGATTGGTTACGTCACTGGGACTGCTAAACAATATTGCTTGGCAGCAGTACTTGATTTAGCAGATGGAGTCAAACATTGAAAGTACAGAGTTTGAGGCTTGAAAAGAATACGGAAAAATCAGTGTACCTGTGCCAAGACCTCGTGGTCCCAGCATGATAAAAATTGGTCTCAGCCTTATTATCTCTCGAATGCGTGTTGCAACAGTTGTTGTCCGCAATTGCAGACCAGAATTTCGTTGTGTCAATGACAGTGAAGAATGATAAAGCTGCTCAACTTATTTCAAATTTAACTGACTCTCAGTTGGAACAGAAAAAACAAAACGCTAACAAAAAAATTTATAAAAATAAAATACAGGGTGGTGGTCGTAATTTGTCCAAACCGCGAAAAGGGCCGGGGAGGAGCGAAGCGCTGTGATTGGCGGTGACAGGTGTATCCTCCAATCACGGCCCTTGCTTTCTCTCCGTCCTTTTGCCGTTTGGACACTTTGCGACCACCACCCAAAAGACAGAAAGGTATGGCTCGCGTCACTCAATAAGGCATCTTTCTAGTCCTCAGCGCAAGCGCGGCACGCGATGGTTTATAAAACTTCTCACAGCTTTCCATCACGTGCAGCCATGGCGGTGCCAGCGGAGATTTCGGGTTTTTCCCGCGCGGTAAAAAAAAAGTTTCCTAGTCCACCGCTAGTCCCACGCGTCCCTCGAGCGCCGCGCTCGACAGCGTCGCTTAGGCCGCTTTTAAAGTTCCATCGCTGATCGCGGTGATAGCATGCTCGAATGAGAATCGGCCTGCTACGCGATCACGATCGATACCCACGATAACAGTGCTATTGCATCGCTCAGCGATCGTACTCTGAAATAGACTTTATACTCCCGCCGCCCAGCGGCACGGTAAATCGCAGTTCCGTAATATTGAGCGTGCCGCGCCTCGTGATCAAATATCACAGAAATGCATTGTGCCACGACGCGCGCCGGCTGGAGTGTGATCGACACCTTGTGAAGCTACAATTATTTATTGCGGGAAAAGTGGCGCGCTTGATAACGACAGGATACTGGCTATCGATTATACACTCCTTGGTTTTTATTTGATCGAGTCGATTTTTCGGTTTTCCGAAAAGCCGTTTTTCGAATATGTTCGAAATTTCATTTTTTTCCGCTTTTCGGTTTTCGAACATGTTAAAAATTCTTTTTTTTTTCGACTTTCGCACATGTTTGCAATTGCAATTTTTTGACCCTCCAACTTTCGACTGAGTCGAAATCGAGTATATTCGAAAAGTCTATCGCGAATATTCGAGTCGGAGCACTGTACTGTGCTTTTCTGGGCCAAATTTCGGTCCACAATTGCGTCTCGACACGCTTTGCGACCGTACGCGCTCGAGTCAGACGAGTTTCCAGCGCCGAAGTCGGCTCTATGTGACTTTTTTATACAGTTTTCTCCAGTTTTGTTCAGTTTCCAGTCTCCAAAACCCACCTAGCGTCAACAGATCGGCGGCTGCTGCGCTGGAAACTCTTCCGACTAGAAAGCGCGCGGCCGCAAGGAGTGTCGAGACGCAATTGCGGACCGTAATTTCGCCCAGAGAAGCACAGTATACTACCGATCGAATGATTGCGCTACCAATAACTGGATGCGGCTTCCTAATTAAATGACACGGACGATAACAAGAAGTGCGATGCTGTAATCATTTCCCTAGCGCCACTATTGTGGCGTTCTCCTCTGAGTTCCTTCCTGGAACCACTTGTCCTCTTTAAGTGTGCAGAAGTCTCGTTGTGTTACCATCTAAGCGGCTGCTTTCTCAATTTGGTGTAGTTTATCCGTGACTCGGCTTGGCGTTTCCTCGCCGTCGCCCTCCTCGTCGTCCTCAGTTTCACCCCGCCCCGCTTCCTTCCCGTCTGCTTTTGCCCTCGCCTTGGACGGACGTGAGGTCTTTTGCATGGAATCGATGCGCCCTTTTTCGAGAGTCGAAGCGACCGGGAGAGAGTCTTGCTCAGCATTGACTGGTGTCGCCGATGCAATTTCGCCCCTATATTTTCGCCAAACACTTTTTCGTAGTTCTCAGTCTTGCTCTCAGTTCCTTTCTATACCCGTTCTTCCTGCTACAGTAGAGGAGAGTAAACCAGAATCGCCACAATGACGCCTCCATTTGGAGGGCATCTCAAAAAGTCTGCGCATTCTTTGAGTCATCGTACGATTGTTGTCGAGATTGATACTCATATGAATCTGAAATACTGTTGTTCAATATAACTCCATGTGTTTTTATGGAATTCAAATTGTTGGTTTGGTTCAGTGTTCTGAAGTCGAATTGATGGCCCTTTTCTACCAGAAATTTATTACAATAGTTCCATAACGTGTTCTTGGACTACAAATTTGTTCTGAACCATGAATTAGTGTGTGCGAGAATCGAACCGTACTACATCACCTTCGTCTCAATAGGAACGATACACGCCGTGGATTGTGATCAAAATCGATGGCTGAGAACGAGGAGGAAAAACATGCTTGAGACAACTCGTCCACGAGTTTCTCACCGTCCAAATTCACAATGTTTGAGGAGCCAAACTTGTTTCTCAGTGTTTCTCAGTTTGTTGTGAGGCGATTTTTGGAGACACAATTGTGATCAGCCCAAAATTCTCTGTAAGATAGGTGAAAAAAAAAACTGGGAAACGATTCTGATTTTGGACTTCGCCTTTAATTCACTTGTGTAGATCGAAAACGGGCAAAATTTGGTCTAAATGACCAGGGGTCATTTGAAGCGCTGAACGCGAATGTGAGGTCCGTTTTCAGTCTTGGGGAAGATTGCGTTAGCGTTATTTCATGGGTAAGTGAAATTTCATTTATCTATCGTAACCTACCGCAATCATTCAAGAAAATAAGAACGGACCACTTACTTGTAGTCGCTGCTCCGATTGACTTTTTCATTTTTGAAGTACGTAGAAGTAAACTCTGCTTTTTTCTTCCACCTTGGCCTTTAAACCGAAGTCCGAAAAATCTGTGTTGTTTTTTTTGCCTCCTTACGCCCCCCCCCCGCCCCAACAGAGCCTTCAAAGAACCGTTTTTATAATTCCAAACTGAGACAGCAATGCTTAAAATTCATAATTCCTTCGTTCATAAATTTGTTAAAATCATGTAGAGAGCAGTTTTTTCAACAAATTAGAAGAAATTGGACTTACTCGTTGATCGCAATATCCACCCATTCGACAAGTTGTATAGGCTGTAAAAAAGCGAAATTTGCTGTGGATCCTCCGCGTGCAGACGCGTAGCGGATATTGACGACAGTGAAACAGTGGAGGGCAGGCGGAGGCAGCAGCATCGCCCGCGCCGCATTTCCGTGAGCAGGGGTGAGCGGAACAAAATTGCAAAAATCCGGAATTCGGAATTTTCTATTTCGGCTTTCGGAGATCAAATGCGAAACGCTTTAAAATGCGCGAAAATGCGGTTTCCGGAACAAGAAATACCAGATTTTTTTAAATTGTTCATGAGCTGCCTCTGTCTCAATAAATAAGTTGCTAAAAAAACTAAATAGACCCGATATCCCGCGTCCCACAGCAGTCTGTCCGGTTTTCGGAAAAATGGACGCGGAAGGCCAAAAATGCACGAAAGTGCGGGTTTCGGAACTCGAAACGCGGATTCCCGCTCATCCGTGATGGAATTTTGATTTTTGTAGAGGACAGAAATATCGTATTCGAGTTATTGACTCATTCAAAACTAGCGTCCAATATCCATGTCTATGATCAACATTCGAAAGTCCACTATTTTGCTTTTCCGGATAGACCGATTACTCGAACCACAGCATCTAAAACAATCTCCTCCGCTCTCTCCTTTTTCCCTGAGGTCATTAAAGGTTCCGATTGCATCGCAGATAGCAATTTTATGACTTTTCCAAAAGTCAACGAAAAACTCTCAAGATTGGTTCACATTGGCGATTTGAGTATCTTACTGTAGGAGTTTCCATGAAATTCGTTTAACAGTTATTTTAATTATTTCTGGTGGAAATTCGATGGCTATACTGATGTAAAGGCAATCCGGACAGGACCATTCATTCTCTAAATCCATGGACTTATCGTTGATGAATCCGGTTTCTCTTTGGATAATGTGTTCGGAGTTGTATACACTTCTGTACAGTAAACCGAGCAGTTTCTCTCATTATAAAACCAGCGTGGAAGCTTCTCGTGAAAGCTGCTGTCGTTCGATATTCAGATTCCCATGTGTAAACGAGTGGCACGGCGTATACATATTTCTGTGCAAACGATTTGTTCGTAGCGTATGGGAACGTGCAATAGGCGTATGTCGTAAAGAATCGCAGTGGCCAAAACCACTTTTTCGTACTCCACCTGCAAGCGTGGAGCATCGGGATATGCACCTACAGATCTGGTCTATTTTTATCCGAGTGCCTCTTCAATTTGACTGATTTGCCTTTTTTTCCGGGATCATAACTCTTACTCGTCTCGAAGAAGCTCTCAGAAGCTGGCAGCTTTGGAAAGTTTTGTGCAGATGTATCGGGACGTCCCTCTTCGTTTCGAGTGTGCAGGGGAGATCTACGTCAGAGTTTGAATGCTCTTCACCATACATAATTCTCCAGAAATGCTCTTTTTGTATTCTGTGGGCAAGGAACATGATTAATGTGGCGTGGCGCTTCAATGGCCTCATTGAACTTCTTCTTTTACATGATCATTGCCTGAGGGAAAAAGTTCCTACTGTCACCTAAATCCTATGTTTTAATTGAATTTGGTCTTACTATTTTGCTCAGTTGCGGGAATGACATCATGGTTCATGGTTCAGCGAGACGTTGTGGCTGACTTTGGCGGAGCTACGACCCACTCCAATTGCCACAAAATTTTCAGAATTTTTTGAAAAATTGCACAAACCCTTTTTACAGTCTGAAATTTCAGGACGAAATTTTCGCAGTCCTCTTCTTCTAGTTCACAAATTTTCATTTTAGGACCAAAATTTCTACGATCCCTCCTCCATATCCATTGTGTGCGGTCAGAACCACGTTGGACTTTGAATGTACATGTATCCAAAAATCGATTATTCAGATTCCAAATTCTTTTTCTATACTAAAGAGAATCTTAGTGTGGTCACCATTGTATTTCAAAATTATATTGAAAAACTCCACATTCGGGAGGTTTGACCTGTCGAAATCGTCTTATTCAGTTGAGCCTATATTGAGCACAAAGCTTGTCTCAAGAGGCTTGGCTCTTGGTTTCTGCTCGTATGTCATGCATTTGAAGGGATTGAGGTAGAGGGATCTACCTTGTGCTTGCACAAACGACTCAGACTTAATCCATCACTTCGGTGTGTTTATATAAGACCTAGACTATCATACGCGGTCAGCTGGAGATTTCGCCTTACCGACGTCGAGCTTCTTGCCCCGAAGCGCATTCCTATTGCATGCTCCCTATATACTTGATGATGTCATCGATTGATGATTCTCCATTTCTCGGATAACGGTTAAGTCGCCCGAAAGTGGCCGTTTACCAGAAAATAATGGCACTATTCTACTTTTCAGCATCTAGAAGCCAAACTTATGCTCGCCCAGATCAGAATTAGGCTTACGCTGTGATGACTACAGAGGGGGGGGCGCAGATTCTGGCCTCAGGAAGAGGGAGGGGCCGCACTTTTCGCTGGTCATCAGGCAAAGTCAACTGCTATCCGCGGTACAAATGTTCGTGAAAATTAATAGAAAAAAATTGTAAAAAAAACTTCAATTTATTCATAAAATCTCTAAATTTGCTATATTTCTATTGATCACACTCACAAACCACGTGGGAAGGCGAAAAATTACATGCCGAGTAGAGAGGGCCGCAAAAATTTCGCGGGCTGAAGATGGGACCGCACTTCTCACCGACGGATATCAGCGCCATGCCTTACCCTGGCTCAGACTTTTGACGGGGAGAGGGTCATTTGAGGTGCTTAACACGAATATAGTGTCCGGTTTCAGCTTTTCGGAAGATTACTGAGGCTGCAGTACTGATACCCTAGAAGATCGACATAGGTTGGCTATTATTTTGCCGAGAAGGGTTTCATGAGGTGCTGATCACGAATCCAATATTCTTTTTTTCGATTTTATAAGGATTACTGTAGGTTTTTTGCCATTCGGCTACCGTAGCCTACCATGATTCTTCCGAAATCGTGAGGTGAACAACGGATTGTGGTCAGCACCACAAAGAACCTTCCTAGGCAGAGTTTCAGTCGATTCGTAGTCGTTGACCAAACTACTGTGTACCTATTTTATTTATCTGTAAAACTGAAAATCAACTTTATATGTACTCCTATTCAGCTCCCTAAATAACTCTATACAGCTTTCCGGCGGAGAATCATTCCAGCCTCAGGAGTCCGAAAAGTGGGATAGTGCACAAATAATGATTTACTCCTTGTTCTCCCTTCATGAAATGATTCCAATTTCTTACTTCGAGTTGGCGCCCCCAATATTCTCGTTTTGGTTCTCGCTGCCAGTAAATGAACGTATGAAATTCCACGTTTTTCCGGCATTCTGTTCAATCGATAACATCATGGAGTCTAGGATGTAGTATGGAATGATTTTTTGTGAGCACCACTGCCCAGCTGGCTGTCCACAGCTGCGCTACGGTCATCTTCATCCGTTAACAGCAGCATACTCTTCCAATGTTTGCCTTGTGTGTGTGTGGGATCCAGGGATCACTTTCCCTCTGCTCTTTTGGGTCTCCCATTACTGCTGAAGTCGATGCCTTTCTAACATACCCCGCATTCTTCCTATGATTATCATGAATATGATGTTAGAGACATTGATTGATGTCCAGAATTCGCGCTTTAAGATTGCACTCTACGTCTTTCGGAGCATCGTCATTTTTCTTCGGCATGATATCATGGCGCATGAACATAGCTGCGGCGTGACACAAGGCAAGCACAGTCTCGCAAACGTCGCCATCCTGCAGAAAAAAATACAAGGAGCGCTATGAACCGCGTTCTGTGTGCGTCGCTCTTCGATGGAAGTATGAACCTAACTTCAGGCGTATGATGTACTTCGCGTCGTCATGAGCGATAGGCATCCATCCCACCGTTCACAGATAGCAGCGGGACCAGCACTGTGGAAGGAATAGGCAATGAACGTCGTTGGAAGAACTCGCGCGCGCTTGTCGCAGCGGCGCTTCATGGTGGGCTGACATACTTCGGATACGACAAACATTGCCATCGGTCGAGGGCATGCTTCAGCCTTGCACGCAGTGACATAGCGTTTGTCATTCTCATCGATCGAAAATGGATATTTCTGGTATGCTGTGACGCTGTCGTACCCCGCTCACCATTGAAACTATGTACCGGCTTTCGTCGCGCGTACCACGCTACACTTGCTCTTACTCATTGTGCGCGGCGATTTCGGCTCACGGTATCAGCGACGAATCGCAGCAGTTTGAAGTAAAAACGGGACCCTTCTTCTTCTTCTTCTTCTTTGCAGCCACATAGAGGGTTTTGTCATAGGCGGAGGAACTGGGCGACCAGTAGTGGATTCGTCCATAGGTCCATTGGTGTCAGCGTGGTAGGTCTCTCCGGACAGTTGAATAAATGTGCGGTATCATGGCCGACGATACCGCAGTCCGGGCACACATCAGATTTGCTGCTGTCAATCTTGCTGACATAAGACATTAGCATTGTAGAGTGACCACAGCGTAATGATGAGAGCGTGCATCTCGCCCTTCTTCCGAGTTGAGACTCTTAGGTGCAGACGGGGGGGCGGTATATCTCCTAGTATAGGATTTATGGCCACCTTCACAAGATGACATCGTACGGACTTGGTGTGCTCCTCGCGCAAAAGACGGAGTCGTTCTTGCTGTGAGTCGTGCCATCTTTGCAAATTGACTTTGTTTGGAGCATCGGCGAATGGCTTTCTTATACTTCTCTCTCTCTCACGGGGTTTAGCACTCTCCACGACGGGTGATTTGGTTGCTTTATAATGTTAATGCGGAATTGCTGGGCCTGGAGCTGACAGTGCTCCTTCACTGGTAATAGACGGGTCTCAGCATGCAGGTGCTCGATTGGGGAACTCCTTGCACATCCGGTGGCGATACGGAGAGCAGCATTTTGTACTCGTTGCATCTTTGTCCAGGAGGATTCTGAAACGAGATGCTCCCAAACCGGTGCGGCGTACTCCAGGGCGGGCTGCAGAATTGCCTTATACGTTGTGAGTATAGTCTCCTTGCTGCTACCCCACGAAGTGCCGCCCAGGGCCCTGAGAACGTTGAGCTTAGCTTTAACGACTGCCTGCTTCTGCTCGGTATTCTTATGAAACTTGAGTGACGGATCGAGCACAAGACCGAGCAGCTTTGGAAAGCGAGCAGCAGGCAAACGGTCTCCATCCCACACGACATCCGGATGAGCGCTGTGCTCGGATGGGTCCGTCGTGAGAACGGACACTGACGATTTGGCTGCAGAGATACTTAGCATCTTGCGGTCGAAAAAGCTCTTCAGTGTGATCAGGTACTCGTTGATCTTATTGGCGGCCACCTGTAAGTCCCGATCTCGACACATGATTGTTTTGTCATCGGCATACGCGACGACCTTGATGTCCTGTGGAGGCTCAGACATATCTTCGAGATACAGATTGAAGAGGGCTGGCGATAGAACTCCGCCCTGAGGGACTCCAGCTGCCATAGGAATACTGTTGGAGACATGGTTCTGAAACATGACTCTTGCCCGCCGACCTTTAATAAAGGCCGATATCCAGCGCTTCTGCCAAGATGGTATTGACGACTCCGGAATGTTGCTTGACAGGACTCCAAGGTTAACCGTATCAAATGCCTTGGTGAGATCCAACGCAACAGCTACAGTTCTCAATGGCTTGTTAAAGTTGAACCCGTTGATAGCATAGCTGGTAATTTCTAGCAACGCCGTTGTTGTGGAATGTAGCCTCCTGAACCCATGTTGAAACAACTGCTTCTCGTTGTGCTCCGCTAGATCCTTGACAATGAGCTTTTCGGCCACCTTGGCGAAAGGTGACATCAAGCTAATGGGACGATATCCCTTTACTGATGACTGAGGTTTGCCAGGCTTGGGCAACGGGATGACGTTGGCTGTCTTCCAGTTTTGCGGAATAGTGCAAGAGCTAAACGAAGTGTTAATCATATCAACGATGAGCGGAAGGATCTCAGTCGGGAGTTTCTTCAGTACAGCAGGACAAATGCCGTCCGGACCGACAGCTTTGGAGTTCCGCATGTCCTTTATAATCTTCTCTACTTGCGCCACAGTGAACGCATCGGCCGTGCTCATGAGCGGGAGGCGGCACAGCTCTCTTACTGTCACTCTATTTTGCGGACCTCGCCTTGTACTCGTGACAAAGAAACTTTTACCGAGAGAGTAGGCGGCTTCCTTTCCTGACTTGAAAACGTTATTACCGAACTCAATAGTGGAGATGGTGGCTGGCGAGCTCTTTCCCGATAGTTTCCGAAGCACCTTCCATGTAGCTCCACTGTCCGTCTTGAAATTCAACTGTTCTGTGAAATTTCCCACCGTTCTTTCTTGTGCTGGTCGAGATCTTTTCTGATCTCACCATCCAGCTGAGCGACGACAGGGTCTAGATGGTCAACTGCTCTTCTGGCATCTCTAGTCCTGATTTTCTGAAGAATTTCTCTGGTGACGTTTGGATAGAACGTCTTAACTCGGCCAACAGGGATAGCCGCCTTCATGGCCCTGCGAATTGCATCAGATAAGTGATGCTCCTTCTGGTGCACATTGCCATTCCACGGGTAATCAGCCGCTAGGCGTAGCGCAACCTCACTGAACAGGCACCAGTCTGCTTGGCCTAAATTGAGATAAGAACGTTGACGAACACCAGAATAAGGAGCAAGAGAATTTGAGAGATCGATGTGCACAAAGACGGGAACATGATCACTAGACAATGTTGTTTCGGTAGACCATGAGCAAGCGTTGGAAAGGTTGGAAGAGACTAGAGTTATGTCTGGGCTAGAAGATCGGCCGTTGGCAGGGAGACGAGTGGGCTGATCATCGTTTAAGATGACCAGGTCGCACTCCTCAGCCCATTCTTCGACTTCTTCTCCTCTAGCATCAGAACCAAGGGACGAGCAGAAGGTGTGGGCATTAAAGTCGCCCGCGAAAACAACTGATGATGAGAGGGAATAATCGTTGAGTTGTTTGAGAAGAGGAATGGGATTGTAGGAGGAGGGGCATGAGGTGGTAGGGGGAATATATATGTTGAAAAGAGAAAGGGGTGTTTTAAGAGGGAGATGGATTGGAAGGTACTCGAGAGTACCATCCGTGGGGGTGTTCGGTATGAGGTGGGAGGAGAGAGGATAAAGCAAAGGTTGAAACTCCTCCGCCAAGAGCTGACCTTGGAGCATGGAAGGCAGTGTAGCCCGGGATATTAGGATGAGGATAGGTAGGGGATGGAGAGAGCTTGGTTTCTTGAACCATGATCACGTCTGGATGGTAAGTACGTGCGAAGAGAGAGAGCTCAGAAAGTTTAGTACGAAGGCCGTTGAGATTGATATGTACAATGGAAAGGGGGCGATTTGAGGAAGAGCAATCAGAGTTGGTAGGTGAAGAGCATAAAACACAGCGAAAAGCAGAGTTATAATGCCTCACAGAACTGAGACCCGAACAGGAGAGATGCACCCACCTTTGGCATCCGAAGCACTGGACGCTGGTATGTCTCCTGGTAACATCCTTGCCGCACGTGGCGCATAGGTACTTCTGAGCGGGTCCAGGATTCCTCTCCACGCCGGCCCTTTGCAGGAGAATCCGAAGGAGAGTTGCGGCCGGCCAGCACCTCTCCCATGACAAAAACCCTCTCCGCGGAGGGGGTGACGTCGGTTTGCATAGAGGTGATCTTCTTTCCTCCACACTGCCACGGCGTGAACGTACGACATCTCGGCAGCTACGGGACCCCGTTCGACAAGCCTAGCGAGGATGAGAATGACGCGTCAGCCGCTGACCAGTTTCCTCATTTTCGTCGTGCGCGGTGCGTTTCGCTTGAATTTTATTCATCGCGCGCGACGATTTTGGTCCAAATGGTACCAGCGAATCTCAACTTTGGGAAGCTTGACAGAGGCCTCCTACTTGAATTATACCATAGCGCATCGCAAAAATCGAAAAAAGGCCTTGGGTCAGGTTCATGCTTCCTTCGTGAAACGATTCGACAAGATTCGATAATGGATCGATCCGCTATGCTGTCTTGATCGATATCGGAGAGTATCATGTCGTCGCTTATCATGAGCCCTTATATACCATACACCGGCAGAATGAAGACGCCTTATGATATCACTGCCGCAGCTTGCTGTGTGGATCAGGAACACGACGCGAAATTGCAGACCAGGAATTCTTCTGCAGTTCAACTGTCTTTTGCCGATATTTTGCACCTTAGCTAAAAAATAAGACTTTTGGGATTGGGTGCTGTTGCTTTATGGGGAGGACACATTTTCATCGCACTCTTGGCACGCCCATTTTTTAGGAATAGTTTCATTTAACCAAATCCAAGTGTTTCTATTTCATTCCAACTGACAACGAATCCTTTCAGGCAGTCAGAGAAGAGAGCCGCGGTCGTTTTTTTCTTCAAATTTTTCCTGGCGTGTATTTGTGCACAACATACGTAATTTCGGTCTTTTGTGCCCATCGTGCTCCGATAATGTTCAAATGTGTATTTTCGCTGCAATTCGCTCCGTTTATTTTTGCTTAGTTTTTCTGTTGAACCCGCCCGCTAATTTTCCGTCTATTAGGTATTCCTAACCAGCAAAATGCATGAAATCTGCAAGTTTGGTTAATGAAAAATGAGCAGTCGATTACTCCGGGCTCCCTGGCCTAAATTGCGAGCATCACTAAACTATTTAATTTTCATGATAGTAAAGTATTCAATCTTTTGTAATTTTAAAGGATGGAAAACCCAGGTTGAAGCTTCACTTGCCTTAATATAGAAGTTCCTCTCTGACTATGCTTCAGTCCGAGCCAGTTGTCTTGAATTCGTAAAAAAACAATAAGCCGTCTGCCGCAAGTCGAATTTCATTATCCGAAGCCAGTCTTCTGTCAAGTATTTGTCTCATCTTTTTTCCTCACGAAATCGCTGGGATTTCGCTGGAGGACTCCTGTTGCACTTTCGTTAGCAGTCGAAGAAGTCCTCAGAGTTTTGTTTGTGCATCAAGAACGAATAACTTTTCTTTGAGTCCAGTTTTCTCTACGAGCATTTGTTGTTTTCGTGAGTTTTGAAGGGCAAAACATTGATTTTTCTGTGCTTACGTGCCGGAAAATCTGGGGTTTCTTTGCGCTCTGGACATGTGGGGCTGCTGCCACACGAAATAGGGTCAAAATCGTGCCGGGACCGTGAGTAATCGTGGTCTTAGCGCGATTTTGTGTATCTTGTAGATGAAAGCTGCAGCTGCGAAACGGAATTTCACCCCGATTATGGCAGTACCCATCGTTTTTGTCTGCGCTGTCTCATGCTCATTTTTTTCATTACCCGTGGCAATGTGGGTCGCGTCGCGTCTCTGCACGCACTCCGCTTACAATGCGTCCCACTGTTGCTGGTCTTGCTACGGGCCAGGATTAAGCGGACCGTTGTGTAGAAGCTCAGCGAGGCTGCGACCCCCTCCCCTCCCCCCGCCTTCGTTATAATAATTTTCAGATTTTTTTCTTGAAAACCTTTCCATCTTTTTGTATTTTCGAGTCGAAAATCACGTTTATTGTTGGGGTAATCACGGAAGAGATAGCTGCGGACGCCTCAAAGGCCTGAGCTGCGTCGTGTGCGCCCAAGAGAAATGTGGGGATCGATCGGCGCACGCGACAGGCGCGCGAACTGCTGGGTGGTCCTCAGCTATCCCTTTTGCGGCTACACCAACCATACCACTCGAAAATTTCATTTTTTATTCAAAATTTCTGGAACCTCTGACCACCCGTTGAGAATTTACTGTCGTTCTCGGAGTCAAATTCCGGTCCGCATTTACGGACTACGGCTGTTGCATCACGCAACACGATAATGAGCGTACTGGGAGAAAGGGTAATCGTGCTGGGACCACGTGGTTCCAGCACGATTACCAACATGTTGCGTGATGCAATAACCGTAGTCCGCAAATGCAGACCGGAATTTGTATCGGAGAACGACAGTGCACAACCTCACTTGAACCTGCTGCGGACCACAAAGCGACCAGCGCCTATCACGTGCAGCGATGAATTGTCGCATTCCATGCGGGACGGGCGCGCTGACTGCTGAGGAGGGTCCGCAACGAGATCAGGGGCAGTGGAACGCACTGTAGAGATCGTGTTCATATTTTTTTTATTGCCCTATACTTTTTATTCAATTTTTTCCATTTCCCTATCATAATAATTCGATATCTTTCTGAAATCCTCCTGCCATCAAAAATTTTACCCTAATTTTCCATTTCAGGCGGCTGCGGCGATGACGTACGGCATCGGCGTCGCGCAGAACAACCCAGATCTCGGTGGTGGTGGCGGAATGAATGACGAGGAATACGACGAGAATTCGTCCGCCAGACTATTCGAACGCAGCCGCATCAAGGCACTTGCTGGTATGCATTATTCATCTTTGTTTTTTGACATTATTTTTTGTTTTTCTGTCTTTTGAATTTTTGATTATTACTAAAATGTTTATCTTTATCTTTTTTTGTTTTTACTGTAATTGTTTTATCGTATGATTACAATATTGTGCCTATGGGCTTACTTCTAACAATAAAGTGTAAAGTTCATGTTTGGATGGTTTTGGCTTGGGTTTATCAGCTGTAAGCTACACTTTATTGCAGGGTCCAGCGGGGTTGCGACCGGACGCAACCGGGCATAGGCGGGGAGGGGGGGTAAAAATTGTGGCCAAAACATGGAAGTACGTGAATTTGAAGTGGTAGGTCATAAAAATGTCGGACTCACCCACAAGGGAGGATTTCGTGAAAATTCCTGACATTTTTCTAAAATTTTGGTCACCGATGGGGGGGGTCGCAGTTCCGCCGAGGTTGGTCGTAAAAGCCCACTGGTTTACTTTAAGGCTTAGCAGTCATTACCCTGGATTTGCCTATTTTTGATATCAAACGCCCACTGAATTATATTACGAATTCTGCTCCATTTCTCTGACTAGATGCATTTTGTTGCTATAAACGGAATCCATGCGATGTTGTTGTGGCAAATTTTCTCAGTTAGCAGGTACTGGTGGCGTTTAGTGGTTGTGTTTTTCAGCGTGGAGGGCGGGTTTAAGTAGCATCATTTTCACGGGACGAATGTGTCATATTTAGTGTCATTTCGCATTGTTGTGATGTCCCCGGTGTTGTTGATGGGGTGAGTGGTGATGATCGCGACGCGTCCATGCGTAGAATTGAGGAAGACTCTGTGTTAGGGGATTTAGAGCGCGGTGCACTGAGCGCGCGAGGTTGGCGCCACTATTCAGCGATTGGGTGGAAGGATTGAGATGGATTGCAGTTGTGGCCATTTAGGGGTTAACCGCGCCTTCTTTGCTTGAATGGGTTCTGCAGGGTCAAGCTGTTATTGTCCCGCGGGACAACGGTTGGGGCATATTTTTTTCTACAACTGAAATGCGGGTTTTCACTTAAGCCTGATTAATGCGACCCCCCTCGCCACCCGTTAGGAACTGCATAACCCCGCTTAACCCTATTTAAACCCAGCGAAGACCTAATCCTAGTACTAAAAGGGGTCACAGGATTTCTTCATTGTTTTTTTTTAATTTCCTGAAAATGAGATTTTCTGACTTATCTCTATTATCCAGCCCCTTTTGGGCAGGGTCAAGCGGTTACAGTGCTGCAGGACAACGGCGGGGACGTAAATGATCCTAACAAATGGTATTGGAGGGGGGGGTAGGAATTTTGGGTTTGGAAATGAAAAAAGCTCCCATAGATTCGTCAGAAGGCTCGAAAATTACAATAAATTCGGGTTTTCAAAAAAGTTTTAGGCTTTAAAACTGTCGGAAGAAAAGTTTCCGCGCAGAGGGAGGTACTGCGCTTATCTGGGCCAAACTCCGGTCTGCAATTGCATCTCGACACGCTTCGCGGCCTCACGCGCTAGAGTCAGTCGACTTTCCAGCGCCAAATCCGACTCGATATGGCTTTTTTATACAGTTTTCTCCAATTTAGTTTACTTTCCAGATTCTAAAACCCACCTAGAGTCAACAGATTGGAGGCTGCGGCTCTGGAAACTCTTCCGACTCGAATGCGCGCGGTCGCGAAGCGTGTCGAGACGCAATTGCGGACCGGAATTTGGCCCAGAGAAGCACAGTAATTCTTCTTTGTCGTTTCTCTAAAATTCTGATCATCATTAGGAGGGGACGGAGCTCCATGGATATCCGGGGCAACAGTCGGCTTGACCCTACTTTCGGGAGCCCAACCTCTCAATTATGTATTTTATAATGGGCAGTATATTGTAGAATGATATTTATTTTGTAAATTATCCGCAATTTTTCCTCAGAAGAAGAGCTAAAATCCAATTTCTGAAGAAAAAGTCGCCGGTAATTGACAAAATGAATTTCATCTGATGAGACAATGTTCGTATTATTTGTTCGTATTAATTGAGTTTGAATTGGGTTGCTATGCGGCCGTTGTATAATCAAGATTTCATAGAAATAGTCTTGGAAAAATTTTTAAAAAACATGCGAACTCGGCCCTGGTGAAGAAACTCTGCTCACTCGTTCGTTGTTATGATCCCTGACGTGGTTGAAATGCTTTTGAACTTAGACAGCCCTGATGGATGGAAAGAATACGAGAACTCAAAAACCTTTCCCTTTATTCTGATGTTAATTTCAAAGCTGGGACGAGCGCGGGATTTTTTATTTCTCAACAGGTGGCGAGGGAAGTCGAAAAAACTGAAAAAAAAAATTTGGGAGGGAATCATATGAATTTTATCTAAAAACAAAAGTTCTTGAGGGAACATGAAAAGCTGAGAAAGATTCGGAAACAGAAGAGAAGGGTCGTAGCTCTGCTGAGGTCCTATACAGTGGTAGGCTTGACCCTGATTCGAAGGAGGTCGAGTTTTTCTAGTAGCGGTAAGGTCTGTAGCGCTTTGAGATAGAGTAAGTAATTTGTTTTCGAATGGTGTACCACACCTGCTCGAACAGCCGGACGGAAAAGGGAAAATCCGCCGATCTACAAGTGTTGGGAAACTTTTGGGACAGCCTTATAGTGAATAGCCTCAATCCTGAGTCAGCAAAGGAAGAGCCTGTCCGAGCTAATGGTTTACTTCTAGATTTCTTACTTAAGGCTTTGAAGTTGTGGTTATATGTAGAAATGCGCGTAGTGTCCGTGTGCATGTCTTGTATTGGTGAAAAATGCATGAAATGGGAATACATAGGGCTTTTTTTGATATGTATGAATCGATTGCATAGATGCGAGCCATTATTATTGTTTGTAATGTTGAATCAGCTTGCATAAACGGTTTCACAGCCGGCGCATCGCATGGAGCAGGCTAGGACTTTGATAATACATTGCACGGAACAATCGGTCTCCATAGGGGGGGGGGGTCGTTCATCCGCTGAGGCTGGAGGCAACAATTCGTTTGACCTCGACAGTAGTGAGATGTATCCAAACCATAAAAACTATAGAACTTTGGATTTCAGAACGGCTATCGAAACCATAAGGTTCAAGCCAGCCACTGTGTCGGAACTCGTGCGGAGCTACGATCTTCCTCGGTTGCTAAAAAAATCCTGAATTCGGGCTAACCACGTTTAAAAATTGGCATTGAAGGCCGGGATTCCCTAATTTCACTCTCAGAATTTTTTTTCAATGGAAACGTCTTGCGATCTAACCCGATCACTCGTATGTGGACAGGATCGTACTTGACCCTGCGCTTGAATGCTGCTATTTTATTGAGGATCGCCGGAATTAGGGTCAAGCGGAGCTGCGAAATTTCACAACGGGTTGGAGGGGGTCGCAAAAATTTTGGCTCAAAAAAGGTTAGCTGGGGCAAATTTCGGACTAAAAATGGAAATTTCTGGAAGTGATTCGAAAATAATTTTTTGATTCGGCCATCGGACTTGTCCGCGCCCATTTTCTGCGCTCCTCATTCTGAAACTGGGAGGAAAACCTTGGGTTGATGCTCAAATTGCGCGACGGCACGGAAAAATGGGCGTGGCTAAGTGCGATGGTCAAAAGGCCCCTACTCGCTTGCACCGATTTTTTTTATTTAGGAAACCGAATAGTCGAGTTTCCGGATCGAATCGACTATTTCAATACGAATTTTTGTGGAGAAAATAAACCGCCCAGAAATCGCGCTTCGGAGGGGGGGGGTCGCGAAAATTTGGTTCTGGAAAAAAGCATTGATGGTGGGGGGTCGCTCCGATTTTGGAAAAATACGCAACGCCCCGCTTGACCCTGACCAGAATGCAGCGCCTAATTAGCGATGACCGAATATTGAGGGTGAAGCGAGCTGGAATCAGGGTCAAGCGGGCCGTTGTGTCCTCCCCCAGGGTGGAGCGCACTCGTGCAATTTCTCAGTGGGTGGCTGAGGGTCGTGAAAAATTCAGCGCAAAAATGGATATTGCGGGAGGGATCGTGAGAATTCCTGAATAAAAACGAAAATTAGGAGATGGGATCGAAGAAAATCATTAAATGTTTGGTCACCGGAGGGAGAGGGTCGTAGCAGACTTGAGCAGGCCGTTGCGCCAATTTCAGGCGAAGCTACGACCCTCCTTGTTGACCAAAATTTTGCAAGTTTCTAAGTTTTTTCGACCCCCTTTCGCTAAATTAAAAATTTCTTCAGCCTTATTTGAGAGAGTAGCTAAAAAGTTTAAATACTTACTTCTTCCACTCAACTGACCATTTTGAATAAAATTTGCTTTTGCTCCGCAGTTTTTGCGACCACCCTCAATTTTCATTACTTTTCTATGAACTTTTCCCAATTTTTTTATGACCCCCGTTGCGCCGAGTCACAACCCCGCTCATCTCTGGGTCTTAGCTCGGCTGGGGTGCTACGTAGCGGCCCGTTTGACCCTTCCCTTCATTGACGAAAATTCGCAGTTTTCTCCACAATCCCCTCTTCAGTTTTAGCTGAGCCAGAGTGCTTACGATTCCCATCCGAAATTAAAGGCAGCATACACGCTCGTAAACGTGTATGAGATATACGGAAATAGAATCGTATGGCTCAGAACCAGGGATGACCGGAAATCTTTTTCTAAATTTCGGAAATCGGAACCCAAAAAACCATAGGAAAATCGGGTAATCGGAAACACGTTCACCTGTATAGATTCTAACCACCCATGGTGTTTGTACGTACCGACTCTACTGCTAATCTATTTAGCCTTCGAAACTGTTTTGAATCTCTGACTGGAAGGAGATCTATTTACAATAAAAAGGCTTGAAAGGTGAAGCTTAATCTTCTTCCTCATTTTTAACGAAATTGGGATACACAAAAAAACGAGAATCCAGACTAATGCTGCTCAAAATTCGCTTCATTTGAGTGTTTTCAGGTAGCACACTATAGATATCATGGCTTCGAGACATTACTCACTAATTGCCTAATAGGATATCATTTTATGTACTCTAACTTGAATGGTTAGCGTAACCCTTCTATAAAAAATATATAGATCATTAGAATCGCAACAAGTAGGCCGAGGTACAGATGGGCAAAAATACTATTGTAGGTGATGGGCCCTTGCTAAATATGGTCTAGCGGATGGACGAGGCGCGCTCATTGCGGCGGACCGTGCGGAGTTCGCGACACAAACGGCTGACAGAGTTTCGATCGCGCGTCTAGCGTCGCAGCCCCGTCCATTCATTACACTACATTCTGAGAAGAGATTATACGTACTCTCTGTTCAGACCGCAAGCTCCACTTGAACATAGCATGGGCATAGGCCCCTATTAGATTCAATAAAAGAGTGAACAAACACAAATCTCAATGAAAAAGGGCCCAGTTTGAGAATGGTTCAACCTGAATCTGACGGAAAAGAGCCCATTTGCAGTGGGGTTTTGGGTCGGGTCATTTTAGGAAAATACTGTTCCTGTCGATATGTGAATCTCATTTTCTGCTCTTTTTCAAACATCAAAACAAACCTCCGGTTCAGGTTTAGCCTTTAGAGGACTTCCTAAAGGTCTGGCAGAAAACAGAGCGTAAGCCCATAAATTGTAATGTTCTAATCATTTCCGATTTTTTCCGCATTTTGGGGCATTTTGTTCGGAAATCGGGAGGCCAAAAACCATCGGAAATCGGAGTTCTGCTCATCCCTGCTCAGAACACAACGCCTACGCATTTTGAAGCGTCAAAAACGACCCACAATGCCGCTACACGAGTAAGAAGTTGGCCACGCCCCTGTATCTGCCCGCCCCCTGTATTTGCTGTTCTCCTTCAAAACAGGGGTGCTGGCCCATTTCCACCGTCGGCAACGTTTCTGGGTGGTACAAAAAGTGCAATAAGTAAAGCACATACATCGACGACAGTGGGGCCCAGCACCCTTGTTTTGGAGGAGAACAGCAAATACAGAGGCGGGCCAACTTCTTACTCGTGTAGCGTCATTGTGGGTCGTTTTTGACGCTTCAAAATGCGTAGGCATGTGTTCTGAGCAGGGATGAGCGGAATTCCGATTTCCGAATTCCGAAATTTTAATTTTGTTCCGATTTCCGATTTCCGAAATTCAAATTTTTTCTTCCGCTCATCCCTGGTTCTGAGCCATACGATTCTATTTCCGCAGTTATCTCAAACACGTTTACGAGCGTGTATGCTGCCTTTAACATTTGAAACCCGGAATTATTCACGATCCTCCTCCCCCCCTCACCACCCGTTGAGAAATTACGCAATTATGCTTGACCTAGGCTGAACTTTGTTTTTGGCGTCAGTTGCCTGTGAGAGGGATTAATCCTCAACGGGACAGAATTGCCAGTCGGGGTGGTTGTTCGCCTTTCATAAACACGAGCGCTCAATGAGGAGCGCACATCGCACTGCATTCTCTGATAGACAATCGGCGATGTAACAAGCGGCATATGAGGTCCTATTGTGTTCGGGAGTGTCTCGTTAATGAGCAGGACGCTCCCGAAATGCTGTGGCGCGGAAGGGAAGGTTCAGTGATTAAGGAGGGTGTGGAAGTAAGGAAGAATTCGCAAGATTCTTTCTCAAATTCTGAGAATGAGAGAGTCGTAATATTTTCCAGCAATTGTTAGAATTGTCAGAGATTCTGTAACAGAATATAGCCTTACTAATAGACAAACACTTTAAAAAAGTTCTCACCCCAGGGCCGAGCAGGCCGTCCGGGACTTACAAATGTTGAAACATGTGTGCACCGAGTTCGCGCCAACGCGTTTTAAGGAAGATGTATCAGTGCGATCCGTGCCGATTGTACGTCCACCTCTTTGGTTACCAAATGTTTCGAGAAAATGTTCAAAAATTTTATGTACCCCGTAGGCCTTTTTTTGACAATTCCAGGACTGGAAGTTCTTCCAAAATGTAGTTTTTGTTTGATCTTGTTGTATTTGAAACTACACTCTTGTCTTTCCAACAAGTCTTGGAATTTTTTTATTCAATTCCGCTTCAATTTTTGACGGCGACCCCCCCTATTTTCCATTTTTTTTTCCGAAATTTTTCATGACCCCTTCCCCCTCCATTCTCCCGCGGGACACTAATCGCTTAACGGTGTCTCCCGTTTCGGATCTATGGAAAACATAGGGTTTGTAATGCTGAAAATCTTCCCAGGTTGGTATCGTGAATTTTCTTAACCAATTTCGTTACGCTGACAAGAAACACATGAAATAGGCCAGAGATTGAATCAGATAATTATTGGAATAATTTTCGAATAATTTGAGTTTTCGAATATTTTATTTATTCGAAAATTCAACTTATTCGGCTTCCGATTTTTAACTCAATTTATGATAGTATGACATTCGAGTATTCAGTCACCCAAAGAATTTTTCATGTGCGTTAGTGTGTTATTCGAGAAATAGTCGGTTGATGTTCCTATATTTGTATAGATTTTCAAATGTTTTTCCGAACCTATCAGTGGTCCCTCACATAGTTTTCTATCTAAAAATTCTGGAAAGTTTTCTTTGGAAAAATTCTGGAAATACCGAAAAATCATCACCTGTTTTGAAAATATGAACAGGCCCAATTTGAAAAATCCAATTATTTGGAATTTTTTGAGTTATTTTATTCCAACTGTAAATTCATTGATTGATTTGATTTGAAAAGTTGCAATTGTTTACGAAAAAAAATCATTCAAAATATTAGAAATTTCCGAGAAAAGTGTTATTTCAAAATTTAAAAAAATCCGATATTCATTGAAATAATAACATCATTATTCACTCCACTTCATTATAGAAATTTTTTGAGTATTTTTATAATCCGGAAGCGAAAAAATCATTTATTTCGAATTGTTAGAATGAAAAATCAATGTATTTGGGATTACGAACTGTATGGGATTCAGAGAAAACCATCGTTCCTGATTCCCGGAACTCGTCAGTCGTTTTATTTGTTCATCTATTCGTTCATTCGAAAAGTAGCTCTGAAAGCTCGTCGAAAATGATAAACACTTGATAGAATTCTCTCAAGTTTTGAATATTTGCAATTTTTCTATTTTTGGGGTCGAAATTTTCTAGGATGCTTGAATACATTTGAATTGGAGCGAACATTGCGTACCCATGCGTGCTGCGCCGCAGTCGGTGAGCGTCGCTCGCAAAGGAATGGGCAGCGACCCGACATTCTCGCATTTGGGTGAAATCGATCAAATTGGCATCTTGTGGACCATTATTTACAATTCTGCGATCATTTTTGTCCACTAAGGATTACCATTTTCTTGTATAAGGTGGTGATGGACTTTCCAAACTGTTGTGGGTTTCCCGCGTTCGACGCGCGCACGGCACTCACCGGACAGTGACGCGTACGCACGCGAGTGAGCGATGTCATGGAGAGACATTTGACTAATGGTATGCTCTTTGAAGGCAGGCACCACGATAAATTTCGTCTTCGTTCTTTTGCCATAAACCGAAAGGCCTAGGTCTCATTGGAGCGATAGGGTCAAAAGAATGAACAAAAAAGAGCCCAAAAGAGTCCTTATTGGCTCCGAAATCCGCTAAAGCTAGTTTTATTCCTCGCGTGTACCAGATACTTATCGATTGATCGGAAAGGTCTAGCGCAAGCGGATTCCGGAGCCGACAAGGGTTCTTTTGGGCTGGCTGTTGTTCGTTCTTTCGATCCTATCGCTCCAGTGAGACCTAGGCCTTTCGATTTCTAGCGAAAAGGCGAAGACAAAATTGATTATGGACAGTGCGTTTAAAGGAGATAATAGCATTTACAAATGTTTTTTTCTAATAATACACGAGAAACTACGAACGTTTTTTTATTCGGCTGAATATTCGAAGAGTGTAAGCTTTTGAATATCCGAATGAAGCAATTCCTAGTAAAGGAGGGTATCTTTTCTGTGTGTTGTGAGGGAGGTCAATTGCACTTCTCTATATTTCACGTAGCGCGGATGTGTATGAGGTGGCTTGAATATACTTAATGGTGTGTTGTATTATTGACACAGTGTTGATGAATGCGCGCACGTCGCCAAGTTTGCACTACGGGTCAATAGCGCGGCGCGTAGGCAAAAGGGTTTCGCAGAGTGCAGGGATGTGCTGCTGCTCAATGGCCATGGCCCTCTGGGAACATCTTTTCGGCCCTCATTGCGCTGTGCTCGAGAGCATGAAGTGGTCTTTAGAGAAGCGGAGGTTTTGTTGTCTATTCATGGAAAGATTTTCTTAGCCGCCTCTGCTTACTGCGGCCAGCGATTTGTTCCATTAAGTTGACAAAGTTGAGGGAGGTTCTCAGATTATTTCTCGCCTCCCTGTGCGTGCGGTGGATCGCAATCCATCAATGGTGACACCTCCGAGATGGATGGATGTGATTACCCTGGGTTCGGATGTTACAACTGCAGAAAGCATTGTATCTGCAGTGAATTATGCAGGGTCAAGGGGGGTTACGAAATTTTGCAAGGGGGGGGGGTGTCGCGAAAATTCCGGACCAAACATGAAAATTTGGTGAAATTATCTCAGAAAATCTCGATATTTTTGGTCACCCAAAGGAAGGATCGTTGCATTGCTCAGGTTTTAGACGCTTGAGTCCGTCTACTGTACGATTTTTTCGGTATCTGATAGCTCTAGTTATGAAGTATAAACTGCTCAGAAATCGCTCCTCGGAATCGCAAAAATTTTGGGTTTTGGAAAAAAGTTTTGATGATTTGGGGGTCGCTCTGCTTTCGAAAAATTAGGCAAAGCTACGCTTGACACTGGAATTATCTGTAGGGAAACATCGGAGAAGCAGAAGTTTTAACACTATCTTTAGGAGAAAATATTGTTGTACAAATGAGGTCTTGAAGGTGTCCTCTAATGTGACATATACTTTTATCGGGTCTAGTCGCAGAGTACCACTTGACAGAAACAAGTCGATATCGAGTCAGTCGAATATTTGGTCATTCGAGTGTTTGAATTTTGAATTGTTTCAACATTTGAATGTTCGGAAACTCGACATTTCGTTTTTTTTTCTCAATTATTTCTAGGAAATTCTCAGTTGGAAGGTGTACTAAGGGTTATGAATAGGGTCCAGCTGGGTTGCAGCCGGACACAACGGGGACGGAGGGGTCGTAAAATTTCTGGCCCAAGAATGAAAACTTATAAATTCGATTTGGGTGTCGTGAAAGTTCCAGAAAAAAATTTCATTCTCAAGCGGCGGGGGGAGTTGTGATAACTCCCAATGTTTGGAAGTTTTGGCTGCAAAATGTTTGAGGTCTTAACGTGGGTAAGGCGTATCTTGGTTATCGGTCCGCTGGAGGTGCCCCCCCTTGTTGCCTTGTTGGATGTTTTAGCGTCTCTCTAACCCAAAGTAGCAGTGAGTGTACCACGTATAAAGAGCAAATTGTACTGGAATCAGGGGCGGAATGATTCACGCTTCCACTCGGAATCTTTTTAACCGAACTTCTCGGCCCGTGGCCAAAAAAAATATTTCTTGCTGAAAAGTCACGAGCTCACTAATTATTTCGTTTGCGCTGAAAATCCTCACGTTCTCGTCAATTTCTTCACTTTGAACTAGAATTTTCTTAGGATCCCCGCAAATGTTCATTTCTGGCAAAATATTATCTCGGTCCTTCATTTCGAAAATTTTCGGTACAAGTTCTCATGATCTCCAAAGTTTTCGATTTTCATTGTTGACTCATTGAGGCTCGACCCAAAACTCGTCGTTTTCCGTGATTTTAAAGGCATCGTTCGCGCTGAAAATCAATTTTGATTTTTCAGGCTCGATTTCATGATTGAGCCCGGTAGACCACACTCGTAAACTTTGGCAAGTCAAAAACGTTTGGCAATGAGGTTAGAATGCGTCAAAGGTGAAGATCCGCCACCAGTTCTCACCAGTCATCTAGCACTTTTTCCTAGAATGTTGGTGCTACAGTAAGACAACATGAAAAGTAGTTACGGCACGAACTCCACGTGCAAAAAACTCCGATAATGACAGTGACGAGGCCCCCAAATGCAGAAAAATCTCAGAAGGATTTTGGCGCGAAATTGGAATTCGTATTTACAATGGGTTAGTATTGACTTTTCTTTACAAATGAAGGTTTTTCATGGGCCCTTTCGCGATTTTCGCTCACTAGAGAGGTCAAGCTACACAAAAACACGAAAAAATAATATACGGTTTTCTGCGCGTACGATGCCTTTAACGATCCCTCGATTTTATATTATGTTTTTGGTGGGGAATTTTTGCTATCTGTCTCCGATATTCTCGCTCCTCTTCGTTCCCAAAAGTCGAACATTCGTCTTTAATTTGTTGCGCTCGGTTCCGAAAAAATTCACATATGACCAAAAAATCTTACGAGGTTCCTAAATTTTGTATTTACGGAAATTTTCTTTAATGCGTGAGATTCTTCATCTCGGGTTGGAAATTCTTATGATCTCTTTGATCTCCTCATTTCTGCCGGAAATTCTGCTCATCTTTTGTTCGGCCAAAATCAACATAGTCTTTCTGGAATCTCAAATTTACAGCAGCGAATTCTCTACACTTCTTAATCTTTGAGCTTTTGAGCAAATGCTCTGAATCCTGACTATCGAATGGGGCTATTCCAGGGTTGAGCAGGGTTACGACTAGGCGCAACGGGGATCGTAAAAATTTCAAAGAATTTTCGAAGAAAAAACAAAATTTTGGGGAGAGGGGCTCGTAAACATTTTGGAGAGAAACTAATTTTTTTCAAAGCACTTGGTTTGCTAAATGGAAGTAGTGATAGTCGCCTTCTGATAGTAAGATTGCAGCGTGAGAACAGCTGAGTCTGCAGAGGCCGTCATGAAATTCTACGTTACGGTGGGTATATGGTAGCTTGTGCGAAGTATCAGATTAGATGCAGAATTTTTATTCTGGGGTTACTCGGTGTGCTTAAAACAATTTAGATGTCTATTTATCGAGGAGGGGGGGGGGTGTTGTAAAGATTTGTCAAAATCTTCAAAACTTTTGGTCAACAGAGTACAGAAATATGCAGCACAAAGGAAAATGTAGTAACCACACGCAAAAAAAATCGTCATTCAACTCCAAAAACCAAAACCGAAGGAGTAACTCTACGAGCGTTTTTCCTGAGTTTGGTTGAGCAGAATTCGAATCATGAAAATGTCGAATTCGAGGCGTACCCTAAAAGGCTCCATTAGGATCAAATGTGCGTATAACTGCGAATGGCGGTCGTCAATTGCTTGTGTGTGAGCGCACGTGTGTGAGCTGTGCAGGGAAAAAAGTGATGCGACAACAACAGTGATAAGGGTGAGGTCTGATAAGGTGGAGCTAGTGGTTCGGCGGTGCTATGGAATCGAGTACATCACCTCCACTTCGAATCGACGTCGACACCGTCGAGGAGGAACTCCTTCAACTGCTCACTGACGAGAATACGGACAGTTTCCATTCGGCCGTTGCGGCTCCGTCGACACCGATTCCGCGACTGGAGATATTCATCCCGGACCACGACTACTATCCCTACGAACCGCACTCTCCAGGTGTTTATCCTGGATCACCAGGAGCTTTAGAAGAATACCGTTTGAAGGCAAAAAGCTGCGCCGCCAGACCCATATCGACAGACTCTGTTGCGTCAGCGGAATTGCTCGATGACCAATTCGGGAAGAAGCTGAACACGATCGATTTCCGATTTCGAGGCCTTCAAGGTTTCTCTGCTTCTAATATCGATTTTGTCGTATATTTTTCTGCTCGCAATCAACACACAACCAATGAACACACAATTTAACAGGGGCAACATGTTTTTTCCAGCTTTTTTATTCTTTTTTTATTTTTCCAAATTTAGATCTCAGTGATATAAAAATACTTTGTGAAAGCTGCTAATTAAGCTTTTAGAACATAGTTTCGGAGTGATGTATGTATGTGGGTATAACGCCGTGGCTAAATGTGATATACTCTTGCCAATATTCAGAAAATGAGAAAACTTACCTAATTTGGAAAAAAAGTATTAGATTGTAAGGTTCTTTTCCTGGAATTTTCAGCGTAGGCCTAATTAAGCCAAAAAGATATACCATCTGTAAGCGCAAATTTTTTCTATTTAAGAGTTTTAACATTTTCTAAAAAAACTTGATGGTTTTCGATTAATAAGGTGAAATTCAAAGGAAATCTAAAGTACTGAGCATCTTTGAATTTTTCCATATATCTACTCCGGGGCGCAGACGAAGTTGGTATTACATTCGAACTCTCTGTTAGCTAGTTAAAAACTTTCGCAGAAAATTTGAGTTTGTGAGTGTGATTATTGATTTTTTCTTCAAGTAACTTTGATCTTTTCTGCTTTATCCAACCAGTTCGTGGCGTGAACCTTTGAAGTTCAGTAATATGGGAAGTCCTTACTCAGTAATATTTATTTTGTCAATTGTCGATCATTTTTTCGAATAATCTGATTTTTGCCTGTCAATGATTTTTAAAATAAATATTATTGAGCAGCGGCTTGACAATAAGACCTAGTTTCAAAGTTCCGCAGCCGAAATTGGTTTGATAAAGCAGAAAAGATCGAATTTTCAAGTTCACGAAATTCGTAAAAAGTCAATAATCACGCTTAATAGGGGTATGCAGAGAATTCAAATGTCCTGTCAGCTGGGGCAGCTTTGTGGGTTTGACTCAAAGTTAATAGAACCACTCAAATATGCTCAGCGCTGAAGATTTCCTTTGATCTCCAGCATTTTATGAGAGAACCATTTTTCCCGAAGCAGGAAAACAACGCCTGATAGAAAATAATTTGCGCTTTCGACTGATATATCACACTTGGCCAAAAAAATTGACGCTGAAAGTTTTAGAAAATTTCAAAATTCAGGTGATAGAGAGTTTCGCTGCAATCTAATGTTTGATTTTTTTTTCTTTTTTTTTGACATTCATCTTGAGAGATGTTTCTGTTTGTCACCTTTTATTTTTTTACCTCTTTTTCTTGATGTCTTTTTGAAAAAGATTTTATTTTCCGTTGCGGTATTTTATGATTGCCGTTAAGTTTTTTTGTATTATTTCTATTTGGTTATTTTCACTTTTGTCTTTTTTCATCTATCGAAGCTTCTGCAGTTTTTCAAGATCTTCATTCAGATATCGTTGTGTTGTTATTTTTCTGTTGACTCTATATGCTTATTTTATTTGATTTCATAGAAGGAACCCTTTAGAGAACCGTTTATCCATTCGGAATCGCAACTGTTCGACGCACGCTCGACACGCGTCTCGCGCGGTTCTAATCAGTCATTAAGTGCTCTGCAACCAACTTTCTGAAGTCATCTGTCGCTGCATCGTATTACCAATTGTCCTCTATGCCAGTTACTAGTAATTTAGCCCTAATTAGCTCGCAGAGGACTGTCGCGAGCTGCGCTTACTGTCATTTTCGAAAGCGAATTTCCGTCCACATTTGCGGACACCCGCTGTTGCAGTAAGCAGCGCATCAGTGATAATCGTGCTGGGCAAAGGGTAACAGTTTCGGGACCCGTTGGTCCCGGGACGATCATCATTTTTCTGGTGAGCGGCGGCTTTCCGCAACTGCGGACCAAAATTTTGCTCTGATACTGATAGTATGTCATTACTGACCGCCGCGATGCTGACAGGGACGAGTGCGCATAATTATTTGATTGATTTTTCTCTATCAAAAAAGTGTTATTTTGTTCGAAGTCTCGAGTTTGTTTAGACGCTTTTTGGAAAACCTTTTTCATGATGTTTAATTCATATTTTATTTCCTGTTTTTTCATATCCCTTAAATACAGCTGTGAAGTTTTCGCCCTTTTTATCATTGCCGTTGTATTTGCAGAAGAACGTGAGCACGTGCAGAAGAAAACCTTCACAAAATGGGTAAACTCTCACCTGGTGAGAGTAAGCTGCAAGATTCAAGATCTCTATATGGATATGCGAGACGGAAAAATGTTGTTGAAACTTTTGGAAGTTCTCTCCGGGGAACGCCTGGTGGGTTTTTTGTTGGTGTTTCTAGTTTAATTTTTTATATTAGTGATTTTTGGTATGTTAGATGCAGAATCTCAAACTATTATCAGTTTTACATTTTTGATACACTTTTTTCATTAAAAAATTCGAGAGCTACCGTAGGGTTGTTCCGGAATTCTGCATACCGGTGTTATATGTAGAGTAATAACTCTTCAAAAAGGGTGAATTTCGCTTGTATCATCTTTTCCGAAAATTGTGTATCAGTGAATTTTTCGAATATGGCCCACTAAAATTTCCGAGTTTTTTTTTGTCAAACAAGGCCTTTGAAAAGTCGAAAAGAAATTGAAGTTTCCCTCTTGAATAAGAGGCGTTCATGAAATTTCATGTAACAATTTTTCTGAATGAAGATAAGCTTGTAAAAGTGATCTCTATTTGATTCAAATGAAACAGAATAATTTTTTTATTTCGAAAAAAAATCGAACTTTATCATGGCTTTCATATAAAACTTGTAAACAATTGAGCGTATTTTTGTGATTTAATTTAATGGCCCAAGAAACTCTGAAAATCAAGTCTTGAAACTTGAAATTGACCGAATATTCGATAAATGATAAGTGTGTTTTCCCGGATCAACCGAATAAACAAAAACCGTTCAGTTCATTTTTCCAATAAATGAGATGTTCGAAAAAATGGATAGTTCAAATAGAAATTCAGTTTTTCTCACAGAAGAAGAATTTTATTCATTCTGATGTGATCTGATTAGTTATCCGCTTTGATCGCAAGTGTGGTGGCAGGTTTGCCACTCTGTGCAACGGGGGGTCGTTAAATTTTAGGAATTCTTCGTAAAAAATGAAAATTTATGGGAGGTCGTAGAAAAATTATAGTTTTGGATAAAAAGAGGAATTTCCTCCAGACAAGTTGGTGAGCTAAAATGAGGTAGCCATAGCCAGTTCCATGTGAGAAGTAAGTAAAAAAAAGCTGAAGCATTTTTTCGTCTGGGGGGAATGCGAAATTTCTTCGAATTTTTCTGAAATTTTGGCCTACAGGAGGGGGGGGGGGTCGAAGGTCCCCGGAAAATTGACGACGAAAAATGACCTGCTCAACCCTCTGTGGTAGACAAGTATGTAGACTTGGGACCGAATCGAGTAGCTATTTAAAAAAAGTGGTAATGTTTCGACTATTCGATTCTTCGTTTTCTTCTTTTTCTATATTCTCCTGCATTGTAGCAGGACTAGTCGATTAATTTGGTAATATCAGTTTAAATTTTTTAATCGTTCTTTTCCTCTGACAATTCTTATTTTTCCGTTTTCCGAATAATCGGCTCAGTTTGGGCTTGAAGCTCTTCGTGTTTTATTTCACGTTCGCCAGGAAAATCGTTCAGTTATGCCTAAAAGAAAAGTTGTAGCGTAATCATGCTGAATATTGTGAGGGCTGTATTCATAAAAAAACTGCTTAGCTAAGTGTTGCTCAGTTCGCAAATCCGAAATTTGCACTCGAAGACCCCAGTGAATTCTCGAAAAATTTCTATATTTTCTTATGTATTTTTCCCAATTCATGACTGCCAACTTTTTGACGAGATTGCTCAATATTAGTGATTCATCGGTGTCGTTGTTGTCCTCAGCGAGGCGGCACCAGCTCTCCCAGATGGGGTATCAATCAAACTTCAAGCTGCGAGATGTATGTGACGCATTTCGGAAGGATAGCTTTGGTTTCATAAATCATAATGTCAGCTATTTGAAAAATCATGGACCATGGGAAATATTGAAAAATTTACGTTGAATTTCAAGCTTGAAACAAGGTTGAGCCCGAAGTTTCACAAGGGACTTGTCTGCTTAATTACAGATTTTTCGAATATTCGTTTTAAGGTGGATTTGGAGCAGGTATGAGCGGAATTTCGATTTCCCAACAGTTTCAGTCGTTCTCTCCCGATTTTCAAAAAAACTTCTCAAATTGCAGTTTCGAATTCATGGTTTCCTGTGTTTTTCGGCTTTCAGATTTTTGACCTCCACAATTGAACTGAATGTTCACTTTCTGTTTGATTTTTTGAGCGACGTTTCTCTCAATTTTGATTCATGACCAGGGGCGAGCGAAATTCCTTTCGATTTTTGGACATCGGAAAACGAAACGATCATTTTATTTTTGAATGCGAAAATGGAACAGCAAATTATCGGAAGTCGGGTTATTGGAAATCCTGTGGTCTCAGATTCTGGGCCACCCATAGTGGTATTTCTGATTTTTATCGCCGCATTTTGAGCAAGGAAGAGCGTAATACCGACTTTCCGACTTCTGGTGGTTTTCGGCCTTATGATTTCCGAACTGCGACTTCCGAAAAACACCTCGAAATGCTGAAGAAGAGCCGAAGAAACTGCTTTGGGCTGTCCAGAACCTGGAATAAGCGGCGATCAGACTCACCCGCCGATTTCCGATTTTTTTTATGTCATGCTTTCGGAAATCGGAATGGTTTTCTCGTTTCCCAAGTTCCGAAATGTCTAAAAAAAGTTTCTGGTTACGAGGCGTTTTTTTTGGAAATCGTTAGATCAGAAGAAAGCAGAAAATTGTGACACGGGAATCGGACTTCCATTCGTCACTGTTTTAGACCTGTGGCTATAGAATCAACAATAAGTATGTATTTTACTCTTTAGCCGAAGCCGACCCGCGGAAAGATGCGTATCCACTGCCTTGAAAACGTCGACAAAGGACTACAATTCCTGAAAGAGCAGCATGTGCATCTGGAAAATCTTGGATGTCATGACATTGTCGACGGAAATCCCCGACTTACCCTAGGTCTGATCTGGACCATCATTCTGCGATTCCAGGTAATCCTTTTGTAGAGCTCAGGTTTTTTATTCTACCCATGGTTTTTTATTTGTTTTTTTATCGATTTTCATCTGAGTTTTTTGTTGCAGATCCAAGATATCACCTTCGAAGATGCCGACAATCATGAGACGCGTTCGGCCAAGGAAGCCCTGTTACTCTGGTGCCAGATGAAGACGGCTGGCTATCCGAATGTCAATGTGAGGAACTTCACCACAAGGTGAGAGACGCACGTGACTGATCCTATAATAAGCCGATTATCTACGTTTGACTTTCAGAACGATTAAGACGTTTTTGCGTTTGTTTTTCGACAGAAAAAAGTCTTTTTTATTGCAGTTGGCGCGATGGTTTGGCGTTCAACGCTCTTATTCACAAGCATCGCCCTGACTTGATCGACTATGACAACCTGCAGAAGTCGAATGCCGTGTATAACCTTCAGAACGCCTTCGATACGGCGGAACAACATCTGGGACTGTCGAAGTTCTTGGATGCTGAAGGTTGGAATGCTGAAACATTCAAAGTTTCCTGTTTTAAGGCCTCTAAGCAGAGTTTTGGAAACTTCTGGGAGGCTATGATCCATGGAGTTTCGTGCTCTGTTGATCAAAGAGCTCTGCCGTGAAAGGTTTAACTCTCCAAATTTCAGACGTGAATGTTCGGGATCCGGATGAGAAATCGATCATCACCTATGTGGTTACGTACTACCACTACTTCAATAAGATGAAGCAGGAGACTATCCAGGGAAAACGTATTGGAAAGGTTTGAGATTCTTTCACTTCTGACCGTTTATTCGGATTTTTTGTCCCTTCCATTGTTTTTGTAAGAAAACGCTTTGAACTTACAGGTTATTAACGAACTGATGGAGAATGAGAAAATGATCAATCGATATGAGACGATTTCATCGGATCTGCTCGAATGGATCAAGCAGAAGATCGAAATTCTGAATGATAGGTACGGAGCAACGGCCATTCACGGATTTGGATGTAGCGATCGCGATGTGTGCTTTTACGGGTTTGGAGGAGCAGCCTGTAGGCACTGTTCACGATGAACTTCGTTCTTCAATTCTCAATGAAAAACAGTTGAGGTAGCCCTTAGAGGCAGGAAAGCGTTGGAAAAAACGGATCCAGACGCCTTACCAGAGGCGGAAAACGGCTTTAAGGATTCTTACATCGGTCAGGGTCAGCCCTCTCGAGTCCAGTTGTTGACATCAACACCGGCACGGCTGGATCACTGTCTCATTTGAACTGCGATTACCAGTAGTGGTTTTTATCGAAATTGGCCATCAATTTGACAGAATTTCTCTCGATCAAAATTTATAAACGTTTTTGGCACTCTTTGAATCAAAGACCACTGCTGAGGATCGCAGGTCAAAGCGCGGCACTTATACAGCCTGTCGGTTTGATGACCATATCTGAACACAAGGAGGCCCATCCTGACTGGCGAAATGATCTTTAAAGCCGTTTTTGTCTCTGATAAGCGTTTGGATCCGTTTTTTCAACGCTGATCCGCTTCTAAGGGCTACCACAAATACTTTTCATTGAGAACTCACGAACGTTTTCCGTCGTGAACAGCGCCTTAAAGTATAGAAAAGGCGATCGGGGTTTTTGTGAACTGTATAGAGTGAATTTTCTAGACATTTTTCTCCTGTGAGAATACTCAATAATCCATAATATAATTCAGAAAAAAGAGAAAACCTGACTGCGGGATATCAGACCATCGATATGAGTGTTTGTCCTTTCGGCGGCGGTATGTCTCCAAACTCAGCGATTTGTCAGAAGGCTCACGGAATGATAGCCCCGTTGTTGCTCCGCGAATTCGCGTGGTTGGTCCGCATTTGCCCACGGTTAGCTTAGGAGCTCCTGTGGTTTCGCCTACACCTAATATGTAACTATTGAAGAACTGCGATAGCTCCCGAATTGACAGCTGTTGAACCCTGACTAATCTTGGAGGTTTACGGACTATCCGCGGAAGCTCCCCGGCGATTCATGGGAGTTTGCAGATTGACAGCCAGCGGCACCCGGTTGGGCCGGGGGCTCATTTGGTGGCGGTCGGCTTTGGAGAGACTTTAGGCTGGTATCATACTTGCCGCGACAGTCGGCGCGACGTAGTTTTTCCATATCAACTTTCTGTCGATATGCATAATAGACACTGCGTCGCGTTGTTCGTCGTAGAACGTATAGTTTCGTCCTTACTGACGATATTGGAGTGAAGTTGCAGTATGCAGTTGGAGACAACCGCTGTTGTAGCAGGCAGCCCAAAGATAGTCGTTGTGGGTTCCCAGGTACCTTAGAGGTGCGTGCTGCAACAGCGGTTATCTGCAACTGCAGGCCGGAAATTCACCCCATTATGAACAGCAAACGCTCAGACTTGTATTTTGAGATTTTTCTGAGATATGTATTTTGAAATTTTTCTGTGGTAATAAAGGTATAGGAAAGGCTCGAGTCCACATATACAGGAGGAGACTTGAAGCTACACCCTTCTGGATGAGTTTCCTCAATAAATCGAGCCCAAACAGGCTATCTATAGTTGGGTCCGTTGCTTGCCTCCTCAAGAAAAAACCTTTAAGTCTCGCCCGCGGCTGGGGCGGCAGTCGCGTGCGCCGGCCCGCTAATCGATTCAGGCCGAGAGAAGAGCTCAGTTGATCAGCTTACCGTATCACCAGCCGCCAGTGAGATTGAAACCGCCCGCGCCAGCTGCGGATGGATTCAAAGTTTTGTATTGAGGAGGCAAGCCACGGACCTAATTGTAGTTTCAACGGGTTTTCCTGTCTAATGAAGAAAAAATCGTAGAAAACTTGTCCGTGCCTCCCTCCTTGTTGGCATTTCTTGAGGTGCGGTAATCCCATTTTCGCGGGGTTTTAAACAATTTCGCAGTTTTGTCCCTGTTACTGCCTAGCCGTATGTGCATCTAGTATATATGTATGTAGTGTTGCAGTTGTATTGAAAACTTTTCAGAACATTCCATAATTCACTGCATGGAGTGCAGGAGCAGCTAGCTGAGTTCAATGCTTACCGAACGCAAGAGAAGCCTCCCAAGTGAGTTCAAACACTTCTTCTTATTTTGTTGTTTCTATTTTTCACTAAAATGTTGATTTTAGGTTCGAAGAGAAGGGTGAGCTCGAGGTGCTGCTGTTCATGCTTCAGTCTGCAATGCGAGCGAATAATCAGCGTCCATTTGTGCCGCGTGAAGGGAAACTCATTGGAGACATCAATAGGGTAAGTCAGCCAGTGTGGTACAGAAACTTTGGCTGTAGGCAGTCGCAAGAATGCATTTTTTCAAGGCGTGGGAATCCTTGGAGAAGGCAGAGCACGAGCGTGAACTGGCGCTGAAGGAGGAGTTGATTCGTCAAGAGAAACTCGAACAGCTTGCTGCGAGATTCAACCGAAAGGCCGAGATGAGGGAGACGTGGTTGACTGAGAATCAACGACTGGTTAGCCAGGATAACTTTGGATCTGACCTCGCCAGTGTTGAGGTCGGCTGATTTCTTCGGTTTCCCTCCATTTCCTGCAGTTCAATCTGACAGGGTTCCCTTCTCAGGCTGCCACGAAGAAGCACGAGGCTATCGAGACGGATATTTTCGCGTACGAAGAGCGCGTGCAGGCTGTTGTTGCTGTTGCCGGTGCGTTCTATTTATTGGAAAAAGTTAAAAATTCGGGAAAAAAAAAGTTGAAACCCGAAAGAATGCAGTTACTTGAGAACTGCCCATTGACTGCGTATTCGGCTTGCTGTCCATAACTATAGGGCGGGTATATTAGCCAAACCAGTGTCGCCTCCGTGGCCGGTTTGTTCCGGCCCTTTGGTCACATGTGCAATGAAAATAACAGGAAATTGGAAATATCACTATCGCTGAGGCGTTTGAATGTTTTCGCTACGACCCATTCACCGGTACCCCTTAGCTCCATTCTCCACCCCTAATTAGCGGGCTCATTCTATCTTACATGGAAAAAATTCCAAATTGAACACATCCTATTGAGCTGTTTTATGAATATTTTCAAAATACGTCCCCTCCACCATCACACGGGCTCATCAGACTGTTGCACAACAATTTTAGTCAAAGCTTAATGAAATCTTCTATCTCCGCTCACCCAATCATGCACACGTCTTGCTCTTAAGGAGGAAGTTTCCGAATTGATCAATGCTTTTGACTTGTTTCATGAAGATTTTTCGGAATACGACCCCATCACCGACCCTTTTCACCACCGGTCTAGGCCTCCAACCCGAGGGTCCCAGTCTGCTCGTAAATGAAAAGTTTCATATCTGACGCCCGCCGTTTAGCTGTTTTATGAAGATTGTGAAATGCAACCCCTCCACCAACCCAACTCAGCTTCATGCTCTGCCTACGTAACCGCGCGTTTATTCCGTATTAGCTTTTGGACTGTTTTATGAAGACCCTGAAAAACTACCTTCACCACACTTACCATACCCATCCAGCTCCAACACGCGTTCCTATTCTCTATTTGCGCAGAAAGCTCATTTTGAACAAAGGCTTTAGTACATCTGACTCAGAGTTGAGCAGGGCTGCGACTCGGCGCAACGGGGGGGGTCGTAAAAATTTAGCCAATTTTTTGTTAAAAAAAAGGAAAATTTGGGATGGGGTCGTAAAAATTGGTGAGAAAAGGGGAAATTTTCTGCTTCGAACTTCTTGGTGAGCTAAAATGAGGTATTAATAGTCAGTCTCGTGTGAGACCGTGGGGTAGTAATAGTCAGATGCATGTGAGAAGTAATTTTTTTAAAAAAGCTGAAACAATTTTCATCTGCGGGGGTCGTAGAATTTTTCTACATATTTGGTCAGAAGGGGGGGGGGACGTAACTCTGCCGAAAACTGGCACAACTGCTTGCTCAGCCCTGATCTGACTACAGGCCGTATCATGAGAATTTCTATAATGCGACCCCTTCACAAACCATCTTCACCTCTGAGTCTCCGCCCCAAATCAGAGTTTTTTTCATTTTATACATGGAAAATTTTCAAATGAAATGCATGTTCTGGAACTGTTTCATGATTGTTTTGAAAATACGAGTCCTCCACCGGCTCCTTCACCTTCAATTTCTGCCCACCTTACCTCGCACACATCCTGCTCTTACAGAGAAAGTTCCATATGGAATGCTTGTTATTGGGATGTTCTGTTGTTCCCATGCCAAGCAGACTCAATAACACTGTATCTAACCTACACTGGGACTAAGCAAAATATAAAGTGTAGAATAGTTACTTTTTTCAGGCGAACTCGAGGCCGAGAACTTCCATGGAATCGACGAGATTAATAATCGCAAAGAGAATGTGCTTAAGCTGTGGAATTATCTCTTCCAGGTAAACAAACTGAGTACTTCAAAGGCTCATAAATGAGTCGAAAGCATGAAATGATGGCCAATTTTCAGCTTCTTCTTGCTCGTCGTGTGCGACTTGAGCTGTCGATGGCAATTCAACGTATCTTCCACGATATGCTTCTTACACTGGATCTCATGGATGATATTAAGGCAAGAAATGAGTTGAAGGGATTTTGATCTTTTAGTTTTCGACAGCAATGATTATTGTTCCAGTCTCGCCTTCTGTCTGATGACCTTGGTGCGCATCTTATGGATGTGGAGGATATGCTTCAGAAGCATGCTTTGCTGGAGTCTGACATCAATATTATTGGAGATCGAGTGCGCAATGCTGTCGCCCAGGCTCAGAAGTTCGTTTTTATTTTCGTTATGAAATTCAGTAATCGAATTACGTTCCTGTATGTATTTTTATAGGTTCCGCGATCCCGAAGGCCCAGATGGCAGTGGATACCTCCCAGTGGAACCAGCCACTGTCGACGAGCGATGCGCTATTCTGCAGCAGAGGTTCTTTTTTTCTTAGTCTTGATAGAGAAGCTTCTCATGCCCATGATTTGATTCGCTATTCTTCCAGCAAAATGGCTACAAGCACGCGTGCTGTGGCGGCGCGTTGGTCCAAGCGGGGATGTGAAGTTTCTCAACTGCTGGTTAGGGGATTCGTTGCATTTTCAGCCCCGTCCCCCCAAAAAGAAATGAAATTCGGTGCGGGGGTTTTGAGAATTTTGCTGAAATCTCACACGCGGGCCCGATTGATCCTGTTGTGCGCTCATATCAAGAGTCTCCTTCAGACCATTCTAGAGGGTTGTAGCCGCAGTACACATTGAACGAGAAGCCGAGTTCGACTCGTGAGCGCGACGCTCGCCATGGAAAAACGCCCCATTTGCGGCGATTGAGTGGAAGATGTGCGGAGCAAACTAAAAGACAGTGTTCACGATAAAAGCGACCTTCGAGTTTCCACCGGAATTCGAATGTACCGAGGGAGGTTCTCTGCAACAATAATGACGAAAGAACGGTTGAAAACGAGCCAGTAATGACGCTCTACGGCCCTCAAGCTTGGTTGTGCTATGCCCGCCCGCCCACTTCCTTATCGGCCAACTAGGAGGTGGGCGGGTAGGGCATAACGCGTACAAGTTTGAGAGCCGTATAGGGCTACATTTGGCTCGTTTTTAACCATGTTTTCGCCATTATTGTTGCAATGGACACCGGTCAACTTGATTTCCGGTGAAAACCCGGAACCGTTTTTGTCGTGAACATTTTCTTCAAGCAACAAAACAAGAAATGAGGATATAAACGTCCTGAAATCGAAATGACATGAATTTCACTCGAACATAGGGTAAGTGCGCTCTAGCGACGGCGTGAGTGGGGCGGATTTCGGCCGCGTTCGCGTCTACGTGTCGAACTCGGGCCCGTCTCCTCCTTCGACGTGAACTGCTCCTACAACCATATTTAAGTTTGCGAGCTCGTGCCAAAGAGTCGCGACTGCTTGGAAGCAGCAGAAAAATGTGTGTTTTGCAGATATCAGGAACTGCTTGATCTGGCTGCTCAGCGCAAGCGCCGTCTCGAAGACAACCGCAGGCTGTGCCAGTTCTGGTGGGATGTGGCTGATCTTGAGAATAGCATCAAGGATCAGGAACGCGTGAGTTAACGTAGTTGCTCAATGCTGGACTGTACTGTAATTAGGGTTGCCTGATTTTTAATGAAAAATTCATATTTTAGGTGCTTAGCTCAACTGATACTGGCAAGGATATTGTGACCGTGTCGCATCTTTTGGCGAAGCACAAGAATGCTGAGAATAACCTCGGTGACATCGAGCGTCAGCTTGAGGAACTAGCTAAGGATGGTGATCAACTGCTGTCTGAGAATATCCCTGGATCTGACAATATTCCACCTCGTATTCAAGAGATTCGCGATTACCTGAGGAAGTTGCGCGAGCTGGCTGACGCGAGGCGTGAGAGACTTGCTGGTGGCGTTGACTATTATCAGGTTGGCATAACGTCGTCCGTTAAACAATCCGGGGTGTGAGACAAAGTTTTCGTATTCAGTTCTTCACCCATGCTGATGACGTCGATGCGTATCTTCTGGACACCCTTCGGGTTGTTTCAAGTGATGATGTTGGCAAGGACGAGGGTACTGTGCAGCTGCTGATCAGGAAGCATGACGACATCTCTGATGACCTGCAGACGTTTGACACGCACATCAAACAGCTATACCAGAAGGCTGAAGCTCTGCCAATCGACGTATGTTTTTTACGTATTTTCTGCAGAAGCGCACGTTAGTTGAGGTGAAATGACTTTTTGTTGAACTGTAAAGGTTCAAGATTGAAGGCTACATAAAAGCTCGTAAGCTCGATTGAGAAAAAATGTAAATGTAAAGACTCTTACTGCTACTAGAACGCAAACTCTGTTGGAAGCGTTGAAAACGAGCCGGTATGACTTCACTTGAGCAATCCTGACCAGGGCTAATACTTCACCGACCTGGTGTAAGTTACAGGTCAAAGTAACTACTCAGAACTTTGTTCCGGCCCTCCCGGTGCGAAAAACTGCAGTCCGGGCAACCCGGACACTCAAAAAAAAGATCCCATACCTGGCGAACCACCAAGCCCTCGATCGTTACCAGCCACCTGGATGACGAAAATTGTCTTTGTCGCCCGTCGAGTTTATCATGCCGTGGGGAAATGTCAGAGAAGAAATGCATTTTCTTCAAAAGTACCAATGGGCGTTGAGGTAGATCAAAAACAGTACAAAAAGCCATTGGTTGTAGGCAGTTATGTTGATTCATTAGCGTGACCTACCGTTATTTTTAGAAAAAAAATGAAACAGGCCTCTCATTCATGCTCAGCGCCCCAAATAACCTCACGAAACGGTTTGAGCGAGACAAATTTCGACAATCCCAACAACATTGAGATTCAGTTTCGCCTAAAGTTTCCGAGTAGGAGGAATCGTTCGTAGTCGAGATCTGGGTTAACCGCTTTTTATGATCCGTCGCAGAGTCGAAAGAGATCTGGGTGCTATAACATAGGTGCACCGAGCTTGCGCTAACCTCCAATAGGGAACGCAAAGTCTCTTCAGGATCCACGCCGATGTTACGTTACTCCTGCCAAACATACTGTCGGCATAGAACGCACTAATACTTTGCGTTCTTATCGAAGGTCGGCGCAAACTCGGTGCATGTACGGCGGCATGTCTGCGCCAACGATCAATAGTGAACGCAAAGTATCAGTACGATACGTGCCGACTTTACGTTTCGAGGCCAATTTTTTTTTCAATGATGCCCCGTCATTAGTTGTCTCCTTCCCTCTTCTCCCCACATTTACGTGTTTAGGCCAACGTTTTTTTTACGTTTTCCTCATGGATTTTGATTTTTGGGCGAAAATCCCTACGACCTGGATATCCGTTGTCTCGGATCTCTGCGATGCCATGATCTTCTTTCTAAGACTAAAACCCCTTATAAACCTTCTTTAGTTCAATTTTCACGACCCCTTCCACAAATTTGCATTTTTAGGCAGAAGCATTCATGACCTTCGTAATCCCTCATCTCGGACCTTACGGAATTATGACCCTCTCTCTTATGACCAAGATTTTCTAGATTTTTAGGCCAAAAAGGTTTAGACACTTACCACACATTTTCATTTAGAGGCAAAAAATCCTTACCGTCTTGGCTTTTTCGGCCAGTACAATCAGTGGTCGGCTGCTTCTGAACCTGGGCATATGGTTTCCCTTTCATATTCAGACATGTTTCAGCTTTCGTTTCTTAGGACTCAAACCCTTTCTAAGCCTTTTTGGACATGTTTTTGGCGATCCCCTCCACGGATTTCATTTAACTAGAAAAAAATGGTAGCAAACCCCTTCCTTTGTTATCCCGCGAGTCAGGGGCGCTTGACCATGACCAGGGTGGCTCAGTTGCGATCGTCGTGACTCGTTTTCGGCGATTCCAACGGTGTTGGCGTTCTGGTAGGAGTAGTAAGGCTTATTCACGCTGTTATTTTAACCATGTATAAGAGCGTGTATGTCGTCTTCAATTCAAAGATATCGAGCTCTCTATCTGTTGTTTCCAGTTGGCTACCCCATTATTGATTGGACTCTTTTAACTTTTGAATTCTGCCAAATTCAATAAGTTTGAATTCACGTTGAATTTTTCACCACAACACCATTTGTCTACTGTTCAGGTCGAGGAAAGGGAGAATCTGGTATATATGATGTTTAAAAATTGCTTTCACGATAAATTCCATGTGCTTTTTTCATCCAATGACTAACCTTTTAGCTTTTTTGGGAAAGGGTATCACACGTGTTAGTTGTAAAAGCTCTATGTTGCTTCCTTCGTCGTTGCTACCAGATGTTTGTCCTCATGTCCTGTTCCGGAGTTTTCTAGTCAGTTGAGGTATACATGTGATTTTTAGGCCAGAGAACATCCCGACATCCAAGAGCGTCTTCAGTCAACAATTAGACGCAAAGGTGAACTTGAGGATCTCTCGAGACTCAGGAAACAACGCCTTATCGATGCGTTGTCATTGTACAAGCTGCTTGCCGATGCGGATTCCGTGGAGGCGTGGATTGATGAGAAGGTAGCGATCATTGATTTGTTATTGCTTACCAAAAGCTATTTCTCTTTGCGGATCTCACTGTTTCAGGCAAAACTGTTGGCCACGCTTGTTCCTGGCAAAGATCTTGAAGAAGTCGAGATCATGAAGCACCGCTTTGAAACGCTGGAGCAGGACATGAAGAACCAGGAGGCCAAGGTACGCTCAGGCTCACTCTGACGGCTAGGCTGAATCTGTTGTTGCATCGATTGAATTTAGGTCGGTACTGTGAGTGAACTGGCGCGTCAGCTGCTTCATGTTCAACATCCGAATGCTGAGCAGATCATGCAGCGCCAGAATCAGCTCAGTGCCCGATGGGCTCAACTTCGCGATATGGTCGATGAGAAGAAATCTGAGCTGGAGCGTGCTCATCGTCTCGAGACCTTCAGGTAAGGAAGGATGCGATAAAAATGGAAAGGGACCTGGGATAACTTATGTGTGAAAAGGTCAGAGCATACAAAGCTGGGTGGTGTTTAGGGTGTCACCCATGACAACTGACCTTATGGACGATACATGGGATATCAATAACGGGAGTGGGTCGGATAGGACAATAAAATGGTTTTCAGACGTCAGCGACGAGTGCGGTCTGAAAAGGGTACATTTTATGGGTGGTCTCTTAAATGGCAACTGCGAGGGCGGGTTGGAGAGGACCAGACTTCGTGGATGGTATAATACTCTCGAAAGGAACGGGGATAATAATTGTAAACTTCATAGGTGGCCTTCCCATGGGTGGTGTTTAGGATACCGTTCATGGGAGCGGGTGGGCTGAAGAATAGTAAAGATTAAGGGTGCTCCTTCTCGTGAGCTCTACTCTGTTCCGCTTAGGGGAACGAGAAGACTGGATATTGGTAAAATTCATGGGTGGTTCTCTGGGTGGCAACTTTGAGAACGGAGTGGATCGGCCTAGGCTTGATAGGTAGTATGTCGGATGTCAACTATGGAAGTTGGTCGGTTAAGGCTACGCCTCATGGGTGGTTTTGAGGAATAAGTGGGTTACGGGATATTGGCTACTGGAGCGCATTGAAGAGGGGTAGATTTCATGAGTGGTCTCTCGAATGCTAACTCCAGGAACGAGTTTAAGAGAATTAAACCTCGTGAGCGGCGTAAGGGATACCAGCAAGGGGTGGGTCTGAAAGGACTAAACCTCATCAGTGTTACATCGGGTACTAAATAAAAAAACGTGTTAGAGGATCAAACCCCAGGGGCGGTGCATAGGTCATCAACTGAATGGGTTTGAAAGGGCTGGAAGGCTTTGGCGACTCCGAGAATGTCAACTGCACAAACAAGTTGGAGAGAATGAAATACATGGGTGGCACATGGAACATCAGCTGCGCAGGTGGTTTTGGGATGACTAAACCTCATGGGTGGCCCCTGGCGTAGCCATAAAATCTGCTCGAAGAAAACTAAACGTTATGGGTGTTATATGAATTACCAACTGAATGAGTTGAAAAAAAAACTAATAGGCACGGGTGGTGAACTGGATGTCAACTTCGAGGGAGTCCTGGTGAAGTCATAACGTCTTGGGTAGTAGAACGTATATCAGCTAAGGAACTGTATCGTAGGGGACTATACCTCATGGATTCATCGGGATATCAACTTCGAGAATGGGTATGGAGAGTAAAATTTCGTGGGTCAGCAACGTGAAGGGCTCAGAAGGGTCACAACTTCATGGGTGGTCACTGGGATGTCCATTACAGGAACGCCTTAGAGAGGGCTAAAATCGATGGGTGGTACCTAGGGTTGCAACTACTGTAGGAGGTAAAGAGAGGGGTGGGAGGGCACCAAACCTCATGGGTGGTCAACGGGATGTCAACTTCTGGATCGGGTTGGAGAGGATTAATCCTAATGGTTGGTATATAGTGTGTCAACTATGTGAAGGGCTTAGAATGGACTCAACTTCATGGGTGGTCACCGGGATGTCAACTACGGGAACGCCTTGGAGAGAACTAAATCGATGGGTGGTATATAGGGTTGCGACTACCGCAGAATGTAAAGTGGGCTCATTCTTAAGGCAGCTCCTAGGATATCAACCACATACTAGGGTCGGGAGGAACTAAGCCTCTTTGGTGGTTTCCAGAATATGAACTGCAAGGTTGGGTAGGAGAGGACTGAACTCGATCTGTCTTGTTACCCAGAGTAAGCAAAGTTGAACCTATTGAATAACTGAATATGCTATATTTTCAGAATCGACTGCCAAGAGACGGTCACTTGGATTGAGGACAAGACGCGTGTTCTTGAGGATTCCGATGCTCTTACCAATGATCTCAGTGGGGTGATGAAACTCCAGAGAAGGTGCAGACTCCTCACATTTCATTGAATACGAATGCTCGTTCGTTAGCTCACAAAAGGACATCAGCATATTCTGTTTCCAGGCTTTCAATGATGGAACGTGATCTCGGCGCCATTCAGGCGAAACTTGATGCTCTTCACAAAGAAGCAGATTCGATAGAACGCGAACGTCCGTCGGAGGCACATGCCATCCGCGAAGACATCAAGCGTATCCACCATGTGAGGGGAAGGACTAGCAGTTTAGATTATCGGTTTAAATTAATCCGTGTTTTAGGTGTGGGATATTCTCAACAGGAAAGTGCGTGAGCATGAGGCAAAACTCGATGAGGCTGGTGATCTGCAGCGATTCCTTCGCGACCTGGATCACTTCCAGGCCTGGCTTACTGCCACTCAGCGACAGGTGGGTTTGCCTTGAGCCTCATCTGGTTCACGATAACTGAATTGTTTCCATCGTAGGTTGCATCTGAGGACGAGCCGCAGTCGCTAGCAGAAGCTGAACAATTGCTCAACCAACATGCTGCCATCAGAGAAGAAATTGACGGCTACGCTGAGGACTACAAGAAAATGCGAGCTATGGGAGATCGCGTCACGCAAGACCAGACCGACCCGCAGTGAGTTTGTATCTTGGTGTTCAAAGATTAGATTGGAGGTTCTGAATACTGAGATTCGTCTCCTTAGGTACATGTTCCTCCGTCAACGTCTTGTTGGACTGCAAGAAGGCTGGGAAGAGCTGCAGCGCATGTGGGACAACCGACAGCATCTGCTCAGTCAGGGACTCAATCTACAGGTGTGGCATGGTCATGATTATATCTCGATCTGGGCAAGATCAAAAACTTTCCGCTGGTAAATTCGATGTGGGAGTCCAATGCTCGTTCGAAATTCGTATTTATAGTGCTACAAACGGATCTGACATGCAAAGGTTGTTCATTAACTGCTGCGGTTTCAACAGTAATGCACATTTCTGAGACTATTTTTGGAACTGTATCCGATGATGTGGTGGCAAAGGGCAGCGCTCCTGGATTTGTGTCCACAAACTTAAGACAAGAGACTTTTATAAAATCTGCCATGGGTGTGAAGCGTCCCTAATTTTTCCAATGGGTTGGAGCCGTGGATGTTCGTTAATGGAAATAATTTTTTCGTTAAACGTTGGTCGTGAATTTTGGGAAAAAACCGCGTTATCCCGTCCATTTTGCATTTCGTCAAAACTGAAAAAAAAATCCCTGAACACAGCAGAATCAATAAATCATCAGAGGTCCCATATCAATCAGTGCCATAATTCCACTACAATTGACGAATTAAATTAACGTGATTTAGAGACTTTTTCGTTAAGCGTTAGTCATAAATTTTCGAAAAAAAATAAGCCGCGTTGACCCGTCAATGCGTTAACACGTTAACGTTATAGCGAATGACCCTGGTTGGAATTCCGGACGGGCAGAAGTTTCGCTTGGTTGCAGAATTTTTCTTCGACCCCCCCCCAGTATCGGATACCAATCCCATTCTTGAAATTATAAACGGAATATGCTCTCCAGAGCTGCCTACTACTAGTCTGAACGAAGTTACCAGTTTTTACTCTTTAAGGATTTTTTTTTGGTGAAATAGGCACGAATTTTCTGGATTTTGGACAGATTAGGCTCAAATGTTGTCTGTGGGGTTATTTGAAGTCCGTGACACGTAACTTTGGTGTCGATATCCTACTTACTGTAGTAGGTCATTCTGTGTGGTCTCAGATATGGCTCAGAACTTCTTTGAGGAAGTCGCCTGAGGAGCCTAACACCAGTTTGAGGTCCATTTTTCGATTCTCGAAATATTAATGCGGAAGAAGCCTGTTAAATGGCATTTTACCTACCGTAACTTACAGTAGTAGTAATAATATCGATGAATGGACCCAGATTTTTGAACACGCTTAATTAATCCATGAATATACTTTGTCGCGAAGTTGTGACAACGCCTGTAACATCGTTCAGAATTAATGTACTAGGCAGCTTAAGAGAGCATATCAGATCATGCTAGGACTTTTTCGGGTGAAGCTTTGGGTATATGAAAAATATTTCCCCAAAAGCGCACGCCTACCTCAACCTATCGTAATATTTTGGGAAATAAAAGGTGGATCTCATAATTGCATTTAACACCCAGAAAAATACCCCTAAGTCGATAGCCGCAAAGCGAACGCTTGCGCTTGATTCTGGAGTCTGAGGAGCTGCCGTTTTCCACATAGAGAACTGCAGAGGGTCTGCTTCGAATCGATGCTGGCTATAGGAATGGATTTTGACGTTTCACGGGAGCGGTATTAGGCTGTACAGCGTGGTTTCCGTAAAGTTGCCCGTGAAATGTAAGGGGGCTGGGCTTTGGTCCATGCAAGTCCCACTGGGGAAGTTGGGTGTCTGTAGTCCGTTAATTGCAGTCTGGTTGCCAGCGGTAGTCAGTTTGCTTTTGCTCGATCTGGTACGGCTGGCTCTGTCCTCGAATACACACGAAAGGGTACAATTTCGCACGTGTTAGCCGAATACTATTTCGGTTGGAATCTTGTCTTGTATTTGCCCTATAATGATAAGATTTGCGACACTAAAATAGTGCTAAATAGAGTACCCGGAGGGTGATTTGTACAGGATTCCGTCCATCTCGTGCATTTTTGCACGTAGCCGGTCCCCCCGCGTCACGGTAACCAAGTCTGACAATTTCGAACGTTCAGGGATGGTTTTTGAGACTAAAATTATCGTAACGATCTGCAGAGCACGTTTTGGAGACTTCTTTAAACATGCAGCGCGTTTCCTCTTTCTGAAATACTTTTATCTATGTGTGTGTTTTTAGATGTTCTTGCGCGACGCCAAACAGGCCGAGGTTATGCTGTCTCAGCAGGAGAATTATCTCACCAAGGACGAAGCTCCAAGCAGCTTGGAACAGGCGGAGAACATGCTTAAGAGACATCAGGTATGTTAGGTTCATTGGGTTACTTCAGAGAGTGAAGAACCAATGCTATGTGTTTCAGGACTTCATGACGACAATGGATGCAAACGACGAGAAGATTCGTGCTGTTGGTATGTTCGGAGACCAGCTATGTCAAGATGGACACTACGCGGCCGATAAGGTGAATCCAACAATTCTCCCTAGAACGTCTTTCAACCTCAACTGGTTCTCTAATAAATACGTGATTGCAGATTCATAAGAAGGCGCGTAACATTGATGAACGCCGTGAAGCGAATCGTGAACGAGCGCAGGCGTTGCTTGCCAAGCTGAAGGACGCACTCGCCCTGCAGCAGTTCCTGTCCGATTGCGAGGAGTTGCGTGAGTGGATTGAGGAGAAGATGATTCGCGCTCAGGATGAGACCTATAGGTGAGGATTTTCAGCCTTTTTTTCATAGTTTGGCGTGGGCGGAAGTTGCTCATTGATAGGGATGCGAAGACCATCACGTCGAAATTCGTTCGTCATCAAGCTTTCCAGAGCGAGTTGCAGGCGAATAAGGTATGGATTAAGACGTGATTTCTGATTTTTTTTCTAAATATTAAAATTCCGGTTTAGGAGCGTCTTGACCAATTGCAACATGCTGCCATCGATTTGGGAGCTGAGAAGCCGGAATTCACGGGAACCATTGACCCGCAGATTGTTGAACTCGCCCATCAATGGGAGCAACTTGAGAAGACCACCGAAGAGAAAGGACAGAAGCTGTTTGATGCTAATCGCCAGCAGCTCTATGTGCAGAGCATTGCTGACATGAAGGTACTGATAAGTTGTTGTTAAGATCTGCACTTCAGGCAAGGGTGTGAAATCTGAAAATTTACTTTTGCAGGAATGGGCTTCCCAACTGGAGAAGGAGATGACGCGTGATGATCAGCCCGCTGACCTCACCACGGTCAATGTTGCTATGCAGAAGCAGCAGATGATTGAGACTGAAATGATCAAGAAGTGAGGGTTTCTAGGAAATCTCAGAGACTTGCTTCGACACCGTGCGAGCCACGAGCTCGCTAAGAAGGACCTATTGTCACCAGCGGCGCGGCAAGGACTCTATAGATTGAAAATTGGTGTGTCCTATAACGGTCACGCGTCGCCCGAAGTGTGGACACGACTTGAAAATGCGCTGCGACGCGATGGTAATATGGCCTTCGACCGACTAGTGACAATGTCGGGCGCGGTAGCTACTTCGCTCTTGTCGCACGCTGCGTTTTGAACTGGTTTCAGTGCCTCTCCCGTAGCTGCTGTCGTGACCGTTTGCTGATGGCACAATCTGGGCCGAGGATGCCGCGTTCGGTGAGTGACGCGCTGCGCCTGATCAAAATGGGGCGGCTGCTCCGCGCGACAATGTCGCTAGTCGTCTGCTGATGTGTCATACTTATCGCCACCACGCTTGCCTTTTAGCTCATTTTGGAGCACATGCGCTAGTCCTCGCAGAGCGTCGCTACGCTTACATCAGGACGGCGTAGTCGTTTATTCTAATCGGTGCAACGCTAAATCAACTAGAAAAATATGAAACGGGCTTGACGCGGTAATGACTTGGACGTCCGCGTCGCTGTGTAGCTGAGCAAGGATTGGGGAATATATGATGGTCCAAGATGACGCTGAATGGCAAATCGACGGCATGTATGAGACACAGTGAACGACCTGTGGAAGTGTGACAGTTGCTTCGCTTTCGACGCGCGCGATGTGTCACGCTTGCACGTACTCATCGCATGCGGCGGTGTTGGTTCAGATGGAACTATCAGGGAATCGCGGCGACGGTAAGTATAAACAGGGTCTAGTTCTGCGCTAGAGCGTGAATAAAATGGCAGCAGATCCCTCTCCCGCTCATCGGCTATCGCGCCGCCTATCGTTTCTGGGCTTAGCGTGCTTACTGGGATGGAGTCTGCATGCGGCGCCACCGCTGAATTCTGATTTGGTCCGATGACAATGAAATACACTTCGTTTCGCAGCAGGATTACGCGCAAGAACTTGCGCTGCGGCTCGCGGTTATCAACTGCTTAGGGAGGGACAAGAATTATCAGACGGGCGCTTCCTCCATTTTTATTAGGAAAGCGCTTGATGCATGCTCTACGCTACCGCTCGCGCCGTCCGCAGCGAAGCGATAATTTTTGGATACGAATTTATGGACTACACCTTACGATATCGCTTACAAGAGCGCAACGACCGCTTCTTATCGGAGGCGAATAAAGCTTTTTTTCATTGGTTAGGAGAAGCACTGAGCTTTTGGTTGCAGTCAATATAAAATTTTTTTAGGGCGCATCACATTGATCAGCTCATGGAGATGGAGCCACAGCTGGAAGAGATGCATCCAGACGAGCTGGAGGACATCCGTGCGCATAGACTAGCAGTGCAGGAGCAACTGCAGAGGTACATTGTCATGTTGCCATGTTGCACGTTCTTAGTGCGGGCTCATTGTGAAGCCTGAATTACTGAAAGACGTGTTGTTGCAGGCTGCAGGCTCCTCTGGATGACAGAAGGCGTCATTTGGAGCGCAGAAAGGCGGCATTCCAGTTTGGAAGAGACGTTGATGACGAGAAGCTTTGGATTGCTGAGCGCCTGCATCTGGCTCAGGCCAAACAGCTTGGAGAGAATCTACCAGATTGCCAGAGGTGAGTCACGTAAATATTTTGAGTATTAAAAAGACAGGTGGTGTCAGGCAGGTGACCCATCATACCAGACCAGCTCGTTCTCTAATATTCACACTCGATTTTTTTCATCCTCATAAATATGTTTTGTTCAAAATATCAGCCTAAAAACGTGAAAAACCTAATTTACCAAAAATCATGTAAAACGTAAGATTTGGGTACTAACGAGGGAAGTATACAAAGCGTGTGTCGGATCTGCGGAAACGAATTGTATTGCTAGTATCTCTAGGGCATCTATAGTAAAACTGCGCTGTACCTCGTCCTAATCCGCGGGTTCCGAGAAGTTATAAGCTCAAAACGGTCGTTTTTTGTGCTTTTTGGACCTTCCAAAACGTTAAGCAAACTTCCGGAAACGGACCTCATAGTCGTGTTCAGCGCCAAAAGGAACCCATCTAAGCAAGGTTTGGGTGAAAGCACATTTTCCGAATTTTGTGTAGACTGATAGCGTTTTGGATTTAACGGGTTTTCGGTTGATCGTTTATTTATATCATTTATGGGTTTTGGTTTAGGAGAACGTTTCATATTTCACTTCAAATCTCCCCAGGGTTTTTTTGGGGCGCTGATCGCCAATTTGTGGTATATTTATCGATTTTCCAATGTTTTCAACTTAATTCGCTCAAGGCATCTCAGCGAGGGAAATTATTGAGGGCAAAACTTAACTTTCGAGATTTCCGGGTTTTTTTCGATTGATGGGTCACAAAATCCTTCTCTGGGGGTAATTTGATGTGTTTAATACGAATCTGAGGTCCGTTTGCCGATTTTCTTTAGATTATGGTAGATTACCGTGGGCATACGGTAGTTTGATCAAAGTCTCATATTGGACATGTGGGGGTTATTTAAGGTGGTGAATACGAATTCGATGTCCTTCTGCCAATTTTTTGAACTACCAAGGTATGTTTTGCCCCATAAATGGCGTATCACCTACCGTAACCTACATTTAACCTCAAAATTTCGACAAACAAACCCCAGACATACAAGTTTGAAGAAAAATTTGAATTTTTTCAGAACCTGCTGAAAATTTTTTGATGTGTACCCTTACTGTTCCACGAAACTTTAAAAATGCTCTTAACGTTTTGAAACCAGCTGAGCGGGGCGGGGTACTGCAAAGTTTTACCCCCAAGAGATACTGACAATACAATTTGTTTCCGCAGATCCGACACGCCTTGTATACATCCCTGAGCCCAATAAATTCTAACCTTAAAAAGTGTAAACTCGATAATTCCTGGATATTGTAGGCTGCAAAAGAACGCGCAACTGTTGACGAACGAGGTGGAGAATCACGAGCCGTGGATTGAGCGAATTTGCGAAAATGGTCGTGAACTCATCGACGCGGGTTAGTCATCTATAGTTTTCTTGTGTTCTAGGGTAGACTTTGGTTCTGCGACAATTGAACAGTTGAGCGTATTGGAATACTGTTCGCATCGATTCGTTCTCTGAGAGAACAACATTTTATTCATGTTTGTCAGAACTTCGTATTCACATCATGACATTCTGTCACCAGATCTGATCAAATACTTCATATCATTCCCATCAAAAACCTTCTATCATCTATTTCTAGGCAATGAGTTGGACGTGGTCGTCTATTGGGGGCGTTTGGGAACATGGGGGTCAACAGCGTCGATTGAAAAAAGATATAATGGTAATCGATGCCTGCGGCTGACTTTGACGCGCAAAGTCGCGCTTCATTGCTGCGTGCGGTTGACTGTTCTGTAGTAACACATCAGGTACCGAGTGCCTATCTAGCAGCGGACCACCCAGCAGATGAGGGATCACCCACCCAATGCGCTGAACATTGAAGGAAACTATTTGGATTTCGGTTTATCTGTTCATTTTCAGGCCATGAAAATGCACCCGCTTTTGAGCAGCGCATTGCTGAACTACGCGAAGCATGGCAGTCTATGAAGGACGCGATCAAGGACAGGAAAGACAGGTAGGAGTTTTAAACAAGCTGCTGTATACCCTATGAAGTCTACACTTTACTGCAGGCTTGCGGAGAGCGAAAAGGCCCACCAATTCCTGTACGACTGCGGAGAGGCTGAAGCGTGGATGAGTGAGCAAGAGCTGTATATGATGCAGGTGGAAAAAGATGGCTTTCGTCTTTCTACTTCGCTGAAGCAGTTTCTCTTCTGTAACTGAAATTGACGTAATTAAAGGATGAACGCGGAAAGGACGAATTCTCGACGCGTAATCAAATCAAGAAGCACGAACGCCTTCAGTCTGACATTGACAAGTTTGCTGACACTATTCGACAGCTGGCTGCAAAGGCGCAGAAATTTGTCGATGAGGGCAGTCCGCTGAGGTGAGTTCATGGAGGATAAGCTTAGACTGGCGCTGGAGAGTTTCGAAACATTGAAAATTCGATTTATGGCAGAGAATTTTTTAAACTAACAAAACTTCGCAGCTTCTTTTTGTGTGCTTTTCGAAGACGTACGTAGGCATTCGACGCTAGTTTATAAGAATTTAAGTATTTTCTGTATAAATTATCGAGTCATTGAGGCCTTTACCAAATTCTCGAATCGGTTATTGCAGAGAAATTCGAATAATTCGAATTGCAGAAGGCATAGTATATTCGAGAAAACGAATGAATTTCCCAAATTAGTTGTATATTCGAATATACATATGAACTAACAAAAAATAGTCTCGAGCGTTCGAAAGTAATCCCAATTCTCGAAAAAAATTGAATATTTGACAAACTCCAAAAATCGATTTCTCTAAAGAATCGAACATCCGGGAAATTCAGAAGTTAAAAGTATTGATGAAACGAAATAATTTGATTTCCTGATTGAATCGTATATTCGAAAAAATGAGTGCGTTAATTTGCGAAATCAACAAAAAATGATAAAAATCGAATAAGCTAAAGTTCCTGACAGCCGAATATTCAAATATTGAATAACAAATATTCCTGAGTGAATCGATCGAAAAAGCTTGATAATTTATTAAATTGATTCGATCTTCAATTCCAAAAAGAATACATTTTTCCAATAAGAAATGCTTTGAAATCCTGAACGAATCGAATAATCAAAAAAAAACTTTAAATCGAATTCTCCGAGTGAATCAAACGTTAGTAGGAAAAACGGCAAATTTGAGTGCTCGATTGGATAGAACATCTAAGAAACCGAATATTTTAATTTCTCCGTATCCTCGAAAAAAATCAGAGTTGAAATTTCCCGTATGAATCAATCTTTGGACTCATTCGAATATTGTTTCAATGATTATTTGATTTATTTCCAAATCTAACTCCTACACTCATTTTCTGGGTGAAGTTCCCTTTGTGTATTGCAGGTATGAGCGCAACGAAACCTTGAGAATTCGGAAATCGGGTTTTCGGTTTCGACACTAACTTTTTTTCGTAATCGGAAACTGGGTGTGAAACGTCCGAAAAATGCGGTTTTCGGGACGCAAAACGCGGAAATTTTCTGAAATTATCTGTTAGCTAGCTGTCTGTGCCTCAATAGACCCGATATTTCCGCGTTCCTCAGCTTTCTGTACTGGTTTCGAAAAGCTGAACGCGGAATTTAGTTCATATCTGGTGTATTGCGGATTGGGGCGGATTCAAAGGAGAACAGAGAGAGAGTTGCTTGAAGAGAAAAGAGCAGCATGTTAGCTTCAAAATCAGCATTGCTCCATGTGCACTTCGCTTCAAAAGGAGTACCTCTGGTGATAGTCTCAAATTTTCAGCGATCAGATCGCCTTGAGACAATCGCAGATTGAAAAGCTGTACGCTGGTCTTCAAGACCTGTCCAAGGAGCGACGTAAGAGGCTTGACGAGACCCTGGAGTTGTACGCGCTTCACCGTGAGATTGATGATCTGCTGCAATGGATTGCGGATAAGGAGGTCCGCTTTATTCCTATATCAAGAGCTCCCCATGTTCCCAGAATGGTGAAGAAGTTGCTGTTTGCAGGTTGTCGCCGGAAGTCAAGAGAATGGCCAGGACTATGAGCATGTGCAAATGCTGCAGGAGCGATTCCAGCAGTTTGCCAGAGACACGGAGAACATCGGTTCCGAACGAGTGGCGCGTGCTAATGACGGGTGTGATGCGGTTAGTTGAATTGGCTTCTTGAAGAACCTGAAATTCCGAGTAAAGGTGGGGCAATGTAGCGTATCTGTATACCAATTGTATCCTTGATTTACAGTTGATTGCGACCGGTCACACGGATGCGCCGACGATCGCTTTGTGGAAGGACAGCCTCAATGAGGCATGGGAAAATCTTCTCGAATTAATTGATACCCGCGCGCAAATGCTTGAATCGAGCCGTCTGCTGCACAAGTAAGCCACTTTGGTTTGGTGGAGTATTACAATCAGGATAATAAGTTCCTAATCAAAACTATTCGAGGTTCTTCCATGACTGCCGTGATTGCTTGTCGCGAATCCTAGAGAAAACGCATGCTATGCCGGAGGATTTAGGACGAGACTCGAGTAGTGTGGGAGCTCTGTCAAGGAAGCATCAGAACTTCCTGAAGGATATCGATGCCATTGGAGAGCAGGTTAGTTCTCATAAGAAAAATTACTCCTCCACTAGGAAATGGAGTTTGGTCCTTCTCAATTTCTTCCAAAAGTCGTTGTAGCAGGATTAGCGTCGAGCAGGTCCAAACTCTCATTATCGATTTCGCAAAAAAAATCACAGTGCCATCCAACAATTTTGATTTTTGGCCAGAAATTTCACGATTACCTTCTCATATTGTCATTTTTGGTCAATCATTTTCATTTACCCCGCCACCCCTCGTCTCACGAAATAACGGCCGTTTAACCCTGAACAATCCATTACGTTTACTATTCTCTAACCATTCCTGTAGTTCTAGTAAACGACATCCTAGAAGTTACACGTGAGACTTGGCTTTCTTCAACCCTTTCAAGTAGTTCATACCCAGCCAGGGTCCAGCGGGGCGTGATGAGCGATCTCGACGTGGCTACGACCCCCCTCCAATGGTAATCAAAATTTTTGAAAAAAAATGTCGGGAATGGCTACAATATCCCCCCTACCTGGAAATAAAATATCAAATTTTTTCATTCTTTGATCGAAAGGTTTCACGAACCCCACCCAACCCGCTGCGCCCGGTCGTAAACCCGCCTGACTGTGTACCCTGGGGACCATCAATGAAGTTTAGTCCTCTCTGATCCGTTGTCGTAGTCGACATCCCCAGTCCCACCCATGAGATTTAGTCGCCTCCAACCATTCCTTCTAATTGACATCCTAAATATCAACCTACACATATACCTATGAGATTTAGGCCTCCATCCCGTTTCCGTAGTTCATATCCCTGCTGTACCTGAAAGTTTCAGCCCTCTTTGATCCGCATATTGTGGATGACACCCTGATGACCACCCATGCAGATTATTGTTTTCCATCCCGGTCCTGTACCTGCTTTCTCAGACACCTCCCAGGAAATCTACTCTGACGTCCGTGCCTTGTGTTTATATCAAAGCGACCACCTATGAGGTCTACTCCTCTCTGGCTCGTTCCTCTCCAATTTTTTATCGCAGTTGAAACCCAAGGGACCTCCTATGAAGATCGCTATTTGCAGCTCACCTTTTAGGCAGTTTCCTTTCAGCAGGACCTTTCTAGCTTTGACCTTTCTAGCTGATTCTCGTAGTCAACCCCTCATAATTAGTGAGCACCCATGAAGTTTACTCTTCTTCAAGCATGATCATAAATGATATCTAGGCACAACCCATGGAGTTTAGGCCTGTACGACCCCCGCTCTCGTATTCGATGTCCCAGGAACTTCTGATGAGGTTCGGTCCTCGAACCCGTTCCCAAAATTACCGTCCTAGGAACAGTTCATGGAGTTTTCTTTTCTCTAAATGTTCCAATGTCGTTTGATGATTCCCTAGTGACTACTAATAAGGTGGAGATCATGCTTAACACGATGGAATACACGACTCAAAGGAAATCAATATGCCTGACATGCATTGTCGCGGTCGCGCGTAGAAGGAAGTATAAACAGGGCCTGAAACAAAGTCCACCAGCCTATTTATGGATCTGATATCCAAGATGTGTTTCCATGGAATCTTAGGGACCACCCATCTACATAGTCTCCTTGTGTAGAATCTAGTCTAGTGAATGGACGGGGCTGAGGCGGTAGATCGCCCCGCGTGGATCGAAACCCCTCTTGCCGGTGGTGTTGCTACAGCCGCCCGGCCGGCCGGAGTGATCGCGCCTCTCGATTCCACTGTACAAAACAACAAGGAGACCATACCGTGAATGGAGAATGAGAAAATCACTAGACTAATATTATTTTGGTCTAAATGTGTTCAACACGGAGAAAGCTTGTTCAGAAAAGTTTTTTTCCATTAACTGTTTCACCACTGGAATCTTACCGTTTTACCTTTTTTTCCAGTTCTCGACTGCGTTTTGGTGAAAAAAAAATGGCGAAAAGAATGAAAAAGGAAGAATAAACGTTCCAAGCAGATATAACATCGGCATGGATCGGGAAGAGACTTCGCGTGCATTGTTGAAGGTTGGCGCCAACTCGGTGCACCCATGTTATAGCACATGGCACCGAGTTTGCGCCAACTTTCAACAGTGAACACGAAGTCTCTTCACGATCCATGCCGACGTTAGGTGAAATCTGAATCTGTTCCGTTTCAGGTGGCTCAGATTGAGCGCGATGCTGGCGAGCTTCGTGACGGATACGCTGGTGACCGCGCGTTGGAGATGGCTGCACGTGAGTCGGAAGTAGTGAAGGCGTGGAGACATCTGCGAGGACTCTGCGACGCCCGTACGTCTAGACTGACGGATACATCAGACCTGTTCCGATTCATGAATATGGTCCGGTGAGTGCACATTCCACAGTTCTTTCAGCTGAAAGAATCCCTTACTCAGCACAAGTTTACATTTTCCAGCGACCTTCTTCTCTGGATGGATGAAGTGAAACGCGAGATGACATCACAGGAACGACCGAAGGATGTTAGCGGAGTGGAGTTGTTGATGAATAACCATCAAAGTCTGAAGGTTCGTGGTTCAACAGAGCCAAGGGGAGTTTTTGAGGAGAAGAAATTTACATTTTCAGGCTGAAATTGACGCCCGAGAGGACAATTTCAACGCCTGTATTTCGCTGGGAAGGGATTTGTTGAATCGCAAACATTACGCATCGAGTGAGATTGAGAAGAAATTGATCAAGTTGACGACGGAACGAGCGGAGATGATGCGACGGTGGGAGGACCGATGGGAGTACTTGCAACTCAGTAAGTGGCTTATTTTTGGACCCCTGTTTTTCCCGATAATGGGTGCTTGATACAAAAATTCTATCCGTTTATAGTTCTCGAAGTGTACCAGTTCGCCCGCGATGCGGCTGTTGCGGAATCGTGGTTGATGGCGCAGGAGCCGTACTTGATATCGAGGGAATACGGAAGAAGTCTGGAAGAGACTATAGGTCTTATCAAACGGCACGAGGCGTTCGAAAAGTCTGCGTCTGCTCAAGAAGAACGGTTCCTGGCGTTGGAGAAACTGACCACGGTGGGTTTCCTAAATTTATTAAAAGTTGGGGTTTTGGTAGGTTAGGATTTTTTGACAGCTCCTGATTGCACATGTGTGCATACGGACGATGAAATTGCTCTGTGGAGTCATTTTGTTTGATCTGTTCGGGGCTCTTGATCATTTCTCGTACTCGAGATCTGTTTTACGTGCTCGAAACTTCGACATGAGTGTTGAAAAAAGGGCGAGCAAATATGACCTAAATGTATGGCCAAATAATGCTATGGCGCCTATTTGATCCTTATTTTCGGTGTTTGTATGGATTTATGGATGTTTCAAAATTGATAGTTGCCATACATTTCTGGTTTTGTGAGAACCACCTCCATTTTCCACATTCCAGAGAATCGATTTCTTAACGAGAGAAGTGAGCCTTTTTTTAGAGAACCGCTCGACATTCAGTCGTGCCTGGGTGACCGCCTAGCTGCGGACAGCGCGAGCGGCTGCGTCTACGTGTCTAGGGCTGGGATTCATGAAAGGCAAACCACGGTTACGGCTGGGCTAGCGGAGGAAACCGGCATTCACAAAAAATCCGGTTTGGTTACGGTTGGGCTACGATTGGGCTACGCGTAACCGCATCTCGGAGCTGCGGTTAACCGCGGTTAGCAGCGGTTTTGCGGCCTAGCCGTCGAATTGATGGTGTGTTGTATTAGTGCACAACACTGAGGAAACGTACCTTTTGCGAATACGCATAAAAACTTGATATCTTCGAGGCAAGCTGAAAATACAGGAATGCCGCCGTTATTGACTGCCACATTATAGGCCCGCTAGCCATAATGTGTTCCTCTCGATAACAACGAAAATTCTCAGAATCATCAACCTCATCTGTAAGTTTTATGTATGTTGTCCATGGCTAACTAAAATCTTTATGCCTGTCCTCTCTGCTCTCGCTCTCTTCTTCATTTTATAGCACATCATTGTTCTTTTTGCCTCCACTTTTTGTTCCTAATTCTTGTCTTCCGTGCGCTGACCATTTACCGAGCAGCCACAGGCTCTTCGCTGGGGTTTCTCCCCCATTTCGGCTCCGAATTCCTTCATTTTTTTCCCTCAAAATTTTTTCCCAGCACTTTTCGTACACGTTTTCGTTATTTTTCTGTTGGAAAACCCTAACTTGGTTTGGTACTGTGATGCATGATTTGGTTTTTTCGCATTTGCAACGGTTTCTTCTACTTTTTTTCCGAAGCGCCCACTTGGATTTCAAATGTTAATGTTTTTTCACATGGTTCTGTGATCAGCCTGGGTTTTCTCGATGTTTTTAGTTCGAACTTCTGTTTTTCCCTTGCATTTTGAGCTTCTTCCATATGATTTTTCTAAGGAGTCGTTTTAGTTTTCTCCTGTTGTGAGCGACAGTAAGCTTGTGTGAGAATGACAAAGAGAAAAAAAAACAAAAAAAAAGGATTTTTAGACAAAAAAGAGATGGAAAAAAACTCGGAACTCAAACTACAAACGGAGAGCTTGAAGCCAAATACTCATCGAGAAGACGATGATGATCCCTGCAGCAACACCTAAGCCATGTGAAACACACAAAAAATTTAGAGGGGCGTTTCGAAAAAAAAAGTTGAAAAGGCTAGTAATGCGATAAAAAAGCTAAATTGGGGGTTAAAATTTCACCAGCAGGTTTGCGGCTCATCGTGAGAAAGCAGCACCACTTTATGTACTTTTAAAAAACCAAAAAGGATTATTTAAAAAAAGGAAAAAATGAAAAACCTAGAAATGAAAAAAAACATCTCCAAGTTGAGGAAAATCCCTTTAAATGCCTGCGATCCATTGAAGAAGGTAAAGCACAAGGTAGACAAAAATAAGAATTCAAAAAGCAAGCAAAATTAGCAATCATGTGCAACAAAAACAGTGACGGGTTAGGGAAATTCCGACCCGAGTGCCAATATTGATTTTCTCCAATCGAGATTCTCGGCGTCAATTGAGTGGCAAGTACGTGGCCGCGGAATGGTTAGCCACCCAACCGCGATGGGGCGGTTGTGAATGCCGGTTCGCGGTTTGGCTACCGCTGGGGTTGCTGCCCTAACCAAACCCAAACCTAGCCGGCTGCGTTCATGAATCCCAGCCCTGCAGTTTGTTCGGTTTTAACATCGCAAAGTCCGGGAACACCCGCTATTCTATTCACGGAAGCTTCCGGATTAAGGACTCGTTTACACCCCCATCGCCGAGCGGCGCGGCATAGGGCATTTTTGTAATATTGATCACGTGGCGCGACAGGATCGATATTATCGTATTGAACTTCGCCGCGCCGGTCGGCGGCGAAAGTATAAACGACGCCTAACCGATGTGGCTCGCGGACCACCTGCTGGCTGTCTTCTGTCGGACTAACCCATATATTGTTGGCTTTCAGATTTAAGCCCGTCGGTCAGGTTTTTATTTCCGTCTAAGTAATGTAGTTTCTGCTATGAGTATTATTCCCAAGCTTGTAACAAAGTCAGAGTTCTGGGAAGCGAAGAAAATTGCAGAATACGTCGACAGGGCCCACAAAATAGAAAAAAGAATGGTTTTCACTGTTGCTTACGAAGTTAGAAATTTCAAGTACACTCAACGTCATGTCGGAATTGAGTCAATTGTTTACTTTTCAGTTCGAGTTGAAGGAAATGCAACGACAAGAGGAGGAGGCGGCCAAGAGGCGTGGCCATCTCGGCAGCCCCTCGCGGTCACAACCGCACGAGGCATTCGGTGCTGATCCTGACGGTACGACATACATATCTATGCATACTTATCATGGATGTTTTTTTTCCATTATTCCATACCCAAACAACCTCTTTACTATAAAACTAGTGATGCAATCCGACCAGTAACAACATTATCAAACTTCGACTAGGCATGCATGACTTGTGCTTTCGTTTGTTTGCAGATAATTTTAGTGTGGTGAGATTTAATGGAATGCAGTGTAGTGACTTTACAGATTTCAATATGACGCTGAGCAGTGTGGACAGCGGCGGAGCTGGACGAAGCAGCACGTTGGGTTAGCTTCTTCGCAATCAGCCAGTTTTATTTTCGCCTTATATGAAGAAATGCACGATTTGAGATATCCTCAAATCATGCTGGCATGCTCACTCATCCGATATGAAATTTGCGTTTTCCCGCCTAACAGCCCGCCGTTTTATCCTTGCTTAACATTGACAAGAGAAGGATACTTTGACAATGTGGCAGCTACAAATCAGATATACTTTCGACGCCAAATTGTTCGTCAGATCTGTGTACGCTCGATTAGTCTGCGTCTCTGCGTGTCTTAGTCTTCGGGAGAAAACGTCGATCTGACCAACAATGTCGCGTTGGCCACATATATTTCGCCTATTGAACCACCTTCAAATGCGAAACTCGAATCTTCCCTCTACAGTACCCACCCTCGAACGTGGCAAATCAGCAAAAAAAACGCGTTTTCGCCTTTTTTGAGGCCCTTTTTAATAGCTCTGTCAGATTTGAGTTTTCGGGGGTGATAAAGATATTGCTAGAATGGTCTCATTAAGGTCTACAAGATGGTGTTAAAATCTCCTTGATACCTTAAACTATACCTTAATTATAGGTAGGTTGCTAAAAAATTTAAGTGCCGGCCGAGCGTCCTGACGAGTCAAAACGTGTTATGGAAAGAGCAACATACCCATAAATAAATTGTGGTTTCAGATATCAATGAAATTTTAACACCATTTTGTAGATATTGATGAGACGATTCTAGCAATATCTTCCTTACCTTCAAAACCCCAAATTTCACATAGTTATTCCAAAAAGGTGCAAAATCGCGCTTTTGCGAAGTTTGAGGGTGGGTATTGTATATGTGCAGAATTTCTATCTGAACGAAGTTACAAGCGTTTCAATCTTGTAACTTCGTATTGCGGTTTCCGAATTTTGAACGAAATTCGCATTGACGGGAAGTGCCTCAAACGGTTTGTCGCATGTGCAAAGACGAAGGATCTCACGAGTTGGCGTTGGCTCCAGGATCAAGCGGTTTTTGACCCGCGGGACAGTGGAGGGGACGTAAAATTTCTGAAAAAATTGAAAATTCGAGGGTTGGGCTTGGGCGAGAATTGTGGGTAAAAAGATGAAGAACGCTGGAGCTCGTCACTAGTATTAAAAATGCAAAGCTTTCCCAGAAATTTTTGACTTCCAAGCTCCATTGCTATAGAAAAAAATTTCACACAGATTTTTCCATTGACCTCAAAATTTTAGATATCTTTCAAAAATGCTGGCCACCAAGGGGAGGGGGCGTAGCTTAAGGTCTAGGACATCTCTCTGCAGGATCCTGGTTGGCTAACCATTGTCTTGGTTTAGGTGTGTCACACGCCACCAGTCACTGGTCCCACAGAGACGGAAGGCTTTGGTGGTTGGATGGTTCAACAGGACCCCGTAGACAATTCTTGGACCACAATTTCTGGCTCTTTGGAGTCCGGAAAGTACAATGTATATTTTTTGGGCTATGCCCTCAGGACTCCAAAGATAAAAATTTGCGAAAATTTGTCCTAAAGGCTATTTGGGGCGCCGAACACGGACGCATGCCAGTCATTAGCTTTTAGGAAGATAACGACATGTTTTTGGTAAGGTTAGATCAGTTAATTCAACCGCATTTGATGGCAGTTTTCACAATCAAACTTTCTCTTCCACCATCGACGAAATGGGCGGGCGGGCATGCCACATTCAAATTTTTCGGCAATATGGGACTTTTATGGCTCGTTTTTAACCACTTGTCGGCATTGTTGCTGCAAGGGGTCTCAAACACTTAAGTTTTAAATGAACATTCGGAGACCATTTTGATGGTGAAAAATGCACTCAAATGTGACTGAATTAACTGAACGTACCCAACCAAAACGTGTCGTAATCTTCCGTAAAGCTAAAAACGGACATCATTTTCGTGTTCAGTGCCCCAACTAGCCTTCTGAACAATTTTGGGCAAATTTTTCATCTTTGGAGCCCTTGAAGCATTCCCGAAAAAAATTTACATGTTTTTTTGGGATTTTAAAGGGCCAATAATTCTTGTCCAAGAATTGTCTACGGGAGAGCGTTGAGCACGAGTGTAAGGTCGTCTGCTGTTTTTTTTTTATTTTTTCAACGTTTGGGTGGAGTTAACTTAGTCGAATAAGCCACATTCTGCTATCGTAATGTACAGTATCGACCCTATAAAAACTTTGGGATTAGCGGGTAAAGGTAGTTAGACACGCACTATGTTGCTATTGTGGACCAGTAGATATTCACCAAGTATTTCGTTCTCGCAGATGTGCTAAACCATGTAGACGCTTTCTGGTCAAAGAGAGACATTTGTTTAAGATCAGCAAATCGCAAGCTGCAGTGCACGAGCAGACCAATCTTTGATACGCTTCTAACCGTGTTCAGAAAAGTTTCGTTTGTGTAGAGGGCAGATTGGAACCGTACGCCCCCGTACATTTGATTCGTAGCGGCCATTTTTTCTGAGGATCCATACTTTGGAAGCTCGAACATTTCAATTGTCGTGCGCGATCGGTACAATAAAATCTGTAACTTTTGCAGGCAAATCGCGTTGGTGGCTCCAAAGTGCGTGGAAACGTCAACACAGTTTAGTGAACAGTTTTGATATCCATTTAATTCTTCTCTTCGTGCTGATTCGAAAAATGTGTTTATAATTAAGAAAAACCGAGGATTTTACGGAGTTATGACGTATTTTCTTATTAAGGAGTCGAAATCTTTGGAGGGTTGAATACAAACGAAATGTAGACCACTCATTATGAAAATCATCATCCTCGTTGGAAGAAAGTAAGTTATAACTAGGTCAAGACCTGGGTTTTCCACGGAGGAACACATTATCGCAATCAGCATGACGAAGCGAATCGAACTATGTGTTTGGATTCCTAGATTTTCCTCAACAAAATTGACGTTTTCGACGAAATTTGTCGCTCCCAAGACTGTCTGAGACAAAGGTTATGGCTGGTATTGTACGCGCAATTTTGAGTGATTTTGTTGTTGTTGTGTTCAATGCCTGTTTTGTGTTGTGATTGTGCAGTGAGTTTGCAGACCGCAGTAGAACCAGTGAGACTAGTGGCTGGCGAATGTCGCTTGCTCGGGCACCGAAGTTCGACTCGCGTGATCCACGTGGTAAGCTCAATCAGAAGTATTGTGAAGCGGTGCTGTGATGTGAGAGCACTGGCCTAGCTTAGAAAGCCTCTTTAAGTTGCTTCTGAAACAAAAATGGGAGCTGTATTATAACTGTAGTCTAGAATCGTAGAGGCCAAAAGCTCATTCAAGTAGCTGGTGTGAGTGGTTTAGCTAGCCTATGGCACCAGCAAGTTTCGCGCACATGAACGAACTCGGCGGGGTTAGGGCAGTTAAAGGCAGTGTTCACGATGAAAACAGTCTTCTAGTTATCACCGGAAATCGAATGTACCGGGTCCATTGCAACAACGATGGCGAAAGTGCGGTTATAAACGAATCCCAGTCAGCCCTTTACGACTCTCAAAGGGTATAGCGCATGCAAGTTCGAGGGCCGTTTTAGGCTATTGGTGGCTCGTTTTGTGAAGTTTTTGTCATTGTTGTTGCAATGAACGCCGGTAAATGCGATTCCCAATGAAAACTCGAAGACCATTTTTATCGTGAACGATGCCTTTAACGTGTTTGCTATTCTGTTCAGACAGTAAATTCAGTTCGCTAACGGTCGAAAAAAGCCAATCCTGTGAGGTCGAAGTCAGATGATTTCAATATTAGTCCGGTTATTATACAGTAGCGGGCCTGTTTTGGCCCGAAGCTAACTCGAAAAATTTCTCCGATTGCTGATCAACTTATCTTACTATTAGATAAAACTTTCCTAGCATTACAAAAACATAGCCACGAAAGACTGGATCAGGCTGTTCCGATTCTTTTGCCCTTACTGTATATGTATTTTAGAAACACCATAAATGAAGCCATTATATTTACTACCCTCAAACTTTCGCACTACACCTTTTCAGAATGCAATCCAAGTGTTTCAGGTGCAAAAACAGGCGACGCGTTCGAAGGAACGTTGATTCGAAAGCACACCTACGAGTCGCTGGATAGGAAAGCATCGAACCGGTCATGGGAGAAATTGTTGGCAGTTTTGCGGAATAATGAGTTAACGTTCTACAAGGATGCGAAGCATAAGTAGGTTTTCCTTACTTGGCTGACGCTTTTCGTCATAAAGAGTACGATAGACCTAAGCTTATCCGAATTTCAGAGAAGAAGGTGCTTCATTCCACAATGAGCCAGCTGTTAGCTTACCGGGATGTTCCGTTAATGTCGCACAGGACTATCAGAAGAAGAAAAATGTGTTGTCATTACGGATGCCAGTTGGAGCGGAATATCTGTTGCAATGTGCAAGCGAGGTAATTGGGTTCTAGATTTTGGACATCAACAGGAGACACATCTAATGAGCGATTCAGAGCAGGGTGAACACTCAGCTCAAGCGCAGACACGCAAAACAAATGTGAGGATGTGTAGGCGAGCAGAATACGCATTTACCCAGAAATATGAGGGATAAATGGATACAAAATCTAGGCGTTGATGAATCCCTGTGGGACTTCCGTCCAAAATCGTAGAGATTTGGATGTGACTTACGGGAGCCAGCCGATGACCTAGGCAGTGTCATATCCTCCCAGACGAGTCTGGTACCAATTTACCGACCCGAGGGGGACAAAAACGAAGACAAAGCTGTGGAGCTAAGGACACTCGTTAAGAAGAGAAGAACGCGCGACTGTTGAAGCGTTCCAGTCAGACAGACTCGTCAGGAAATGGCCAGTACCGTTGAATGACGCCGCGTCATGACGTCTGCTTGGTGCAAAAGCTCACGCTGTCTGATGTGCCGCCGTACACACCTCTGTGGAAGCCTTTTGGGGAAACATCACAGGTTTGCATAGCGTACTCATTGTGTTGGAAGAATCCCGTCCCATTCGTTCTTCTCCAGAATGAGCAAGATGGAAGAAAAACCTCGAATTCAACTGGAGGGCGTCGTATTGAACCACAACAAAGACGTACAACAAATAAGACGACGTTACTTTTTCCGATTGCAACGTCGACCGAACCCATAAATCGCAAATTCTGAGCAGCTGTAAGGCCAGTAGTATAGCTATGCTATAGTTGGTCGTTGTCGCTAAATACCGCGACAAGTTTGCAGGACCGCACGCACTTGCAGCTTCCGTGATTTGGCGTTTGTGAACATGCCGGAGAATTCAAACAGAAAATTTCTTGAGAAATTGCCGTCAGTCTCAAAAAAGAGCACGATTTCAGAATACATCCAACACAGTTTGATTGAATCCGAAAAATATTGAGGCGAAATAAAGAAATTGCAGGCTCTACAGTTAGAACAAAGACATTGCAAATTAGGCTTATGTTACTATCGCTGGTCGAAATGGACCGCATAGCAACGAACCTTTTGTTCAGCAATGGTATGACAGCGACTAGTGCATTTAAAGTTCGTAGCGCTCGACGACGCCTCGCTGCAACGGGCGCATGCCAACTCTCATAACGCCAGCTTCGCCGCGGCCGGACATGTTCCGCTGTGCTAGATCGCATGCCTGCACGAACTCCAGCCCCATGCGTTTTGCCGATCAATACGCGTGGAAAGCGGGGTAGAGGCGTACTGATGATCTGACCCGTATATGCACGGAACACCGGATTGCACTGAAACATGGCGTCAACAGTGCAGCCACTTCCCACCAGAAAAGTTTGTGCGCTAGTAGAAAACGGGGGCCTTGCGCCAAATCGCTCTTGAGGTGTTCTGGAAATATCACGCATTTCAGATAGCGTTCGCCTTCAAGATAACATTCTTTTTAGGAGGATTGCCAGCGATGGTTGACTGAATTGCAATTAGCCACAGGTCAAGCACATCTGGAAGAGCACTCCCGATCGCAAACGTTACCAGAGGGAACGCAAGCGAAAGCAAAGAAGGGCGGCTTCTTTTCACGGAGCAAAAAGTAGTAGTGAACAACGCTGAATAGCAGTTCTATTATTCTCTAGTCCTGTTATGCGTATGGTATGCCGTGAGCTTGATTGCACCGAGGAGGTCGGGCGTCGTGCTGCGTAATCGGCAACGCTAGCGTCGCTACTCGTCCCGACTCGAAATCACTCATTGCCCACGCACCCATTCTCATTGTTATCCGTTCCTTGTCTATTCATTCGTTATTTGTACTACTACGGTTCGCGTGCATCCCCTCCCATACATCCCCCTATCCCTATCGGGCTGGTGTTTCTCTGAGAGTTTAGCATAACTTCGCTGTAGCCACCCCGCATTCCGCAGCTTTCAAGTTGCCCTTTCAAGGCTTCTACTAGGTACATTCGCGTTGGTCTCCTCTGAGCTGGGCGGTTCATACGACGCTATTTTCGGTAGCTTGTCAAGGGTGATAGCCTTTGGGCCGGAGTCATACATTCCGCGACGAGCCACACGATGCAATGTACATTCGGCATGGAGCCTAGTGATACTATGCGTTCCCCTTTGGAGGTTGGCGCAAACTCGGACCACCTGTGTTATCGCATATAGCTTCGAGTTTGGGCGAAGAGACGGACGCAAATGGAGAGGAGCGAGGGGTCGCTAGAGGACGTCACCCATGCCATCGGCCGTTATGGTGTCTCTCTCCGATCTAGTGATCGAAACGCGTCAGAGTGGCAGATTTTGGTCGCGCTAGAGACGTAGAGATACGGCGTGCGCGGGCCTTGCCGTTGTCGGCAAGCGCTCATTTGGTTCTCCTCGTCGTTTTCGCTCGCTCCTTTCGAGTTTTGGCATCTGAGAAGATCACCCGCTTGCAAATGTTGCTGGTGGAAGCGGATGTATGCACCGTCGCGACGGAGTATGAACGCATATTTTTTGCTAAATAGACATCTAGTCTCACCGCAGCTTCAATCTTTCCATTTTTCCTTTCCTCCATCTCTATTGATTGTATGCATCGATATGGCTCCATGTCCTGACCTGAGCATAGCGGCAGCAGTCCGTGTGTGTGTTCTGCATATCGGCGTGGTGTTTCTTCTTTCCCTTTCCTTGTTAGGACCTGAGACTCTTCAAAAGAATAGCTGCAGCAGCATCAAGAAGCTCATCGCGATGTCGATATAGCGGAGCCCCACTAGCGAATTCTCGTGACCCAACCCTGGCAACTTTCTTCGTTTTGTATCTCATATTCTACACTGCCTATTGTCATCCCGTCGTCTCTCGCTGCTGAATCTGAACTCAGTAATGCGTATATATGCAGTTTGTTTTGTTACATACTACTATAAATGTTTTGTATGGGGGGTAATAGAGCGCGTCATCGCCGCGCGCTTTGTGGGCCTTTGAGAATTTTTAGAATAAAATTCGCTAGCTGTGGACCCCTCTGCTTGTCTCATCTTCAATCCCTTCCTTTCTTCTCCATCCCTTTCTATCTCCACCATATTGTTGTTTGTATGAAGCGATTCGTGAGTCGTTTGTAAATGTTTCTCGTGTTTTCCCCCTATTTGTAGTTTCGTTTGCGATGTTGACACAGTCGTACATATAATATATCCCAAGTCGGAATGAGAGAGCTTTTCCTGTGCGCCAACTCACATTTAGAGCGTTTCTATTTCTTCTCGAGTCATACGGAGGACCTGGTCCGTTTTGTTCATTTCCAGGTTGTCTCTACAGCTCGTAGCTTAATGTGTTCTCGTAAACGTTATTATATGGTTATGATAAATTCTAATTATTATCTGTTCGCTTACACATGTGACTTCAATATGTAGTAGGATTACTTGTTCGCGTTTGACTCATGAGAGTAAAGGAGTGGATCGCTAAGCTGAAATGTTACCTTGTAGCAAAGCAAAACCAGATTCAACTTTCTTAATGCCAGCAGATGTGGGAACTTCAGTGGCCTTCAATACGAGTTTGTGTGGACGGTCAACGTAATGAACTTGTGGATGATTCCTTTTATTTGAGCATTGAGCTGAAGCACGAAGGGCAGTCAGGCTGCGTATATTCATAAACGAATTGGAAGAACTACATCTGCATTGCATTGACTAACCAAGTGTTTGAGGTACACCCCCATCGCGAAGGAATTCCGGTTGCGCATCTTTCAATCCGCTACTTGCTCTTTCATGATATAGGGATTCAAGATGTGGGCAGCACCGAGGACGCAGATGGAAAGGTTGGATTTCACGGAGAGGAGGGTTTTTAGGTGTTTGCTTGGATATTTCTGGTCGCCTGTATGCCATAACGAAGATCTTTACAAAGAGATCGATGCACTACATCAATTCTTGACACGAGGGAGGTGGTAGCATCTAACGCCTTCTCAACCGAGAGTGACAGGTTGGATGTAAGCGTAGTACACATCGAAGGAGTTGTCCTGTCCCCGCGGTTCGGGTTCCACTCGGAACCACTTGGTTTGGTTGGAGCAGGCTAATGTTTCGAACTGCTTAAGACAAGACTTCTTCGATGTGTACTTCGCCTAAAATCCTTGGTGGACTCCGACTGTTACGGCACGTTCTGAAAACACTATAACGCCTTGTTCAACACACTAAATTCTTCTGGTCATGTTTGGAATCGGCCCCGTGACACTTTCAAATTATTATTCATCTCGAGGGACGTTTGAAACAATTGATGGGGAGGGAGATCAAGGAAGGTTCCTTTGAAGGAGTCCCTATTGGCTCCCCCCGCGAGCATAGTGATCGCGGAAGCGAAGCCATATGTGCGGTGGTGTAAATTGTCCAGTCTCGAAGTGGTTTCGCCCTTCGCCATTTGTGGGCTCTGCCAACGCGTAGCTAGATGCCTCCGAGGGCGCGGCCTGAAACGCCGCCCCATTCCATGTAGCGAGAATTTAAGGGTTTTAGCTACGATAGCTAAAACCCGCATATTCTTGTGTCGTTCGAACCACTGTTCTCTCTGACGCTAAACCCGTATATTCTCGCTATAATTTTGTAGCGAGAATCTACGGATTTCGCGACAGCCTGTGTTGAATTCAATCTCAAACCCGCGTTGGCTACGCGGAACGCAGGGATGCGGTTTGAACAGTTTCGGCACAGTCAACCCACGGAGAACTTGACACTCTGTGGGTGGTCGTGGAGGGTGACCCCGTGTCGCTCTCTGCAAGACCTTGCAAGGGATAATTTTGGCCGCTGGTATGCTGCAGGCCGTGGGAAAAAACGGCGATGCGCTCGATCGCAGCGAGGATCGCCTTTCTAAAACAGATCAAGACTGGGTGGGTCGATCGACCCAGTGCTGCAACGAGAATAAGCGTAGAATATGCGGGTGCTGTAGCGAGAATTTACGAAGAATATGCGGGCGCTGTAGCTAAAATTTCACCAACTGAGGCCAAACTTTCCGTAATTTACGTAAATTCTCGCGTCAAAATTAGACTAGATGCCTCCGAAACCCTGGGCATCTCTGGTTTCCGTGTGAGGCATTTAGCTACGCGTTGGCAGAGGGGACACAGCTGCCTCTCAATGGCAGTGTAAGGTGCCCTCTCAAAGGCAGCATGCATGAGCAGCAGGGGCGTGCAGCGAAGGAATTTAAAATTTCGGCAAACGGCAAACCCTAAAAAAGGCCGGCAAACCGCAAAATCTGTTTTCTGCTACAGTTCATCAACATGTGTTCAGTCGTATGGTATTTCGAGCAATATCTGCCAGTTACTATATATCTTGCGTTTCACTAGCCTTCGCAGGAACAAAAAAAACCCGTCTATGAAAAGCTAATTGGAAGCCTCAGGTGATCAGAGAACGCCAAGAGCGGTGCTCTGTAGGTGATCAGTATAGGAGTCACTACCACGTTCAACCATCAGCCTATCCCTCACCAGAGACGTGTCTGTAAATTCCTCCCCTTTAAAAGCAGTGTTCACAATGATTTTCGTCCCCGAGTTTTCACATAAAACCATGCGTTGACCACCTAGTGTTAGCAAAATTACAAAGAAACGGCGAGATACGCATAAAACGTCGTATTTCAGTCGCATTATTCTATAGCATGGACTAGTTGTCCGGGTGGATAAACATGTTCATGGTGGTTGTCACCGGTGGAACATTGGGTCAATCGAAAACAGATGAGTATTTTATGCAAAGGGATCAATAGAGAGTAGAGAATTGCAAAGGACGGGCACACAAAAGATTGGATTGTCACAAGAAAGAGTTCCTGTGATACATAAAGATTTCGTGTACTTTTGGTGTGTTTTTCTCAATTTTCTTCATCATTTTGGTTTTGCCCGGGCGCCACTTGATCAATATAGCGAATGATTTCAAAAAAGAAGATTATTGTGAACACTGCCTTTAATTCGAGTTTCCGTGCTAATCGATGCTATAGATCCAAAAAATGGGCGCATTCTTGAGCAGTGCAAAGTATGATAGGCTTGCAAAGGATTTACTCTGAAAGGGGCTTGCGGCCAGCGCGACTCAGCCTAGTCTATCCGGGGACGTGCAGCAAACCGCAAGTAAGCTTGGTGCGGTGGGAGTGAGCGCCGACCCGAAGACTGTGGCTGATACCGGTACCACACTCAGGTGTGAATAGATGGACGATTTTGCGATGATTCCTCGGCGTTTATGGCGAATTACAGTCAACATCGCGCGTTTTAGTTATGACCGCAGTCATTCACAATTTTTACTGTTAGTAGCAATTTGTAGTTTCAAGCTTCCGTAATTCGCTCACCTGAATTAACGCTTGAATGGTTTCCCTCGTGAGACTACAAGAGTGCTTCTACCAACTTGAGCTAGACCACAAAACCTGCCAGAGTTGGCATGATATTGGAGCCATCTTTGAACTAGATTATAGCGTTTGCGGAAAATTTTGACGGAGCGTAATTAATGATTTTCAGCGGATTTTGCGATTTTGGAATTCTTTTCTGACTTATCCGAGTAGCTTCGGCCTCGGGGCTTCCAAGTCAAGTAGAATGGCCAAGTCCCCACTCGATGGTTATTTTTGGTCATTTACGAAAAAGTAGTACTCAGGGTGGACTTGGCCACTATACTCAACTTTAGAGCTTCTCGAGGTTGAAAACTTCTTGAATAAGTCGGAAAAGACCGAAGTTGCGAAATCACAAAATTCGCTGAAAGTAAATAATAAAGCGTCGTTGAAGATTTCCGTAAACGCTATATACTAGTTCTAAGGTGACTCAAATACGCTGCCACCTCTGACAGGTTTAGTGGTTTGCCTCAATCTAAATAAAAGCACTTAAAAATGCTCAAACAGGAAGATTACCACTGAATTTTTGCATATATGGAAAGATGCTTCACAAATAAGTAGGCTTGGACCCAAGTGGAAGGCAGCGTTGAATAGAAAGGAATTTGCGCTTTCGATCGGTATATCGCACTTGGCCGAAGGGCCAACGCTGAAAGGTTCCACGAATTGTCCGAAGTAAAGTAGCAGGAAACTTTCGCTTCAATAAAATATCTTCACTAGTTATCGATTCACAAAAGCTGGAACTAATAGCTGGAACAAATCGAAATTATTATTTGCTGCAGCTTCGAGTCGCTGACCGAGCCAGAAATTGCGGTGAGCGCAGCCCCTGTTGTATTACACTTTTTTTTGCCGAAAATTTGTCATTTTGAGCGAAAATTTCGGCAAACGACAACGGCAGCCCCCTAAAACGGCCGGCAATCGGCAAACGGCAATCGCCGCACATCCCTGATGAGCAGTCATGAGGAGAGTAGGTAGCCGCTCCGCGTTCTACTTGCGAAGCGTCGGACCAGATGTGACCCGAAGAACATGCCGTCCCCACTGTGTAAGGACGCAACCTCACCACGCACGGCGAACTCCCGCCTAATTTTTTTGTTTTTAACCCTTTCACGACCACGTGTCCCATCAGTGGGACACGTTTTTCAAAAATCGATTTCTCCGCCGCAGGGAGGAACTTACAAACCTACATATGATCAAAGCATTGACGTACCCTATACTTGAATACAAACCTCGTGGTCCGCCGTTAGGCCAAACGCAAAAGCGGATTTGGACCTTTTAAGAAATACCGTGAGTTTAGGTGAGAGAGAAAGCGCCTGTTCAGCCATCTCATAAGCACCTTATAATTTCTTTGGTGCTATCGCTACTTTCTATGCTTTAAAGAAGAAATATATCGTATGTTTACTCGATTAAAAACGTTGCAACTTAGTTGACCATGTTGCGGTTTCGAGGTATTGTTCTTCTAAATTGAGAGGGTGTTGGGAGCTCAAACAGTGACAATGCTTCTTCAGCGTTGTTAGCTACAATATGAAGAGAAAAGAGCAAAAAAAAGCAACCAGCCGTGGAACGCTAATCAATCTGACGTGTCCCACCGGTGACACACAGTATACGGTGACGCAATATTGCATGCAGCCGTGAATGGGTTAATTTCAATAGTGCGTAACCTCCATCTTTTTAAAATTCCTCCTCGGTAGTTAACTGACTTTTTATCAATTTTTCCATTTAGCATTAGTATTTCGCTGAAATGAGGCCGTTTTGGATGAGGATAAAATCGAAAATCAGCTGTTAGGCGGGGGTTCGCAGTGCGTAGTGAGGTCGCGTCCCAAAGCTGAAGGGACTGCATGTTTTTTCGGTCACCTCTGGCTCGACGCTCCGCACGCAGAAAGCGGATCGGCCCCCTGCCCTCCCCATAAGCGTTCATGCTTGCCGCCCCAGGTAAGAGAAGAAGCTCCTTTTTAACCTGATGTCAGCATTCACAACTTTGGCTCGAAAGCATCGAGCATTGGGGAATTGATATTCGTTCAAACGACGAACAATGGGCGTTGGGTTGCGATACCATGGAAAAGACCTGCAGTCGGCAGAACCAGGGAAGATCTGCTGTGAAGACATCCCTTCGCCTTCCTGGTTCTGGAAAATTTCCCAGCTGTGTTGGGGGTATTTCTGCCGCTTAAACATCCCCCTCAGTCGTGTGAGCCAGTGACAAAAACGCCAACCAAATCTTAAGCAACTCCCCGCAGTATCTTCAGATATTCCAAAGAGATCACGGGGCACTTGACATTCTATGGAAAAGCTAAATGCACGGACACAGTCTTCAGACAAGCTCTTCCAGCATCTTTCAGGATTTGTGGTCCTGCCAGGTATCTACACACTAAAAAGGGGCGTATATAGAGCGTCAATCGCATCTGCGATCAATCATGTAGTCCTGAAAGCGTTTCAGAAAACTGTCACAGATCTGACTTAAAATTGCTTTTAGGAACACTATTCGAGACGCTCGAAAACTAAGGTCCGTCTATCAATTGTTCATACGGTGCGTATACAGTAGTGAGGTCAAAGTCTCAGATTTGGCTGAAAATTTCTCTGCGGGGCCAATTTGAGGTTCTTTTAGGTGATGATTCTTCTTTTCGAGAGATACTCGCATGCAAACGTGTGCATTGAAAGCTCCTTATTTTCGGAGAACATCCGACAAAAGAAAGGCATAAAAAAGAATTACCCCAGAGAGTTCAAAGTGCTAAATCATTTCAGACGTTCAATTTCCCGACGTTGGTGTATTACGCATAACACACCAAGATAGGCGTAATAAAGGTAGGCGAGTGCTCCGGAAATTCTGAATGAGTTTTCTCCAAAATTTAGGTGTCTCGTGCGGCCTGTTTGCTATAAATCACAAGTTCGTAGCCTTAGTTGCGCAAACTAGCAAAAAATTGAATACGGCTTTTTTGCGGGTACGCTGCATCTGAAGGCAGTGCGCACGATAAATCTCTATTTGAGTCTTCAGTGTAAAATTACACTGGGAGATACTGTAGGAAATAGGGTCGAAGAAAGCAGCGAAAACAGGACAGAAATAGATGAGAACGGCTGCGAAGTGGGGATTTCGTTAGCCCATTACGCCTGCTTAGCCCGCTCCGCCCCTCGTTTCGTCTAGAATGTGGCGCCCTCAGACGAACCCTGCCTTCAAGTTACCCACAAAGCGAAGGTTAGAGGCGAGTCCGGTAAAAATAATAATTATAATAGGTTTGTAGGTAATATAAAGTTGAAACAATACAGTAATTCAAGTTGAATGAGAAGTAATGTTTCTAAGACACCCTAAATATTCACTGCTGGGCACTCTCACTTTATCGCGAAATTGTGAAAAGTCCTGTTTTGGAATCCTCTTCGGCATCTAGGCGCTATTCATGCTCCCCAAAGTCAGCGCGCCACGCTCGGGCGTGGAGCTGCGCGTATTTATTTCAATTTCATTTATTTTGCACACTAGGTGCACTATCGACAAAGATAAAACGAATCTTTCGCAGTGAAGCACCTTTGGCACTCGAAGAGTGAATGAGAAATGAACGAAGAAAACACAGAAGAGAAAGAGTAAACCTTTTCAGAAGTGTAGCAAAGTAAAAATACTTTCTGCGCGCATCTTGCGCGTGATGTACTTGCGCGGAAAAAATATTCATATTTGCCGAGATCATACTTCCGGCGACGAGCATAATAGGCATTTCATAGATTTGATATAAATTTGTTGCATAGGCAAGCCTAAGTGGAGAACACAAAGATCAATTTTATTTATTTTGATGGTAAACATGGCGCCGCGTTACTTGTCGCTGGATGTAAAGGCTATAAAAGGCAAAATTTACATGGTTCCTACGCAAGCTGGTGCGGAGTGGAGATTAGAGACAGTGAAAGAGCGGAGGGCAGACGGAGGCTGAGGCATCGCGCGCGCCGCTCGCGTCTCGAATGATGTGAATTACGACGTTTTATAGCGGGTAGGGTCCCGGCCTATAAATAATCCAGCGGTGGAGCTTCGGTGAACCGAATTATTTGGGCCTTAAGTTGGAGGAGGAAGCAAAATCTCTTCACGCGCTCGCTATTTTGGTAGCAGAAGATAGTACTTGAATTAATTATAATAGAAAGAAAACAAATCTATGATGGATTAACGATGAAAATGATGACAAAGTCGTTACGGCCTTCGCCGCCATGGAGGAGCGGGCCTAACGCGCGTGCCGTGCGGGCGTGGCGTTCGGTCATTCATACTCCAACGTCACGCCCGCGCGTGACGCGCTCGTAACGAGCAGGCGTTGAGGAGTAGGATTAGCGCCCTGGGAAATTTTGAGCATGAACTACATATTTTAGTGGTGTCGCACACTTGCGGTTCCCTAAACTTGGTTTTGCAAAACCTTTTGGTAACTTATAAGCCATCCCCAATAAGTTCCTCAATATTTTCTGTTTCATTGAAACTATTGTCGACAAACCTGAGGCTGCAAAATATAAAGAAGCGAAAGAGAAAAGATAGAGAAGGATAAAAGATGCTGCAAAATATTCTTAATAGGGATCGGATTCATAGGGCGTGGGGTACTGCATAGGCGCGAAAAATGACAAGACCTTGAGATATGCCTAATGGGGAGAGAGGTGTGACGGGTCGATTGCCGGCTCAGTTAGTCCACCATTCGAACACTTTCGTCCAATTCCGTCTAGTCGCTGCTCGTTTGCAACCGCATTCTCCCATTTTATGTTTAAATGTAATTTCCTGGATACCCTATTAATTTGGTTCCGCTTCAAGTTGTGTATCTGGAAGTTTTTTAGACGTTTTAGATTCTATTCACTCAAAAACGGCCCAAAAACGTACACATGAAAAGGACTAAACACTGTCTGAAGTTAGCTATCACCACAATTCGTTCGATTGTGTTTTTCCAATTTCTCATGAAAATGACAATTTTTGAAGGAAGACAATTGTTTGCAGAATCGTACATGCGAGAAAGTGTGGGGAGAAGGAGGCGTAGCATACCCACGCAGACGCACGCGATGAACGGAAATAAGTTTTAGTCCGAAACAGAGGATAACTATAAAGACGTATAATAAGCAAATCTCACACCAATCGGAAACAGCTACTATCATAACGAACCGTTTATTGATTGCATTTCTCAAAATTCTGAATGAAAATAGCAAACTGTGGGGAAAAGGTATGCGCAGTAGCGTGGTTCCATTCAGGACATAGTGTCTGCATTTGAGTAGAATAAACAATTTGTGGAATTTCATGAGCCAAAATGAAATGAAATGAATGTGAAAAAAGATGGAGTTAGACAGATTCGAATTAATCAGTAGGATAAAACTGTTCAGGTCAGGGTTTAATACGAAACAAATCCTATTGAACGTTATCTTACGTGGAATTCCACGATATTTCGCTGGGCTGAGATCAACAGTGATCGCGCCATCAGCTGAAGATGTGCGCGGCTTGTTGACTGAATGCACAGAAAGGGAGGTGCCTCGGGCCCAGTTCGCTTGGCTGAATGCGGAACCTTGAGTCATATACGACGCAGCTCTCTGCATTCAGTTCAACACCATTATCGACTTAAAATCGATATGCTTGATACGCACTGTCGTTGTGGCTGGTCGCAGAGGGTATGGTCCCGGCCTTATACAAGATACAGATCTTTTTTGACAAATCTCAGTAAGGACGGTCAGAGAAAACAGCCTTTCAGGGAAGTCTCAGGAATGAACTATGCGCTGAGTACCCGGATAATAATGCAAAAAAGCTGCGTTCCAGCTTTTATTCAGAAGTTCTGGGGTGAACAAGAGCTGCTTATTGAACTTTCAGGTATTTGAACCCAGAACTCATGGGTAGAAAACCGTTTTTAAGTTTCTCATGAAGATCTGACCAGCATTTTTGCGAAAAAATTGAAGAAAAACATTTAGAAACAAGGCGCAACGAGCTGGTCGAACACCCAAGCTACAAAATCTTAGGATCTCCCAATGAATTGGAAAATTTTCAAATCTGATGCAGATCGATTTGATCCTGCAGAGGGTAAACAGGGGTAACAAGTTGAGGCGCACAACATCGACCGGCCATTTTTTGATGGTCAATTCTCTGGCCCTTCTCCAGGGTCAGCAGTAATCTCGTACAGACTAAGAGTCTAGTGGAATAAACTATTTACTTCTCAACATCTTTAAAAAAGTGTCACAACAAACGCATATACGCACGCTTCTACGCTTCTTGCAGCAATCGCGCGCGCAGACCTATTCTCGCTTAGGTCCATTTCCAGCTTCGTGCGACTGGCGACGCTATGAAGTGTTTCCCATCCACATCTGCAAGAATCGGTATGACTGATATGCATGGTTGCGGCCACTCGTAGAGCAATGTGTGATCACCTCCGTGTCAGAGCACACTCACTCGCATGCGCGCACTACACGCGCACTCAAGGCATTTGCGAAAACTCAGGCATTCGCACTCATGGCATGCACGCGCTCGCGCGTTTATACGCACACGGACACGTGTGCCAGTGTATATATGCACACAACTGCCTTGTATACACAAGCACGCGAAACCCACGGAGATCTAAACGCATTCATGGATATTTACGCGCAAGCACGTTCAGTGGTACATACGCTTACACAAAAACGAGCACATCCTTGCGTCCTTGTGTGTACAAATTCGCACTCATGCGCGCAGTGATAACTTGCGCACACACGCACGCATTCATATATATCTGCAACCACAATAGTCTCATTCCGTTCACGAGAAGACGCGTGCATCCTTGACGCTCAATTTCCATTCATTTCCTCCCTCCGATTTTGGTATCCGAAATTCTATTAACAGTTAGGTCTTGTTTACTCGAGGAAAACAGCATTCAAACCTCATCCGCTGCTGGCGCGGGCGGTCTGAATGTCACCGGAGGCTGGAGGTATGGTTAGCTGATCATCAGCGCTCTTCTCTCGGCCTGAATCGACGCACGCGAGCGCCGCGCCAGCCGCGGGTGAAATTTATATGTTTTTTTTTGCCTGGGGAAACAAGGCACGGACCTAACTATACCTTGAGCCGCTATATTTTTGATATTTGCGCGTTTTTTTAGTAGTGTGTGTAAGCACAGACCAAACACCATAACTAACGCCTACACATTAGTTGCCAGGTGTTTGAGCGGCTGAAGAAGAAGTGGGTGTGAGGGTGCGAAAAGGATCAAGAGTGTTTGTATAGTAATACAAATGTTTATTATATGTCGTTTATCACTGTTTCTCATGAATTACTCTTATATCTAATAAATTTTCGAGCTACATCGCAGATACTAGAACTCGACGCTGTGTAGGCATCGTCGATAAAGATTGAGATGTGGAGTAGTGAAATAGCTCTTTCTAGAAAAATACTTTTCATTTCTATCTTCTGTAGCTCTATAATCTCAACAATCCTAGGAAATAGCTCGCTTTTTCTCGGGAATTGATGTTTTTATTCAATTTTACGTGAACTCACTTCGCTGATCTTCCGATTTCACTCAGTAATGTCTTCATAAATTTGCAACAGAAATAGAATTATAAATGCTCGGAAGTCTCGTTCTCTTTCACCGTCCACTGAAACGCAAAAAGGTTGTGATGTGGACAAATTTTTCGTTTTTTTTTTAATAAAGTTAGGTTAACATTTTTCCGTCGACCAGGGTTTTCTACGCGTCAGCGAGTGTCCTTCCATAATCGACGGCAAACCTTTGATTTTCATCGGAATTCTGATGAAAATGGCACAGAAAACATTACAAGCCCCACATTTTTTCCCAAACGATCGACACTGAAAACCTATACTATAAACACGAAGAATAGCTCGGGATGATGCAAGGAAGAGAGAAAAGAAAGAGGGATTGGATTGTCCAGGGAGAGAGCAACTGTAGACGAAGGGCGATCGACAGAACAATGGTTGGCTAACCCAGCCCATTGCCTCCGCACCTCTGCACAGACCAGCGAAAGACAGTGTTTGGCCTGGCTTGCCCGTTTCAGATCAGTTGATACTAGCTTGAAGGATAAGCCAGGAAGAGGACGGCTACTGGATTTCGACGATCAGGCTCTTGTGGCAATTGTTGAAGATGACGAGGGCTTGACAACACGGATGCTGGCTTAAAACCTCAATGTCGATCACTCCATGGTCTCTCGCCTCAAAAATCTTGGAAAGAAGTGGAAAATTGCTAGATGGGTACCCCATGATCTCTCTTATAACAACAGAGCCGATCACGTTTGTTGAAAAAAAAACGCTTGTTGAAAAAAATGCCATATATGTATGCATCAACCCAATAGTTCTTTACTGAGACGTTTCTCCATTCGGTTTCTGGACTTTCTCTCAAGCGTCCCATTTCGTCAAAGGCAGCATAGTAAACGTGGTTGAGATAACAAAGCAATCCAAACTGTACGGCTCACAATTTTTTTTGGATTACGGTATGTAACTGTGGGTTTACGGTGGCTTACGTAAAGTCGAAGATTTGAATCAAAATTTCTCTGTGGGTGTTATTTCGGGTTTTGACAAGCATTTTTTTGTTATTGTATAAACATTAAGGTAGGTAACGACAGTTAAAAGGCATTATGCCAATCGTAACCTACAGTAACCCGGAGTCTATCGACAAGTAGACCCCAGACTCGCGTTCTTGCCTATTTCCGTTGCAATGAAAATGCCCTTTTTCGGAAGTCACAGAAGCATTTAGATAATATTGAACAGAGACCATTCATGTAGTGTCTATGGTTTCCGTCTTAAATTTAGTCTGTCGCATGAAGCAGGCGTCTCACAGTGCGGTGTTGGTGGCATCACCGACCAACAAGCCTCGATCGTGCGATTCGATCCACCGTTGCAGCCCCGTGTATTCAACAGACTAAATTTATCACGTGAACTCTACGTGCCCCTCTTTTTTGGCCTGCACAGCTGCCACATCTCACAGTTGCATACTGTGAGCTGTACCTTTATGAATTGGGTTTCCATAAGTTTATCTTACGCTCTATTGACATTTATTCACGCTGGTTCGCAAATCAGTCGTTGTTTGATAATAGCAAGTAAGTACCAAATACCAAACCTCCAACAACGAAAACAAGGTTTTTCAAATTGTCGGTGTGCGGGTAAAGTCCCTAGTCAGCGCGCTTTCTCACAATATTTTCGTTTACTAGATTTCGACTTTGAAAGCATCTTTCTGCTTGTCGCCGTAACAAGACACGGTAAAGTTATGCCTATGTAGATAACAACTTGGAGTTTACCAAGTTGTCAACAACAAACGCCCATACTGCCTGAACAGCTCTTTATTAAGCCAGCACTCTTGTGCTGTCATCTAATTGTTTATGAAGTATTGCTGATTGTGTCTGACAAGTTTGTTCCATAAACTCGTCAGCAGCCCTTTCCGGTACACCTAGGAAGCTGTCATATCCTCTATTGCTTCACTGATTCCTATCAGTGAGAACTGCTAGGGAGAAACGAAGCAATAGAGTAGGGTTTCCTAGCTGGCTCAAACCCTATCTCGAGCCACTGAGATACAGTTCGGAAACATTTTTAGGGAAAACCGTTTTATGGGTAGAGTGCTATGAGTCCTTAGGGAAGACCAAAAATGTGGAAAATGCAAGAATGTATTTATTCAACAAGACATACAATGGAAATATGGACGGCAAATTCAATTAATTCCAGAGTGTCATGAAAGCGAATAGCGCACAAGTTAGGAGAGGATCATTCTAGGTTTACGAAAAAACTTTAAAAACCCTGAACGCGAGGGCTTTACTTTCTCTGCAGATGGCTTAGGAGAGGTAGGGTTTTCACGAACTGGAACATCGGTTTTGTCAACGACTTCAACGACTTCTGCGTTGTCGAACACGCACACCAGTACCTCACACTCCTCGTACGCGTTATAGGTGCAGCCAACCTTCCAGCCTTCTTCCCAAACAATCTAGAACTGATTGTAGTTCAAGGCAAAATTCACACCGTCCAGAGTGCATCTCAAATATGATGACGAAACGTTGAGGTCGACTTGTCTGCGGTCACGGCTTGGGACCCTCTCCCTAAGCTATGGCCAAGTAGCATCGATCGAAGAGGCATTGGGGTTACAGGACAGTGCGTAGGGTATTGTGCTTATCTGGGTCAAATTCCGGTCCGCAATTGCGTCTCGGAACGCCGGCCGCGCGCATTCGGATCGAAACAGTTTCCAGAGCCGCAGCAGCCGATATGTTGACACTAGGTAGGTTTTGGGATCTGGAAACTAGACAAAATCGAAGAAAACTGTATGAAAAAGCCATATCGAGTCGGTTTTGGTGCAGGAAACTCGACTGACTCGAGCGCGTGCGGCCGCAGAGCGTGTCGAAACGCAATTACGGACCGGAATTTGACCCAGATAAGCACAATACCATCAGATGACTTCGTGCACGCTCCTCGGCCCGCCGAGGACCGCCGCGCCGTTCAGAATACCTTGCCTAACCTAAATGGGTGCCAGGTAGCCTGTGTTGCGTTTACCCTATAGCCCCTACTAAAAAATATGACAGAATATCACCGTACCCTACATGGGGGGGGGGGGGTGTTGAATTGCCACAGTTTAACCCACAACTTGCGATTTCGCGGTTTCAGAAAGATGATGTCAATAGATTTTTGTTCGCTACTGTACTTCAAGACTAAATGCACTCGCATCTCATAGTCTCACCACGGCTATCGAAAATATGGGAACGGGTGTTTTTTGGAGTAGAGGCTGTTCTCTCAAAAATTCATTATCACGGAAGCTCCCGAACATTGTAATAGAATGATACGAGAGCAAAATGCTAAGACCGAAAGCGCTCCTGTGGGTATCTAGAAAAGCTGCTTGCAATAGACTTCTTTCGTTTACCCGGCGTCTTCCATGGGTTACAATTGAAACATACATACCCTCTACTTCATAGGGTAATTGACTCGAGTTAATCGCGCGCGAATAATGTACCAATTTTTCCCGAAAGTCATGGAAAATACAAAAATCGGTGATCAATATTCAACAGCGTTCGATAACAAAGCGTTTTTGGGAAATGCAGAAACCAACGAAAATGTGGTAATCTTGGAAATGATTGAGACTTTTCTGTTTTACGCCACTCTGCTCTTGTACTCTTTCGATGGGGGTGGGGTGTCAAGGACTCCGTCCGAGTGGGAGCAGATCCTACGTCCACATTAATGATGGAGGAACGATTAATAAAGTCGGCAATGCAGCGATGCATTTCAAAAAATTGCGTACCCTTCAGGATTCTGCATTCTGCTCACAACTGACCGTATTTCCTGTTATTGGACACCACCCCCCCCCCTCTATTTGAAGCGCCTTTCGGTGGAGATTAAAAAATAAAACACCTTCCTCCCGTTTAGCAGAGCCCCTCAAATGAAAACCCGTTCGCGATTTTCCTTTTCTGTCTCATACTTTTTTACTTGATATGCATGTGTTTACCAATATACCTACCTATATAGTCCGCGCTGAACGTGAGAAGTGGCCGTCTGAGAGCAGAGTAGCCCGAGGCGCAGGGACCCAGAGGCTCTCTCAGCATATCATCCATCGTGGTAAACACCGATAGACGATTTCGATATCGATTGAAGCTCGGTACAGAATGAGCGACTCCGAAGGTTTCTCTGTTGGAACCGACGTTCTATCAAGGCTAGCGGGATTACAAATGCCGCAGATGGCTCCGAAGACGATGTCATTCAAGGGCTCTGCAGGGTTGCATCGCGGCGAGTCCCGCTGCGACAGGGCAATGGTGGAGAGTGGGGGGCGCCACGCAGCGGGCGAGGGCGGCGACGTGCCGCACGAGAGCAGCAACGCGGGTACCTCGCATAGTGTTTTCATCGCCGCGACAGCAGCGGCTCCCGCAGCGACGCCGCCAGCGGGCGGCGGCGAGGAATGGTCTGTAGCATTTTTATCGCCGGCCAGGAGTTCCGCCATCGACCCTTTCAGTGTTTTTTCATTGTTTAGACATCCATGCGTTTTTTCTAATTCTTCTCTCATTTGATGAAATGATTGCACCTTTCCGTAAACGTTTGAACACTTTTCATTCGTTCGTGGCTTTTTATGTGATCTATTCAAATTCACTCGCTGATGTAATTGACTTCACTTTTTGTGGGATAGTATCGATTCTCACGAGGAATTCCAAATTAGCGTCGCTACTATTTTTTATGTTTTCCGCTTCTGAGAGAACATCCCATGATTTTTTCTAAATGACGAAAATTTTCCATGAACACATGGAAGTTTAGCAGTTTTTGAGATGTCTTTCAGTTCTGGTACCTCTTGAGTTCAAATTTCTGTTCAAGTGGATTTTCATGGTTTTTCAAATCAATGAATTTGAAATTTTGGCATATGATTAATGAGGTTGTACGTAACGGAGGAAAATGAAGAACGACGGCAGGCATCGCTGCCACTCTGCGAGTCATTGAAGTGCGCCGCCGCGTCAGTGTTTGGCCACGCCCTGATTCTCTCGCTCGGCGGCGTGCCGCCGGGCGGTGCAACTCTGCAGAGCCATTTACAGTTTCGAAGCTGACGGACCCATTCCTACCATAGCTTCGTTGGGCGGAGCCATGTATTCCACCAACCTTCACCTCTGGGCAGGTGAAGTGGGGAACTTTCTCCATTGGAAAACCGGTGGCAACCGGTGAAACGCCCCGAAAAAGAATCAAGGTGACCAAACACTCATGCAAGTCATTTTCAAGATTGGGTGGGTGTCACTGCCGGCTTTTCGTCCATAACTTTTTTTGTTCTCAGAGATAGACCTTTGGTGAAGGCTGTTTTTGGGATCCTCATAAAATTCTGCATAGAAAAGCGTTTTCAGTTTCATAAGATAAGCTTCCCTTCTACCAGCCGATTTCAGTTTATAAAGTGCATTTTTTCGCCTGAAATGATAGGTTCTTCGTCAATAACTTCTTTGTGCTTGGAGATAGACCTCTTGTGAAGGCTGTTTAAGGGATCTCGATGGAATTCTGCGTCGACGAGTGTTTCAAGTTTGAAAAAATATTTTCTCGATCCTTCAGCCTAATTCGTTCTACGAAACACCGGTTTTCTGCCTATAACTCTTCAACCGTTAGAGATAGGGTTTTGGTGAAGGTTGTTTTTGGAATTCACGTGAATTTTTGCGTCGAATGACATATCGAGTTCCTAACTTTGCTTGCTCCATAAGCCAGCCAGGTCGGTGGAGCCGAGCTCCATGGTTATCTCCATAGGGTGCTCTCGCCTCTATGGGTAAGTAGGAGACGCGGAGTTCTCTTGGAGCCTGCAACGGGGCTCGGCTCCACCGATCTGGCTGACTTATGGGGCGAGCAAAGTTGGGAAACCGATATATCATTCGACGCAGAATTTTACGTGGACTTCAAAAACAACTTTTTCCAAAACCCTATCTTCAACGGCTTAGGAGTTATAGGCGAAAACCCGGTGTTTAATAAAATAAAATGAATTAGGCTGAAGGATCGAGAAAATATTTTTCAAACTTGAAACATCAGTCGACGCAGAATTCCGTGGAGATCTCGAAAACGATCTTCACAAGAGGTCTATCTCCAAGCACAAAGAAGTTATGGACGAAAAACCGATCATTAAAAAAAAAAAAAGTGCACCTTATAAACTGAAATCGGCTGGTAGAAGGGGAACGTATTTCTCAAAAGTGAAAACGCTGTTCGATGCAGAATTTTATGGGGATCCTGAAAACATTCTTCACCAAAAGGCTGTCTTCCAGGGTAAAAAAGTTATGAACGGAAAACTGATTGTTTTGGTGAAATAAACGTTACTTCATAAATTGAAATCGGCTGAGAGACTGGAAACGTATTTCCTCAACATGAAAACATTATTCGACCCAAAATTCCATGGAGACTTTGGAAACAGCTCCTTTCAAAGTTTCGTCGTAAAGGGCAAAAATTCTATGAGCGACGAACGGGTAGCTCTTCAAAAATCGCTTGGAAAATTTTTCCAAAAAAAATGTTAACTCCAAGACAGCTCAAAGGAAATTTTTCTTGACCTAGGCAGATCATTCCATCAAGAATAGTGAATTTCAAAAGGAGGTCTTCTAACGAAAAAATGTTTCAAATTATTGATTAAAAAGAAAAATATACTGAATGCAAAAAAAAGGATTGAGAAAACGTCAAATTTTGAAGTTGCAAGTCTATAGGGAACCTTCACCATTCCCCACTCAGGTATCCTAAACAACCTTCACCTCTCGGACCGCTGTCTCCACCTCAACGAACCTATGATTCCAACCAGACGTGAACTGCTACGCGCTGGTCGAAATGTCGACACCTAAGACCTTTTCGACATTTTCGAAAAGATTGATCTTGAGTATGAATCAAACAATGACTTTATGGATGATGATATCGTCTAGTTCGCCAAGTAATTCATTATTGTCTTGCTTTGGTTTGCCTAATAAGCTTTGCCCATATTGACTCTTGAGTTCTCTGTTGAAAATTAGAGCCTTCTTCTCTATTTGAACCCCTCCCTCTAACTGAACCCCCCTTTTGGCGGGGGTTAAAAAATAGTACATCCGGGTGTTCAATTACAGTAAATACAGTATGTTTGAAACTATTTCACTCTTTGAAAACCAGTACAGTTTCGAAGAGAGGCTCTACGAAAAGAACATGCCCTACTTGGTACGTATGCCGCACACATGTCGACCGGATGTTTAGGCTTTGTCACCATATTTAACACCCTGTATATACCTGTTCAAGGCTAAATATGTATCAACAGAATTTTTCATTACCTTGCGGAAGCTTCCCCCTAAATTCACCTTTGACCACCAGCTCAAATCCGCTTGTGCGAGAACGCGTTCGACCATATCCTCTGATGACCCTTCATCTCTATTTCTGAAATAGTTGTCGTTATGAGGGAATCGGATTTCAAAGCGGCTTGTTATCACTTTGAACCAAAAAAAAACACTTGAAATGCTCACATTGCAGACTCCAGAACCATTCCATCTACGTGCATTCTGTGTAAGTCGTAGTAGCGAGGCCCGACTTTCACGGCTAATGATTCGGCATATTTTTCCAGTTCGCAGTCATATACTACCTTTAAAGTTCATGATGTATTTGTTGGTTTGTTAAACCGCAGCGGTTTTTGCTCCGCAAATTTGTCAACAGGAGGTACCTGTTTTACCCACTGAAAATCATGTAATAGCAGATTTTCAATGTATTCGAAAAAATTTTGATATCAAATTCTGATTCTAGTCGATTGTTGAAGCAAGGTTTTCGTCAACGTACAGTTTCCGAAAAGGAATTTTCAGTGCTGTTTCTTCTCTATTAATGCTGTTCTGATTTGTGTCATTCACGATTAGCTTTAAAGGCAGGGTTCACGATGAAAATCGTTTCTCTGTTTTTTCACCTATCTTGAAGAGCGCCCCATGGTGATTCTAATGATGTCTCTGAAGTCGTTCGAGACCTTTTGTGAACGGAGTTATGTTCCCTCAAAGATTGAGCTAAGGAAAATGGTGGACGAGTTGTCCGAGGCTTGTAACTTACGACTTTTACAGCCGATCTATGCGAGCTGACCTGAGTGAAGAGAGAATCTGAGAGTGAAGGGAAGAACGGGGCTAATGATTGGAAATCATCGCTCATCTGACGATTTCGAGCATTCATTTGTTCACGTGGGTGGGCGTGTGATGCGCTTTCGGGGTTTGCCTTGCGCTCGAAATGGCAACCTCGGGCTCTTTTGGAGCTTTTCCTGGCTTGTTTTCATGCGTTCTTTCGACGTCAACGATACAGTATGCCCCTCCACTACCCATTCCTAGTGGAAACTGAAACACAATTTTTATCGTGAACACTGCCTTTAACAAACACTATCGCACCATAGCCAAGACCCAAATGCAGTGTGAAGGGTGTTCCGAGGCTTCATGATAGTAATGAAATCAGTTTCTGAAAGTTCAGGAAGCGAAGACATGATAGCAGTCGTTATTATACATCAGCTGTGTAACCACTTGAGTTCATACCGATCATGTGGTTTTTATAGTGCATGCTCTACAACGGAACCTAAAGCCTGTATTGCTAAGGTGAATTCGGGAGGAGGAGTAAGCAGCGGAGCGGTCGGGCATGACAAGGTATGGCAGTTATTAGGATGTTTTGTTATGATTAGCCCAATATGCCTTGGCTCGAGATGAGGGAGTAAGGCTGTATCTCCATCGGATCTGTCGAAAAAAAACCTTCACTCTTAAGCTTAAAAAGCATTAGCGATTCTGAATGTGGTTGGTGCTGAGTGAAGAAGGTTAATAATGTCAGGTACTCGCTAGGTCTTCCTTTGGCAAAGTCCAGCAGTGCAACTCGATGTGGGCGCTGCAGTTTTGGGGTGAGTTTTATTTTCTGACTCTGTGGAACACTATTCGGTGAGATCTGATCTGATCGGCGGTCAGACTGGAGCTTGAGTGGAGCCAAACCATGTAGTCCTTGTCTCGCCTCACGGGCATCTTCATGAATTCTTCCTATCGTAAGAAGCGAGTCTCTAACCTAAGCCTTCAATACATCACTTACTATTAGTTTCGCCAATTCATCGCGGTTTTTTCTCAATTGGTTACACAGTCGCTGATATGAGCTTTTCCGCGACCAAATTTTCTCGGTTACTAGAATATTGTGGAAAGTGTCATATTGAATGAGTTATAGGCCGGTACTCACTTCGCCAAGATAAAGCCCGAGAGAACACGCACAACCTGAAAAGGTAGTAGTGTGGACATTTTCTTCTCAGATAATAAAATCGATAAACCGCGTGTTAAAAGTTGCTTAACTCAGGTTTAGATAGGATTTCTTACGTGCTGAAAACATTGATGTAAGTTTCAAAGCGAAACACTTTCAAGCAGTTCGGGTAGCCCGGAAGAATCGGGGTTTTATTGGGCATAAAGTTTTGCAGTGTATGCATTAGAGCCCGAACCTATGATGTGGCTGCTGACATATGAAATGGAGAAACTGAGAGTTCTCACTCAAAGAAGGGAACTTTTTTGGTGTTTTTATCTTTTCATCCAAATATTCGTTTTATTCAATTAATACTACCCGTCACTGATAACAGAGAATAGGACTCATTCTGTCATTTATCGGTCTCCGGATGTCATCTAACTGGCCGGTTTAATATAAATCGTCTCTAAAGAGATTCTTCATTTTCATTAATCAGATTTGGGATTCATCGTTTTTCAACTTCGAAAAAATCCGGGTTACAGATTTCATACAGATACCCGACTGTATATTCCTCCCTGGTATTTGGAGGCGAATTGATTCGATGGCATGTATGGTAGGATAGCCGGAAGATCATGAAGATCAAACATCATAATATCACGGAAAGGGGTATTTTCAATTTTTAAGACCCAAAGCCGCAATTCACAAATTCACGAACCGACTTGTTTCCAAGATTTCGAATCAGCATTTCCACGATCCTCACTCTCACTGCTTCATCGATTATGGGGCCGCAGTCCGGTACCAGTGCTAGGCACGATGATGCAACGAAAAAGAACTGCAAGCATTACTTGTCTTTACCGCTTAAGATGCCTCCTTACTAGGAAACTTCACATGACAAACACTGGCTTTACAAAGCTGATGAGTACTTCTTGGTCAATTTTGGAACGCTATCTCCTAATCTAAAGTCAGACTTTGCTGTGGACACTTAAATGGGAGTCATTCAGGGTGCTGAACGCAAATCTGGGGTCAGCGCGTGACTATTCTAAGGTATAGCCTAGGCGCTGTAGACATATTCAGGGTGCGCAACATAACCTAATTATTCGAAAAATTGTAACCAATGCTTCGAAAAACCCCCATGGAGAAGTTCCGAGTTTATCTGGAACATTTTTTCAAGAACTTTCTCGACCATCTGACTTCAATGAAGGGAACGTTGAGCCAACAAATGTTCAAACAATCTCAGATAATCCTCCAAAGCTCATTCCGAGCCGAATCAGAAAAAAAGACGCTCGACACCCAGCTAAAAAAACCGTTGTTGCTAGGTTGCGGGGTAATGGCCTTGGAGCCCAAAATTAGAAGTTTTGTCGCCTGCGGTAGTAGCTGTCGCGGGCGTTGTAGAGACTGTCACGGGCGAGCAGCTGCATAATACCCAGGCGAAACTCTTTAAACAAGCCGCTGAATCTCAAAGTTCGAGCGACGAGCCCCTCTGGATTTAATGGGCTGTGGCATGAAGCCTAAGCTCTCACACCGACACGCGACGCGGCCAGCACTCCGACACGCGTAGCGACATGGCGCCGAACATTACATGGAGTCGCCAGCGGTTGTGCCATGCCTCCAATGTCGGGCGTTACCAATGCCGCAAAGGGGGACAGGTGCTGTTAACACACCGAGGGAGGAGTTGTCCCGTTCTTGCAGCTTGAAACGCCACTCCACTCAACGCGAGCAAAGTGGTCCCGAATTGGATTTGATCCGCAGAAGACGGGACAGCTCCACCCTCGGCGTGTAGAGAGCCCCTGTCCCCACAACCGTGGGTGAGTAAAACGACTACGTTGCCGATATCTGAGTAATAGCTCAAGAGTATGTCGTATGCTTTTCTTGGAAATGGGCGTCGGGAGAGTCGAACCTTATTTCGGTTTCACGCTTCGCACTAGACAGGCACTATCTCGCCCTTCTTCCCGCGATATGCACGCACTCGTGTCAGGCGGGCGACCCTTTTCGTAGGAGAGGAGTTGCCGTGGCGCAATGTGCAGGAGCTGTCCTTGCGAAGTCGTTATTTTGAGGCCTAAGCGCTAGCATATCGTGACACGTACGTTTTTGCTGATTCGTGAGTCTACGATTTTCGTGCTTTTTCTTGGCTCATTGTGGCTACTGTATGTCGCTACTAAATTTGTTTAAAATCGCGTGTGTTTAAACAAAAGGCTGATTTCTGGCCCCCTCTTATATCCTATAGGGATTCGCTTCACTACACATATCCCAAGTGGAGCCCTTAAGTCCAAGTCCAAGAAACTGATAGTTATCAGACTTCTTGTTGACGTCAGGGTCTCCATTAATTCGTAGTATGAGGTCGTCCACTATTCGCTTGGCACCGCGTCTTTCGCCTGTCCTTTGTTACGAAGGGGAAACTTGCGGACAGAGTTGAGCAAATTTTATAGCTCCATCATTGTCATTAACACTTTTCGGTTGTTCGCAATGTGAGCTGCGGTTCATCAGGGCTATGAACCCATCATATCCACCTACGTTAGGGAGCAATTTTACTAGGTAGGAGGTAGGATTGACCGTCTTGGCCGTTTTTTTTCGCTGACGCCACAAACAATCTTGGGAAGACCCGTTCTTCGAACTTCAGATACGAAGAAGACGCCTTTTTTTCGGCCACGCGATATATTAACGAGCCTTTATGGATTCTAATCAGCTCCAGTAAAAATCTGTCTTGTTTTTCGCAGCTCTGCATTCGCTCCTGCTACGGGAAACGCTCGAAAGGAAAGGAAGTGTCCGGGAGGTTCCTGTCGGCAGCACTGCCTTCAAACTAAACGATTTTTGATCTGGGTTTCGGGGAAGTACTAAAATCACCTGGACGCCGGGTCAGGTTTGAAACAGCTCTGAGAAATTTCTTCAGAAGGTATCGCTTCATCGAATGAGCGGAATTTTGGATTCTATTTAGGCCGACGAGCAGCAGTGGCGGAACTTGGTTGGACCGAAATACTGCAGAAAATGTTAGACAACTGAATATGCACTAATCCTTGTTGAAGATGGATATAGTATAATCTAGAAAAGCTTACCAGAAAGAGCGGTAGGAAGGCGGAAGACATGGGGAGATGATGACTTGCTACACATTTGTCTAAGCTTTTATACTGACTGAATCCTTTGGGAGTCTTTGCCTCTACAACAAACACGATCTAGACACTTGTTATCACTGCCATAGCCTGAATACACCGCGTTTCACTGAAAGAAAGATTCCAGACTGTAGTTCTGAAAATCGGAAGTGAATTCTGTGGCAGGCAAGAGCCCTCTTCCAATTTGTTTGTCAGAGGACAGCTGTACCTCCAGCAGAGGTCCATGACCTTAGCAAAGCACGTCTATCGCGCCAGACATGGGATTGTTTTTGTTAATGAAAGTCCGGGTTGACGAAATACATACTGTGAATTTTCGCCGAAAATCAGCAAAAAAAAACGGACAAAGAAGAATAGTGTCGAACGGGTGCAGCTTTGTTACAGTACTGCGCACATTCTCGCGAAAATGACTTTTAGCGCGCATTTTTATGTTTAAAGAAATCTATTTTTGATACAACTTTAAATTTTGTTCATGAGAGCGAATAAGAACCTCTGAATAACATACAGTAACGTGCGAAATCTATTCGTGTGGCATTTCCGCGAATAATGTTTTTATAAATATCTTGGCTTGCCCTAAGCGAAACTTTATGAAACTTTAGTATGTTATGGTGCATCACAACACTTGCTTTACACATTCACAAAATTGTTTATTGAGCGCGCAGTTGTTAAATATGAAACTAATTTTTCATTTCGTGATATTATTTCAATTAAGGACTATTCCCTCAAAACGTGGCTATTGTAATTCCAAACCCGTAGCAGTCATTCGCCATTCGAAGGTCTTCGGAGCCGCTGTATAACTTTGTGGAAAATAGTCGCTATCAGAACTTTTCTGAAGACCGGAAATTGAACAGGTTGGAGTTAATTTTCGGAAAATCATCCCTACAAAATTATTCAACCAAAAACCATTGCAAAATATGTGCTTTATAAGATTTGACAAAGTACAACTGGAACATAAATTTCGCTCATTTTCAATAACGTCAAAGAGAGATGCTTAATAAATGCGATATTGCAAAACTTTATTCCGAATTTAATTTGAAAAAAATTCGATGGAAATTATTTTTCACAAATTTCCCCTAATGGCCTTCGAATGGCAAGTAACTGCTACGGGTTCGGAATTGTAATAGCCATGCTTTGAAGGAGAATTCCGGATTTGAGATAATACCACAAAATGATAAACAAATCCCACTTTTAAAAACTGCTCATTTGAAAACCAATTTTGTGTATGTGCAACGCAAGGGTTGTGATGCCCCATAAAATACTAAAGTTTCATAGAGCTTCGCTAAGCGCAAGCCAAGATATTTATAAAAACATTATTCGCGGAAATGCCACACGAATAGAATTTTGCACGATACTGTATGCTATTCAGAGGTTCATCCTTGCTCTCATGGACAAAATCTGAAATTGTCTCTAAAATAGATTTCTTTAAACATGAAAATGCGCGCTAAAAGTCATTTTCGCGAGAATGTGCGCAGTACTGTATCAAAGCTGAACCCGTTCGACACTATTCTTCTTATGTCCGTTTTTTTTGCTGATTTTCGGCGAAAGTTTACAGTATTTCATCATCCCGGACTTTCATTAACAAAAACAATCCGTGTCTGGCCCGATGAACGTCCTTTGCTAAAGTCATGGACCTCTGCTAGAGGTACAGCTGTCCTCTGAAAAACTAAATTAGAAGAGGTGTATTCAGGCTATGGCAGTAATAACAAGTGTCTGGATCGTGTTTGTTGTAGAGGCAAAGATTCCCAACGGATTCAGTCAGTATAAAAGCTTACACAAATGTGTAGCGAGTCGTCATCTCCCCATGCCTTCCACCTTCCTACCGCTCTTTCTGGTAAGCTTTTCTGGATTATATTATGTAAAACTTCAACAAGGATTACTGGAGATTCAGTTGTCTAACACGCAGACACTTTATCCAGTATTTCGGTCCAAAAAAGTTCCGCCAGTGCTGCTCGTCATCTCAATTAGAATCCGAAACCCTACTTATTCGATGAAGCGATACCTCGTGGAGAAATCTGTCAGATCTGTTTCAAACCTGAACCGGCGTCCAGGTGATTTTAGTACTACCCCGAAACCCAGATCAGAAATCGTTTAGTTTGAAGGCAGTGCTGCCGATAGGAACCTGCCAGACACTTCTTTCCTCAAAAACGTTAGGTTTTCGAGCGTTTCCTGTAGCAGGAGCTGATGCAGAGCTGCGACAAGCAAGACAGAATTCTATTGGAGCTCATGGGAATTCATAAAGGCTCGTTAATATACCGCGTGGCCGACCAAAAAAGGCGCCTTCTTCGTATCTAAAGTTCGAAGAACGGATTTTCCAGAGATTGTTTGTGGCGTCGGCGACAAAAACAGCCAAGACGGTTAATCCCTCCACCAACCTAGTGAAATTGCTTCCTAACGTCGGTGAACATGATGGGTCCATTGCTCCGATGAACCGCAGCTCACATTGTGAACAAGGTGGTAATGACAATGATGGAGCTATAAAATTAACTCAGCTCTGCCTAGAAGTTTCACCCTTCATTACAGAGGACGCGCAAAAAACGCGAGTCCAAGCGAAGAGTGGACGACCTCATACTACGAATTAATGGAGACCCTGACGTCCACACGAAGTCTGATAACTATCAGTTTCTTGGATTTGAACTTAAGGGCTCAACTTGGGCTGTGTGGTGAAGCGAATATCTATGGGATATAAGAGGGGGCAACAAATCAGTCTGTTGTTGAAACACACGCGATTTTAAACAAATTTATCAACAACACACGTTAGCCACAATGAGCCTGGAAACAAGCAAGAAAATTGTAAACTTACGAATCAGCGACGAAAACGTAAGTGTCACGAGATGCTAGCGCTTCGGCCTCAAAACCACGTCTTCGCAAGAACAGCTCCTGCACATTGCGCCTTGGCAACTCCTCTCCTACAAAAAGGAGCTTGTAAGCTCGCCCTGCTGACACGAGTGCGTACATATAGAACCACAATTCCAGGCTAGCGAGCAAGAATTTTCGCCGTCCGACTCCAAATCCATTTTTCGCTTCACACTAGCGTTCAACACGCGAATCTTACGCTAGAACGTAAATGCGCAGCGCTACGCGTGCAGTCGCATACCTTGGCCGATATTGCGCTCACAGCCCCTCATTTCACGAACTCTCAGAACTCGCACACTCTTTTCTTCACACAGTAATTCTGTTTTCCCGACCCAATGGTGATTAGCTGTCTGAAAAAATTTCTATTTCACTCTAAGTTGTATATAGACTTGGTGAAAATCTCATATCTCTTCCAGGTGTTCTGCCTTCTCATCGTTTCTATCGACTGCGGCCTGCGTAAGTTTTATACAGATGCAAGAATCTGCGTCGTTTGTATACAGTTCACCTCCGCACTGCCGTTCAGTCCGCAAAGTGCACCCTGATTGCGAAATCTTGCTGCGGCGCGGTTGCGAACATCCTCAGACAAGGATGTGGGATCACCCGGGCGCTTTTGGCCTTTGGTGCCAGGTGATCCCACCGCCGGGGTGATCCCACATCCCTGTCTGAGGATACTAGCAACCGCGCCGCAGCACGATTTCGCAATCAAGCGCACTTTGCGGACTGAACGGCAGTGCGGAAGTGAAGAATATCTGCCATGCAACTTTTTGTAGTGTCGTTAGGGGTTTCAGTTTTGCCAAAAGAGATGAGATTCCCGGACCTTTACGAGACACTCCATGCAAGCTTGAATCCTAACTTGGTTAGTTTCATTTCACTCAAACCTCGAAGCACTCACGTAGTTAGACGATGGCACTTGCCCTGTAAAGTTATGCAGCTACGAGGCTTCGAAGCCCCTATTTCCCACTACGGCGGCGTGACCTGCATTGACTATGTAGGACTGTATCGTCAGTGTCATTGAATTAGGGAGCCATACTCAGCAATTTGACGCAAAATGATTCGATCGATAACCATCTTCTCTTGTTTTTTCCGCCTGCAAATTTTCTCTCCCAACAGTGTCGGGGCTTCCGACTTGAATCACACAGACCATACAGATCCCAGTTGCTGATGGAACCTATCACTGTCTGCGATCATGACTGTCAGTTACATTTTCCACCCACTCACAGGAATGGTCTGATAGTCTCGCAAAGTTCGCAGAGGGGAAACGCATCAGAGCTGTGAAATGCAAAAATGTGTGTACCGACTTCAAGGAAAACCAGTGCGTGCTTGGAAATTTAGCAGTGTTCAGTTCTCACATAACCCAGCCAAATAGGTCTGACTCAGGGTATTCGAAGGAGGCAACACGAAAACTACATACGAGAAAAAGGCTGAAGCTCTAAAGTTGTTCCTGAAAAAACACGAAGCAGAGGTAAAATTTTGTTTTGTCAGAAATTTCGCCTAACGGGGATTTAAGAATGGTTGATTGTCATTTCGGGATGGGCCAAAACTTCAAGAGAGGTAGCTTTTTATTATAATCAGTTCGAAAATACACACAGATAAGAGCAATGCCTGCGGGAAAGTATGGATGCCACACCAAAGTTGTTGCTGAAAACGACGTGAAGACTTTCTGTGCTTATAGAGGTGAGGTACTTCTAGAAATTTTCGCTGGAAAATAGCTGATACTTAGTAACAGTTCTCACAATTTCGCGGTTGTAGCTCTCACTCTTCTTATCGATACTACGTTTTAGCCAAGGCAATTGAGTGATCGTCTAGCTGCTCGATATCAAGAACAATATTATATCTTAGCCATTGCTTGGACAGCTACCAATCTAAATTCGAAATATTTTTGCTCGAATAAATCTTGATTTTGACGATACAGAAACTGTTGGGAACGACGGTCTTTACTCTAGGATAACACTGATGAATATAAAGCCTCTCGCTCAGATGAAACCGGGCGAGGCAAGCAGCGGAGCGGCCGTTCATTGCAAAATATACTGTCGTTCTCTGGTCCAAATTGCGGTCCGCAATTGCAGACTGCGGCTGTTGCATCATGCGACACGTGACAATCGTGCTGAGAGAAGAGTGAATGATGCTTCGACCAAGTGGTCCCAGCACGATTCACACGTGTCGCATGATGCGATTGCCGTAGTCCGCAAAAGCGGACCGGAATTCGGCCCGGAGAACGACAGTAACAGTGGTAAGGAGATTTTGGCATGATGAGCCTGATCTCGACCGGCTCGAAATGAGAGAGGCTACACATTTCAATGATCCTCACATCTAACGAAATCTGTGGGCCGGTACAATGTGGTATGGCATTGACGACCGATTGACCGAATGGTCGGTCAAGAGCTATCACTTGTTGTTGAGTGTGCGCGATCAATATATCAAATCGATAGTTGCTGGAGTGTCTTCAATGGCACAAGCTAGGAGGAACAAATTTGCCGTCAACATTAGTTTAATTCACAACTCGTTTCCCCACCGAACTTCACGTTGGGTCAATGAGCTTTCGCTATCGATTTCGCAATTCGAAACTTCTGCGAACTTTAAAAGAGAGCTGTCGAAGACTGATTTCGTGACAATCATTGAAATGGATGATGTTAACTGATACCTGTTCCCCTCATAAGACTTGTCAGAACTAAAACATCTTATTCTCTAAGTTGGCAAATGTCTGTTGAAAGTCTTACTCCTTCTTGACTTAGTCGAGATTGTGCCCATGAGAGATATTTATGTACTTGTTGTGGCTGACAGATCAAGAAAAGATTTGAGAGAGAGGATCCGTGGTCGGCGTGGATTCGAAAAAGGGCGATTTTCGAATAAGTCGAGAAGTCGACTGTTCGAAAAAGGGCGATTCCTGAGTAAGTCGAGAAGTCGATCATTCGAAAAAGGGCGATTTCCGAATATGTCGAGAACTCTGAGAGTTTTGACCGCGAAATAGCCGGGAAATAGCCCACCAGGCTCCGCAGCGGCTTCTGGTGGGCTATTTCCCTAAGATTCCGCGGCTATTTCTCGGCTTCTCATGGAACGGACCAGAAGTAGCCAAATAGCTGGGATATACCCGAGAAATATTCAGAAGTAAACAAAATTAACCAAGACGCAATCGTCACCGGCTCGCCGAGCCACCACCTGGGGCCGCCAGCGCTTGGGCGGGTCCTCCAGAGGCTGAACGAGGTCCAAGTACCTCAAACTTGGGTAATTGAACCGACGGAGGTGCTGAAATCTGAATCATGCCTCTGGAATGCTCCGTATATCTACCGGGAGAGCATTGTTTCCCGGCTATTTCGCTGCGAGCATTATTTGACGGCTATTTCGCGGCGAGCATTATTTAGCGGCTATTTCTCGGCTATTTCGCGGCTATTTCGCGGTGAACATTATTTGGCGGTTATTTAGCGGCTATTACGCGGCAAGCAGGCATTTCGCAGCTATTTCGCGGCTATTTCTCGGCTCAAACTCTCAGAGAAGTCGATCATTCGAAAAAGGGCGATTCCTGAATAAGTCGAGAAGTCGATCATTCAAAGAAGGGTGATTTTTGGATGAGTCGAAAAGTCGATCATTCGAAAAGGGCGATTTTTGAATAAGTCGATAAGTCTATCATTGCTGACCTCGGAGCCAGTCTGCCGCTGTGGACGCCATGGGGAGATGTGCATCACGAACAACTGCCTTCCACGCAGAGCGATCCTGTGCAATTCGTCTCGCATAAGCCACAGACAGTCTGCGTTTGGCCAAATCATCTTCCACTTGCTCAATCCAAGTCTTTCTGGGAGCCGATCGCTGCACTTTCCATTCCACCGGTCGTCGTCCGAAGAGCAAGTGGTGAGGCAGGCGTTCTATTTGCGTGCAAAAAAAACATGACCAAACCAACGCAACCTACGCTTTCTGACTTCGCAATCGATCGTGGTTTGGTCCTCGCAACGTAAGCGGATATTCTTACTTGTGACATGGTCGCGTAGAAACACGCGACGGATCCGTCGGAGACATCGCATTTGAAAAACTTCGAGTTTCTGAAGATCTGATCTGAGCTACGCCCACGCCTCAGCTTCATACAGCAAGACCGGCACGACAAGCGAACGGTAGATTCTCATTTTCGTTCCCACGGCTACGTTCTGACGCCTCCATAAGCGCCAGTTTAGTGCTCCAAAAGCAGAAGCAGCTTGGTCAATCGATATCGAGCCGTCTATCAATGTTGATGTGAGGGGCAGTTATATGTATGTCCTTACAAATCTCAGCAAAGAGGGTCAGAGAAAACACGCTTTTAGGACTTTCAGAAATGAACTATGTACACTTTAAATACCCGGATAATAATGCAAAAAAAGTTGCGTTGTAGCTTTTATTGTAAAAGTTCCGGGGAGAACTAGAGCAGAATGCCTATCGAACTTTCAGGTAATCGAACTCAAGGTTAACGGATAAGATTCAAAATCGGATCCGTTGCTGAGTTTCTCATGGAGATGCAGATCTGACCAGCATTTTCAGCACTAAATTCGAAAACTTCAAGTTTGATACAGAACGTCTTAGTTTGCAGAGGGAAAACTGAAGGAAATTGAGACGCATAAAATCGACCGGTCACTTTTCTTACCCTTCTTCAGGGTCCGGAGTAGTCTCCTTCAGTCGAAAAATCTAATTAAAATCCGAAAGCGCATGTGAGGGTTTCTGATTTCATCTCTCAATGTTTATTAAGAGTTTCCTGTTTCAATGGCTGTACTTTAGCCGCGTAAGCAACAGTGAGAATGCTGTAGGTGGTTTAAGGCTGGAATCATACTTAGGCGCTATTCATACTACTCAACGCCAGCGCGGCACGCGCGTGCCGCTCTGGCGTGGCGTTAGAGTAATAATTTTCAAGCGCATGACGCGCGTGCCGCGCTTGCGGAGACTATGAATACTCCAGCGGCGACGTCTTGGCGGAGCGGAAAAAAGCGGGCCTGACTTTTCCAAACAACCAAATTCTTTAAATGCTTGCACCACCACGATAGCAGAGGAGAGCAATGAGATTAATTATAAAGAAACAAAAAAAATTGATGATGATTTAGTAGTGAAAATGGTTAAAAAGCCATTACGGCCATCGCCGCCATGGCGGAGCGGGCGTCACGCGCGTGCCGCGCGGGTGAGGCGTTAGGCCATTCATACTCAAACGCCACGCCAGCGCGGCACGCGCGTACCGCGCTGGCGTTGAGTAGTATGAATAGCGCCTTAGCGACGGCGATAGTGCATGGCAGGCATATCAATTGGTCGATATTTATGGTTGACATTGCGTCGCGTCGCCCGTCGCTGGACGTATGATCCCGGCCCAGCGCATGAAAAAGGATAAGTATAATAGTCGCGATTTGAAATGGTAATCTTCCCAAAATTTGAGATTCACATATCCGATCAAATATTACGGATGAGAATTGACTAAAACATTACAGAAATCAGCAGTTTTCAGTCCTTATTCGAAACAAAATAGGTGACATACTGTGTTTTTCGTGTGAGCAACATTTTCAGGCGCTTCCAGGGATTAAAATGTTCAGCTCATTAATGCCCACGCAGAGCTAGGGTTTATACTTGAAGTAGGATAGGAAGAACACACTCTATTCCAGCAAAGCTTAGTTTGTTCCCTCGCGTGGGGGTGAGCGAGGGGAGAGACCACGGAAGAGTGCGGAGATAAAGAGAGCAACATGCTCGCTCAAGAACACAAGGAAAATTCGTTTTGGAATTGAGGGTACATTAAAGAGCATTAGTCGAAACAGGGTCATCCATGTTATTAGAATTATTGGCCTTTTTGTCTGATCTCATCACCTCTTTCGTGCAGTTTTCAATAGTTTCGCGTTCCTTATCCATTAGGTGATCGCTTAATCGATTTTTCCCAATGTTTATCTACTCCCTATTATTAAGAAATATCGGCCTAACCAAAATTTGAGAGCATTCTGAATTTCTTTTAATGCTCGGCTAACATTATTTTACATTTTTATGGTTTCAGGGACACTACGTAACCTGTGGAGCCGACCAGATCAGGTTAATTCTTTACGGTATAGGATTAAAGGCAGCAGAAACGCTCAAAAATGGTATCGATTTTATGACATAAATCGAAGTTTTTGAGCTGGTTGTATTGGGAACTGACGAAAAAACGGACGAAAACTGTGTGCAAGTAGAGGAATAACGGTTTTTTTGTTATCAGGTGAAAGTGGACGAGTTTTACGGCGCGCGGTTGAAACAGCGAATATTAGCAACAAAACGATTGAGATAGAGAAGCCGATATACTCTTACAGCCTGTACTGGAACGCTAACCTCGTTGGAAGCATCAAAAAACCAGCCAAAGGGACCGTATTAGTACTATCAATCTGGACGAGTTTGTATTTTGGGACGGGGTTGCAGAAGCTCAGGGGCGGGGTTGCAGAAATTTTTCGATTTACATTGCTCAAATTTAGTAGTTTTGACTCGTTTTTGACGTTTTCAACGGGGTGAGCAGTCTACTAGGAGCCATGCGACTTCAGAAACGTAGTTATCTCAACAACTTTTTCGAGCGTGTCTGCTGCCTTTAACCGAGATTGTCTGGAGCTATCGGCAGTTTTTGACGAAAGGCTATGGGAAGTTTGTCACTTAAGAACATCCTTAGGGGTAGCTAGCAAGACGTCCCGTAGCCGGTGTAACCATCACTATCATGCTCTGGCGTAACGCCCTACTCTCCTCAGTAACCATGACCCTTTCTGATGAGATTTGTCCCACCGACCCAACCCTGCCGTGACGGCTCCTAAATGGAGCATCAGTATTCAAGCAAAATTCTGGCACATATCAAATCAACCTCACCGCGATTTGACCTCAGGGGCTGTTTATATTCCTCAACGCCAGCGCGTCATGCGAGTGAGGCCTGAGCTAACGGTTTCGTCGTTTTCATTACTATTCAGTCAGCAATTCCATTCCACTCCATAATGGTTATCTACGGTGCTATCTGGTGTTTACAATAGTGAGCAACGCATGTTCAAAATTTACTTGGGAGGCACAGTTAGGGCTGACTTTATTCCAGTCTTCTGAAGCGCCCCAGCTAGAGTATTCATTGCCTCCACAAGCGCTTCGCGCGCGTGACGCCCGGGAAAAATGGTCATACTTTGAATTTATTTGGGCGGCACAGTTATAGTCAAAGGGGTACTCATACTGGAAAACGACAGCGCATTACGCCCGCGCTGCACGCTCGTAATGCGCTGGCGTTATGCAGTATGAATAGCCTTTTGAAAAATCCACCGATCATAGTACATCATGTGTACTCCTAACGTTGCTACATTTCGTAACGGACTGGAACAAATCCATGTTACCACTATTATTATTCAGGATTATTGGTTTGTTTGCTTGTCAAGCTTTTCATATGTTTTCACTGAACAGCGCTTGATTAATAGAAGTTAACTGTGTACATTGCACTATATTGGATACTTTATTATATTGATGCCAGGGTCAGGCTCACGCTAAGATGAACACAGAGGGGGCCGCAGTTTTGGGTGCCATGAAGTGGGAGGGGGCCGCAGACTTCGCTGGTCAGCAGGCAAACTGGCTAGCTATTCGTCGATACAAAAGTTCGTGAAAATGAGCATAGCGAAATTGTTGGAAGAAAATAACTTCAGAACTTCTCTGGAATGGAAAACCAACTTCAATTTGCCCACCTAATCATCGAATTCTGAAGTTTTTCAGTTTTCGCACTTACTGGAAGCCGGAAAACTTTCTATGCCGAAGGGACGGGGCCGCAAAAATTTTCATGCTGCAGTGAGAGGGGCCGCACCTCTTACCGACCGATCACAGCGTCATGCCTTACCCTGATTGATGCTCAACGCGACTTATTCAACTGTGAAAATCACCAACGTAGTCTCTATTTTGATCCCCAATATTGTCGTCATGGATTGCTTAGTATCGGGGTGAGAGCGACACTCTTTCTCCGGTGACCAATTGTAATAAGAGGCTTTTCCGAAACGCGTTATTGTTTGTTCCACATTCGCCAAACCAAGCGCTTTTCAATTTCATCGCGGTAGGAGAAAACATCGGAATCGAAAACTACTGAAGTGTTCAAGAAAAAAATCCCAAATTTTATTTATTTATGAAATTCAACAAATCCATGAAGCTCAGGGCGTATACTGTTGCCGAATCAATTCACAACTTTCTCAAATATACCTTCTTCTTTCTTCCCCACTGTTTCTTTCTTATATAGGTTTCAAGTTTCACAAATATACGTTGCAAAACAAGCAAAAAGAGAAAAAATGTTTGTGGCCGCCGGAACAGGTAGTACTACCACGTTGTTCAATAAGTTTTGTCGTTCGATAAGAGAGGGCGTCGCTATTACCCCAATTTTTTTTGTTTTGTTGGTACACTTTTCATATGAACGTATGTGAAGTTTCATTTCAATCTGTCAATTCATTCACGTGAAGGACGTCAAAAAAGCGCATCAACACAAGAAATCATAGCCAAAATACAGGATATGGTTTCGAAAGATCGTCGATTGACTGAGAGAGATTCAGTAGACACGCTTCACATCTCATTGGGCAGAGTGAGCCATATTTCAAGTAAATATTTGGGTTTTAGAAAGCTGTGTGCACAGTGGGTGCCGCATTAGCTAACAATGAAACAAAAACACAATTGAATGCGACTTTTCAGCAAAATTTGGAAGGATAAGGTGGATTTTGTGCGTCGATTCATCACTGTTGATGAGACTTGGGTCGATCACCATGATCCTGAATCAAAACAAAAGGCTAAAGGGTGGTGTCAACCTGCTTGTTCGGCTTTGAAACGAGTTCGTGTCCAGAAATCGGCTAAGAAGGTTATGACATCAGTTTTTTGTGATGCAAAAAGAATTCCGTTTGTGGATTACTTGAAAACTGGTGAAACAATCAATTCTGAATATTATTGCAATCTTTTGGACCAGTTTAAGGACAAGGTTCGTGAAAAAAGACCCAAAGAAAAAGAAGAAAGAAGAAAAAAATTATTTTTAATAAGGACAATGCACCATGTCACAAGAACATTTTGAAAATGACTAAAATCCAATAATTAAAGTTCGAATTGTTTGAGCATCCACCGTATTCACCAGATTTGGCCCCCAGCGACTTCCATTTGTTTCCAGAACTCGAAAATTTTATGCTTGGCAAGCGTTTTTCATCAAATGAACAGGTCATAACGGCTGTTGAAGCGTATTTCACAGACCTTCCGGATTCTCACTTCAGTGATGGGATCCACAGATTGGAGGACCGTTGGAGTAAGTGTATTAATGTACAGGGAGATTATACTGAATTATACAGTGTATTTCAAATCATAAAGTTGTGTTTTTCTTAACGAGTGACAAAATTTATTGAACAGTCTGGTATTCTTAGGTTAAAGGATGCGATTGTGTTCTCGTGGATATTCAGAGGTAATATTACTCACCGGAAAAGAGTGAGATAATGGCAGCCACTAACTATGGACTGATCGCTGCGCAAACTGACGTTTCAAAAAACGATTTGGTGAGTGTTGTGGGGGGGGGGATGAAAAGAAATACTTTGAACTACGCTAAATTTCCTTGATGCACCCGAGTAGATTAAGAGCTACAAGATACATTTTTTTTATTCTTAGATTTTTGTACGCTCTCAGCCCAAGCTTTGACCAGGGTGTTATTTGGGGAAATGAACACGAATATAAGGTACATTTTTAGTTTCTCGGAAGATTACTGTAGGCTATTGTAAGCTAATGAGACTTTTCCTACTGTGATTTTACGTAATCTTCAGAAAAAACTGTAAATGGATTTTGTATCCGGGTTCAGCGCCCCAAATAACCACTCTGGACAAGGTTTTGGCTGGAAATGTTCAAATTTCTGAAATACAAAATTTACATTTTTTGCAGTTTGTGATCTATCCATGTGCATTGAGCGAATTTCTCAAACTTCAAGTTGTTTCTTTTTACCTTCCCCACAAACGCTTAATATACTATTTTTCAAAACAACGGTTTGTGCTGGGATCAGCCCCTGGTAAGTTCGATGCACGCGCCGTGTATGATCGTCGCAGACGGTCAAAAAACTGTGAGTTAAGGGACAGAAATCCCAAAAAACACAGAACATCTAAATTATTTTTTCCAAATTTTTGGAATCCACTAAGAATGTCGTATCCGGTTCGAACCTTTAACTTGAGGTTACTATTTAGGGGCCGAGCATGAATCTCATAAAAGTACGAAAACTTCCCTGTTCCAATGTGCGTTTATATACTTTCACAGCCTTGCGCCAACATTGCTACTTCGTCGGTAGAGTGAGGACCTTTTGAAAAGAGACCGAAAGAACGAATTTCAAATAAATTCGTTCATTTTTTATTTCGAACGAACGAATTTTGAACAAATTAAATTATTTTTGATTTCGAACGAACGAATTTCGAATAAACTCGTTCATTTTTTATTTCGAACGAACGAATTTCGAATAAATTCGTTCATTTTTCATTCCGAACGAACAAATTTCGAATAAATTCGTTCATTTTTTAATTCGAACGAACGATATTGCTGCGCAATATTGCTATGGATGCTTAAATTATTCGTCATTCGAATATTCGAAAGTCGAAGTTAAACATCCATAGCAATATCGCGCAACTACGAAGTGAACGGCAATAACTAGTTGAATTGTTCTTCTAGAGCTTTATTTCCACCTACAATTGAAATTAATGAGGCACGACTCATCTTTAAACCTGTACGGGCTACAAGGCAAAGAATCAACTTTTCCGCTTTGAACTTAGCCTAAGGAGCTTGTTCGAGGTGCCTAACTAACTTTGCTGGCCCCATAAGCCAGCTAGATCGGTGGAGCCGAGCTCCATAGCTATTTCCATAGGGTGCTCTCGCCTTTATGGTTTAAATGAGAGGCGCAGAGTTCTGCTTGAGCCAACAACGGGGCTCGGCTCCACCGACCTGGCTGGCTTATGGAGCGAGCAAAGTTAGGAACCCGATATTTCATTCGACGCAGAATTTTACGTAGATTTCAAAAACAACCTTCACCAGGTTAAAGAGTTATAGGCGAAAAACCAGTGTTTCGTAAAATGAATTAGGCTGAAGAATCAAGAAAATGTTTTTCCAAATTGAAAGCACAAGTTGGCGCAGAATTCTATCTCAAAGCACAAAAAAAGTTATAGACAAAAAACAGGCAGTGACAACCACCAAATCTTGAAAATGACCTGCATGAAAGTTGGGTCACTTTCATTCTTTTTCGGGGCGTTTCACCGGTTGTCACCGGTTTCCCCAATGCTGGAGGTTCCCCCTTCACCTGCACAGAGGTGAAGGTCGGTGGAGAACATGGCTCCACACAACGAAGGTTGGTGTTATCATTGCGCAGCGGCATGAAAAAATGTGCGTGGCCAAGTGCGATTGCCATGTGGCTCTCCCTGTTAGAACCGCCCTAGTAGCCTCATCAGACGGTGTGGGGAAAAATTTAGCTCCTGTGTTCGGAAAATTGGAGCAATGGAGTAGTGAAGAAAATGAATTCAGTCTTGAAAGGTATGTCGATTCCTTCATACATTACAGCTTATTTGCATATTTTTTGTCAAATCAGCTAGGGTATTCATATTCGAATAACGTTCGAGTATTCACCTCTGCGAATAATCGAATTTGAATAATCTCCGAATATTCACCTTTTGCAAATAGTCGAATTCGAATAATATTCGAACATTTACCTTTCCCGAATAGTCGAATTCTAATAATATTCGAATATTCACGTTTTGCGAATAGTCGAATTCGAACAATGTTCGAATTTTCACACTTTTCGAATCTTCGAGTGTTCGAATAAAAATCCGTTCGAAAAATTCGAATATTTATTCGAACTCGAATATTCGGTCCCCACTATATTCGTCGGGTGTTCTAAAATCGTCCTTTCGGGAAACATATGAGGAGAAAATTTAAAGAACTCCGTCGCGTGCGTGTGGGAAGCGGAGGGGATGGCGGAGAGTTCGCTTTTTTGCAGAGCATAATCATTACTGGGCAGGAACTTGCTTGTAATAGTCCTTTTTAAGGTGTATTAGGCTGAATTTGAATCGAAAGGCAGAAACAACAGCGGTCAAAATCTAACTGACCTTCGTAAAAATAACAAAAGAATCACATCTTTGAAATTTTCCGGCATTGCAGTTGCAGGATGTAACTCTATGAGATTTCGAAAGTGTTCTATCATTTTTTCAAACTTGGTGTGTAACGAGAAAATCGTTAAGAGCACTCAACCTAACTCGCGATTTCTTCAGAGGCACTGTTCACGACGAGAAAGCTGCCCGTTCATGACGAAAACGCAAGCTTTGGGTTCCTCTAAGAAGAGTAGGAACGGAAGTACGACGAAAAACGAAAATGGATGAAAATCTCGTGGACCAGCCGTCTCATGGGATCACCCTGTCCACGTATTAAACAGTTGTCCTGCGTTCGTTTCTTCAGTTGGACACAAGCCGAGTTTTTGAAAACTCTTCATCACGGAAAATTCTGGTATCCAAGCACATGCCTCAAACCATAATATTTTCAAAAGGTTTTAGATGCACGAAACAGAAGATGAAGTCGCTTACTTGAAAACTCGGAAACGCAGATCATTTCCGACGTTTAGTTCAACATTTTGTCCCCTGAGCGCAAAACACACCAAATAGGCGGAATGAAATATTTGAGAGATATTTCAAAAGTTTTCTCCAGTGTTTGAGAGTTTTGCGGAAACTTTACTCTAATAATCTACACTTCGTGGACTTGCCTACTCAAAAACATCAAACACTACACTACAGTTTTTTAGCGAGAGCACAGACTGAATTGATACTGATCTCATACTTTGAGAATAGAAAATCCAAATAGTTTCAGCTCAAACTAAGCCCAGAGAGTGAGCTATTTTGGGACCACTGAGCATATAAGGCTCGTTTAAGTCTCCGTAAGATTACTGAAGGTTACAGTGGATAATTGGCATCACTTCTACCGAAAACCATTTTATGTCGTCTTTTTAGACTCTAAAAACAAACCTAATATTCTATCAAAAAGGGGTCTTCCAAGCGAAAGAGGTTTGGTTGGCGTCAGAAACGTTCCAACAAAAAGGGAACAATAGGCAAGTAGGATGAGGAGAGTCTACAAAAATTGAACAATATTTTCTGAGACTGATTTTTTTGGCCGAAACTTCTTAACAGCGAAAACAAACCGTTGCGGTGTTTCACACGGAAGCACTCTGTGGTTCCAAATAGTCTCCGATTATGCGAGTAACGATAAAAATGTATAACTATGTGCACCTATTAGTTATCATTAGAAGAGAAAATGATTTCAACTTTACCTACACAGACGGCTAGCTCCAGCTGCTACGAGAAGCGAACTCAAAGTGCAGCATGAAATAGGAGTACTTTCTTATAATCTCGTCAACAATAGAAGTCCATTCTTGGAAACCATTGAACTCTTCCTTGTCAAATGCCACAACGGTTTGTTTCCGCTATTAAGAAGTTTCGGCCAAGAAAATCAGTCTCAGAAAATATTGTTCAATTTTTGTAGACTCTCCTCATCCTACTTGCCTAGTGTTCCCTTTTTGTTGGAGCGTTTCTGACGCCAACCAAACCTCTATCGCTTGGAAGACCCCTTTTTGATAGAATTGTTCACTTTTTATTGATATTACGAAGTAATATCTGTGAAAATCTTCAATATTTTCCAAATAGCATGGATTGATATGACAATCAGTAAGTGATTGACTTGTTGCGCACGCTACAAATAATGCGCGACTCACTTTCCTCGACATCCTGATGACGTCATAAGATGCCCTATGCACTTAGCACGACCTGGGCACGACGTCTTGATGACGTCAGCAGATGCCCTATGTACTTGGCACGACGTCCTGATGAAGTCATCAGATGCCCTATGTACTTGGCACGACGTTCTGATGACGTTGTCACATGCCCCATGCACTTTGATGACGTCATCAGAGAGTAAAAAACTTGTTAGTAACTTCTCCTGTCCCTTCCCTACGAAAAAGTACGTGTTTTAGCGATATGATCTGCCAACTGATAATATCACTTGGCATGATAAGCAGTAATACGTGAAGTAGTCAATGTTAAACAGTAAGTAACAAACTTGTTAGTCACTTCGCTTGTCCCTTCCCATCAAAAAGTACAGCCTACAACGTGTTTTAGCGATTTGATCTACCAACTGATAATATCACTTGATATGATAAGCAGTAATAGGTGAAGTAGTTAATGTTAAACAGTAAGTAACAAACTTGTTAGTCACTTTGCTTGTCCCTTCCCATCAAAAAGTACAGCCTACAACGTGTTTTAGCGATTTGATCTACCAACTGATAATATCATTTGATATGATAAGCACTAATAAGTGAAGTAGTTAATGTTAAACAGTTAGTAACAATCTTGTTAGTCACTTTGCTTGTCCCTTCCCATCAAAAAGCACAGCCTACAACGCGTTTTAGCGATTTGATCTACCAACTGATAATATCACTTGATATGATAAGCTGTAATAAGTAAAGTAGTTAATGTTTAACAGTAAGTAACAAACTTGTTAGTCACTTTCCTTGTCCCGTCCCATCGAAAAGTACAGCCTACAACGTGTTTTAGCGATTTGATCTACCGACTGATAATATCACTTGATATGATAAGCTGTAATAAGTGAAGTAGTTAATGTTAAACAGTAAGTAACAAACTTGTTAGTCACTTCCCCTGTCCCTTCCCTACGAAAAAGTGCGTGTTTTAGCGATTTGATCTGCCAACTGATAATATCACTTGATATGATAAGCTGTAATAAGTGAAGTAGTTAATGTTAAACAGTAAGTAACAAACTCGTTAGTCACTTTGCTTGTCCCTTCCCATCAAAAAGTACAGCCTACAACGTGTTTTAGCGATTTGATCTACCAACTGATAATATCACTTGATATTATAAGCAGTAATAAGTGAAGCAGTTAATGTTAAACAGTAAGTAATAAACTTGTTAGTCACTTTCCTTGTCCCTTCCCATCGAAAAGTACAGCCTACAACGTGTTTTAGCGACTTGATCTAACAACTGATAATATCACTTGCGATGATAAGCAGTAGTAAGTGAAGTAGTTAATGTTAAACAGTTAGTAACAAACTTGTTAGTCACTTTGCTTGTCCCTTCCCATCAAAAAGCACAGCCTACAACGCGTTTTAGCGATTTGATCTACCAACTGATAATATCACTTGATATGATAAGCTGTAATAAGTGAAGTAGTTAATGTTAAACAGTAAGTAACAAACTTGTTAGTCACTTCCCCTGTCCCTTCCCTACGAAAAAGTACGTGTTTTAGCGATTTCATCTGCCAACTGATAATATCACTTGATATGATAAGCTGTAATAAGTGAAGTAGTTAATGTTAAACAGTAAGTAACAAACTTGTTAGTCACTTCCCCTGTCCCTTCCCAACGAAAAAGTACGTGTTTTAGCGAATTGATCTGACAACTGATATTATCACTTGATATGATAAGCTGTAATAAGTGAAGCAGTTAATGTTAAACAGTAAGTAACAAACTTGTTAGTCACTTCCCATGTCCATTCCCATCGAAAAGTACAGCCTACAACGTGTTTTAGCGATTTGATCTACCAACTGATAAAATTACTTGCTATGATAAGCTGTAATAAGTAAAGTAGTTAATGTTAAACAGTAAGTAACAAACTTGTTAGTCACTTTCCTTGTCCCGTCCCATCGAAAAGTACAGCCTACAACGTGTTTTAGCGATTTGATCTACCGACTGATAATATCACTTGATATGATAAGCTGTAATAAGTGAAGTAGTTAATGTTAAACAGTAAGTAACAAACTTGTTAGTCACTTCCCCTGTCCCTTCCCTACGAAAAAGTACGTGTTTTAGCGATTTGATCTGCCAACTGATAATATCACTTGATATGATAAGCTGTAATAAGTGAAGTAGTTAATGTTAAACAGTAAGTAACAAACTCGTTAGTCACTTTGCTTGTCCCTTCCCATCAAAAAGTACAGCCTACAACGTGTTTTAGCGATTTGATCTACCAACTGATAATATCACTTGATATTATAAGCAGTAATAAGTGAAGCAGTTAATGTTAAACAGTAAGTAATAAACTTGTTAGTCACTTTCCTTGTCCCTTCCCATCGAAAAGTACAGCCTACAACGTGTTTTAGCGATTTGATCTACCAACTGATAATATCACTTGATATTATAAGCAGTAATAAGTGAAGCAGTTAATGTTAAACAGTAAGTAATAAACTTGTTAGTCACTTTCCTTGTCCCTTCCCATCGAAAAGTACAGCCTACAACGTGTTTTAGCGACTTGATCTACAAACTGATAATATCACTTGCGATGATAAGCAGTAGTAAGTGAAGTAGTTAATGTTAAACAGTTAGTAACAAACTTGTTAGTCACTTTGCTTGTCCCTTCCCATCAAAAAACACAGCCTACAACGCGTTTTAGCGATTTGATCTACCAACTGATAATATCACTTGATATGATAAGCTGTAATAAGTGAAGTAGTTAATGTTAAACAGTAAGTAACAAACTTGTTAGTCACTTCCCCTGTCCCTTCCCTACGAAAAAGTACGTGTTTTAGCGAATTGATCTGACAACTGATATTATCACTTGATATGATAAGCTGTAATAAGTGAAGCAGTTAATGTTAAACAGTAAGTAACAAACTTGTTAGTCACTTCCCATGTCCATTCCCATCGAAAAGTACAGCCTACAACGTGTTTTAGCGATTTGATCTACCAACTGATAAAATTACTTGCTATGATAAGCAGTAATAAGTGAAGTAGTCAATGTTAAACAGTAAGTACTCATTGTCTACCTACTCACCAGCCTGCTTATCTATCCACATACCAACTTACCTGCCTGTTCAACTGATCGCCTGCGACCATTGGCAGTGACCACTACTAATGTAAGGGTGCGTAACGCACGAGGAAGCAGGAAGCGCGAAGCAGGAAGGACGAAGGACGAAGGACGAAGCAGTAACAGCGCACAACAAGAGTTTTTAATAAGGACTCGCCGATTTACTTTGTTAGTTTTGAACCGATTTGGCTCAAATTTTGTCAGCATGTGTCTCCTGGACCCTCTCACCTATATCCCGATGGAAATCTCTGAAGAATTTGTTTAACAGGTTTTATTAACTACTTTACAGAATTCTAAGTGATCACAAGTCCCGGGCAAAACCAAACCTCTCCAGCCGCTACGCGGCTGGGGCGATTAGTGATCAGCTCTCTAAATAACCCCCTTGGGCAAGGTTTGAACGATGCATCTGCAGCGCTCAAGCAGTGGAAGTTACGCTTTCTATCGGCATATCGCCTTTAAAGGCAACGTGCATGGATTGAATCACTTACAATTATTTGTGTACAATGAAACAATTCGTGCTAGCTGACATCGCTCACGAAAAATGAGGCTCTGAAATTGCGCCCCTTAAGAGTTGTGACCATCTGAAAACTGCCCTTGGGTCGACCATCCAGCATTTCTGGGTCGACCATCTAGCACTATTTCATAGAGCGTTGATACGACCGTCAAACAACATGGAACCCAATTATGGTACAAACTCTTCATGCGGGAAAACTTCCCGCATGAAGAAAATGGCGGTGACCTGGTCTCTAAATGCAGAAAAACTTCAAAAACGATATTGGCGCCAACTTCAAATTGATTTTCATACTGTGTGTGGGCTGGTTTTTCTCAAAACCAATGTTTTATGAGCTCTCCCAGCATTTTCGCACACTAAGAAGGCCAAGCTATACAAAAACGATCCGAATCGAATGTTTCGGATCAAAAATCAATTTTAAAGGGACTATAAAAAAGTACGCTTGATACGTTTGAATGCATCCCTGCTGACTTTCTGACAAAGCCATACAAACAGTATTGTATACATACTCTCTTCGGACGGGTCATTCTCTGAAGTATCATTCCTATATGACAGACACCAGTGTCTATCGAGCGAAGTCGTCAGAATCTCCGGTAAGCTAAAGATACATTTCTTATTTTGGACTCTAACTCAAGTGATTCGGCTCCTACAGACGCCGAAGTAGTGTCTGAAATACAAAACCTCTACCTCCAGCTGAAGCTTATTCAAAGCTGCGTGAGTTTCCGGATTGTTCTGCTAGTCTGAGTTCATTTCCCTGCTGCAGTAGCCCCTTAATTTTCCCCGTTTCAATGAAGTTACATGAACATTGAACCCTATCGAGACCATTTTGGACTCGTACGGTGGTTGTCCACCTGGTCCCAGCACGATTCACCCTTCTCCCAGCCCGATGATCACGTGTCGCATGATGCAACAGCCGTTGTCCACAATTGCGGACCGGAATTTGGCCCAGAGAACGATAGTATTTATTCGCACTCTTCAATGTCAGCACGTCATGGCTGCAGCGCCCGTACCGTCGTTTTCCTCGTTTCCATTTCTATTCCATCAACAACTTCATACCATTCCATAGTATTCAGATGCGGTACTAACTTCTGCTAGCACACATTGTAAACAGGGCATGTTAAGAATTTACTTGGACGGCACAGTTAAGGGCAGTGTTCGCAATGATCTTCGTCCCCTAGTTTTTCACAAGTGTTGCCAAAATTACGAAGAAACGGCGAGAAACGCATCAAATGTCATATTTCAGTGACATTATTCTATAACATGGACTAGTTGTCCGGTTGGATGAACATGTTCAAGGTGGTTGTCACCGGTGGAAGATTTCGTCAATCGAAAATAGAAGAATATTTTATGCAAAACAGGATTAGTTAGGGCCCTAAGGAAAGAACGAAGCTATAGAGAGTGGAGAATTGCAAAGCACGGGTCCACAAATGATTTCATTGTCACAACAAACACTTCCTGTGGTACTCAAGAGGCGGGGTGGTACTTAAAGGCATCGTTCACGATGGTTTTCGTTTTTGAGTTTTCCCTGAAAATGAGTGCTCTAGTACCCAATATAACAGCTACCTTGAAAAAACCGCGGAAAAAAGGCTGAAAACTCCCTTTTCAGACCGAAAATATCTCAATCGACTTTTGAGACAGGAACAGCCGATCGTTAGAGATCGCTGTTTTGACAAACGATATCACGATCAAATGAACTTTATCTTTCTTTCAAAAAAAAAATTGTGGATAAAGAAAGGTTAATCGATGTGTGTAGAAAAGTCATTATTCACGTAAGCGTACAGTATATTCCATCAACTTCTCCTCAGTTGTACTGTATCTATTATTGGTCAGTTACTTACATGGCTGACAGCAAATTGTGCCAGATGAATGACGGTCGGCCGGCCTCTTTTGACGGAATTTGAGACATTCGATCTCGTTTGTCTCTACAATAAGGCGTTTTTAACCAAAGAAACTCTCCCTACGTAATTGGGTTGAACCAGAAAATCATTTAAAACGAAAAAAACCCGTGAGTGATTTTCATCGCGTACGACGCCTTTAAGGATTTCGTTAACTTATGGTGCGTTTTCCTCAATTTCTACGTCATTTTATTTCTACCCGGGGGGGGGCACTCAATCAATATAATGAATAATCTCAGTGTTGAAGATTTTTGTGAACACTGACTTTAAAGGCAGTGTTCGCGATAATCGTTTTTCTGCTTAATCGCCCATTTTGAAGACGGTTCCATGCTGATTACAATAATGTTTTTGGAATCGTACAAGACCTTCTAGGAACGGAGTTACGGTCCCTCAAAAATTGAGCAAAGGAAACACTGTGGACGAGTTGTCCGAGGCTTGTAGCTCCCGTTTTTTGCAGCCGATGTGTGCGAGCTGACCGGAGTAAAGAGAGAAGTTGAGAATGAAGGGAAGAACGGGGCTATTGATCGGAAACCATCGCTCATCTCACAATCTCGAGCATTCATTTGTTCACGTCGGTGGGCGTGGAAAGTGCATCTGGGGTGTGACGAGCTGACGATTGTCCAACTTTGGGGCCGTAGGGGACCGTTCCGAGCTCATTTTTCTTGGTTTTCTCAACGTTAGGGTTGCGTTAGGCCCCGCAGCTGCCGATCTCCACCAAAAAATCAGACATGGTTTTTATCGTGGACACTGCCTTTAAGGCTAGCTTTGTCTCGCTCATCCATAGCGTTACCGCTGGAGTATTCATAGTCTCCACAAGCGCGCCAAAATGTCCATAGGGAGTGCGTCACGCGCTTGATGCGCTCGCGTTCAGGGGTATGAATAGGCATTTCAGAGAAACTTCCAAAGTAATATGTGCTCCCAATGTTAAGCATTCCGCAACAGACTGAAAAAATTGAACCTACTAGAATCGCGTAATACACAGGATTACTCGTCTGTTTAATTATCACTCTTTTAATATGTTTTCATCATTAATAGAAGTTTACTGAATACGTTGGACTACAGAGAATATTCTATACTTCATTGTATTGATGCTTACTGTTACTCATTCAGCTGGAACAATCATCAACTCAGGCAAACCATCGCTCCGAGCGGTACCGGAGAGCTACTCGAGCGGCGCTGCCTCTCCGCTCCGAGCGAAAATTAGCCATCTACTCGGGCCACAGCAGCCGCTCTCCGGGCCACAGCAGTATCGCTCGGAGCGATCTTCGGTCCCAACTGGCACTGCGGTCTCTAATCGGGCGATTTTCAAAAATTTCCTAATTTCTATTTTTTCTTTATTTCCGCCTCTTCTGGAGAGGATTAAGCCTGTTAAGAGGATAAGGTACCTGTTACAGCCTGCGGGTCAGGAGGTTAATCCTGCCACAGGCCGCAACAGGGATACCATCCCAGCATGGTCCGCAATGAGGAAGCCTTCCCCACCGCGGGCCATGAGGGATCCACTCGGCCGCCAAAAATTGTCAACCTGAGAGTGATCCGAGGTCACCTCTCAAAAGTGGCCTAGAAAGGCCAACTACCCGTCTACACGAGGCGAGCCGCCTTTTATACCCGCAGGATTGGTTGTTCTTTGAGTGATAACGTGGCTAGCACGTTATCACTCAAAGAACAACCAATCCCGCGTCTCTCTATCTCTGGCGATGGCACCGCTGTGGCTCTGAGAGCGACCGGAGAGCGACCGAGGGGCGAACTGGCACCGGACAGGGACCGCGGTGCCAGTTGGCCCCTCGGCCGCTGTCCAGGCGATGACGTCATAACTGGGAGGAGCCGGTCCCGCTCGGAGCGATGGTTTGCCTGAGAACTTAGTCGCAAATGGACTCCCGATTAGGTCTTCAAGGATCGCTTATTAGCTGGGCGATAGCGACATTGTTTCTTCGGTGACCTAATGTGGTGAGAGGCTTTTTCAGAGCGGGCTATTGCCGGGTCTACAATTGTAGATGCCAAGCGCTTTTCAAGCTTTAGTGCGGCGAGAGAAAACTTCGGAATCAAAAACGTTTGCGGTTTTTCAGAGAAAGATCACAAATTAATTATTTCTCAATTTCAACAGATCCATGAACTTCATAGCAAATATTGTTGCCGAATCAATCTCCTTATTTCTCAAGGTTACCTTCTTAATGCTTCCTATTTCTTTCTTATTTATGTAAGTTTCAGAAAACGCCACGTTCACGAGCATCAACGAAAAACTGGTAGAATAAAGAAAAATGTAGCCGCAGGGAACAGGTAACTCTATTCTCCAGTTTGCGGATGCGACTATGTTCTTGTACCTTCTATGTCGGAGTGACATTTGTCCCCGTTTATCGCGTGTGTCTGCGCGCGTGTACTGCGTCTCCTTCGCCCCCATATTTTCTCGCTGTCTCTGTCCTCGATCTGCACAAGAGCATGAAGGAACAGAGTAAATTTGGCTCCGAAACAGAGGATATATATCTAGGGGTAATATTCTACGTCATAAGTGAGTGAAATGGTGGTAGCCACTAAGCTTTCCAGTTCAATGCACTCGCCGTTTACGACTGCGTGGGTCACAGACAACAGAAAAAAATGTGAATGAGGGACGAAAAAGCCAAAAGGCACACAATATCTATAAAAAATTCTTTCGGATTTATGCAGATATTTTTGGATTTGGTTTGAACCTCTAACTTGGGTTTATTTGAGGTGCTAAACACGAATCTTATGGGAGTTCGAAAACTTCCCTGTTTCACTGTACTTTTATATATTTTCACAGCCACAAGTCAATAATGGATGATGCATTTCCATATTAGACCAAAAAGGCAATGTTTTGTGAAACGAAAAGGCTTGCAAAAAAAACGATAATTTAAACAATGTAAAACCGGAAATCTCATGGTTCTTTCGCGTTCGTGTGGGAAGAGTACGTTAGGGTCAACAGATATGTAGCTGAGGGTTCGTTTCTTTAACAGAGCATGAGTACTATTACGTATCACTCAGTCTCTGAGATTTATAAATGTTGATTGAAATAATAGCAGTTGAAGCTCGATCGCAGAGGGTGAAGACCCTGCCTATCATAATTCTCCCTATGTGTTAATGATATGGTGTATGCTATTGTAAATATTTATGGCGCCTGACGAAGGGTCAAATAGTAATACCCGAAACATTGCAAGTGAACAGATTATCATCACCCTCTGTGATCGAGCTTCAACAGCTATTATTTCAATCAACTTATGATCTACTTCCGCAATCGCGTTCAGTCCGCAAAGTCTCATTATCATAATCGCAGACGCGAAGCGGTTGTTTTGAGAATGATTCTAGTTGAATTTTTGAAAAACAACCGCTTCGCTTCTACGATTGTGATAATGAGAACTGAACGCGATTGCGGAACTGAACTGTAGGTACTATTGAGCAGGAACTCGCAACTGACAATCCATGTTATTGTTTATTAGGTAAAATCTGATTCGTAAAAGCCAGGAACCACGGCAATTAATATCTGAAGAATTTTCCTTATTTCTGTTGTTTATTAATTTGATACGCCCATAGGATGTGCCAGCATTCACATCCCAAAAGAAGCAGCATTGTTCTTGAACGCCTTCAGTGGCACCCAACCGATACAAGGTGGGCTCCGAACCAACAAATTGGGGCTTCTGAACTCTTCCTGTTATTCATCGATTTTCGCTGTAGACTTCAAGAAACCGACAAGCTAGCCACCTGATTGCGTTGATATATTCCTCTTGAGCGATTTTGGTGTCATATTTACCCAGAATCGGTAAAAAGCAAACGCATGCAGCTCATCAAAAAAATATCCTATGAGTGAGAACGCTCATAACTTTGTTTAGAGACAACGTATGGAGCTCAGGGCTGTATATTCTGTTTCTATATGCAAAAATTATCTAGGAATTATCTTTGCTTGTGAAACGGCCACTTTCGTTAAACATACCTCTCTTGTCAGAAACTCAGTTATCTCTACCACCGTCACGGCTCATCGCAAGCACAATTTTGACCCTGCCCAAACCGCACCTGCTGCCTTCTCAGAGCTATAAAAATTTAGCTGCCTTGTATGGATCTCATCCTTCATGATCTTAGAGCAAAGATTAGTTTCGGGTGTACCTAACTTAGTAACTTATATGAAAAAGAACAAGGAACATGATTTTTCAACTTTTAACTGAGCATCATTGAGCTCTCCATGAGAGAAATTGTTAAAGGTTGTTTTTTTCTGTGTTTGGGAGCCCATTTCTGCAGTTGCTACTGTCACAGTCACATTATATTGTCTATTCCAATAAGCCGGTATGTAATCTGTGTAGCCAATATACTCGTTCTCTGCTTCGGAGCCAAATCTACTCTGTTCCTTTGTGCGGAGCGAGGGTCAGAGACAGAGAGAAAGTGTGGGGGGAAGGAGACGCAGCATACGCACCAGACGCACGCGATGAACGGAAACAAATTTCACTCTGAAACAGAGGATATGTTATGTCGAGCCATCGAATATTGATATGAGCCTGAAACAGTCGACATCGAGGAATTCGTCTGCTCAATTATTCGAAATTCCAGAAAAACGGTGAGTCAAAAGTCGATTATTCAACAAAATCAAGCTGTCGAAGTATAGTAGCCTATTCCATCAGGCCTTTCGAGAGTGAGCCACTGAGTTTTGGATAACTAAATTAGCAGTGGAGCACGAAAACTGCTTGGGCGTGCTACGACTGTGGAGACGAGGGTATGTGGGTAGATCTGCAGCTTATTAACCCAGGTCGTCGGAGGTAAGTACTGAACTTGTCAGAATTCTTACTCATGACACGTCATCGATCGATAATCAATATCATCGACTTTCGCGCTTTTTTCCACAAAATGCGGCGAGGAGTGGTGATAGCTGATGGCATCGGGTTTCTTGGTTAGAGAATTTCGCTCATCAGTCATTATCGATAAATGCCAATCAATAATATCGAATTTGTCGCAATTGCACAAAATGTCGCGATGATTTTTGATTGTTGATGGCTCTAAGTCACTTGTTTGGGAAATTCTTCAAATCATGTAGAATCGAATATTAATGATCACTAAAATCGATTTTTCACATGTCGCACAAAATGCGGCAATGAGTGGTTTTTTATGGTTGTGTGTCATAAGTTTCAAAAATTGTACTCATTCGGCAATATCGTCTGTTATATGTTTCATCATTCCAAAATGGAATTCGTGGAGCAAAATTGAAGTCAGAAAGGTAACCTCCGGGAAAATTATGTGAAATTTCTGGAAATTTAGCTTCCTGGCGTAAGTAACGATTTGGCGAAGCCATCAAGAAATCAAAACAAAGTTTTAAAATTGTCTTGAAATGTCCTTAAAGAAATGGTTTGGTGTAAAATAGCCCTGGGTTATAAAAAACTAGGAAATGAAGTGAAATCACCCAGAATGCGATTTGGTGGTGGGTCATTGCACAAACTTCTCCGTTAAAGTCATCAAAACGAATTCAAGCGCGCAACGGAAACAAGGAGCAATCTTATAAAGCTGTTGTAAGGGAATTAGAATAGTTCAAGCTAGGTGAACACAACGCTCCATTCCATATCGCGCTTGGTTTCGTTTTAATAAGTTTAACGGAGAAGCTTGTGAAATGATCGACTACCAAATCGTATTTTTGGCTAATTCACTTCATTTCCTAGCTTTTTTATTACTCCAGACTATTTTACGCCAAATCATTTTTTAAGGATGTTTCAAGACCTTTTTGGAACTTGGTTTGATTTCTTCATGGCTTTGCCAAATCGTTACTTTTGCCAGGAAGCTAAATTTTCAGAAATATATCATTTGCTTCGGAGGCGAATCCAGTTTTTTTCCATCGCGTGCCTGCGCGAAGCGTGGCGAGAGACAGCGAAAAGTGTGGGTGAGAAGATGACGCAGCGTACGCTCGCACACGCACACCATCGACAGAAAAATACTCCGAAATAGAATATACTTGAAGTATTTATAATGGATACACGCAGAAGTAACGAGAAAAAAATAATTATTCTCTGTTATTTATAAATTTTTGAAATTTTTACATTTTTCTTGTTATTCCTACGCTTATCCATAACGAAGACTTTCGGTGTACTTAAAATGTGCTTCAAGAGAGAGAACCTACCGTTTCTTAACGTTTCCGGTGTCCTTTTCTCAAAATTTAAGTAAATTAACTTTGCCGTCGATTATGGAACAACCTACAGTATGCTCGATGAAATTGCGCAACCGCACAACCTCTTTTTTCCCGTTTCCGTAGACTGTACTTGGAACTAATGCGCGATTCCCGTATTCTCAGGATTGTTTTATGTTACCTGTAACTTCAAAGAACGCTCGTTTCATGAATATTGGGAACGACAAGATAATTGTGTACACCAATGCGGCAGGTTATTGATTTTCAAGTGAAAATATTCGGTCAACTTTAGTTAATTAACTCATTTACGATCACGCCCATTTTGGGGTGACTGAACGTCGGGACCGCATGCGACAACGCGTCACAGTTAACCTAGACCCATCGGTGGGTTTAGGTGGCTGGACTAGCGTTCCTTTTTTATAGATTTTTTATTTTCATGCCCTATTGCACGAAGCAATAAGGTTTAAACAACTTCAGTGCTTTCCACATTCTTTCTTCCAACAGAAACGAATACTTTAAACAAATAAACAAGATCCAAACAATATGATTTTGTTCTCAGGGATCCAAGAGCATTAGGGGAAGAAAAAAATTATTGAGAGCGCCATAAATAATTTTGCTAACCGTTCTCCCTCTCATCGCAGCCTGCGGCGTTTTTGAAAAGGGCAAAAAATTTTGTCAAGGTGTAGCTGCCGACGGATTATTACGTTTGTAGTCAAGTCTAGTACAGGTTAAAACATTATTTGTATTTGGTTCTTAATAAATCTCTTGAATGAGAAGCAGTAGGTTTTTGGAAAAGTATGACCCACCGCTTGGTCATACAGTCCAAAAGGGCAGCCAACGCATGATCCACTAGTGGGCCGTGCTGTAATAAATTGGTTAAAGGCACAGTCCAACCTCAGAATCGTTTTTTTTTTCGGTTCAAAAGCTTATCTTGGGCAGACTGTCGGACTGATAACAATGATGTCCTTAGAATTGCTCAGAACCCGCTACGAACGGAGTTATGGCCCCTCAAATATTGTGATTTCGAACTATGAGAATTTCGTGGACGAGTTGTCACGATCCTGTTTTTCCTCGTCATTCGTAGTCACCGCGCCGGAGCAAACCACATTATGAAGTTAGTCCGATAAAAAAATGAAAGAATATAGATTTTGATCAGATTCCATCGCTTCTCATCCCTGTTGAGACCGAAAACTCCGAAGTGGGCGTAGCGAATGGGTGCTGATTTCGGGGGCGGAGAGAGTGGGTGCTCGATTTTTCTCGCTTATTCTGAAGAGTTGAGGTTCCACGTGTGGCAGGGTTGCTACTCAGGGCGTCCGGACCATAATATGAAATTTTACCCACGAGTTTGGACTGTGCATTTGAGATAAGAAACCGTGGTTTATGAAGACTCGAAAGCAACCTCTGATTCCAGTTTGAACGAATTGTTGCAGTGTTTAGTGAGTCCTGATTCAAAATTGTGTATTTTAGTCGAAAATACGGACCATTTTCTCAGTTGCATACACAATTGCGCGCACACAAAACCAGTTCAGGATCATTTCCTAAAAGAAAGTAAGATTTCTTTACTACAGGGGTTCATAGAAATTTCCGATTGTCCTCAATAGAGTAGGATGGTCGCAACTCTGTCGAGATGCTACTGGACCCTGGTAAGCAGGACATTCTGAACTATTAGACAAACCTGACGCTGCGGAATATAGAGAAGAGAGCCAGAGAAGAAGACATTATGCCACAAGATATCGTTGCTGAGAGCTGGTCTTATAGGGCGTCGGACAGGGCATAGGTGCAAAATGTGACAGCAACCTTGAGATATGTCTGATGGGCAGGGAGGTGCGATTAGTCGGTTGCCGGCTCAGTTAGTCCACCATGCGACCACTTTCGTCCTATTCCGTCTCGCTGCTCGTCTGGTGAAATATTTTCTCCTACTTATATTTGAATGTGATTTCCTGATATCCTCTTTTCAAATTAATTCCTTACGTTATGCATCAGGGTGATTTAAAGATGATTAAAAATTCATTATTTAGAAAATGGATTGAGGTCTGCTGAAACGTACTCATCAAGTTCTGACGCCCAAGAATACTTCGCAAGGATACTATTTGTTGAAATGTTTTTTCCCAGTTTTTGAGGAAAATGCTAATTTGAAAAGGAAGAAATTACAGAATACTTCTGTTTACTTCAGGAAAAAAATTACGATATGAACCTAGAATATACGAATTGTGGACTAGATTGAATTAAGTGCGTACTGTCATCGAAAGCCGCTCTTGACAGTATATTTCCTGTAAATTTGAAAGCTAATGACAACTTTGCTATGAAGTAAAAGTTTGCACAACATTATGGTTTTATTCAGAAAAAGCATCTACAGAATTTACATACACAGGTACAAGAATACAGTTTTAGGCCAAACCACTAATTTCATGTGATTACAGAATCCAAAAAAAGAAGAAATATAGATGAATAGAAAAAATAGGTTTTATGAAGTACTGGTTGCCTCCGAAATGTATCGATCTTTTCAGTTCGAAATATGGAGCCATATTGTCCCTTGTCAGGGATAAAACAAAGAGAACTATAAAAACTGTTGTGGGAAGACTTTTTGAAGCTGGAAAAATTACCAAACTTGTTTATGAAAGAAGTTAATAGAAAAGGCCGCTGGTCTTTTCTATTAACTTCTTTCATAAGCAAGTTTGGTAATTAAAGAACTGATTTGTTATAAGTTCGATTCATCTCTGCTCGCGACCTATGGTACAATAGAAGCCGATTCAATCGACGCTGCTGTTCTAGCTATGAACAGTCACGTTATCCAATCGCAGGTGTAGCATTTAATCGTCATGAGATACTTAGATATGCGTTGCCAAGCGAGACCGTATCTTCCCGTTTCAGGTGTGCTACCAGGGCTGGGCACACGTCCCGGCATGGCCATTCTGAATATGCACCCCCTTAGCTCGGTAATTTTTAGGCACCCCCTTATGGGAAATCGAAATCGGCTGTTTTTCGGAATAGTTCAACAGCCACGATCTTGACTTCCTGATTTTGATAAACAAGAATATAAAAAAGCACTGAATAGAGAAAATTCCGAAAATGGCAACAAAAAGGGTAGTGTAATTTCTGAACTTATTACCAAAGATAAAGCATTTTTCAATACAAAACAATTGAACAATTACCAACAACAGAACTACTACTATTGCGATAACTAATGTTTCCTGTCGAATGTTTTCATAAACCTATGATGGATTAGTTAATCTGTGTTTGATAGTTCTGATGTGGAAATCAGAACTATTTAGTGTTGTGGAACAATGTTAGGATTCATGTGATTCGTAGGGAGTAAATAAACCCAAATTTTACCCTCCTAGAATGCCGCAATCCCTTAAAAAATCGGCTTGCCGTGCGATACGGTGTTTGTACGCAGCTACACAGCGCACACGGGAATGGACGCGCACACAATATTAACAAAAAATGCATTTTATTACAGAACGGAGAGGAGAAAAGGATTGAAACTGAAGGAAATGGAAGATGGTAAAGGTAGTCTATTCTGGATGTACCCACTTTAGAAATTTAATGTAAATAAAGAAAGTTAGAGCGGGTGTAAATATTTAGCCGTGATAAGGTTCATTCAAACGAACCTAGTTGATCAAAACTAGCATTAAACTGAGAGCAAAGGACATTGTGAGAAGGAGGAGAATCTGGCAAACATTTTAGCATCAATGGGACCGGTTTCTAATAGCATTTAAGGACCTTAAATCTCGTCCCGGTTTTACCCCGAAAACCGGGACAAAACCGGGACAAAACCGGGACGAGTTTTAAGGTCCTTAAATCACATTGAATATCAAACCTATTGCTATTAAAATGTTTGCCAGACTCTCATCTTTCTCGCAATGCTCTTAGTTCTCATGTTTATGGGTGTTTTTAATCAACTAGGTTCATTTGAATGAACCTTATCACGTCCGAAAAATTCACTCCGCTCCAACATAGTTTGTTTACATTAAATTTCTATACTGTAAACATTGAAAGAATCCTATTTCTGCCTGCTTCAATTTACTCCAGTTTCAATCATTTTCTCCTCCCCGTTCTGTAATAAAATACATTTTTTAATTAATATTGCGTGCGCGTCCACTCCAGTGCGCGTTGTGTAGCTGCGGGCAAACACCAGATCGCACGGCTAACCTAGTCTATGAGAGGTTGCGGCATTCAAGTTGGATAAAACTCGGGTTTTTATGCTCAGGGTACATCTCAATGAGGAGGAAACGGTCATTCGCTTCTTCCATAGTAACTTGCAGTCTTCAATTTTTACAGTTGGCTCTCTTCATAAGTCATATTCTCATGAATAAAAATCTATTGACTATTTGTGATGCTGACTGTGCTATCTGTACTGTTAAACTGTCGAAATAAAGCCTAGCCTGCTAGGATGAGTCCGGGCGGAGTAAGCAGCGGAGCGGTCGGTCATGGCAAAGTATAACAGTGATAAGAAGATTTTGACATGATAAGCCCGATAAGCCTTGCTTCGACCGGCTCAAAATGAGCGACCTAGGCTATACATCAGTTCGCTAATCTTTTTTTGAACTTGAATGATAGTTTTCCTGGGCGCTGTCTTAGTATCTTTGCCTCGAATCGGTAGCCACCCGCGTAATCAATGAACGCTGCATCAAAGAAACATGACACCACATCAATCCTTACTTGCTACAAGATAACAGAGTAGTGTTTAATCCTTCATCGAAACAAACTTTGACAGCAACTATGAATTATTGCGAACACAACCTGCATCTCTATAAATAATCTGAATTCTTTTCGTGTTCGACTCAAAAAGCGGAGAAGAAGATATGACAATTTAGAAGAATAGTGCGTACTATTTTTTTCCTGAAATTCGACAGAACATGCACTTCGTTCTTTTTTTTGGTGTTCGGTTTAGGCACCCCCCTTTGCCCTCTCTGCAACGTCTAATATGCACCCCCCTAAGGTTACCCGGGACGCGTGCCCAGCCCTGTGTGCTACCCCTCAGTTGATCGAAATGAGGTGTCTCAAATATCGAGGGTGCTACCTCTTCGGCAATATTGTGGAAGACACAACATTTTGGATGCATGAAGTTGACCGCCACTATGTAATGGAAGAAATGCTGTAGTGAACGTTGGCAATCCGCGAACCATAAAGGATATCGGTAGTTGCCGACGAATGGGGCGAATTCGCCTTTGCGGTTATGGACCCCAGGGCATAGGATGTGGGCTCAGTTTAACGAACAGGTAGAAATGCAATCTCAACCAATTTGCCTCCAGCAGCAGCAAGATGAATTCATAAGAAAACATTCCTATTCTCAAATTTCGATATGTTGATTCCAGTTCACCTCAGTACGAGCAATATACCGTTCTGTTGTCATTGCCACAAGGATGGACGCTACCTGTCTGGTGCCGAATGTCGTGAAAGTGATTCCTGTTATCCAGCAAGTGTTTGCGGTAGAAATTCCAGAACGCCGATCACTCATGGTCGGTTTAGAAAGGATACATTCACCAGTGGTTACCGGTACTTTCACTGCCGACGTCAAGATTGTAGTTCCAGTAGGTAAGCTTTCATATTTCCATATAAACTCAGATATTCCTACAATATGTGATGTTTCGGGGATATTGGGCCTGAGATTGCACCAGACGCGATAGCTTCCCAATATCGCCGCAGTTTCCGGAGCGTAGTGATGGCTAAATCGTCTTCACTCTAACATGTTGTCTATGTCATTGTAATCTTCTTAGTTCCGTATTTGTCCTTTATGACGAAAGAACTACAACGACTGAACCACATTTTAGAAAACTTACACGCGTATATCATAGGTACACCAATTTTGTCTGACTATTTTTTATAATGCACATCATTAGTGCCGTATATATGTGAATAAGTGCATTTCACTTGTTTAATACTGAATTATCTGAAGTACAACAAGTGAATCGTAAAATACCTTATTCATTCAAGAAACATTTATAAAACGAGCTATATTTATAAGTTAATTGCAGGAAAGTAGGCAGTAGCTTCCCGATGTAGAGAGGGTTTCTAAAACTCAACGGAAAGTCCCCAGAAAAGTCACTCAGTGAAAGAAATGATTGAAGGAGGGAACAAAAGGGAGAGATGAAGCCACTGGGATGCAAAGCTAGGACATATTTAGGAGAAAAGAAAGCCAGTGGCAACTTTAATCCAACTGTAGAGCTTAATGATGGTTAGTAAATCATACTGATATTCGTTAAAAATACTTCAGACTGTAGCTGACTCGGTAAGCTATTATTACCTGTAAGATTTCTAGACTGTTCCTTCCTATCGACTCCTTACGAATACTGTGTGCTGTGTGGAAAGCAGCAGAAAACCAAACTTTTTCTTCACATGGATAACGACCATGGTGGTACTATCAGAGGCAGTGACGGATACAAGGTGAGCTCGCATTTTTCTTTTCTCTCTCATATATACCTATGTATGTAGCGTATTTTTCTTTGAGAAGTACATGTACTTCTACCTTCGGGTAGATTTTTTGGGTGTACTTCTAGTAAAGGTGATCTTCAATAAGAGAATGTACTTCTTTTTTTTGCCCTATTTTGTTGGGGTTCTGATGGTAGAATTTTTGACAACAAAACTCTGATTCACGCAACCAACCACCATGTAAAGTGATCTCTCGAAGTCTGATTGAGTCATCACTCGCACACTCTTTAATACTATCGTCCTTTTCTGAGCCGCAACTCTTTTTTCAGATGTGCATACAAGTTAGCAGAGGAGTAACGGATCGACTAATGGTAGCAAGGCTTGACTGTAATCAAATCCTGACACCATACATCCAGAGAGAATGGGTAATATTCGACGGTTTTTGGAAACAGCTAAAAGCACATGGAGTGCCCATCCTCAACGTCAGTAAAATCATCACCACCGTTTGTAATTAACCTGGGTCTAAATTACTAAACTATAGCCTCGCACAAAATACCCTGAGTCCTCTGCTAATCAACAAGCCATCGCTGAGATAGTCGCAGGCACTCAAAAATCCACAAGATGTCTGCCAGGCTAATAAATCAACTATCGACAATTCGTACAGTACCTAAGGTGAATTTGCGAAATTATACGACTTATAAATCACGGTTCACTATGAGCTGGTTTTCAGGCTGCCTTTGAGCCATACTCCAGTCTTCAGAGCCCACCAACTTTAACTTTTGTCTATTTAACACCTTGTCTTCTGTACAAAGGGTTGTGCAATCATTCGCATAGCGGTAATTATCGTTTACTGCCGTAACCTAAAAATTTATTTTCCACTTATCAGCCATCCCAGAACCTTCTGTTTTTCATCAATGATTTTATAGCTAATGCAGAGGTCTTCAGGCATATTCCTCTGAGGCAAACTACGACTTCATGTTCGCACACGGTTATGACGACAGAAACAGAAATTACTATGTGCAAGATTATGCGCCTCGTTTGGATACAAGTGCATTGAATATAGCTTAGCTCTTTTACTTCCTAGCGTAGCATTCATCAGCAATATCAACGTGATTGGAAACAATAACAAAAGTTAGTAAATTACCTGAGTTTCAGTTATTCAATTACATCCTCCAAAGCAATACCCTCCAAGAAATCTTCCGATTTAATCACCAAGACATCGCAGAGACAGTCACCGATATTTAAAATTCTCTGTCTTTGAAGCTTGGTCTCCGGTATAGTTATTAAACAACTGAAAACCTTGAAAAGTCAGCATACCTACCACAATCTTTTCGGAGGGGCGGAAAAACGCTTAACACGTTTTTTTTGTCTCACAATCATACCTAGCTTCAAATTGAAGGTTTTTCGAACTTGGAGACAACTCTTAAACCAGCTCCGAGTGCTTTTTATTTTTGATCCGCACATGGCTTATTTTCAAACAGGGAATATAGGGTTAACATATTCGATCGGGTGGGGAAAGAAGTGGGACAGTATCAGATGTTTGAATATGCGGCTGGGTTTATTTTATTCTAATCGCTTTTTCCAATTTCGTAGTTTCACAGTTTTTGATTATAATAAAAAGAGGCTCGAGGTGCTTGTCGTGATGATTCGTCTGTCGGAGACAGAGTGAAAACGATTCATATCCAAAATAACATTTCAGTGTTGTTAACGAAATCATCCATCAATTGGGGGAGTATTTATGTAAACCCAGTTGAACATTTGAATACAAAATCTCCAATGAAGTTTCTAACGAAAAATATTGAATTGAATAAATAGAAAAGAATGTAAGGTACGACTAAAAAGGCAATTAGAAGTAAACCAAAAAATTCCATATAATTTAACAAAACCAGCTAGCGAATATTATCCAGAGGTGAAGAAGAGTAAAATGAAAAAATTTAAAAACTCAAACACATTGAAAAGTGTAAATTTAGAGTACTGGGATAAAAAGTTGATTACATTAGAGTAGACTCAGTCGCACATTTCAGCTTCTCATATTGTTCCAGTTCTCACCATTTGATTATTTGTGTCAACCTTGTAGGCCTCATTGAAAATGAGCCATGTGTAGATTCAAAAGAGTGAGTGCTCAAAGCTGATTACAAATATGTCCTACGTTTGAAAACATTCACATTGAAGCGCGTTGTTATCAAAAGACGAAAAGACGAGTTACCGCGTGTATGCTTTTTTGCCTTCTTAACTTAGCTTTCTAACATAGCAAAGGGTGGGTATTATACCAATCATCAACTAAACGCTGAGTACGTAATTATGTAATGACATGCAAAAATCTCGGGCACGGCTGCTATTTTCGGTACTGCCATCATGCCAAATTGGTAGATAGGCTCTTTATTCGTAATGCGATATTACATTACTACATTTGAATCATGGCTTGGATCCAATTTCTAGTTATCCATGCTTTCGTCTGGAACTTTCATTACGTCCAAGTCCATGTCTTCTATCAGATTCTGCACCAACATGCTGATTCTCTCGCCCATGAGCATCACACGAATCACCATGTTGAACTGGCTCCAACTTATGAAAAGCGAAGTGGAACACATCGTACGCCTGAGAAAGCGCTACTCAGCTTCTAGTACTTTCCCATTTCCAAACACGATTACAAAGATAAATTATCCTCTAACGAAGTGGATTCATACCATCGGTTTTTCCTCCATTAGTGCTGCTATTTACTGATTCATTTGTGTCGGAGTTGTCTTTAAGTTTTCAGTAACTTCGTAAAACCTCTCGAAAACTACCGGCAAATCTTTGATCAGTTCAGAGAGCCTCTTTTTCATTTCCTTCCCGTACTTTTTGTTGTCCTTGTAGAATTTTTGTACCTGCTCCTAAAATAAAAAAAAAACTTGTGTGGCAACTGCAGTGTACAAAGCGTGACTCTGGGGAAGTCCGACGATGATCCTCTTACAATTGGTTCAGGTCGTAACAATCTACGAGAAAGTGCACTTTTCTGACAAGGTGAAATAAGGCGAGTGCGTGAGACTGCGAGAAAGGGTAATCTGCTTCATAAGCGCCCGAAGCACTACATGAACACAGACGTAAGAGCGACGCAGAACCGGTCAGCGTTTTCTTTTCGAGAACATATAAGCTGTGCGCCACACACATAGGCCTTCGGAGAAAATCCTCTCAGAAAACCTTTCCGTGTCGACTGCATAAGTCTGGTATTGTTTGCCGCGAATTTTGAGGATTCAAACGATGCTGCAGTGCTGTTGGTATGAGTCTGTTTTTGATTCCCTTTCTCATTCATTTCTACTTTGGGAGCGGAACATGACAGAATGAAGCTTCGAGAGAGCTCACCTGTACCCCATTTTTTCGTGCCCATTTTGATACAACCCTCTTCAGTTGAAAGAATGTTTTGTTGGGATTCTCATAGATTTTGAGGAACGCTTTGCGACCAGCGTCGTTAACATCCTTCAAGAATGGTGGTGGTAGTCCTTGCAAATAGGGATTCTGTTTTCCGTTTTGTTGATAATAATTCTGGCCGGACGGCAGGCCATACAGTTGACGATAGTGTAGGTTCGGCTGCTGCCCGAACTGATATCCACATACCAATGCTGCCACAACAGTGAGGAGCAGGAAAGCGTTCATTCTGAAATTTTTTAATTAGATGAAAAAAGAGGGATTGTAGCGACTTTGAGAAAGAGAGATTCAGAATTTCGCGAAAAGGAGGACTACTGCTCTAAATGGATCTCTAGTACAGCTTTATATGGACCTCTTATCTGTCACTTTCATTTCATTTCATCATTCGTGCGGCATCGATGACGTTGCTCAAACATGCCCTAACGGTGAGTGACCTGAAAATAGTGCACTTCGACTTTAACTTGCAGCAAGACACTCAGTTTACTCAAATACCGTTCAGAACGCCACCACACTTTTTCTGCACTGCGTGTGTAAAAGCCCTGCCAAATCGCCTCTTGACTGCGGAGCTAAAATATTTCCGTTTAATCGCAACATAAATCAGCAAATTTAAGTAAGATGGTAGGCATTAGAGTCCGGGGAGCTCTGTTGATATTTGGCACTCAATTCGAACCTACGCGAAGAAACAAGGACTGCTTTTTTTCCAAACAGCGGATACACTTAGGCGATTTGGGGCACGAATCGCTGTCCCAAGCCCGTCAGAGCCTGAGCAAAGATCCACACGAGGCGGAACTACTTCATCTGCTCCGGAGCACCGAAGGCCGTAGCTGTAGTGAGGCCAGTAGCAGGTGCAGCCTGTTGCAAGGGTCGTGGAACGGGAGTCGTAGCTCTGCAGCTCGAAAGCTCTGACGGGCTTAGGACTGCGCTTCGTGTCCCAGAACACCAAAACAAGTACAACCTTAGTTCTCCGAAAGATGAAGTCTGTTGACGAACGATAAATGCATCTCTATGGTGTTGAAAAATCGATGTCGGTAATAGAGTTTCTGTTCGTATCTCAGGTTGAGTGCGCATTACCTTTCCGATCAACTCTCACGTGAAAGTCTGTTTGTGATGACTCTTCCGCGAGAGGACAATCGCGGTGGGCTTTTCCCAAAAAGACAAAGCCGCCCTTTTTCTCAATAGCCAGGGGACGACTTCCCTCTGTTGATTCAGCTATGTCCAAACAGCTTCCACCGTTCTTGATGCTACACTTTAATAATATTGTTATTCCTACGAAAATCTCGTCCTTCATAGTTCAAACAATCTGAAATTAAGTACAGTATGCACTACGATAACATTTTGGCATTCTGGGTGATACACACAAGCGGCGGCTGCTATTCCCTTCCGGTCGCGGCTGTTTAAATGATGTCAGCGTCATCTATGCAAAATACTGCCATGTATGGTTGTCTCATTGCCTCAGTGATTGTCTTAGACACAGTCCAAGTTTCATTTCCTCCATGCCTCAGAGCGAGCGGAGGAGGCGAAGCCGCGTCCAGGGGATCAAGGTCGGACGCGAGCTCGTCCAACAGGCGGACACGCAAACTCGCCACCCAACACCCAGGTCAGCACGCACCCAGCATTCACCCAGCCAGCCTAACGTCAGCGAAATATGTAATGTGGGAGAATTCTTGAGAAACCAAAAATATGCAGGACTCTCTTACCCTTGCATCAATGAGATGCCATATAAGCAGTTTGTGCCATGATATTTGATGGTCATAAAATATACTGCCACTGAACGTACATACAAACACTAATCAAAAAAGTGTTTCGCTACTCAGGTACGTTTAAAAACATGCACAAAAGTCAACGTTTGGCAATCGGTGGGAGACGCAGACTTGAAAGCTGAGGCGCGGACTACCGCGCTTGCATCTCCAGCTAATGCTCCATAGGTTTCCTTAGCGATGCAGTCGATAAATGATTATTGCTCTGACTCAATGCTACTCCACTTACTGAAAAGTAAATCATCGCGTCTGAATTGCCTTTCAATGCCAAGTGATTTCAAATCCTTCACCACATCCGTCCAAAACTTTCGCCTACGTCCCGGCTGCCGTGTCCAGACAGGACTCGGAAGCATCCTTAGAGCGTGTTGAACAAGAAAATCTGGCGATCTCAAAATATGCCCTAACAAACGAAGAAAACCATCCGTTGCCGCTTGAGATGACATTGGGAGATGTTGGCACCTCATAACATTAGAATCGCAATAATGACTATTGAGAAAATGATGTTGAATGACACCACTTCTGAGAGCGTACGAATTAGACGCCCCGAACATTATCAAGAGGATTGAAATGAAATGAGAGTCACCAGTAACGCACTCAAATCCGCTTCAATTAACTCTACTCATGCATATGCAAAGTGGTAGCATGCGTAATCTCTACAGTAAATGGAGTTTTCCTCTTCCATGGACAAGTAATGGTCGTTCCAGTATAGAGCGAATCCGATTAGAAGTGTTGGGTTATACCCATACACCTCCGACGGAAACTACCCTAGATAACATCTTTTGCGCAATCCTCATTACGAATAAAACACAGAAAGAGGTGCTTGATAAGACATACGATATTCTCGACTAGAGTTATTATTGAACGGAAGTTGACGACATGAACGGCTTGATTGATTATTCCAATCAGGATTCGGCGTGAGGTGTGATGTATCACAGAGGGGGGTCGGACCCGCCGACATCCGGTGGGATGGGGGGTCGGACTTTCGGTCAACCAAGAACCAAGATGAGTTCTATCTGGGCGGGAGAAGAGGGGTTTCATTTCATTTCATTTATTTCATTTATTCCTTCCAGTCAAGGAGCACATGCGAATTTTACGAAAACCAACAGGAAACGGAACGACTGGTTATATTGAAAGTATGCCTAGTTTTAAATAGAACTATGGTTGGGTAGGGGTTGAGAGCCATACCGTTAGCATAAAAAATTACGGCAAAACGAGATCACATGAAGAGGTCAAAATAAAACTGGAGATCATACTGAGAGAGCAAAATGAGGCAGGAGATCAAAAAAGAAACTGAACAGGGAGAAACAGCTGCGAAAAAAACAAATGAGGCAAGATATGAAATGGAGATGTAAAAATAAGGCAGGAACACACAAGAAGAGCTCACGATTCATTGGTTATGGAGCATGCAAGACAGTAGACGACAGTAGCATGGCCATCGTTAATGACTTTAGCGTGGAGAAGGACTCGTGGCCAGGTAAAGTTTGTCGCCAAAGCGCTCCCGGATATGTCAGCAGCAGTGGTGTTGAGTATTCGCTGTCATCGGGGTCATTACAAACGGACTATACCATCAAATGACACTGATGTTCTGGAATTTTGTAATCTAAGATGCATTTTTAGACTATTTAGGATTCGCAGGTTCGATCCCGCTAAAGGTAAAAAATTTCACAATTCTGAAAAATAATGGATTGTTGACTGTTTGAGAAGAGAATTGTTCACTGTTATATCTCTTGCAAATTACTCCACGTAATTGACTCGTGTCCAAGATGCGATATCGCCTGAATGATAGGATTTTATGCCCTAAGGGCACATAGGTGCGTTTGCGGAACCGGGACCCACATTTTGAATACGAATGTCCGCATGTGAAAACGCACTCAAAATTTCATGGGCACAGCTTTAAGCCGAACAGCGCTACGTAGGGTAGGCGGAGCTTGTTTTCGTGCCCTGAGGGCACAAAGGTGGGGTTTCGATAAAGAAAATCATGTATAATAATTGGCATCCGGATTTGCAAACGCACCCAGAGTTTTATGAACGCAGCTTAAAGGCGAACAGCGCTACGTGGGGTGGGGTCCATAAAAAAATCTATAGCTGTGAAATATTCACAAGTATTTAACGAAATTTGAATTCAGAATTTTCGCGTTGCTACAACGTGGGGGAAACCGAGTCACGGACCCAAGCTATCAATTCCATTCCTCTTACTGATTAAAAAGGGTCTTTGAATACCCATTTTTAGGTGTGATACAATCTATTGTATCACACCTTAAAATGAGTTCGATTTTTTCATGGATCCCACCCTATGTAGCGCTGTCCGGCTTAAAGCTGTGGCCATGAAATTTCGGGTGCGCTTTCACATCCGGATACCCATCAACTACACGTGGTTTTCATGCCTGAAACCGAATCTATGTGCCCTCAGGACATGGAAACACTCCGCCCATCCTATGTAGCGCTGTTCGGCTTAGAGCTTCGTCCATGAAATTCGGGGTGCGTTTTCACATCTGAGCAGCCAATTACGAAATGTGGTTTTCATGCCCGGAACCGCACCTATGTGTCCTCAGGGCACTGATCAATGTTCAGCCATTGAACAAACATTTGGTGTCATTGTCGCAGAAGAGTTGTTTTGTCTGCTTTAGTGGAAAACTTTTATTTATTGCATTATTAAGATTAATTGATACGATCGATGCATTAATGTAGTCTCGATCTAAAAAGTCGTTCACTATAAGAACATTGCGAAGCGAGGACCTCCTCCCCCCCCCCTCGGTCGTCGCCATCACTTTTTCCCATGGGGGGGGGGGGTTAGCTGAGCAAATCCCTTTCTTTTGGGTGGGGGTCGGACCAGTGTTGGGTTGTATCACACCTCGCGCCGTAGCCTGATTCAATATAGCATGTGTACTTAAAAACTGCGTCCAGGATTACCGTCGGTTCTCAGTTTTTCTTGGATTATAAGAGGTCTACCACCTCGCATACCATATATGCTACTCAAACCCAAGGGAAATGATTGGAAGCTACCTTTCTAGCCCATGAAAAACCTACCTTTCTTGAAGATAGGAGCAACAAACCGGTAGAGACGAGCGATGCTTTTCAATGTTATCAAGCAGAATGCGAGTTTCCGATAAGGTTCTCTCAATTTTTTTGTAGTAGCCTTCTTTCCATTAATGTCCAGAATATTTCTCCACCCAATTCTTGCTCAACGGGCCTGTCCCCTAGATTATCTGATGCCGTACCACTAAACTTCTCGTCCGATCTTTCAGCGCGTTTTTTTTTCATCTGTTATTGTGGTCATCAGACTAATTTTTCTTACATAAGAATAATAATAAGTGATGGGCGGAGAGTGAGCAGCGAAAATCCGCGTAGTTCAAGGAATGCTCGATCAAAAACGCAAATGGAAAGTCTGTCAAACTCTGCGAAGGGAATTTCCGACATCTTTCAACATCCGATCACCGGGGTGAGCGAGCCCTCGATCTTCGGGTCAGCCTACTACATCACAGAGGAAGCACGAAAAAGTTTACGTAGGTCTTGATTGAGGGTTACCGTTTCGAAACCTCTCTAGATGTGTTCCGAGTTGAGTCCGGAGATGGGTCGTGGTGACGAATTGGGGTTTAGAGCCGGACAAAAGTCGGTTTATCCCAACCCGACATCATTTAACCCCTTTGATAAACAATATAATGCAGATACATCCTTTCCTGCCGTGCGTCAAAGTCATGTTCCAGCCTAGGCCCACCTTGGGTCGTGACGCGTTCAGAGTCTCTCTCTTTCTAGGATGCATTTTGTTTCATCCTGCGAATGCTTTGTATCGCGGCGGGTAGGTAGCTGCCTGCGCAGGTTCAATTTCAAATCACTAATACAATGTACGCTGGCAAGAAGCCTGGTAGGTTTTGTCTTCAGTTGACCGGTGACTTCGGGTATGCCTCTCAACCTTCTAAGCCTGAAATTAGTAACGTTGAAACAAAAGCCGACGCCAGTCAATGTCGGACAGTACCATTGACTAGGTAGTACTGTAAAGTTTTATGAAACGGTTCTATTTTGCGGGCTACCAATAACCAGTTTTATTCGGGTGTTGTTGTTATGTGTGTCATCCAGTGCGTGCAGGTTCCAGATAAGCGAGTAAAGGTTCATGCATTAGACAGTTGTGGTTACGGTTCTATGAAATGGGGTGTAAGAACGATAGAGTAGGTTTGAGGGAACCCGAGAACTGTGGTAACCGCTTCGCCGTTACTGTATGCTAACCTGCTTCTGAGAGACTGACAATGTTGCAGATTCGGTCTTGGTAGCAGCTGTTGGTGTATGGTTTGTATCTTATCTCTAGGAAGGCGCGTTGCGAATATTATCACGCTCTTCGGAGCGGAGCGGTTTTTTCTTCGTTTTCACCATTCTGTTTTTTTTTCGAGAAAAACCTATCGGCGTTTACGATGAAGCTATAATAGCAGCTTCATGGCTTTCCCCCATCCAGAGCTTGACGACAAGCTCGTGGTATGACGTATGGTAAATGGCGTGGAGCATGAACGATTGTTTGGTGGAGCTCGGTGCTGATGGATATTGCAGTAATCTCTCGATTCGCGCAAACGTTAATAAAGCCTACCTTGCTCGGACGATTTCGGGTGGAGAGAGCAGCTGAGCGGTCGGTCATGGGAAAATTTAACAGTGATGAGGAGATTTTGATATCATAAACGCGATAGGTCTTACCTCGACTGGCTCAAAATGAGGGAAAAAGGCTGTACCTTTGTCTGCGATATTTGCAGCAGCGTTGTTGTTAGTGATTTGCCTTTCACGTTCCGCTTCGGTATTTATATTCATCTCATTATTTAATGTTCACCCATATATAATACAGAGATTTGGAAAAGTGCCATCACGCATTTGTCTTTGAAAGCTGGGAGCTGTTCATTGAAATTGCTTCCGTACTCCAGACTTATCTAGTGGCACTAGGCCCAAATGGTCCGGGGCAGCGACGGTTGGAGAGGATTCTGCCGTCGCTACCTTACGTTCTTTTGCCTACCTTATATCGAATTTTTAGAACGGGAGTGTCGCGAAAGCGCGATGCTAGCGCTTCTGAGGAAAGTCTCAGTGAGACCGCTCCCACAACGGAAGCCGGAAGCACGCAAGGCTCACTCAGGCATTTGCCTGCTCCGAGCGGGACCGGCTCCTCCCACTAATGATGTCACCGCCCGGACAGCAGCCGAGGCTGAAAATGCGGCCGAGGTTGGTGTTCGGTTGAAAAATCAACAGACGGCCCCTGTTCGGTCGCTGTACGGGCGACTGATGTGCTCTAGCGACAGAGCAAAAGGCGCGGTGCGTCCTGCTTGAGTTTCGCATTGGTCCTTACACGATCCCCTGGCGTTGCGGCGCGAAGCGTACCACGCTCGGCGGCGTGTGTTTTCGAAGCCACCCACTCATCTTTGGTTTTTTTTGTACAGCACTTGCGTTTCCTTCTTTCTCATTTGTCTGTTGGCTTTTTTGATTTTGTATTCCCTAGACATAACCGGGTGGGACAAAACCATCTTCATTGTGCATATTTGTTCATTTTAACCTAATGACAGCAAAAAATAAGTTAGTACGTACAACTGATGGTGTTTGCATCATTCACGGCTGAATACTAGTTTTCTTGTATAAAAACAGACGCAGGAAATGACGAATAGTTGGAAAACTGAAAGCAAAATAAACAAAATAGCTCTCAAAACTTTGAATGATGGTGCTGGCAGAGTTGAAATGTTCAATAATATGAGGATTGATTAGTATCGTGAATTGATCGCAAAGATTAGCAAAGAAACTGCAAATCGCTAGTAACTCGCAAAATCGCTTGAAAATCACAATCGTCTCGCATTCCGCAGCGAGCTTCGCCGCGGATTTGCGATTTCCGCGACGGGCAAGACACTCTGTGCACCCCCCTCCGTCGCAACCTATGCGGTGCGGTCGCGTGCGCGGTCAAACTGCATCTCAGGTACTCAGAGCGACGGTTGGCGAACCTCTATGCCGAAAACGACGGCCGGCGCCCCACATTTCGAGGGTGCCGGCCAGCGGCGAACCATGCTGCATGCGACGCACACGCAGAGCGGATATTGGCTCGCCCGCGAACCACAAAAAACGCCACGCCAACTTCAATTCGGCCGGTTGGAAAGACAATTGATAATGATCACGAACGATCACGTCGTAACGTGCTTATCACGTGCGCAGCAGTTAAAAAGGCGCCTCATCTCAGTAGAGTCCTCATTCGCCATTCTAATGCCGGCCCTGAATGGTGACTTCGAGTCACTCTCCGGAGCCCAGCATATTTTTGACCGCTGAGGGGATAGGGGTATCCCACGGTTGGGGGGGGGGGCGGTTTTCGCCGTGATCTGCGGGGAGGGTGATTCCTCATCGCAGACTGCGGCGGACCGAGGCGGGGCGTCTCTCCGCCGTGGGGCCGGGGTGACATGCGTGAGGTAAACGATAATGCCAATAATGATCGCGGGCCATCTGGTAAAGGTCGGCGGGCCGTCGACATACGGCTGGCCGGCGAACCCAAAGCGGGCGGCCGGAGGACGGAGACCGCGGGCCAGCTGGGAATGGTTCGCCGGCCGTCGTCCTGGGCTGGGATTCATGAACGCAGCCGGCTAGGTTAGGGTTTGGTTAGGGCAGCAACCCCAGCGGTAGCCAAACCGCGAACCGGCATTCACAACCGCCCCATCGCGGTTGGGTGGCTAACCATTCCGCGGCCACGTACTTGCCACTCAATTGACGCCGAGAATCTCGATTGGAGAAAATCAATATTGGCACTCGGGCCGGAATTTCCCTATCCCGTCACTGTTTTTGTTGCACATGATTGCTAATTTTGCTTGCTTTTTGAATTCTTATTTTTGTCTACCTTGTGCTTTACCTTCTTCAATGGATCGCAGGCATTTAAAGGGATTCTCCTCAACTTGGAGATGTTTTTTCCGTTTTAAAATTTTTCATTTTTTCCTTTTTTTTTGAAAAATCCTTTTTGGTTTTTTGAAAGTACATAAAGTGATGCTGCTCTCTCACGATGAGCCGCAAACCTGCTGGTGAAATTTTAACCCCCAATTTAGCTTTTTTCTCGCATTACTAGCCTTTTCAACTTCTTTTTTTTCGAAACGCCCCTCTAATTTTTTGTGTGTTTCACATGGCTTAGGTGTTGGTGCAGGGATCATCATCGTCCTTTCGATGAGTTTTCGGCTTCAAGTTCTCCGTTTGTCGTTTGAGTTCCGAGTTTTTTTCCATCTCTTTTTTGTCTAAGAATCCCTTTTTTGTTTTTTTTTTCTCTTTGTCATTCTCACACAAGCTTATTGTCGCTCACAATAGGAGAAAAATAAAACGACTCCTTAGAAAAATCATATGGAGAAAAGCTCAAAATGCAAGGGAAAAACAAGTTTGAACTAAGAACATCGAGAAAACCCAGGTTGATCACAGAACCATGTAAAAAACATTAACATTTGAAAACCAAGTGGGCGCTTCGGAAAAAAAAGTAGAAGAAAACGTTGTAAATGCGAAAAAAAAACCAAAGCATGCATCACAGTATCAAACCAAGTTAGGGTTTTCCAACAGAAAAGTAACGAAAGCGTGTACAAAAGTGTTGGGAAAAAATTCTGAGGAAAAAATGAGGGAATTCGGAGCCGAAATGGGAAAGAAACCCCAGCGAAGAGCCTGTGGCTGCTCGGTAAATGGTCAGCGCACGGAAGACAAGAATTAGGAACAAAAAGTGGAGGCAAAAAGAACAACGATGTGCTATAAAATAAAGAAGAGAGCGAGAGTAGGGAGGACAGGCATAATGATTTTAGTTAGCCATGGGCAACATACATAAAACTTACAGATGAGTTTGATGATTCTGAGAATTTTCGTTGTTATCGAGAGGAACACATTATGGCTAGAGGGCCTATGATGTGGCAGTCAATAACGGCGGCCTTCCTGTATTTTCAGCTTGCCTTGAAGATATTAAGTTTTTATGCGTATTCGCAAAAGGTGCGTTTCCTCAGTGTTGTGCACTAATACAACACACCATCAATTCGACGACTAAGCCGCAAAACCGCTGCTAACCGCGGTTAACCGCAGCTCCGAGGTGCGGTTACGCGTAGCCCAATCGTAGCCCAGCCGTAACCAAACCGGATTTTTCGTGAATGCCGGTTTCCTCCGCTAGCCCAGCCGTAACCGTGGTTTGCCTTTAATGAATCCCAGCCCTGAGTACCTGAGGTAGTGCTCCCCACCCTTCATCACTTCTCGCTCGCTCGCTCGCACATGAACTGTCTTGATGTGGCTGCGACCAGACAGCTGTCGATAAATCAGCCCTAACAATGGAGCTGTGGGCAGCCAGCTGTCGATCAAAACGCCTGATAAAGGATGAATATCAGTACTAAAATTTCCCCTGAGGTTGGACTGACCAGCCATAAACGGTTAAACTCTCCCGGCCTGCCCCCCGATGCACATTACCCCTGTTCGTGGCGGGACCAGGCATAGATTCTTGGCATGCCAGCTCAATCGATGCGTTCGACATATTCGTCACCTCCGTGCCTGTCGCGGTAAAACTTGGGTGATTGAAGGTTTTTTTTAACGATTGAAAATTTACGTCCTCAGCGTCGTTTTTCGCGTTCGGCGGGAGTTTCCTATCAAAACGATGGAAATGGATGTCGGCCTCCAAACTACACAGACACTGAAAATCATTGAGCCGGCGATTTATCCCATTTTTAGATTTCGTTTTCACACATTTCATCCGTTTGCCTTTGCTGTGGTCTTCAATAAGAACGACTTAGCGTATTGTAGCGAAATTCTTTCAAATCCAATCTGATATTGGGAATTTCAACTAAGCTCTTGAGACGTACTCTATGTGCGATTAATCTTTTCTGAAATAGTGTCAGTTTGGAATAGATCCATTCGGTGAAACCAGGGTACAGACCCCCCTCCAGGAGCAAAATGTTGTTGATTTCCTCAGACCCCCCCCCGCAAGCGTTATTTAGTGTTTTTTTCTTGTTGCGTAATTTTGAAAAGAACAATTTATTCTAAAATATGTGAGATTTAAAGGAGAGGAACCACTTGAAAAAAACCAGACATTAACAGTGAATTAGATCACGGACGAGGGAGATTTTATGTAATTTGACGGTATAGTCTAATTCTTTGCAAAAAAAAAGATATCAAAGTGTGCATAACCCCATTGAGACTGATTCACTTGGTCTCCGGGCGGAGCTCAGACCCCCATCCACCCTTGCGCAGCTCTGGCCCCCGAAACGGATACCTACACCCCGCGCCATACCCCGGGTAAACAGCAAGCTAGATGTTTAGCCGTCGATCACGTGATGTTTTCGTTGCGAATATGTGTATGTGTGCGAATATGCGAATATGTGCATGCCGCCCCAACAGTTTGTCGGACAACAGTCCCAAGTTAACAGAGTCAAGTACTTTGGTCAGGTCCAGAGCGACGGCCACCGTTCTCAGTGGTTTTTTAGCATTGAACTCATCGCCTGCAAAGCTCACGATCTTTAGTACAGCATTGGCGGTAGAATGAAGTTTTCTCAATAAATTTTGGCGCTGTTGTCGCTCGTTTTGCTCAGCCAGGTCTCTCACGATTAACTTTTTAGTTAACTTGGAGACGGGCGATGGTAGGCGAATAGGGTGATAACCCTTTGCCGTGCTCTAAGACCTGCCTGGCTTTGGCAGCGAAACCATTTTGGCCGTCTTCCATGCATGAGGTAGTGTGTAGGTCCAAAAAGAGGTGTTCATGAGATCTGTGATCAACGGCAGAAGATCCATGGAAAGTTTCTTCAGAGTGGCTGGAGAGATACCGTCTGGTTCGATAGCCTTAGAGTTACGCATGCTCTTGGTAGCCTTCGCCAATTGCGCGACCCATGCAGGAGTGCGCCGGACGTCATAGGTGACGTCCTACGCACTCCACCTGAGTTCCCGCACACATTCTGTGACGTTCTGCACGCTCCCATGAGAGCCTTGCACACTTTCAATGACGTCCTGCATATTCCCACTGTGATCCTGCACATTTTCTCTGACGTCGTGCACACTCCCACTGGGGTCTTGCACTTTTTTGACGCCCTGCGCACTCCAATTTGGGTCCTGCACACTTTTTATGACGTCTTGCACACTCCAACTGGGGTCCTGCACACTTTCTGTAACGTCCTGCGCACTCCCATTGAGGTCTATGACGCTAATCATAACGACGCGCCGCGAGCGAACCCTAGACACTGGCTAACTGCCTTGGTTACGCGGGGAGAACTTGGAGAAAACTTGCATGCCCAAAGGTTCGGCGTACGCATTTTTATCTGCGTATTTTTAGGCTGTTTGTACATTATTTCATGTACAGTTCTGAATACTTCTAAGTTTCAGAACAAGCTCGGAAGTACCTCGGCAAGGACTTCTCCATTCTCAAGTTTGGAGAATTGTTGCAAAGCTTCGAACCTGGTGCCAAATATCAAGTTTGTTACAATTATTTATACTGCTTAATCTTTTTTTTACCGCATTGCTGCCACTCGATCGCTTTGAGCCAAAAATCCGCGCTACGCCCCGCTGAAAATCTGGAGTCGCCAGCGGGATAGTGGCCGTGAAGCCCAAAATTTGAAATTTTGTGGCCCGTGGTAGTGGCCTCCGCGGGCGCAGTAGTGACTGCAGTGGGCGAGCAGCTGCTATGTGCCCGAGCGATAAGCCTCTCCAATTTTAGTTTTTTGTTTCCAAAAATATATACAAGAGCGGGTGTGCAACACGGCTGGCACACCGAGATGCGACGCGGCCAGCACGCCAACACGCAATACTGCCAGTGCGCAAGTTGAATTCAACTTATCTAGGAGAATTACTTTTGAACAAAATTCCATGAGCTCATCGAGGTTAAGTGGATGTTGTCGCGCTTGACAACATCCAATTAACAGAGTACCCTTCGGCTCACCTTCTTTGATACGGTTTACCGCACTGCACCGCACATGTTTTAGACTTTCCTAGTGAACAGTATGAAGGAGGCGAGAGTTAATCTCAAGGAAATAAGGAAGATGGCTACTGAGACGTTGAAGGTGCATGACTCAACGGACATCGTTGTGAACACTCTGTCTCATATCGTTAACACGCAATCCCTGCTATTGCTTGGGCTGTCATTGGCGGTGAGATTTAGCTTAATCGTTAGAGCCCATCTTGTGCGCTGAATGTTCTGATGGGATATTTGCAGCTGGACTCGTTATTGGTCAATATTGGCGAGGTGCGGAAGAACGTGATGAGGACCACTTCATGCATAACTAAACTCGGTGACAAAAAACTCCCTGAGGACACGAAACTCACATACGTGAATCCGAAATTTCAATGGGAAATCAGATCCTCACCACCGTTCGAGGTAATACTCGTTTGATAGTGACAAAATGAAAAGTGCAGAACTAAAATTGTCCTTCCTTCATAATATTGCAACAATTTAGGCGCTCAGCCTCAATTCACTAATGGAATCATGGATTCGATTTGGAAGGATCAGAAGCTCTGATCATTACACAGTTTGTGTGGACTTTCTCCGATATCACTTCGTCAATGCAAGTCTCATTTACTAACCTCTTGTTTTTGTTTCACTTATGTTTTCATTTATGAGTTAGGCCGCTCTGTTGATGGTGCCAATGGAATTTAAAGGCACAGTACACCCTCAGAAATGAATTCAGAGATTTTCATGTAAATGTGTAGAAGACCCCTCCTGTATAACACGTGCCAAATACGAGATCTCAATTTCTACAAATAAGCGAGATATAAGCGACCACCACAGGCCCGACCCATTTCGCTCACTACCACAGGCCCGACCCCCTAACAGACTTTCGAACGCAATAGCTGCTCGATGGATGGGCGAGTTCCAACAAGTCGTCGTTCTTCAGTCCATTTTCGGTCTATCTCCTCATCTTGTTTTGCACTCGTGTAGCTATTGCGAATGAAGAAAGTACAGGCCTGACACAACTCGTCCACCAATTTTTCACCTTCAAAATCTAGACGTCTTTGGAGATGCCATAACTTTGTTTGAACGGGGTATTGAACGATTTCAGAGATACCTTTGTGATCAGCGTGTGACTCTCTCCAAGATAAGCATGAAATCTGAAAATTAATTTTCTGGGTGCCCTGGGCCTTTAAAGGCTCTTTGTAAACTACCGTGCACACCCGTACCGCTACGCGGCGTACTTGTGGGCGTATCACGTGTGTGCGTCACTGAGACAACAGGAGAGTAAAATATGAGTTGTCGACAAGGTCAAAGCGCACATTTATCTAAGCGAATTCCTGCATTGTTTCCGAGGCCTCCCATAGCCACTTCTCGTTGACCCAAAACCCCGCCCACTCCTTATGGCTAGGGGCACCACGAACGCAAAGCCTTGCATACTTACTGTTGCTTTTTGCACTCCCACCAGCACCCAAAAGCGCTTACTCGTTGGAACAACTCCAGACACATTCACATGAAAAGAAATCATATTAGCTCGTGTCAGAAAAAAGAGCACAATCGAATTTTCGTTCATTCTCGTTCACTAATGCACACCCATACTGCACAGAATAATGCAAATAATAGTATATTGTAATACCTAAGAGTTTAATAACTTTCGTTCTTAGGCCTGCACGCCAGCTTATTCGATTCAGTCATTCTCAGTTCGAATGACTGGAAAGTGTGCAAAAGAAGGAACTTGAAAGATCTCCCGGAAGAGATAGTGGATAAATTAACCAATAAGGTCATTCTTATTTCCAAACAAATACACACGTAAAATTCAAAATGTTCGTTTCAGACGTTTGCCTGGACGGTATGAGACTCAACGATAAAGAATTAGGAATGTCCTTAGTGGACGTTATCAACTGCCCCTCAAAGTTAGCATTTAATAAATCAGTAATTGTTGGCGACAGTCGCATACAGTTACGCATTCTCTTTTTTACGCTTGGGTTGTGCAGGCGTGTATACTGATTTAGATCCTTTCAGCTATTTCGTGAAACTGGGAGCGAATGAAACCGCACGGGTGAAGGCATTTGAGGGGAGAAAAGAGGCACGAACACAGTGGATCTCCCATTTACGAACGGCGATTCAGAGAGCCCTGTGAGTGACAAAAAAATTGAAAATCCTTACTAGGTAAAATTTATTCCTAATATCCGTGCCTTCTATAGGTGCGACGTTCGAAAATACAGAATGCGAAGCGAGCGATTGGCACCCCCATCGGTAAATTAATTTGTAGCTTTACTACATGTAGTGTGTGCGTGCAGCTAAATATCCGACTTTTCAGGAAAGCAGAACCGTGGCTCCATAGATGAAGAGGAGCTGCTCTTAACAAGTCTGGCTTCCTCCTTCATGCAATATCCATGTATTTTAGAGTCTCCCTGTGAGTTGTAATGAAATCATATTTTTTCTTGAAAATCTGTGAATTGTCTTTATTGAATTGCCTCTCAAGTCTGTAGAATTGGATTTTATTGCTCTTGCTTATTTTTTAGCGTAATTCTCACGTAAGAGTTATGTTTTCACTTCTCTGTTGAATTTGATTAATGAAATAGTTTTCTTTTGCAATAAAGTGTGTTGCACCTATTGTCACAGCCTTCCAAACACTAAAGTTCTATACTTTCCACAGCATCAAATTAACCAGTTTCTACGCCGCGGAGCACGCTCTACATGAAGCGCCACTAGCTTCAAACTACGCGGGTCACGCTTTGAAAGAAGCGCTACTTTGCGCTAAACCTTGCGGGGCACGCACTGCATGAAGCGCTACTAGCTTTAAAGCGCGCGGCGCACGCTCTGTATGAAGCGCTACTAGCTATAAACCACGCGGGGCACGCCCTAGATGACGCCCTACTAGATTGTAACCACGGGGCGCACACCATAAATGAAGCGCTACTAGCTCTAAACCACGCGGAGCACATCCTAAGTGAAGCGCTACTAACTTTAAACCACGCGGGGCACGCCCTAGATGAAGCGCTACTAGATTGTAACCACGCGGCACACACCCTAAATGAAGCGCTACTAGCTCTAAAGCACGCGGGGCACGCCCGAGATGAAGCGCTACTAGATTGTAACCACGTGGCGCACACCCTAAATGAAGTGCTACTAGCTTCAAACCACGCTGCACACACCCTAAATGAAGCGCTGCTAGGTCTAAACCACGCGGGCACGCCCTAGATGAAGCGCTACTAGATTGTAACCAAGTGGCGCACACCCTAAATGAAGCGCTACTAGCCTTAAACCACGCGGGGCACGCTCTGCGTGGAGCGCTACTAGCTTTAAAGCGCGCGGCGCACGCTTTGCATGAAGCGCTACTAGCTTCAAACCACGCGGCACACACCCAAAATGAAGCGCTACTAGCTCTAAACCACGCGGGGCACGCCTCAGATGAAGCGCCACTAGCTTCAAACTACGCTGGTCACGCTTCGAAAGAAGCGCTACTTTGCGCTAAACCACGCGGTGCATGCTCTGTATGAAGCGCTACTAGCTCTAAACTACGCGGGGCACGCCCTAGATGACGCGCTACTAGATTGAACCACGCGGGGCACGCCCTAGATGACGCGCTACTAGCTCTAAACCACGCGGCGCACGCTCTGCATGGAGCGCTACTAGCTTTAAACCACGCGACGCATGCTCTGCGTGGAGCGCTACTAGCTTTAGACCACGCGGCTTACACCCTAAATGAAGCGCTACTAGCTTTAAACCACGCGGCACACACTCCAAATGAAGCGCTACTAGCTTTACACCACGCGGCGCACACCCTAAATGAAGCGCTACTAGCTCTTAACCACGCGGCGCACGCTCTGCATGGAGCGCTACTAGCTATAAACCACGCGGCGTGCGCTCTGCATGAAGCGCTACTAGCTTTGAATCACGCGGCGTACACCCTAAATGAAGCGCTACTAGATTGAACCACGCGGGGCAAGCTCTAGATGACACGCTACTAGATTGTAACCACGCGGCGCACACCCTAAATGACGCGCTACTAGCTCTAAACCACGCGGCGCACGCTCTGCATGGAGCGCTACTAGCTCTGGACCACGCGACGCACGCTCTGCATGGAGCGCTACTAGCTTTAAACCACGCGGCGTGCGCTCTGCTTGAAGCGCTACTAGCTCTAAACCACGCGGCGCACGCTCTGCATGAAGCGCTATTGATCTTTTTCTACCACGCGGCGCACGCTTTGTATGGAGAGCTACTCACAGCTCACAACGCTTCGCACGCTCTGCATCAAGCGCAATTGGCTTTTAACGACACGGCTTACGCCGTCCCGTGGAGTGCTCGTGTTCCTTATCAGCAACTCAGTTGGAAACCCAACCGGACGTCGCCTCGAGCGAACCTCAGTCGCCCGAACAGCAACCTCGGTCGCCCGAGTAGATGCCCGATTTTCGCTCGGACCGGAGAGACAGCGACGCTCGGGTTGCTGTCCGGGTCCGCTTCGAGCGGCCAATCGTCTGAGCAGATGATAGCAGGCCTTGAGCCCACCTCCAATGTACCCCGAGCCGCGTCCATGTTGCGCTCAGGGTGACAAATTTGGCAATTTCCGGGCCACATATGTTGCGATCCAGGCCTCATGCGTTGCGCTCCGGGTGCTACCGACGAGATTGATTCTTGCAGCGCCCTGAGCGCAACTTTCGGCTGATGACGTCACAGTATATCATGCAGCGTACATGGTTGCGGCCCGGGCGCTATCTATAAACCGATTTTAGCAACACAGTTGCAAAAATCGATACATCGACGTGGTTCAGATGCATCGCTGATCGATTATCGTTCCCATTTTAGCTAATCGATTTTTCAAGGAAGAATCTAACGATTTCCACACGTTTACCGAATTCCCCCACCCTACTGAATTTCCTTGGATTTATGTGACCCTTAATTGTCCCTTTTCTAAGCTAGTGCTGATTATGAAATACCTTTCGGCTTAATATACTTTCACCTGCTTAGAATTTTGATTCCGTCACAACTTCCCCCACAACTTCACCCATTGATCTCCTGATTTCAGCTGATTTTCTCCAACTATAAGGTATATTTCCCTGAAATAATTAGGTATTCATAACAACCGCCCTTTCTCAGGGTCCTTCTAATGATCACGTTGAACGATTCAAAGCTAACAATGGAAGGTATGCATGACACATATTTATTCCAAACATTAACATTTGAATATAAATTTAAATATACATTGAAATAAATTTAAAAATCCGAGCGATTCGTTTTTCTCATTTTTTCCCTCCATGAAAGTTTGCAAACTGCGTTCGGTGCTAACGTTTCATTTTCCGAATACAGTCTAAATATTGCACAAATATTAAGAATATAATGAATTCTAGGATGGTCGAATATTGAGCGCAAATGGAGCAGAGGAAAACAATTACAAGCCCTACAAGAGAAACAGTGAGAATCCCGCTCGAAAATCGCGGGAAGCCCAGATGCTCTTCCTTGTTCCAATTGATTTATCCGATTTCGAAATGCGCGCCTCAGTCAACGCATGTGGCCCGGAGAGCAACCTTAACGCACTGCACGTTGCAATCACAGCCGAAATGCACCGCAAGTTCAAATATCAACTGCTCTGCGTTTCGGTCGCAGTGGGCGGACAGGGGTGGGATCGGTTGCGCTCCGGGCCTGCTACTGTTTGAGGAGCCGCTCGCGTCCGACTCTTTCGAGCGGGACATTCTGAGTCATTTGTGTCCTTTTCTCCTGCGACCAATATCGGTTCATTCTCTAATTGACTTGTGTAATCCTTTCCGCGTTTCGTGCCATGAAACGTTTAGGGGTTTTTGGTGTCTTCTAGTGGATCTTCCGTTAAAACGAAAATCTGGGTTACTGTTCAATATGTAGGACGTGGCTCATAGTTCGTGAATTAGTATTGAGCTAAGCTACAGTGCGTTCTCTGTTGCTAGCGTCGGCCATTGAGTAATGCGTCACTGGCAACAGAGAACTGCAGCTTAGCTCAATATTGAATCACCACCTAAGGACGGCGTAATAATTTCTACTAAATCATTACAAGAGTGAGTTAGTAGTTTCTTTAGGAAACATACGAAGGATCTTGCAGTAGCATATGCTTTGGAAACAAGTTACCCAGCAAGTTCATGATTAATGCTGGCGTTCGTCAAGGCAATGTGGTTACACCGCTGCTCTTCTATACTATTGTTGATGCCATTACGAGGAATATCTTTGAAAACAACAGAAAAAGAGTTTAATTTGGTAGTAACGAGGACGTTTTTTTGCTTTATAAAGCATCATATGTTTTGTGCCATTGTCACAATATCGCAGAAAATCGCTCAGATAGCGATGAAGTCGACAGCCGCCAAGGTTCCGTCTGAACAAGGGAACCCCAGAACTTAGAGGTCAGGGTCAGACACAGGCTGTGGTGATCACGGAAGATGTCAGGCTAATGCCATGGAGACAAAACACAAAACGATTGACAGTGAAATGAATTGTGTTGTTTGCATCCACGTACAATACACGCTTCCCTTACTCGCAATTCTCCGGTGGGTCATCGCGTTCGATAAGCGAGCAATGCATGCAGGAATTGGGAAGATGGCATACTATACGTCATTGCATAACGATTTAGGGTTATGGGATGTACTAAATGAATAATATATGATTTTCCTAACCTATTGCTCTCTAACATTAGTTTCTGTGCGCTATTAACTATTGTTGGAAAATCTCACTAGTTTTTTTTGCGAGCTGCATCCGGACCTTGTGTCGGGTCGAGCATCTATTGGGCTTTTCTTGTGAAATCCACTCCCTGCATTTGACTACCTGATACCTGAATTGTTTTGGGGAAATTCTAACTTCTCTATATTCGTATTCAAACTGCTTAGCCACTTCTATGTTTAGATGAGAAGCGTCGAAATATGTACTGTCTGTGGGTTGGGGCCTCTACTGTTCTACAACTTGTACCAGCATTTGCGCAAAAAGCATTTTTGGACTGAAGAAGAGGTGGAAAATGAAAAACAAAGAATAAGACACAAAGCTAAGTCTGGAAGGAAAGACAAGAATATACATGCCATTCCAGGTGATTTCTCATGGTAATGCAGTGATTCGAAACCGCATGAAGAAAAACAGATACAATCTCATTGGGAAGGTCAGCTCCTTTATTTCGGAAGGGATCAAGGCTGTAGCAGATGAAATTGGGACCAGCACTGACCTCCTTCGTAGAACTCCAATGCAGGGCAAGGGAAGGACAGCTAAACCTGGGCCCATCGAGAATATCTAACTGTGAGTCTCTTCGAAAACAACACATCGCCGTTGAACACCTGTAGGTACACAAACACCACTTATTTCAGAGAGGCCAACTGAGAAGCGAAAAGCTCAAGCGCACGAGAACGCATGGAGGCAAACTAGAAGCTCAAGTTGAAGCCGCTCTCGATGTAGATAGAGAGAATTTGGCCACGTGTTTTATTTGTGGAATGCGCTCACTTCCTACTGCTAGCGAAGACATCATTTCGTGGCTTAGCTGCTCCAACCTCTACACATGCGAAGCATGGGCTCACGAGAATCGCTCTAGTGGAGTTGGCGGCCGATGCAGTCTATGCGAAAGGGGCGTTTGGCGTAAGGAGGAAACACTCCAGCCTGCGGCCAAAGGTAATCGTACATTTTCTGGATCCGTTTTGGCAGATTCAAATGCATCGCAGTGAATCCTGTCACAAAGTTTCCAAGTGCGGTTCATCTCCTGTGTCAATCAAAAAAAGGTTTCTCCCCACGAAATTCAATGGGACGCACTGATTTGTCTTGTTATTTTGTTGTTCAGCTATCTCTTTTATGACTGAGTTGGTTAACTTATTGCACTTGTTATGTAATTGTAACCCCTAATTGTTGAATGTACGTTGTTAAAAGCCAAAAAATTGCTATCAAGAGTTTTCCAAATGAAGCATAATGAAAGATCTAAAGTTCATCACCTGACATCCGCTGGACTTCTATGCCCTCCTATTTAATAACACTCTCAAAGAATGCAGAAGGGCTGAAAAAACCATATTCGACTTGAAACACAGGCGAACTCTCTAAAAAAACTTTTGGCGGTTACCTGCTGCATCTAGCCTTTATCAAAGAATTGCGCGTATGGGGGCGTGTCTTCTACGTGGATGCACACAACACAATTTATTTCACGGTCATTCGTTTTGTGTTTTGTCTCCATGGTATTAACCAGGATGTCACAGGTCTGGGAGTCAGGAACGCGTCACCAACTACCCTGTTTCCCTACTTTCTTCCGTTTCCGGATTTTTTCAAACTCAAGATTTCGAAGGGTTTCACAATCTCCGGGACAGAAGGCGGCCGAATTTAGCAACTAGGCAGGGATCGCGTTGTACCAATTCCTGTCCTATCTTATTTGTTTTGCGGCCTTTCTTTTCCAAATCGTAATAGTATTTTGCATAGAAAACCAGCTTTGTCCCTGTTTCTCCACCCCTGTAGCGTTGAACATACTCTCTATTAAAGGCACTGTTCACGATAAAGTTCGTCCTTGAGCCTTCAATGAAAAACATTTTTGGTAGCCCTCGGAAGGAGAACTGTGACGAAAAAGAAACGGATCTAAACGCGTTTCCAGAGGAAAAAAAACCGTTTTGAAGATTATCCTGACGGGCAAGTCCGGCCTCCTTGGGTCTAGTTTTTGTCGTCAACACCGACACGTTTCTATCACAGCCAAGCTTTGACCTGTGAGTATCAGCAGTGGTTCTCATTGAATTAAGCTATGGATTGGGAAGATTTTTGCCTAAGGAAGATTTCCGGAAACTTTCAAGCACTAATTCTCGAATCTAATCTCTCTTTCAATAAAAAATCACTGCCAATGATTGCAGGTCAAAGCTTGGCAGTGATGGAGACGTGTCGGTGTTGCCGACAAAAACTAGACCCAAGGAGGCCGGACTTACCCACTGGGGTAATTTTCAAAACCATTTTTTGCCTCCGAGAAGGCTTTTAGAACCGTTTCTTAAACACTATTCGGCTTCTGAGGGCTACCACTATTGTTTTTCGAAGGAAACTCAAGGACGAAGTTTTTCGTAAACAGCGCCTTTAAGCGAAAGTAATTATATAGTACTCATCTGCACTTTGAGCGTAACGAGAGAACAAATCGCTGCTAAAAGCATGGATCTTGTAAGCTGCGCGTTCGGTTGGAAACGTCTTACTAAGTATCTTCAAGAGATGAGCACATTCACAATTGCAAGAGAAACCCTGAGAGAATCCCCCGCGATCGTTCACGGATAGAATCCCCTCGGTTTCGGTAGGGGCCGAGGCGATACTAGCATGGGGCTATTGGGGAGCAATCGCGAGATTCTTCCACTCTCGAACCGAGAACGTACCGCGTTCGTTCATCGATTCTCCCGCCATGCTCCACCGCGGGACCGCGAGGAATCGAGCCCGGGGCTGTCGCGGAACGATCGCGAGACTTTATCAGTTTCAACCTGATAGCATATCAAATCAGTAAATCGATGTATTCGGGGTGTTACATAGCGGAAGCGCGAAGAACCGAACCCGGGACTACCGCGGGACGATCGAGAGCTTCGGTCAGCTTCCACCCCTGATCGTGCCGCAACCATGCCCTCTCGGATTTCCAGCCGAACGAGTGTTGTCTATCAGATCAACGCGAAGCTATAAGGTATTTATTTGCTCATGCCGTATTTCGTACTGCTTTACAAATCTGCACATCATGAGAGCGCGGGCCGGGGGAAACGATCACGGTACCATTGCGGATCGCGAGTTCACCACGGTAGTAGCGCGGCAAACATGGTAAAGATCGCGGAACCATCACGGTACGAGCACGAGAAAGTCAACAGATAGGTCGATTGGGTAACTATCGCGGAACGGACGCGGATCGCGGGACTAGGGGGAGACCAACACGGTACCATCGCGGATCGCGGGAGCATCACGGTGTTAGCGAGAAAGATTCTCTCAGAGAAACGAAATATCAAAGAAGCACACTTGCTGTGAGAAGTGGGAATTCTTCAGTTACGCGACTATTCCACACTTTTTCTCACACAGAACAAAAATTATTCTTCAACATTTCATTCTATGAGGGAAGGTCACTATTTTTATTACGTAAAACTTGAATAAAAGTATATGTGAAAAACCGCCGGTTTATCAAAAAGGACTCGTTTTGATTGCAATTAGAAATTTTTCTTTAAAGTCTCCGAAACTCGTCCGAAATCAAAGAGAAAATTCGAACTTGAATCATCAAAAAAGTGCTGTAGGAGAGGACCGGGTGAACTTGCCATTCCGATGATGTCCCTGGGTGCAGACTTAATGATGTCATACCTCTTTATTTTGTAGATATGACTTGTAGTGAGAATGCAAAGGCCGTTTGTACTCGTAGTTTTTCACAGTTCAGTTTTGTGAAACTTTCTAGAACCTGCGCTCGCGGTTCAGAGAAACGTATTTTGAGTAATGCTCAACTCTTGAAAGCTCTTTGCACGTACTACCTCGCGACGGACCAAGGGTTTATCGTGGGTTGAAATTCATTCCAGAGGCTTTTCTGTGTTTCCGCCCCCAGCGTTTCCGTCCATTCCTGTCTCGGTGCCCGAAAAAAAAAGAGGAAAGATCGGCCTACCGGTCACGTCTTCAAAGGTTACGCGTGTTGAATGTCACGCAATTATTGATCATGTTTATAACAATCGCAATATCAAAAACAATGGTAACAAGTTTTTAAGGCGCGTATAGAAACTCATTGATGATATCCGAAATGCATTTATCCACCTTGTACAAAAAGGAAGCCACTAATGATTTTGGTATCAATGTCTATGAGGACCTAAATTGGGTCAACAACAACTCCGTTTTGTTGCCGTGAAGTAGATCTGCCGCAACTGCGAATTTTCGGTACACAATCGTCGCCATTGGCCGCGCGCCAATATAGTCAACTGTTCTCATCAAGTCTTCGAGTGATTGTCTGCCTCTGAATGTGTAGTCTGTCCTTCAACCACCTCTTCTTCTTCCTTCTTCTTCTTTCTTGCGTCTGTCTCACGAGTTCGCGGGGTCCTCTTAACCACCTAGAACTTATAATTTGAATTGTCTACAAATGTCAACATTTTTTATCACCAAGGTATGTAATAGCCACTTTCATCGGAATTCATGCTCATTGGAAGGCTGTTCAATAGCAGCGTGGGATAGCGGGACTACAATGCACCTATCCGTATGATCGCTCTATGAACGCCAGTGGTGTGTTTGTCCATGTCGTGGGAGGCGCTAGTACGGGGGTAAAAGGCTGAACATGGGCGCAATCACTCAGGATCTGATTTCATTAATTAGTTTGCATTTAACTATTTCCCCAAGTTGATTTTAAATAAGTTCGTCTTTACATTTCCCTCGTTATTTTCAATTAGTAAAGATAGTTTTTGAGCGAGTTAATGGGAATCAAGTTACTTTCTCTGAGGAAGTGCACTTGGTCAGTGCAGTGATTTGATTTCAAATTTCTGTGAGAAACAAAAGTGGAAAACAGCACGCGATTTGTGGAAATCAGCTAATTTCCGAGGTTTTCGATCGAAAACAACTTGACACAAAAGTTCTGTTTTGTCGCCACGATCGCAGTCACCATGTGAACTACGCTGCCAGAAGTAGGCCGATATCAAAGTAATGACTTTTTGAGCAGTAAACCATTGGCCAGCTTTTACTCGGCTCACGTTTCGAGACCTTCGATTCCGCTGGAGCTTTCAGTAAGCAGACTACAGTCGGCCTGACTGTTAGAAGAAAAAGATTGAGCGCTAATCTTCCTTCTAAACTACTGTGTAAAACCCTAGATTGCTTGTGTTGTGTTCACTTCATTTCTCAGATACCCGCGGCTTAGTAAGGCAGCATGAGAAACGCTGTTACTCGTCGAGGTGTAAACCCCTTTCGTTCCCCCAACTGCTGCCCAGGGCAGCACGTTGTGTCCTCTTGCTCCGCTCACTGCCCCAACTGCTGCTGGTATAGTGGCCCCACGTGCTGCTACAGTCGCCCCAACTGCTCCAGTCTTCTCCCCAACTGCTGCTTCTGATTGTGGCCCCAACTGCAGCTCGTCATCGTGGCCCAAACTGCCGTTGTTCTTTCTCCAATTGCTGCTCATCGTAGCCCCAATTGCTGCTCTTCATTTATGATCTCTCCTTTCTTTCTCATAACCCTTCTCCCGCAAGGGATTTCTTTCTCATAACCCTTCTCCCGCAAGGGATGTGTCCAGCTCAGCAGCAGCGCTGGATCGACCTATCAGAAATGGAGACCTCATTGAGGCCCATGCATATCTACAACGGCTGATTCGTTTTTGATTAGATCCATTGACCTTAGCCACAATCGAGGGAAATGATGCTGGCATTATCGGGCTGTCTCATGCCCACCCTGAGCGGCCTCGTATCTGGCAAGAGTTTGCGAGGGCCTTTCAAGCAAGGCCTCGGTCAGTAGTGATTGTGAGTCTCCAAAAACATCTCTTGTCACAGAATCTCTCTAAACCTTGAACGAGAATTGATCTTCACTCGGTTTCGTAGCTGTATAGATGTGAATTAGGCGTGACAATCTGTTTCTCTCGTTTCGAAAGACGAATTATGACCATCTTTGTAGAAAAAGTTATAGTCACATATTCCAAGAATGAAGTTCTCCTCAAAATATTCTTAATTCGCTGGAAATCTGTTCAACCCAGCAAACGTCCAGGGTAAACAGAATTCACATATCAGAGTATTCAGCATTAATTGATCTCCCTCTTAATGGTAATTTCTTTTCTTCCAAGAAACAACGATTTAGAATTTTTTGAAAAATTTTTCTTCTTTGTAACTTATTGTCGCGAAAATTTTTCGGAAGGGTTCGAATTATTAATTTCATTGCAAAGTTGTTTTTGAGAACTGTCGGCTTTGATTTCTGTGAGCATTTTGCTTTTTGTGAAGAAAAGATATGTATTCCCCATTTCGCTTAATTTTTGGCAGACCATCGCCGCTCAGCATTTGAGAAATTCAACTCTTCTTCCAAAACCAGAAGATTTGTTTTTTTTTTATGGAAAATGCTAGTAAAGTTTGAGCTCATGGGAACGCATTCCAGGATAAGAAGGTGATTTTTAAAACTTCCGACTTACACCTTCCAGATTTAAAAAAATGCTAAATGTTGCAAATCTGGAAGAACACGCTAAATGAATCATTTTGAAAGAGTCGAACACCTCTCAAATTTTTAGCCGGTTTCACACAACCACCATCCTAAGAGAATGACGATTCATCCCTCATTCCGGAATAATTCATTGGTTTTTAGCCGACCTTAACCGTTCAAATTGCTCGCAAGGAACTACTTTTCTCGATTGTGCCATTTCAAGTTGACATTTTCTCCAGAGTGGAACTGCGTTTGATTTATAATCAGTGAAATGCCAAAAGTTTTGCTAAGACTCGATGCAACAAAAATGGGAATCTTGCATAAAAATACCACGTTTGAAGAGGTCGCGCGCTGATAAGAGTGAGCTCTCCGCGCAATGGGTTGGCCGCCACCGCACGTTTAGCCAGCGATAGAGTCATAGAAGGGCGACCAGTTGGGGATGAACTGGATGTGTTGAAAATGGCTTCGAGCAGCTGGCAGTTAGTAGCGTCAGGTCGCGACGATTTGGAGAGTGGATGTCTTGCTCGTTGACGAGCTGGCGGCGCCTGGTCTTTAACTCGAAGACAAACTGGCATTATATTGACAAACTTTTGCTGTAGAGACTTCAACTCCCTCTATTGTTTTTTGCGAGCAACAGATATTGGTGCAGTAGACCTGATAACAGGACTGTCGAAAAAGTGTGCAGCGGGGAAGGTGTGCAGAAACAATTCAGGTGCACTCACTGAAACTTGGAATCACCACCAATGTCGAAAAAACGGCTACGAACAAGCACAAAGAGACCTGTGCGGACATAAACCTGAGTGTTCCGCTCACGCTACGCCCACTCCTTTCAACACGTACCGATCCGTAAACTACTGAAAACTCGGTCTTGAGGGGTAACAACATATATCCAGGAGGATACAATCCACTCCGCTCAACAAAGCCTACCCCATTTGATATTCGGTTGCCTTCTTATAGTCCGGTTTACGGTCAGACACTTCTATCGGTAGCCGTTGAGGACATTCAAGTTTTTGGGCCGTATAGGGCTATTTTATGATCGCTTCGGCCGTTTTTCGAGCATTATTGATGCAGAGGGCCCCGGCTCTTCCGATTTACGTTGGAAATCAGAACTGTTTTGATCGTGGACACTGCCTTCAAGATATTCCGTGTGATATAGCTGGAGATTGGTAGTATAACTCTATACAACATCCCAAGGAGTGGGCATGTTCATGTTTTTAAAAAGAAAGAACTCTTCATGTTGATTATGAGTACGGTTGTAGTTACCTAAGCTATTCCTTTGAACAGTGTAACCACACTGTGCTGGCCACAACACAGAGCAGCAGCTAAGGCGACGAGTGGAGAATGACGGCAGCACGTGCTCCTCAAACAGCAGCTCGTTCCCTTGTGCTGCTCTCGCTATTGTAGTAAAAGTGAGAGCTAGTCGTGCTCCTTGACAACCCACGATTGTCTGAGATGAAGATCCACCGATTTCTTTAATTCCAAACACCTTGCTTGGGGGAGAAAAGGGAAATGGTGAATTGACACATAACTAATCAGATGTCTACATGTGCATGCCCAAAACGAAAAAGCTCCTCATGCTGGCTGTAAATATGCTCGTAGCTGTCCAAATAGACTACTTTGAGCAATGTTACCTCACTACGATTGCCACAAAAAAGAGCAGCAGCTGAGGCGACAAATGGAGGACGAGGGCAGCACGTGCTGCTAGCAGCGGCACAAAGGCAGCACGTGCTGCTCGATCCGCAGCTCTTCCCCTCGTACTGCCCTCGCTATCCTCGTCGAGGTGAAAGCCCATTCTGCTCCATTACGACCCCGCGATCCTCTGAGTTATTCATTGTTTATGTGCATGTTCTCTAATATACAGGATTGAGTATGAGAGGAGGAGAGAAATGAAACGAAGGAGAAAAAAAGGGGAAGTCTCGTGTGGTAGGGTTCTCTCCTTTCTTGGGTAGGGGAAGATTACGTTCTCCATGACGAGCCGGGAACGGAAGGCACTCAGTCATCTCTGAATGAGGCAGGGGAGAGGACTCGACCATCTCTGTCCGAATGAGGGAAAATGGTGTCTCCATTACGAGCAGGGGGCGGAGAGGCACCCAGCCATCTCTGGCTGAGGAAGGGCAAAGGACCCGTTCATCAGTGACTGAGTAAGGGAAAATGGTGTCTCTATGACGAGCCGTGGACGGGGAGGCACTCAGCCATCTCTGGCTGAGGCAGTGGAGAGCACTCGACCATCTCTGGCCGAGTGGGGAGGCCTCGTCGTGGTGCGAGTAGGGTAATGTGGCAGAACCCTAACGATTTTCTTCCTTCGCTTATATACTAGGATCGCTTGATCTCGATCTGCTGCCTCAGCGGTGCGACCTTTTCTTGAGTGCACTTTGGATTGAGTTTCAGTCCGCTGGCCGTTCGTCCGTTGACGGTTACTGTGACCTTGCACTTCTCTCTTTTCGTCGAAGACTGGTTAATTGGAGCCTGATTGTTTCCTTCTCTTGTTGATCTTGTTGCTTCTTTCTTACAGGACACTCTCAGTTGGTCTCCGAGTGGTAGTGTCTCATAATCTAAATTAAGCTCACTAAAACTCCGAACGCAGCTGGTGAGTTCTGCATTGTGTAGTGCAATATGAATAGAAGATGAGACTCGTGTACTGAAAAACATTGTCGTCAAGCCAAATGAGCCATGCAATAAGCATGTGCCGTGAAACGTGCTCTACTGACAGCCGTTTGAAGTGGCGCCAAAAATGTTAATGAAAAATACGTGCGTGGGGTCACTGCGCTGTGAATAATTTGAGTATGTATTCATGTTCGTCAACTTTTTTGTGGCAAAATTCATCACTGAATTTTATCGCCGTGAGGCTGGGTAAGAGTGTCCTTCTAGTCTGCGTCTCCATTGACAATAAGCGCATTCCCGGGCAGGAGCCTAGCCGTACCATGCTTACCAGAGATAAATATTAATGACAAATCTGGTCCCTGATTTTCAAAATCACCCCATCTACATCCCCCTACCCATTTTTATAAAACTGTCTCACACGCTCCTCTACTGCTTCGCGGTATGCGTTAAAGGCACAGTCCAAGCCAGAGGGCGAAATGAGAGATTTCCATATAATTGTGAAGTTGACCCACTCTATATAAGGCCTGCCAAGTGTGAGCTCTCTCAGGCGATTCTCGGCCCCGAGCTGCACCGAATAGAAATCGGAGCCGCCTGACAATTCGGCTCGTTCTCCCAATCTCCGGGCTACTGCTGTTTCTGTTCGGGCCAACCGGAATAGCCCGGACAGCAACAGCAGTGACCCGGAAAGCAACAGCAGTGGCCCGGACAGCAACAGGAGCCGACTCGCAGATTGGAAAAACGAGCCGAACTGTCAGGCGGCTCGGGGCCGATAACCGCCTGAGTCGATTCCCTGGAATAAGCGAGATATAGGAGGAAGCCACCCTGGGGCGCCCACATCGGGAAGTCACTTTGGAACTCCCCCTTTACGATCTTACGAGCTCAACAGTAGCGAGATGAGCGATTGTCTCCGATCAATAGCCCCGCTCTTCCCTTCATTCTCAACTTCTCTCTTTATTCCGGTCGGCTGCCATACATCGGTTGTAATAACGGGCGTTACAAGCCTCGGGCAACTCGTACTCTATGCTTCCGTGGCTCAATTTTCAGGGGGCCATAACTCCGTTCCCAGGGGGTCTTATACGATTTCAGAGACATCACTGGAATCAGCGTGGGACCGTTTTCGAGATAGGCAAAAAAATGAAAAAAATGATTCTGAGGTTGGACCTTGCCTTTAAGCATCTGACTTCTCATTTGATCCTTTTTTCCAGAGCAGGGTCCCGATCCAGTTCTTCTGATCATGGTTCTCTTTGCTGTCGGAGTAAAGTGGTGGGTATTCCGGGATCTTAGTAGCTGCGCCATGTAAACTCAACATATCTGATTTCTAAGAAGGGAATTTCACTTCATAGGTTTTCTCACTGCATAGGTCTTGAAAGTTTTGTTCATATAAATTTACATATTCTTCCGATTTGTCAATTCATCTGTAGCTAAAGCTACTGTAGTATTTGCTCCCATAATCTTGAGCTTCTCATACCGTGCCTTGAATAAGTTGTAAGAGTTATTTAAGCTTCTTACCTTTTTCAGTTTCAGGTAAGGGGAAAAAAGGATCAACCAGTCCAGGAAGACCACCCTGTCGTCGCCCCGTATATCGGGATCACTTTCTTTCGACAAGGCTAACAGTCAGTACGCCAATGCGTCAAGGTTGGAATATGTGAAGCGAACCCTGTCCTCTTCTCACAAGGTTAGAATGAAACAGATCAGGAACAACAGACTTTGATAACCAATTGAGGCTTGGACTCAAATTCTCAACTTTCTTTTTGGTTTTTTCTTGCGGTTCCTCCCGAACTTTTCTGTTTCTTGAGCGGAGCGGAGCGGATCGAGATTTCTAACCGATCAAGGTGAATGACTAACACTAGCGTCTCTCAGGATTTGCTCAGGAAGGGCGCGAATATGCGTTTTCGCGCCTTTTTTACTGAAAAACTCGCTTCATACTCAACTTTGGGCGAAACTACCCCTACAACTGGCATGGCCCCTACAAAGGCTATATCGTTGGGTAGCCCTCAAAAACAGGATCATCAAGTTTACCCTAGCTTCACGCACAATTGAGTTTGAGGCAAGTGATTCAAAAAGAACGGTGAAAACGAGAAAACGCGTCCTCACGTGCTTTCTCACCGAATTCTAGAAGCGGAGTTGTACCTATCTTTACCTGGAAGCATTTCCATTTCTCAAGCTTCCAACGTTAAGGGGCAAATAACAATCTGACCGTATGTCTGTGTTTTTAGCTATTCCCAGTTCACACATTATTCTATTTTGTGATTGTGTATTATTACGACTTTTACTTGTTCCTTGAACACTGAGGCTTTTCTAGAGAGCTCTCCATTCTGACAAGTTAGCTGTTGCTGTGGTCGATCGTGGGAGAACATAACTGATGATAATCATGTCCAGACAAGAAACACGCTCGCTGCTGGTAATTGCAGAGTGCATAGAATCTGGGTCATACTGAAATTTTCTTCATTTTTTTCTTTTAACAATCTCAGAATCATTTCAGTTAAGACTGTTTTTCTCCATCACCTTTCGATCCGGCTAATTATGACTAATTTCTGACAGTACTTCGCCTTTTCTTCGATACAGTGTCCATGATGAAAATCGCAGTTTTTGATAGAAGGGTATACTATACTCGTGAGGACTCGTGAAGTTGTTCAGAACATACTATATTCATAAAAATGCAGAGACATTTCTGAGCAAGGTATGCAAGGTGCAAAAACTGCTGTATAATTTGCATGTTTTCTGTCTCTACTGTTCACTCATTTGAGGGAGGAGGTTTACCACGGAGCGGAATCGAATCTGCTTCAGACCTTCTTGAATGTGTCCCGCCCACATGCATTAGGTACACGCTTTAAACTGCACTTCATTATGATCAACCTATTCCTCACCCTGTCTTTCATAGTCAGCAAATGTTATACCTTCTGTTTGATACTATCTTCATCATAAAGCCAGTCATAGGATCCAATCTGATATCTACGTTATCAACAAGTCGGAAGCCATGTCGGGTTGTCATTCTGTTGTCTTGTGTTCGATGGGGAGAACGGAAGTTTTCTTGCTCACAGAATTTCCAAGTTCCTACTGTTCTCAAGCTGGAGTTGCACATGAGGTAGACACGTAATCAGTTGTTAGCAGCGCTTCAAAAGTAGAGCTGTTTCTCGCGCGGTCCCGACCTCAGAAAAGAATCTCAATTGTCTGGCTAATATTATATATGATGGCTATCGTGTGGTTACACGCTTCCTTCTCTATAGTTAATACATATGACAATCAACAAATCTGCAGCAGACCATTGCAGTTGCTCGCCGGCACTGAGCATTTTGAAGCGATACCTACTAGTTCTTCTCAAAAAAATGGTAGTAGACTTAATTTATAGTCGCCATCGAAACAAAATCTCTGACAAGCGAACTACTGTTAGCCGTAATAACCATTCTGAGCAATGCGTATACGCCATTGTAGGTTCGCTAAGGTGGTAAACATATCTATTGTGGAAACCAGGTGCCTAGCCCCCTCACAAAGCTCGTCATGACCCGCCGAACTTTGCTCCCGCAGACGAAGCAATTGCAAAACGTTGTTGCACTCGCGGTGTAGTGGTAATGTTCTCGGCTTAAGAAAAAGTGGTACAGGGTTCGACTACAAGCTTATAAACCTTTTTGCATTTTTGGTTTTCACTCCGGACTTTCATGTTTTTCCTTCCTTCGACCAATTGAGCCGTTTCCTACGAATAAGAATTTTTCGCAAATGACAATTTTGAACACATTCTTCCGAATAATTGTGATGCCTTCATGCAAGAGTTACATTTCCTTTTCATTTGGCAATGTGAAATGAAGAACAAAAATTTCTTCTCACACCGATGGAGCACTTGCACTGATCAACGAAGGTTTTGGTGACGTTGGTTACGTGCAATTTCGTTTAGCTTATTATCAATCAGCGGTGCTTATAATAAATTGATTGGAGGGGTCATGGGGATCGGCTCTGTCATTCACGCTGCTGCGGCTGCTTACTGATCGATTTGTAGGGGCTTTCGTCCTCAAAAGGTTGTTTCTCTATTAATCGCTGAGTTTGGACAGTCTTACGACAGTCGAGATTCTTTTCGCAAAGAGAAGATTGCGAAAAAAAATTCACGCGTATACTGCCCGACTGCATCGACGCTACTTGGGAAGAAGATCGGGATAGCGATGTGGCCGATGATTCAGACTGGGATAGCGAAATGATTAATTTGGTAAAAACTTCTCTACTAAAACAGGTAAAGACGTATGTATACATAGTCCTGATCCTGCGACCAAGTTGTGTTTAAATACCGCCAGTCACTTGAGGAATATTGTTCGTTCTAGAATTAATTCTGCAAAACTGAAGAATTTCACCCAGATGCTCCATAATGTTTTCCGAATCATGTCCCAAGCGTGTGCGTACAAACTTCATAGCGTAGAACATATAATCATACAAGTTCACTCAAATAGTTTTTGAAGGAGTAACGCTGCATGGTAACGACCTGCGCTGCTGGCTTTGGATCTCGCACCTCGCCAGAACATTGAGAGCCTCAAGGCGGACACAACGTGGACGTTTACATACCTAGGGGACCTCGTGAAATATATCTCAAAAGTTGGCTCCTGCAAACTTAATTGAAGCCACAACGTCGTTGTACGGAACATCCGTCCAGGTGCAACATTGATGATACAGCCTCTCGGCGTCTTCTTTCTCAGGCCAATGAAGAATGTCTTGAGCGCATATACTCGTAACGACATCTATCTGAATGTAGAACGAAGAGACAACTTTTTTACACTCATTCCGCGAGCCTACAGAATGTTTTCAGTACCGAAATTCGTGAATTTCTTCATGTACCCTCAGCATGTGGCAGCGTACGCAAACGATCGTCTATGTCACTTGCCTCTACGGGAGAATATCAGTTTCGGCTTGAGGCCGTGCACTGTTATTAAGGAAAGATTCCAATGTACGTCAGTCGATCGATGCGGTTGTTGAGAACAACGTGCGATTTGCCTATATTTTTGTGTCGTTCCAACAGTGTTAAAATGAATTTTTGTTTCCTATTTACAAAGCCAGGTAAGTAAACAACACTTCTTTCACGAAGACATTACAATAAGCAGGAAGAATGTGCTCGAATTCGCCATGTGCAAAACTTGATTATGTGTAGGGAAAGACTAGAATCGAAGAAGGAAAGAAAATCAGGAAGTTTCGGAGAGGAACCAGAAACGAAAAGAAGTGCTCAGGTAGGAAATCGAACCCTGCACCACACAGTCGTGAAGCAAGAACCTCAAAACTACACCGCAACTGCTTCAATACTGTAGATTGCCTCGTATAGACCCGTCCCCTCATCTACGGGGGTTAATTACGGCGGGTCGTTGCGCGCTCCGTGAGAGGTCTAGTCACCTGATTTCTATATATGTTCACTCACAGGCTATAAAACGGCTAAATTCACTTGGTTCCTACGCGTGCTGGTGCGGAGCGAGGGTTAGTGACAGCGAGAAAGCGTAGGGCAGACGGAGGCCGAGGCGTCGCAAGTGCCGCTCGCGCCTCGATTGATGTGAATTACGACGTTTTATAGAGTGTACCTACATAAACTTACAACCGCGTATAGTATCACTCTGAATGGTTTCCATGCCAAATAGCAGTTCCCTTGTAGGATTCATAGACAGCGATAGAGCGGATCCCTGCCGCCACTCCTCATTTCTAACACGTAAGCGAAGGAACCAGGGGAAATACTAACTAGAGAATCTCACTAGATACTTGGGCAAGCACTCTCAACCCGAGAACCTGTGTTTCAGGGGTATTCAGGCTTGAATCTTGAGAATCGTGATCTACATTTACCGAAACACTGATATTCGTGGAATACGCTCGGGCTCGGTGCACGAGAAGTACAACAACACTTTGACTTGCAAGGCAGTACCTTCAACCAGTAATAACTTGTTAACTTGAGGTCCACTGCGAAATCCAATGGCAGATTCGGAAAGAACTTCCATTGCCTGAACTGACCAGGGAACATTCTCTGATTTTTCAATACCAATGCATGACTCGTGTGGTTCCGTAGTAAGGTAGGCTTGTCACCGTAATCCTTCAGTACGTAACGGCAGATGTGTTTTCATTCCATAGAAATGTGATTTTTTGAGAAATGCCCAGCTTGACGCTGCTCTATCTTGGTCAGTATAATGGAAACTCGATGGTTTGTTATCACAGCCTCCAAAGACGATAATCGAGATTTATCTGTTCTGTGGCGTATGATGGGATTACACACCTTGTTGTTTCGCTAGTGCAGACCATATTTATGCTCACATAAAGGGGTAGCTAGCTCGGCTACCGATGACTACAACTAATGATCCATAGTAATTGCTCACAATCAGTGCCAAGTCTGGCTAATCAGCATATACTTGGATAGTTAGACGTCCTTTCGCAAGAGTTTTTTTGAATCAAGCTTTTATTATTTTCGCGTCTGGATAGACGCTCTATGAAATGCTAGACTTTTCTTAGTGCAGATCTTACTTTTTTGATGAACTACATTTGATAGTATTCCCGTGTGGTGCATAGAGGTATTCCATGTGTGTCCCCCCCCCCCCCGACAGACATCAACGTAGCGAACCTTGCAAGTAGCCTGTAATTGCGCTGCATGTCTTCCACCATTGCATTTGTGATGAAAGGCTCTCAATGCTCGTTACTGGCGAAGTTCCGAAAGCAGAGCTGTTATATTAATCAATGGGGTTATATTAATCAGGGGGTCAAAGCATCTATGTACTTAGGCCGGAATAACGTGAACGCAGGGGATCAGCGAGCGCTATCATTCATGCTGCGGCAATTGCAACATGACATTATTTCTCGCTTGCTCCATCTGTTTCTATAAATAGTCTCATATGATTTTTTTCTCTATAGTCCACGAAACTGGTGGCAAAACTTTTTTTAGATTTCCTAATAGCTCCGAACCAAAATTTCAAACCTCTCAAATGCTCAAAAGCTTTTAAACACCTTGCGCGCTACTTCGTCGCAAGCTCGCTGATTGCTTCAACGAGCTTGTTACTTCGTGGTGCGCAAGATTCTCAAGTGGTGGCGCGCAAGCTTGTTGGGTAGTAGCGCGCACTTTGCTAGGTAGTTTCGCGCAACCTGTAATATACCGACGATCACACATACAGTGCGAATTAGATGTACGTCTTCAGTTCTCACTTACAAGTAAGACAAGTGCAGGGCTCATTGAGTGAGAATGTTTTGTCCAACAATCGTCTACACTCCGATCAAGGGTTACAGGGGCGCTGACAAAAGTTGGATATCCGTTTTTAGCTTTATTTAGAAGGAATTTCCCATGGTTCAAGGTAGCTAAAGGCATTATTCTAACAATAACCTATCGTTCCAACGTTGTGCCTATTTGAGATCACGGACTAGAGGCGAGATACACAAGCTTGTTTGTTATGACACACTTGAACATTCTCAGATATGGTATTACATTTTCCCGTTCGATCTATCACTAGGTGTGATTTCCTTGTTAGTGACAAATGACATCGAGCATCTGTTTCATACTGAATGTGTGATCGTCGCAATACTATAGGCAGCGCATATCTACCCAGTAGGTCCTTGTGGGCGCAAGCGAGGCTGTCAGGCGTATTTTGCCCTCCTTCTCTTGCTGCTCCCCTGAGAGAACCCCCTGTTCCTGCTCCTTCGCTGTTATTCAATCACATTTTGTTTCATCTCGAGTCTCATTCCACGACGATTTTCTCTCAGTTTTCACAATGCATGCGTACATGGGTTAGAATTCGTAACCCTTTTTACTGCCCAGCGTTTGTTGAATTCCCTAAAACAGCGGCGTATACACATTTTCGACTAGAACGCTCCTTTGCTTTATCTTAAAAACTATGCGTATCACACCTTGCTAAAAAAAGGAAAACGCTCAAAAAAATCAACAACTTTCCAATTAGAGAATATCGAGAAATCACGTCAAGGAAGACATATGAATCATGTAATTACTGCATGTAGTACTCCAGAAAAGGTTATATGCATGCATTAACGAGTTAGAGAGGTTATCGGAAAAAGGTTTGGCCAAGGATGTGTTAGTCGATCGATTCAGAGGCAAGAATGCACATGTAGGGTTTCCCGCTTCCAAAAGCGCTGTGTGCAACCTTTTCCGCCAGAAAGTAGCAGCGCGCAAGCTTCTCTCACTGCAGAAATCCCCCGAGGCTGCGCGCAAGCTTCAGCCTCGTGGCGGGCAAGACGGTTCATGAAAACGATCGCGCGCGCAAGAAGCATTCAGAAAAAGTCGTGGCGCGCAGCCTGTTTACGCTGTTTTTGGTGGCGCGCAAGCTGTTCAAAATCTTCTCAGTGGGAGCAGGCACGATACTTGTTATTCAGTATTTTTTCCTTAGGTCATTGTATTTTAATTGCTTCGTCGGTTCTGTTCTACTCTGTTATTGAGAAACGAATTACTATTTTTATTCAATCGTCACTCATAAAAATTGACAAGAGAACGAGGAAACAATTATGATACACTTTGATTTACTGAAGGAAAAAATACTAAGTCCCAAACTATGTGTTTGCCACCGGAAAAGTGCTTCTGTTTGGTAGCCTAAGCCTAAAGTTCTATTCTTGAGTTCCTAGGAAATTACTGGCCTTGACTGGAAAAAGTTATATATATATATATATATATATATATATATATATATATATATATATATATATATTATATATATATATATATATATATATATATATATATATATATATATATATATATATATATATATATATATATATATATATATATATATATATATATATATATATATATATATATATATATATATATATATATATATATATATATATATATATATATATATTATAATATAATGCCCAGTTGCGTTTTGAGCAGTATGAATGACAGCGTTCGCTGATTTCCTTCGTTCATACCACTGCCCGGAAATACGATTTGAATATATTTTGACCAGTGAGCAGCCATTTGTCGGATAAGCTTATCGAGATCCAGCGCAACTGACAGGAGGGTGTGGAGCCCTCTTCTAAATATGAACTCTGGGCAATGACTTAGGGGTGCCTACAGTATGAACTGTCCAGTCGTCAAAAGTGGTCTCGGTTGATTGACGTGATAGGAAGTTAAAAGTGAATGATTGCCCCATCCATCGCGCAGAAATGCCTGCAGACGATAGTAGTAAAAGAGAGCGTGATTTGAATATGATTCAAAATCAGTCATCGAGGAGAAACGCCTCTCCGGTGAGGACAGAACTGAGTACTGGCTTATTCATGATTCAGGCGTTAAGGGTTATCCAGGGATACAGCCACTGTCTTCGTTTCGTTGAGAACCATGGAAGTTTCATAATCAACCAGCTCTCTATGAACGGTAGACACAAGGAAATGCAGAGACAGACAGGGGGTCGCACCTCATCCATTATTACAAACCAGCATATTTGCGAAACTTCTCAATGAAACCGCCAAAAGGCTAAACCATTGGGTTGTCCTCAACGCCAAGATCATGAATATCACTCTGGTTTCGCTCTAAGTTAAATTTTAAGCGAGTTGTTCAAAAAGGTCGGGATAGATGAGAAAACGCGACGTTCGGTACAGAGCTTTAGGGATCTGAACGGCTCATTCTTGTTTGAACATGAAATCATTAACAAGTTTGGTCAGCTCAGTGTTTGAACGAGCTCTGCAGTAATAGTAGATAAAGTGTGCCCGAATGAGAATGGCGGCCCACGCGGCCGGCATTCTTGGCAGGCGGCCGTCGCATGTGCCACCCTCGGACGAGTGTTCAATCTCAACGACGGCCGTCCCCTCTCCCACCGTCTGCAGAGCTGACTGATCGGTGCTGTGCTTACTGCCAGCCGGTGCCGGCCCCGTTCGTAGTCGATGGCGGTGGGGACTTTTCGCATGCTCGTATGAGAGTGGCGAACGCGACGGCCGGCTGCCAAGCACGCCGGCCGCATGGGCTGCCATTCTCATTCGGACGCACCTTAACAATGTTTTAACAAATCGTCGTAAGGCGCTATTCATACTAATCATCGCCAGAGCGTCACGCGCGTCACACGCTTGCGGAGACTATGAATACTCCAGACGACATGGCGGTGCGGAAAAAAGTGGTACCTTAAAGGCAGTGGTCGCGATCAAATATGCTTGTCTTCTTTTCTTCTCTAAATCCTTTTCTGGGTTTAGAGTAGTGGGACCTATAGGAAAAAATCGCGAAAAAACCCGCTGTTTTGGGCCAAATTTCAAGCGTGAACTTTCTTATCTTTTGATGGTGGACGAGCCCACTCCAACTGTATTTATTAAATAAATTTGCATTTATTCCTTCCTCTTCATGTCGGTGATTTTTGACTGCTCGGCATGGGACTGCAATCTTTTTGGGCAGCGCTGTGCACGTGTGCACGAACTGGCTTCTTTGGGCCCTAGAAACTCTAACTGTATCCCGTTTTTCACCGCGCTAACTTCATAGTTTTTCAGCTATTTTCGATTCAAGCTGATTTTCGTAGTTGTTTCGATAACGTTTCTCATCGTGACCACTGCCTTTAACTTTTCCAAACATGCAAATTCTGCGCACACGTCCACCATCACGGTAGCAAAGGAAAAAAGAACTCCAACGCCACGCCTGCGCGTCACACGCTGGCGTTGAGGAGTATGAATAGCGCCTCAGCAGCAATAATTTTGATTGTGTCAAAGTTGAATCAACTCGAATTGGTATAATCGAAAAGTGTACCAATCATGGTAGTTTTTCCACATTGAAGAAACCGGCGAAATTTCACTCAATGGTGCGTCGTCGCATCGTCAAGTGTGTAGTGCTTTATGATATTGTGTGCCGTGCCATGACGGTAGCGTTTCACAAGAAGCGTGAACCGAGCTATAAGAAGTGGGAAGCGCTCAACGGTCAGCGAGTGAAGCGCCGTAGAAAGCAAGCAATACTCCGTTATTGCGCGTGCGTTTTCTTGAAAGTAGCGTACCTTTCAGAATGTGCGCAGTCCTTGAAGGTGATTAGCGTAACATGGGGAGCGTGCGCCGCGTCACTCAGATCGGGATAGCGCATTGTTGAAGGGGGAAGGCGAGCGAGCTTAGTGGAGAGTGCGTAGCTCTCAACAGGAAATGTACTGCGCCAATTAGTTACGGCAGTGAGAAGCTTTCTGTTTGAAGCGTTCCCAGAGTTTCGGGCGCTATTCATACTCTTCAACGCAAGCGCGACACGCGAGTGACGCGCTGGCATGGTGTTGGAGTATGAATGGCCTGACGCCACGCCCGCTCCCCCATGGCGGCGACGGCATTTTTCATCATCTTCATGATTATTCCATCATCAATTTCATTTCGTTTTATGATATATAATTCTATTACTATCCTCTGATACCGTGATGGTGAACGCGTCTACAGAGTTTGCCTGCTTGGAAGAGTTCAGGCCCACTTTTCCCCGCTCCGCCATGGCGTCGTCGCTGGAGTATCCATAGTCTTCGCAAATGCGACACTCGCGTAGAAAGTATTCGTACTCTAACGCCACGCGCGCGTGCCGTGCTGGCGTTGAGGAGTATGAATGGCGCTTTGGAAGGTGAGTAGCGCTTGGTTACAAGCGTGCGACGCGTTTTTGCAAACGAGTAGCGCACCGTTCGCTGAATGCTGAAGAATTGAAATGATCAATCCTATGGAACATGCTCATAATAATAAGCCACGTGTTGATAACCATCATATCGAGCTACGTTGTGATACTTATCACAGTGTTAAGACGTGTCATTGTGTTTGAACAAGAATGAGCAATTTGGATCCCCGAAGCTGTATACCGTTCCTCAGAAAACGCGACCTCGCGCGCTCCCTGACCGAATCCATGCCCAATATATTCTTTCCAATATAGCCAGTCGTTCCGTTTCCCGATAGTTTCCGTAAAACGAGCGTGTTCTTCTTGACTGGAATGAATATGTAAATGAATGGAATCCTACGAGAGATATTGTAGTAGCGTTGTACTACTCAGATGAGGCAAGTTAGCGGAAATAGGTTTCGTGAATCTCCTTTGAACGTTCTCAATTCTCGTTATATAAGCTAGTTTCGGTAGACACCACAATGGAGTGCAATATTCAAGTAATGACCTAACATAGGCGACAAGCAGTTTCAATACGCATGTGACGCGTTGGGAAGACACGAAAAATAAATGTTGGTCTTTATACTAATTTAAACTACATGATGCGACTCTTTTGAATATGACTTTAGTTTTCCCTCAACTCGTTGGTAATAAGTGATTCATTATGGCATCAACTAGTTTTTCGCTAGTTTTTGTCCGTTTCGACAGCTGCAGAACTCTTTTGAATAATACCTATTCAGAATTTTCAATTCATTAAATTTTTTTCAAACTCCTCACTCTCTTGTATAAAGCATTCAGAAGAACTAGAAAATGAGCTGTACTGTGCTGACTGACTCACCTGAAAATAACGCGGAAATAAAATCTCTACAGGCCTCCAACAAAGTTTTTTTTACTCGAACGGAATAGTATTTCAGATGTACGTCAAATGTTAGGCATTATATGAGAATATCCTCTCATTCCGCCTTCTTCACTGCATCGGTTGTAAATCACATATTTCTCATAAGACAGTACGCCGCAAATTTTCCGATCTAAGTTTTCTCAAGAAATTCAGAGTTTTTATCGGTGAGACGAACCCACGGCAAGTGAAGGCGCTTCTCCGGTTTTTTGCCGAAAAATGCGTATTAAGTTCTGGACATACCATCGATCACAGGTCAAACCATAGATTGCTGTTAGCCCGACCAGTTCATAGTAATGGGTTTTGAGGTAGAATAATGCAATTTCCGATAAATTGCTGAGGCTGACTTATTAATTCATTACAATATTGTAGTTCCGTTGAAACAAAATGGAAAACGACTTCGATATGGCAATCGGTCCGCTACTCAAGGGAGTAGTGGCCCGATTGCAATGTTGAAGTCATTTAATGGTAGTGTAATGGTAACACTGTCGCGCGGAAAACGATGCGTTGCGGGTTCGAATCCTGCCCGACACCTAAGTGTCGTATTCAACTCAGCAACCTTTTGATATCGTGTGATTATATACCATGCCATGAAAAGGCATCAGGATTTCGATAACCATCAAAATTCTGCCTTGAAAAGGCCTCAGCTCAACTGGATTTAATCCAGTTGAGCTGAGGCCTTTTGAAGACAGAATTTTGGTGCTTACCAGATCATACCCGTCAATGCGTGAGTGCTGTTGTGCATACACAGTTCATGTGTAAATTAGCTGAGGAGTTGAGAGCGGGGTTGATAGTGCAATGGCAAGACTCACGTCTTGAAAGCGATGCGATGCGGATTCGATTCCAGCCTGACACCTAAGCTTTGTATTCAACTCAGCAACCCTGTGATATACTTTTCTTGAGTACTTTCCCATAGACAACAAAATTCTTCCAAACTAATAGAAGTTGATAAGCAGTAGATAAACAAAACAGCACATTTCTGAAGGTGATTCGAGTCCGATGCAGTTAGCAAAGGAAATGTTTATGGAGCATTACTGGCATTCCATAGGGACGTGTGTTATTTTCGAAAGTTTCCGTTGCATCGGAGGCTTCTAACATTGACTGACCGGCTGGATAGACTCCGTTAAGTCTCTTTGTTTTGTTATGATAGGAAGTTTTTAAGTTCTTCGGGCAGGCATCTTTCAGTGGCAGTATTGCGCCTCGCACATGAACAGTTCTACGGCAGATTGTTAGCGAGAGGTCTCAAGATTTATGCTTCGAAAGGGGTTAGCGTTCCATTCATAGCGCTCATGCTGGAAGGCTTCCATACTGGTTGATTTTGAAAAATCACGAAAAAACGAGAATTTGCGCTCTTTCGAACAAACCACTTAGAATTTCTTCCAACAATCCACGACTCATGAACCGGCGTTGCAGAAGTCATACTTTAATCAAGACTTTTCGCAATATTTGGTGGTCTAGAGGTTTTCGAAATTCACGCTTCAAAGTTGAATTATGGCCGAAATGTATGCAAGAACCTAAAGAGCTCGGGAGTGGGTGTTCCCATGCTTTTGTCCGCTACTGTATATTAAACTAGAACAATCTTTAATCTTCCTTCACAACATCCAGCTTGCGCGAAAAGCCGGACGCCCACAAATTGCTTTCATCTTGATGTTTTGAATATGAAGAAAAGACGTTATACAAGAACAAAGGCTGAATGGTTGAAAACTTGGAAGTCTACTATTGGAGCATAGTGGCGAAAATCTCAAACGCAAGAGGAAAAAAACAAATTTTGCAATGGAAAGGGATGAATAAAACTACAGAGGTGGAATGCTCGATGAACCTGGAGCTGAACCTGAATCTTGTTCGATCTAGATGCCTTCACCATTTCTTAACAAGATGTTTAAGGGCAGTGTTCACGATAAGAATCGTTTCTCTGCTTTTCCGCATCTTGAAGACAGTACAATGCTGATTCCAATGATGTTTTTGGAGCCGTACAAGATCTTCTAGGAAACGGAGTTATGGTAGCTCAAAAATTGAGCTAGGGAGGCATGATGGACGAGTTGTCCGAGGCTTGTATCTTCGGTCTTCTGCAGCCGATGTATGCGAGCTGACCTGAGTAAAGAGAGAAGTTGAGAATGAAGGGAAGAACGGGGACAATAATCGGAAACCGCCACTCGTCTCACAATCTCGAGCATTCATTTGTTCACGTCGGTGGGCGTGGAAAGTGCATCTGGGGTGTGACGAGCTGACGAGTGTCCAACTTTGGGGCCGTAGGGAACCGTTCCGAGCTCATTTTTCTAAGTTTTTTCAACGTTAGGGTCGCGCTAGGCCCGCAGCTGCCGATCTCCACCAAAAAATCGGACATGGTTTTTATCGTGGACACTGCCTTTAAAAAACACGATGCATAGGCGGCACAACGGCATTGGCGTAGCGAGCAACCACTCAACCACGAGATGGAAACTAATATTCAACTTTTTCGATTAAGGTTTACAAAGATTTACTGCAGTGCTGTATGGAAGACAGGGCACCTTTCTGTTGCTGCAAAAATCCTCATGCGGACATGGCTTTTACCTTGACTTCTTGCATGAGACTAAAATTTAGGTAAACAATGTGAACGATGAAACGCGAATCGAGTTCGCGTTTGGTGAACTCTTCTATAATTTAAGTAGTAGAGAAATTAGGATTACTCACTCGTTTGCAGTAATGGGAATTTTTTTCTTTTTTTCATACCAATATATTCATAATTTAGTAAGTACCGAGTATACCTCGTATGAGTCCAACAGTGAAGACGTCATTCACCATTTTTCTATACAATGTCACACTGGCTGATATTCTTTCTGATACCTAAGCGTCAAATGAGATACAATGTTCCCATAATTAAAAGCTGGAATAGGTGTCAATAGATCTGAAGGTTTAGTTATTGTCAAACATAGGAATATGAAAGCTATTATGTAGGTCTTGGTGTCCAGCAAAGGTTTTGACTGTCCAAATAATCCCAATGACTGCCCAGATTAATCCCAATAATTGGTAAACTGAGGAATGATTATCTCGGGCCCGACGGGTCTGAGAGAGTTCCAAAGCCAAAAAGTGATCAGAATAGCGATACACCAAATACGAGCGACTTTGTAGCGAGAGCGCGATGCCATCGGTTCCGCAATGGAGGCCTGGCCGCGGTCGGTCCCGCAACGAAAGCCGAAAGCACGTTTGAGCCGACTATCGGCCTGGTTCGGGTGACGCAGTCTTATTCATCGATCTTCGCCCCTGCCACGACTTTGCGTAGTACTCGTCTTTCCACCTATGTGCAGCTCTTCACTCCTCGAGGTGTCGTATATCGTTTCGGGCCCTTAAAACATTACTATTCTACTTGTAAAACGGTTCGCTCGCAAAGAGCATTCTCAGTGAGCAGGTCAATCGCCATATCGCGGATTACTGATCGTGATGTTTCTTCCAATGATGCTTTCCTTTCTCGTAATACTTGCTCAATGTTTCTATTCTTCCTTCCTCCAAGCTCTTTCCATTTTGTTGTTGTAGAATAAACTGATCTAATCTGTTTGTGCTCTGTCGTTCATGCAAGAGGTAGGTATATTTTTCGCCAAACTTGAATTACGCTCGGAATCTGTATTGATTAGTTTAGGTCCAAGTTGGGAGCACCATGTTGTCATTGTCGGCTATGTGGTATTATTGCCATTATGCCTCTATTGCAGAAATTGGGGTAATTAGTACACTCGGTCATGTCATTGGTAGGGAATTTGTCGGTTAATTTCCTTGGAACTGACGTCATTGTTATGTCAGGTCCGCGGTAACTGCCACCGATTCGCAACAGACTCCCTGATGATCGCTTAGTAGGCAATAACCAACAAAATGATAGCTGGAAGCATAAAAAAATTCAAAACGGTTCACTTGATGTGCCTACACGAAAACCCGCTTTGATGAGCCAGACAGAACATTTTACAAACACAGTGAAGGATTAGAGCAAAAAAAGCTGAACAAAGCGAGGACGAAAGAATTTCGTTGGCTTAAAATAGGTATTTTGAAATGAGCCAAGAAAACGGCGCCTACGCAACGCTGGCTCTCGGCACGGCATAGTCATGGGGCGCAGTATCCTCTTTTTCGTTTCCCTGCTTTCACGGGTCACTTAAAGGCACAGTCCAACCTCAGAATCGCTCTTCTGTTTCTCTGCTAATCTTGAAAACGGTCCTACACTGATTCCAATGATGTCTCTGGAATCCTACAAGACCCCCTAGGAGCGAAGTTATGGCCCCTCAAAAATTTAGCTACAAAAGTATGGTGGACGAGTTGTCCGAGGCTTGTAACTTTCTTCATTTGCAGCCGATGTATGCCAGCCGACCTGGGCAAAGAGAGAGGTTGAGAATGAAGGGAAGAACGGTGGAAGTGATCGAAAACCATCGCCTATCTCGCCACTGTTGAGCTCGAAAGATCGTAAAAGGGGCGTGCCAAAGTGGCTTCCGGGTGTGGGCGCCCCAGGGTGGCTTCCTCCTATATCTCGCTTATTCGAAGGAATTGAGAGCTCGCACTTGGCACTTGTTATATGGGGTGGCTCTACTTCACAACCATGTGGGAATCTTAGATTTCAGCCTTGAGCTTGGACTGTGCCTTTAACGTCGGCATGAATCCGGAAGAGACTTCGCGTTCACTGTTGAGAGTTGGCGCAAACTCGGTGCCATATGCTTAAATCGCTCGGTTTCTCCATTTGACGAAAAACAGAGGACCAACTGAAGTTCGAGAAATTTGAAAAGTTCAGAAAATTTCTCCATGAAGGAGTGTGAACTACTTCCACTAAACAGTTGAAGCGCATGGTCGCTTCCTTGCCACAGCAAGTTCGAGCTTACATCGAAACTGATGGGTGTCTCTTGGAAAGTTGGTTATGAGTCCTATTTTCATGTTGCGTATTATTTTAATCAGGCGACTTGATAGGTGCAAATCTATTCCCATGTGAGGTGAAAAGCCTTGAACTTTATATATGTTCTTATGATCCACCCTGTATATGTACCCTTTTTCGTGATTATCTCGAACCGTCTGCCAGATTCCATGCCTTCTACATATACGAACTTTGGAATTATATCTCGGAAACTTCACTCGACAATGGATTATCCCCCGATTACTGTATCGAATCTGAATTTTCTTCCGTCATTTCTCGAGTGAACAAATGTAGGTCGTCATAGTCGACGGCTACGAACGATTCATAAAGTACAACTCTGGACGACAAATTTCATTCTAAGGGCTGAAAACGTTGAAGTGAAGAAGGCTAGGGCAGTAGGCGGTGATTTGGCTGAATACTTTCACTGATCACAGGTCCATTTTTCGCTGCTTCTTTGGAATACGTACAGCCGGCATCGATCCTAAAGATATCTCGCGTCCCCTATTGGAGGTTGCTGCAAACTCAGTGTCTTATGCTATAAAATACTCTGACATTCGCTTGGGAGTTGCCTGGATGAAAAGTAAGAGTCGCCTCGTGACATCGAGGTAACTCCCGCCAAATCGGCTTCGGCGTAGCCTCATTACGGTGAAATTGTAGCCCCAGCTGAGAAAAAAAGTGAGGCGACTCTAGTGGCTGCCCGATGAGATGCCTTCTCGCCTCACTTTCGCCTCACATTCTTCTCACACTACGAACTCGATGGTGAAATTGTCGCCTCACATTCTTCTCACACCACGAGTTTTGTAGTGAAATTGTCGCCTCACTCACTCTCTTCTCACACTGAGAATGTCGTGAAATCATGGATTTTTCCTATAACATATGCGCATGTCGCTTCGCATTGCTCTCTCAGTAGGAAATTTATGGCAGATCATTGCTTATTGATCAAAACCATAATTCATTTAGTACAGCAGAGGTCATACGGTAGCAACAAGTGATATCGAAAGAACATCAAAATTTATAGCAATTGTTTATCTCCGACAAAATGAGAAGGCAATAATAGATCCTTATATTGCATTCGGAGCACAAATGACCACATTCAAGATCAAATAGGGAAAACTTTTTCATAGCTGTGAGCTGCATGGTCATGATAGATAACAGCTAATTCGCTAAAAACAAGAGAGGTATTGATTCCTTCAAAAACCATCTGCACAAAAAAGGAGCCTAACGCGAAGACATTCACACCACCAGTATGAGGGACCTAAAGCCAAAAAACCGCTGACGAAAAAAACCGTATGAGATTGTGCAACTAAACAAGGAAAATTAACAAGTAGAACCAAAACGCAAACGCGAAGTTCGGAACCGCGGAAATCGGGGTATGTCATGTAATTTTGCAACGCACTGCATAAATGTACGTTGCATGTCATTTAAATGTAAGTAACTTGAGACAATCAAGTAAGTTACATTCATATTACAAGTAGCTTGTTTTCTTTTTTCTGAGTAGACGTAAATTGATGGAAGAAGTCTTCTCACAATATTCTAACTCCGACACAGTTTCACATGTGCCAGAATTGAAACACAGTGGAATAAGCACCGCCCTATGCTCTCGGTCTTCTGGAATCTGAGAGTCAAATGACTGGTGACTCTAGAAAGATTAAATAATAGAAAGGCATCAACAGAACTATTGCACTTCTGTTCTGATGTCACTTGCCTAACATATACGGTGTAATCTAATAGAGTACAATGCACCTTGATTGGCGACATAGCAAAACACAAAAAGCGCTTTCATTTACAACGAATCACTTTCAAAAAGTTGTTTCATCCTTAGTACGGGAGATGAACGCAAGAGATGAATTCATTATCAGTATTGTGCTTCTATGTTGCATACATAGCACACATACACTTCATTCCGTGTTTATTCATTACATGGAGAACGAGCGTCGCTGCCACTAATCAATAACCACAGTTAGACCCTCACCAGCACAGCACACCATCATTTTCACAGTCAGTGCTAACAACGTCGCGATTCCCTCTGCCGGTTACTATGGGCAGAGCTTCAGCGTAGAAAAAACTTGATTCTAAGAGTTTTAAAACCTAAATTTTTTTGAACGTTTTTCTCAGAGCCCCTGATTCGTTGGTGAAGCTATGGTTCACGTTTTCGTTCTAGTCTGACCTATGGACCAGGCGGCTGGCCGCGCGGGGTTGGCGGCCTCACTGGAGAATGGAGTTTCGATTCGCGCGGGGTGATCTACCGTCGCAGCCCCGTCCATTCATCAGACTAAAATGATTGGGCGCACTCTACATACATATGTGATATGAATTTTTTATATTTTATGAGGAATTCTTATTGAGGTGAGGATGTGACCAACCGCATCCGGGAAGGGTTGTTCGGATTAGACTTACGAGAGTAATCCTCGAAATGCATATAGACGAGAAGTAACTTTTGTGACGAGACGCTATAGACTCCTGTTTTCGAGCTAGTATTTCTTGTAATTTCAACGAGTTGACGAGCTATTCACTCAATTCCAGAGACCAAACTGTCGAGCAGCATCAGGACGGGCTAGATGATGACGGAGGATCTTGATTTCGAAATGTAGATTTTCACACTGCTTCCACCTCTTTTAGGATAGATTCTTGTATCAATGGGATTCTAGAGAAAACGTATTTTCAGGCCTATTGTCGGAGCAGTATTACTTACTGTCTCTATTATTGGTGTCGTCATAACCGTGCTACTATTGTTAGTTTTCTATCAGTACTGGTCATTCTACCAAACGAAACCTATCTTTCTGACTTTCATTTCCTTATCAATTTCGACCCTCATTTATCTGAACTCCAATCTGACGGTCTTGGTTCCGTGTATGTTCTCTGTATGCAGCCACGTCAGAATTCGATGGCTCATGGTGTTGTTGTGCCTTCCAAATACTATCGGTTATTACACATATCATATTACTGTATTCTTCATATCGCTATGCAAATTCTTTGTGTTCTACAGCTCAGTCTGCCCAAGAATCACCAAACGAAAAACGGTCAGCACGTTTCGAGTATGGAGTCAGCATAGATAGTCTCACTCAACTTCCTTATGACTTTGACTGCTCATGAAGAAATTATCAGGAAATTATGTATGGTCGGTGGCCAAGGTTGCCTTTCTCTGCAGTTTTAGCAGCCGATCATTTGACGGACAATATCATGAAAGAACAGTTCCCATGAATCATCGCTTATCTATGGGGTCATAAGGCTTCTGGTACAACGCTCACGCCGTTGCCAACGGCAGAAAAGAGTAAAGTGACAGTATTTGAGCCCAGAAAAGAGTAAAGTGACAGTATTTGAGCCACTTTGAAGCACAAAAACATCCAGTCTATGCCTATGTATAATTTTTTTGCAGTTCCAGCCCCTTAATAAAAACTCGTCCGAACTGATTGCTGGTCTTTTTGGCTAGCCCTCATGCTTCCAACGGAATAAAAGTTCTAGTGCAGGCCGTAAGATTCTTCCCTTCGAAGTTTGGGCATTAACATCTCTATGTAGGGAAAATATTGTGGAGTTCTCCAAATTGTACAAAGGCTTCTGTTTGAGGGGCAAAGGTACAGAACTCCGCATTCGACAAAAGCATGGATTTGTATCTGCTTCCAAAAGCATGATTTTTTGTAGTGGGCACTTCAAAAAGTAAATTATTTGAGCATTCTACGTGGAGCTGAGATAATAATGTGGAAAAACTCACGACTGGAAGTAATCCTGTCTTTTAACGCAAGTTAACTACGCACCAACAACACGCCAACACCGAGTTGGGCTAGCACTGGGCCTGATTTGGGTTCCACGGATCGCATCTCCGTATTTCTTAAGACCTAAGAGGCCGCTTGTCCACACTGCGCGCCCATGCCATGAACTCGATTTTTCTTAGTTCCTTCGTAAATACAAAATCTCTTCTTATTGAAGCTGGAAGACCCGTATTGAGAGGAACTTTTATTATTGGTGGGCAGACATGAGTCACATTGATATTCTTTTATTCTGTTTCTTTCATAAGGAGAATCCCTGTTTTAATACCCTTTGAACTGATGGGCTGTGGAGGGCGTGGGCTGCGCACACTAGTAGATGTACGGCGCCCGGTCTCTTAGGTGCCGAATAGACTCCCGCCGCTGAAGGACGCGGCAGCATGCAATGGAGGAGTGTTGATCATGCGGCGCCGCACGATCGATTCTCCTTCAGAGCACGCCGCCGCGCCTTTCGGCGGCGGAACTCTATTCGGTCCCTTAAGTGTTAAAGACACAGTCCAACCTCAGAATCGAATTTCTGTTTTTTGCCTATCTTCAAGAAATTTCACGCTGATCACAATGGTGTCTCTGGAATCGCTCAGAACTCATTACTAACGGTGTTATGGTCCTTCAAAGATTCTGAATTTGAACGGCGATAAGTTCGCGGACGAGTTGTCTCGAGCCTGTTTTTTCTCCTTCTTCGCAGCCATAGTTTTGAAACATGTCCTAGTATGAAGCCAGACCGAAAACAAACGGAAGAACATAAGTTTTCAATAAAACCAATCGTGTTTCTCTTCCCTAATGGGATCGGAAGCTTGTCGGGGGGCGTCACCCATTTTTTCTCTCAAGGGGCTAGTCGACTTTTTCCTCGATTTCCCTCGTTTCATTGAGCGAATTGAGATTTCGCGCATGGCAGGGTTGCTATACACGTCGGCCGGAATATAATATCAAAAATTACCTCTGAGCTAGGACTGTGCCCTTAACCAAGCCCCAACCAGCACCTGACAGATGCAGTTCCGTGAGACCCAACTGCAGCCCGTGAGGCCGAACCAGGTGTTGACGCGTTGTTGGCTTGTGATGATTTTGCAACCAACCCAGCTGAAGGCACTTTCATAGCAGGTCGCTTCGTCTAATCGCTTCGCTGCCAACGGTTACAATTCCGTAGCGGCAACAGATCTGGCACTGAGTCGCGAAGGGTTGTAACAGTTCGCAGTTTCAGTCACGATCGCCGAGCGACTGGGGTCATTGATAGCTGGTCGAAGCGACCTGCTCAATTTCGCTAGGTTGATTCGACGTGTCGCGTCGCTTCCATGATGGAAGCGATTCGTCTAGTCGAAGCGACTAGGCCGTAATTTCTCGTCAAGATGTAGGGTATTCGGCGCCAAATTGCAGACTCCACATTCAATCTCGCGGCGTCGTCCGCATATCTCCGTCGCATTTCGCGCCAGATTGCGTCCCAACGAGCGATTCTAAGTTGCTCGACGGTTTGAAATCGCTGTACAAGCGATTTTAGATTGCCGGAGTATTGTTGGTCGCTTCGACTTCAGGTCAAAGCGACCAGCTGTGAATGGGGGTTGACACCCACGCCCATTCATGAATGCCAGCCCTAAGCCGCGAACTAACTACAGTATTGCTGCTAATACTCAGGCAAACAAGGAATCGGAGTGCCGCCGAATGCGTCAGATATGAATCGGACTGGCGTACAGCTGGTGCACCGGCAGAAAAAGCCAGCGCTGGCTTTTGACTTGCATACCGTGCGAGCGCAGGCCATCTGCCTGCGGCGTTATCAACATGTCAGTGCGCATGCAATCATGTCATTGATCAACTAATTCTTGAGCAATACCTTGAACAGAGGCAGCGAAAGCGACAGCAGGGGCGCCTAAAAAGTGCCGGAGTAGAGGCACTGAACGCAGCTGCAGGGGCACCGAAGGCAGCAGCAAGGGGGAACGACTCCGCCCATTTTGGCTGTCAGAGCCCACGTCCTCGACCGCTCCGACGGCTGTCGGACTGGGCACCGATCCCCAGTTTCCCTGAGTGTAGGAGAAAAGCGGCGCAATGGGTGGAGCTGGCAAAAAAAAGCGTCTTTTCTCTATAACTTGCTTCGGAGGGATCCAACCGAAATTTTCAAAAACCCATTCCCTTCGGTGCGACCTGTTGGTTCCGGTCATTTCAAGTAAGTCCGGAAAACTATACGACGAAACCCGCGTTTTGGGAAAAGTCGTTTCACCATGTGATAAGGTGTAAATTAGCGCGCGCTGATTAGCGGAGAAAAACCACCGCGCGCAAATTTTTTACGTTGTCGCGTGATAAAACAACTTCTTTCGAAAAGGGATTTCCACGTAGATTTCTCGAAAGTTGTTTTTTCTTTTTGATACGGTTGGAACTCATGGGCCGCGCTGAAGAGGACGGTTTTTCTTTTAAAACTTAGATTGGAGCTTTTTAAAGCAAGATATGGGCAAAAAGGGCTCTTGTTGCCAACTTTGCCCTTCCTTTCCTATGTTAGCATCGCCATTGTCCAAGTATTCAGTCTTCTTCAGGTCATTACACTAGCCTTCATATGGATCATAGTAAATATAATCATCATCGTGTCCACGTTCACGGGTTTCGCCAAATATTTTGATCAACAAGTCTTCAAATTCTCCTACACACCTAATGCAGCCTGGGATCTTGCGCTTACTCTTTTGGGTGAGTTCCCTAACGTTTATCGTTCTTCTCGTTTATTTTTTTTTGGAAACTACGTATCACACTTGCTCTACATTATCCGAAGGTTCAATGATCCTCATAGAGTCGTATAAATTCCGGATAAAGAGGGAAACCCAATCAGCCCAACTGCACCAATACTCACATTGAGTTGATTCAGACGTCTGCTGGCTCATTTTTCCATGGAAAAGTTGTTCTTCGTCTCTAACCATCGCGAAGAATCACTCAGTATGCAAAAATAGGTCTTCAATACTGTGCATAGAAGTGGTGCGCTGGATGACAGTAGTTGAAAAATAAAATCACTGCGAGGAAAACCACAAGCCAAGCGACGTTATTTATTTAAGCCAAGCGACGTTATTTATTTACCGTTTCTATACCTCGACTACACTGTAAGCCTCGGTGTGAATTTTTGAAAGGGTAAGGTATTTAAGCCAAAGACGAGTTTCCCAGAATATAACCCCCAAGAGCCTTGATACATAATAATACTGAGCCATGCGTTTTTGTTTATGATTGTATTTAAACATATTAGAAACGCAATGAAAAACTGGACTTACAACTCTTTGTTGCATTGCGAACTTTCACAAGGATTTGTCTCGAATGCGTGACTCACATTTCGTGTTCTAACACTGTTCTTTTTATCTGAAATTGTCCGAATCTGACTCAAAAAAATGGAATCTGTCCGTATAGGTCCATTATCCTAAATTCCGACAGGGAATTCCAAACCATTTTCCGGAAACTTTGAGAATGCATTATCCGAATCAATCCATTATCCGGAGTCTTTGGATAACAAGTATAGAAAGCGGCTGAAGCTTCGTTCATAGCTACTAATCAGGTTGCTGAAACGCTGGCGCACAACGCTCAATGCTTACTTACACTCCATACTCAGCCCGCACGATGCTCGCAAAACAACCAAATTGGACTACGGCTACAGGTCGCCCATTGCCTGAGTGCTTCGTTAGAAGGAGCTTGGCGAGAACAAAATAAACTAGCTTTTTCCACTCCCTCTCTCTCTCTCCTCTCTCTCTCTCTGCGTACACGTATGCCCTGTAATCATACACAGTGTGCACGCTGTTTGCAGCAGTTACTCGATCACTCATTGAACTAGTCTCACTAAGCAGTCATGACGAATGAAAAAATGAAATTTTCCATGTATGGGGTGTTCGTAAGGTGTCATACATTTCAAACTTCTCTGGTAGCTAGAGGTTAAGCTGGCTACCTTTCACCATAAAAGTTGTAATAAAAGGCTTCATCTTCAGTTTTGAGGAGCATGTAGCTCAGCGACCCGCTAATGTAGAGTTCTGCAATGCAGAGCTGTTTATGGAAGCCTCACATTTGATGTTAATCTGTTGGCCGTTCTGTTTATGAGTATAAAACTTTCGTACTGCAGGTCAAATACCTATCGTATTAACTGTTTGCACATCGGTTCTTGTATTTTATCGGATTTTTATGCTAAGAAAGCTCACGCGAAACCGAAATAGCAGCAGGGAAGTGTCAACGGTGAGTTTGTGAAATTTCAATTGCCGAATTATACTGACCGCTTTGAGTATGCAAAGTTTGGCTAAATTGAGATGAGTTTTTTGAGAACATTGGGGAGCAGCTACAGTGCGTTCAGAAATGATAGGCTCACCCTTGGAAATCAAGGTTTTCAAAACGCTTCACAGTTTGGCGATCCATACTGTTTACCATTGGATTCAGCAGTGCACAAAACCTGTGCTTACTCAATCTTTTGAATACTCCACGATTTCGGACAATTTGATGGTAAATTTTTGGTTTTTTCACCGTTCAGAATTGATAGGCTCACCATCCGAAAACAAATATTTATTGAACAAAACGTGAACAAACAATAAAATCTAGTATGATATTGGTGCACCACTGTTAGCAATGACCTCGAAAATTCTCTTATGCATAGAGAGGATCAAATTTGAGATGACATTCTTATCAAGGTTGGTCCAGGCTTCGAGAACAGCAGCTTTAAGCTCATCTACAGCGCCATACTGCTTGTTGTTCGCATAAACCTGGCGCACAATTATGCCCCAGATATTCTATAGGGGGTTGCAATCAGGGGTGCACGCGGGCCTTTTCATCACCCGAGTTCGCTGCTGCTCCAACCAGGATTTTGTAGACCGCGACGCGCGCGCTGTAGCGTTATCCTGCTGGAAAGTGAAGTGCTGACCTGGTATTCCAGAAAAGAACGGCAGTAGATGTGTCCTCGAGAGTTTCCTGGTATTCCTCCGAGTTCATCCGATAAGAAGTGAAGGCCATCTCCAGAACACCTTCGCTGCAAAATGCTCCCCAACACATCAGCGAGCCGCCACCGAAATCCCTCCTGCTAGAGATCAACGGATCCTTGCGGAGATCCCTCCTTTAGTACCGAGCTACATCAGAACCATCAAGATTAAATTTTGCTCGTCGGAGAAAATAACCTGAACAATTTTAAGTTCATTTTTCAAGTTTTATTGGCTTATGCGAGATCGCCTTACCTTTGTCCAGTCGGTTGCCAAATTCTTTCCTGCAAATTCCAGTCGAGCTTTTTTTTATAGTTGGCGGACGTTGACGGGGCCTCTTTCATAACTAGGCGGACGATGTTTTCATTACGGCTCAAGGTGTTCCAGACAGTTGTTTTCGAAACATCAAGCGATAATTCAGACCTGACTTGATTCAGCAACAGCGTGCTGTTGGAATATAGGCGACTGATCCTTCGGGCATCCTATCTGGTGACCTTCTTAGGGCGTCCGGTACACATTCCCTCTCCATAAGAAGCCGGGTCTCTGAGAAACTGCCCAACAGTGTTGCGAACGTCCGATTTGGGCCGCTATTCTTCGCTGCCACAGTCCAACAGAGTCGAGGGCACGAATCTGGGCTTGTTCAGAAGTAGTAAGAGCAGTACCACGTCGCATACTAGCAACAACGATGTACGATGTACCCACGTCAATGATATATAATGGACTTGTAATGAGAAATTTTTCGAAGTAAGGAATTGAATTTTACAGGGTGAGCCTATCATTTGTGAACTGTGAAAAGGCCGAAAATTTATCTTGAAATTGTTCAAAATCATTAAGTATTTATAAGATTGAGTATGCACAAGTTTTTTGCTCTGCTTAATTCAATAATGAACAGTATGGACCGCCAAACTGTAAAACGTTTTGAAAACTTCAGTTTTCAAGTGTGAGCCTATCATTTCTGAACAAACTCTATGCCTCACTTCGCAATAGGGTTTGTCACATGCGGGTCATTCTTGCCAATGACGAAAATTCCATTTCTTACAGTAATTAAGATATTGATAAACTTCGCGTTTGCTGTAGTCAAGTTTAATTTATTACAGTTTTTTCAATTCATCGTAGTAGCGGCATTCGAGTGGACAAGCTCTTTCTGCTTCTTCTTCCTACCAGAGATTGTACACTGGTAAGAGCTATAAGATCAAACTGCTTTCTCAGTTTTCTCTGCAGTTCGGTGATCGCTCATACCTTTTGCCGCGTCAAGGATTTGTCCGGCGACGCTCCAATCGGTATGCAGTCCATGTCATTCAATTAAGAGGGCATGCGACTGCCTGATGGGCAAAGTGGCCCGAAAAAGGTGATCATGGCAATTGCTAATGATTGCGAGGTACATAGCTGACTGCGGTTTCCCATTCAAGTCACACAGGCGACACTCGCGTGGTAAGTGCTAAGGTCCAGTACGCAAAATAGGCGCCGCGCCGTTTTGACCGCATCAAAAACTCCAGTGATTCAGCATAACTCTTGTTAAGGCACGATGACATCGTTCTGTGATAGCTTCGTTTTCCTTCCAAATTCCATCGCCACGGGGCAGAATTAGGAAGATGCTTTCGCATAAACCAGTTTCGAGAGTGGGTGGTATATGCGGTAGGTATACTTACAACTTTCAATCTGAAACCTGTTCCGCTCAAACAAAGGTCTTTTTTTCGGAAGCGCATAGAATGGTTAGTAGGTCAGTAAACAGCGGCTTATAGAGCCACAAAACAGAGATCAGAAAACAGAAAATTTTCAGAAAAAAGAGATCGCATTTTAATTTTTTCAGTGAGAAGAGAATGTGTTTCTGAACACCTTTATCATACCGGTAGTGTAATATCTACTTAACTGCACAAATCGCCTATAGTAGCAATGACGCGCCAATGATGGATACAGCATCATTAAAGCCTGCGACCTTGTTGTCCGCGAAATAGCCGAGAAATATCTGAGCAAACATCGGTAGTTGAACCGACCGCGGTATTGACATCCGAATCCGCCTCGTATACTTTCCTTGAAGAGCATTCATTGGCGCAGACATCGGGTTCAACCCCTCGCTGTCAGCAGTTGCTGCTGCTAACAACTAACTACAGCAGCTGAACAGCTGCTGACAAGGAGGGATTGAATACGATCTCTACCCTGGGATGCTACCCTTATAGTCCCGGAGTGCCACCCTTCGACTGCGCGAGCAAGGTTCGCGATAAAAATGATTGTTGAATTTTCCTTATAAGAATGCAGTCTGGTCATCACAAAAGTGAAAATAAGTGAGGAGTTGCATACCCACCTAGCAGGATTTTTATAAATGCCTGTTTCCGGCTTCTATTTTGCTGCTAAAGCAGTTAGTAGACTTTCGGTGTTCAGCAACTACTTTAAATGCAAAATAAAAGACAACAAAAAAAGCAATTGTAGAAATCTATATGAAGGAGGGACCGGCTGAGACCCAGGAATAACTTGTTTCTGAGCGTTTTTTTCTCCGACTTTTCACTTATTTTCACTTTTGTGGTGACTAGACCTACCTTATTATGGAAATACAACAATGAAGTTTTTTATCGCGAGCCCTGCCCTTGAAAGCAATCCCATCATTGAGCACAACATATTACCTCGTAAAGGACTAAATAAGCTACACCTTCACAGAGCTGGATTTCATTGATTTTTTCTGTATTTCGCAAATTTTTCAGAAAACAGGAACAGAAAGCCGAAAGTTGCCAGAAAACAGAAATTTCCGCACACCCCTGCACAGCATTATTCCACTATTACCTGCCGTTAGCCATAAAGGAATGAAAACATTTGAAAAGGTGGTTAGCTCCGAACCCCTCTATGGGTACAACAGAATCGAGAGCAGAGTTTGCCCCATTGGGTAATTAGTTAAGACGCAGGAAATCGTCAGTGTCTATCAAGTAGGAAGCTGCGCTCAGCAATCGGGCGCGTAGTCATTTGGTCAATCACCATCCTCTCCTCGTTTTCCCGCGTGCAATTCTTCCCGCCAGGTAGCGTCGCGGCTTCCCCCATCCAGCGATAGACATTAATTCGATACGGACTCCACTATTGACTCTGAGGTACGCAACGGTAATACAGGCCATCTAACTATTTCATGCACCTGAATTTGGATAGGATTGAGCTAATAGGAACTCAAGGCGCGAGCGATTCTGCTCCCTCCGTCTGTCATGCTCTCTCTCTCTCACTGTCTCTGACCGCCGCTCTGCACCAAGACGCGTAGAAACCATGGGAATTTTGCGGTTTTACAGCATTTAACAGGAAATGAGAATGAAGTCGGAACATAGCCATGCAACGGTCCATTTTACGAACCTTCGTAGCAGCCCCACTTTCGCGTGGAGACGTCCCTCGTCAACGTCGGACGAAGGCTGGAATGCGCCGTCCTCCTCCGTCCCTAACGATCCTGCGTCGTCCTTTCCCGTCCCTCTCTGGCATTCCTTGGGACTTGCCTCGATGAAAAGTAAGAGTCGCCTCGTGACATCGAGGCAACTCCCGCCAAATCGGCTCCGGCGTAGCCTCATTACGGTGAAATTTCAGCCCCAGTTGGGAAAAAAAGTGAGGCGACTCTAGTGACAGCCCGATAAGATGCCTTTTCGCCTCACTCTAGCCTCACTCTCGCCTCACATTTTTCTCACACTACGAAGATATTCCGCCAGAAAAATGTGAGGAAGCTTTCGAATCTCCAAGAATCTGGTAGAATTTTTGCTGAGGATGCGAAGTTACAACGCAAACAACTGTACGAAATTAATCACACGAATATAAGATTAGAAAGGAAAAGAGAAAGGTGAGAACGGAAAACTAGGGTTGTGAACGTAGAATTATTAGAAAGCTGTCATAGTAAAATTGGCGCCGTATTTGTTTTTTGTTCGGGAGCGGCGTCCGAAGAAAAGTCGCGAGCTGAGGTAACTTTTTCCTGGGAGTCGCCCCACATTTTCACCTCTTTTTTCGACCACGGCTTCGGCGCACCGTGGGGAAAATGTAGAGCACCCGAAAAAAAGTTGGCGTTGCCGGCCCCGCCCTATGAGGCAATTCCCAAGCGAATGTCAGAGCTAGTAATACTTGTACGCCTATCGATTAGGCTGGCTCACTCGAGAGCACTGCGGACGGCATAGTCCGGCCACAACGGGGAATTTACCACCTCGCTAAGCATACGTATGAACCGGGACGGGACAGGCGGGATCAGACATGGGGGAAGGGGTGTCCGACCTGAATGGGAAATGCGTTGGATACGTATCGACCGGACTGACTACAACCTATTGGCCAACTAGGATGGTACCTCGGACGCGGACCTCTCGCGCCCACGTTCAGTCTGCAGAAAATCGAGATTGAATTCAAACCCGATATTCCTTCTTCTGAGTCATTCACGACATAGCTGTGTCCCTTCATTTCGAAAGTCAGAATGTTTGCCACAGGATCAGTTCTATCTAATCTTCTCTTTTTGATTTTCATAGTTTATTTTCTCCAAGTTGTAATCTCAATCTTAGCACCTACCGGTCCGCTCAGCTATTTGTCAACCCCCCATACCTGCCGCAGTGCTCGGAAAATTTTTTCCTTCGCACATTCGAACTAGGGCAAATATATGTGTGAACATATATTTTCCATACATACTTCATATTGATATTCGCTTCAGGGATGCGGTGACGATATCAACTATTATAAATATGTCGGGCACTTTATCAGTGGTCTCAAATTCAATTGTGATGGTTGTGTTTAACGCCAGCGTACGTTTCACTGTTTCAGTTATTGAACTTGCAAAAATAATGGTTCTTAACGAAGCCGTTGTCCAAGGCACTGTAAAATCCTGCGACGGTTGACATAGTCACTACTACTTCATTCGAAAGGAGCATACGGCATTACTGCTCCTGGAAAACCATGTCACTGTATTTTCAGCTGTGCTTTTTCTCCGGTATCTTGAGCCCAAAAAGGTATACGTCAAAAAAGCAATATTGCCCTCAGGATAATGGCAGAAGGAACGGGTATTGGCGTCCCTTAATTTTCGAAGAAAGTTTTCTAATCTAAGAAAAAACTTTTTTTGAAAAAATCGGTTTGAGGGATGAAATGATTGCCGAGGTTTGAGGTTGAACAGAAAAGTTTGAGGTAAAGTTTTTGTGTTACTTACAGCATAGGAATACAGCATGCTGCTGAGCAGCGCTGCCTATGAAAGGGCTTTTGGAGTGGCCATCACGAACGCAGTGCAACTTTTAAGCATTGATTTCTCGCGAGAATGCGGAATTTGACCATTATAGCTGCTTTCCGATACTCAAAACGGAGTTGAGTAAAAGGTATTAAAAGAGGAGGCTAAAGACAGGAAAACGTGTTCCCACTATCCTTCAGACCTAGTCCTATGAGCGGGATTGTATTTTTGTAATATGTAGTGTTCTTGAAATAATCTCAACTCTTTTTTCATATCTGAAAGGAGTTCAGAATTTTTCGACAACGCTAAGAAAATCTCTGGAGAGAAAGCCTATGACCAAGTTCAACTGACTCATCATTTTTTCACTCGTTATTGATTCGTCTTGACCCTCCATTCATTAATTCACGATTTCTATCAGCCTAACTTGTTCCCTAAACGTTGTATAGGGCCTAGAGTGTAACACACCATAAAATATTCCAGTTTTCCTCGGCTGCGAATTATAGGCGGGTTAGTAATCTCAAAATTCTTATTAGAATGATTTAGACGGAGCTCTTTCTATCATTAATCATCGATGACTTAATTTAGGTTAAGCGCCATATGATGAAGATTGTCAAACCTCGAAAAAGCAACGGGTCCTCGGTTGTGACGGTATCGAGGGGAGAAATCAACTTGTCTCAGAAGACAGGTTTCGTCTTCAAGCGTCGATTCTTGAAATAAACACCATGCTCTCTACCCTCCAATGATTGTCAAGGTGCCCTACTTGTTAAGTCGACTATTGTAAATGACAATGGGTATTGATTGTTGATGTGTAGGATAAACTTTACTTTTCTTGCTTCTGTGTGTTCTATAACTAGTTTATTAGTGGCTGTGCACGTCACAGAACGTTGACCAGACAAAACAAGAAACTCGATTTTCTTTGGGCTGCATTGTGCACCTGTGCACGAACTAGCATCTTTGTGTCTTAACAACTCTACTTTTAACTTATTTTTCGCTGTTCAACCTTCGTACTTATTCAGCTGTTTTCAAACAAATCAGGGGTGGTAGTAATTGGGGGTGTTGAACGCGAATTAACCAGGCGTTAAATTCGCGTTAAACGCGAGTTTAACCACGACAGAATCTGAGCAGGACTCCTTATAGTTGGGAGAGAATTCACTCTAGTTTTACCCTAACATTTCTCAGTGGTAGGCATTTGTGACACTTTCAATCAAAACGCCTCGAAAAAGCGACAATTGTAACCTTTGTTACGAAAAATAGCGCTTTCAAAACGTTTTCAGGGCTGTTTTTTCTCTAAAATTCCGACATGTGGCATCCTCGCGGTAAGTTCGCGTTTAACATACTCTCGCAGACAGCACGGAAATAGTGCTGAAATGCGAGAGGAACTGGTGGTTAACGAAAAACTCCTCGCGAGAAGTTTTTGGGTGCGGTTAGCAAGATTTGTTTGAACAGTTTTGATCATCTACACTGAGGGCAAGAACGAGTTTAATTAATGCAGAGGGTTAAGGAAGTTTGATAGCACTGTTAGCCATTTTGATTCAGGACGTCAGCCTATCTTTAAAACTGAAAGGTGTTTAAAGGGATAGTCTTTTAAAGGCTTTCGCCAGGGAAACGGGCGATGAGGGATCAAAAACAAAGCAGGGAGCATTGCTGAAACACGTTGGCCGTCTTCTTTGGTGGCAGTAATCAATCCCTCCCAATCAGCTGTTAATTTTTTGGCGAGCGCCGACACTTCTCCCGCTTTTGTTTATTTTCTTCCGAAATTCTTTCGCTTCGCTATTATCAGGTTAGTTTCATTTTCATTATTCATTGCATAGCACAGGCTATGAGGAGTATGTAGTAAATTATTTGCTCACTCGCGTTTCGAACAGGTTTCCACAATTTTTTTAGTGCAAAAAAGTGAAAATTTCCCAAGCCACTGATTTTCAAGTGATTTGATGCTTTAGTAATGTTTAATCAGCATTAGTTGGGGCGTATCGGGCGAGTTCTGTGGGAAAGAAATGCGAACTTGTTTTCGAAACCAACTGTATTTATTCTCTTTTTTCTGCAAGATTCGAATACTCCTCTTTCATTGCCAGATCAAAGCCATCGTGGCCTCCTATTTTTTTTAGAGTCCGCGACGCTGTTTCTTTGGTGCATTGGTAGAGCCACTCGAAGTGTTTCAAATTCTTATCTTCAAATATGTGTACAAAATCTTTTCCTTGCATGATGCGCATATGAGGGTGTAACAGTGTTTCTATATATATTCAGCACTAGCTGCGGGCGGGGGATTAGTTTCATTTTGAGAAGACGGCAAACACTTCACAAATTCAGCTGCACCAATGACCGAAACCACACAATGACCCCAATCTCGGACGCCAGACTTCAGTAGCACGCATCCAAAAAAACACTAATTCTTTTCCAAGAACGAAAATAGACTATCTAGTTTATCATCATTCTTATAAGTTTCTAACTATCCATTTCAGTTGAATACAGGACATTCTTTGAATTTATGCATTACTCGACGAGTTTCGGAATGTCTTTTTCGCACCTAGCGTTACCTTCCCAAGAACACCTTGTAAATAATTCATCCAGAAAATTTCAATTTATCAATCGCTCGAAATTTCCTTTGGAGAATTTTTTTGTTTTTCAAAAAACTTTTGTTTGAAATTTAAAAAAAAAAGTTTACAAAGTAACTAGAAATGCAATCTTTTGTCAGATCACACGCATTTGATTGGTTGAGGCTAATGATTAACCTAACATGTCTTTTCGAGAGTGGTCCTGAAAACTCACGGAGCTCATAAAAAATTACGAGAATTAGGATTTCCAAGGAAAATTTCAAAAATTGCGTTCTGATCGTGTTTCGAACAAGCGAAATATTACGAAGTTCCCTTTGAATGCTCTTCCTAATGAATAAAATAAATAGCCATTGCTTGTATAATCTTTCCGATCCCTCGTCTTTCCACTGTAAACGTCGTTCGTGTCCAAGTGAAGAAAATACTTATGCGGACTAAGGTCACTCATAATGTATGTGTAAGCAGAGGGCAGCTTTCGTTAAACCGGCAACAAACCGTGGCACCTATGTAGCGGTCCGTAGCCGGCCAGGAGGTGGCGGTTTTCTCGCGTTAATTTGGCGGCTCTACTGCATTTATCTCGCGGTATATTGGCGGCTTGGAGGTGGCGGTTTATTCGCGTTTAACACCCCATTTACTACCACCCCAGATTTTCGCTCTTTCCTTGACAACTTTTTCCATCGTGAGCAATACCTTGAAAACCCTATCAAAGACATAGCGTCTTCACTAGACTCAACAGCAATGGAAAGAAGTCGTTTTCTCGGCTGAATCTACGTCTTCTTTGTTTGGAGCACCAGACAAAGCTGAAAAAAGATTTCTCTACCAATGCTGCTCAGTCTATCGCGGATGGTCCGTCACCCTAAATGAATAGCTACCCTCTGGCTCCGGGCCTGATTTACTGTGTGCAATTGCGGACTTGCGTCGTAAGGGGGCGACGCATCGCTTTCGTATAATCAAAGAACTAGGAATACCTTGAAAATGTAGAAAAACACGCACGCGAACAGCTGATGAGGGACGGGCGCGGAAGCTCGTACGAAAGCGCCCTCACAACGCAAGTGCGCAATTACACACACTAAATCAGGCCCGGAACCAGAGGATAGTTTTGCCTTTCGATGTCGCGCGCACATCAATGAACCTGTGAGCCGAAGACGTCTGTGGAGTAGGAAGCGCGAAGCGAACGCTTTACAGTATTGACCCCGGCCTGAGAGACCTCCTTGTGTAGTGTACATTAGAATAAACCCAAAAAATCACCTGCGTTGATGAAAATCTTTGAGTTTCTGTTGCGTGTTCTGAGCTGTGAGTCTCGGAATGTCGCGAAATGTGCGTGTTGTGATACTGAACGAAAAATACCGTGCGGGGCATATTGCCACACTAGCCTGATTCAAGTGTTGGTTGCAGTTCGGAGTGGTTTAAATCAATTGAAACCAAGATGGGCAAGGGAGGAAAACATCGGGGGAGTCGGCGCGTTTCATGATTGCTGTACGAGTGCTGGAGATAATCAATAAATGGGATCTCAACGGGGTTTCGGCTGCCCCACCCTCCCAGGTAGGGTTTGCGAGGGAAAGATTTTTCAGTGCTAGCCTAACCCCCTTTCAGCCCTCGCGCCGCTATCATCAAACGCGCCGACGCTTCAAACCCTGCCTAACCCCAACCTAACCCGCCGCGTACATGCATGCCGCCCCGGGTGTGGTCTGATCTCACTGTTAGTCAAAATTCTGTATGAAGAAATTATACCGAACAGTCCCCTTGTCAGAGTAAGTAGATTACAAACGAGGTTGAAACTCTTGTTTGATCGCCCGAAAACTCTTCGATTACCGAGTAAGTACACTAAGAACTCTCATTCACATTTCACTGCGACATTCGCGACCATTACCACCCCAATTTATGGCTTTTCAAAAGAAACGTGAAGGTTCTGATGGAATTTCCGCAGCGAATCAATAAAATAGGCGTCGCTGCCACGATAGATTCTGCATATGCACCAGCACACACGTCATTTTACGGCTATTTAGGCACGGCATTTGGAGTTCACTTGTTGTGATACCATGCAGTGCTAATTTTTATCTCACAATGTCTTCCTCGAGCTTTCGGCCTCAATAGGTGTGCAGCGTCAACCTTCAGAATTTTTCAAATGGCTTGTATTGTGATCTCCAACAGACTTCGAAGAACAGGTCATGGTAGACCCATTACGAAACCTCAGAAAATAGATCTCCAATCACTGTGTCACAGACTTCTACTTCCAAAAGAGCGAACAATCATTCAAAATACAAAAATCACCAAGATTGTGTCGAAAACAGCGGAGAAAGTGAACGAGTTCGAGAAGAGACTAAAATTCGCAGATCGTGAATGTTGACCATTATGAGCATACATTGTTATATCGGGATTTTGTCCTGAAATATCATGTTGAAAGATGAATCTGATAGCCACAAGAGGAGCAAGGACTCTGGAAAAAACCCGATTTCGAGAGATTTCTGTCTGATACTGTATTTGAACGGCACGTGATATCCCTTAAGCTTAGCATAATGAGGGCAAACTAATAAAAGCGTGTTGAAAAAGCGTCTAATAGTGATGAGGATGACTGAGCCCCGCGTACGTTATTATTGAATTAGTTGACATTCTGTATTATACAAGAGTTCTATTGCGAATAGAGGACAATTGTCAAACCAAATCCCATTTCCAGTTATTCCCCTTCTCCGTACTGTCGGTTGTTTTCAGGATATTACAGCTATCAAGGTTGATAAACCTACTACGGGTTGTAGTCTCAGTTCACTCAAATGGAATAGTTGTCCCGTCTCCCGCGGGAAGAATTCAACTCGAGATCACTGTGCTTAGAAGAAATATCCTCATGTTTGAAAATGTAAGAGACGAGTCAACCCTTCCATTTTTCTGAACTGAGACCACATCCAACCAACTACATATCAGCGGTGGCTTCAGGCTGACATCGACGCCGAAAAACGCAACAGTTCTCCATGGAAGCTGTGTAAGTCGACAATACAAGTGTGGTCCCTTTATGCATAGTGCATACTTGTCGCGACGAGACTTTGTGTTCATCAACAATATCACCCAAAAATCCATACAGATGATAAGCAGAAGGGCTGTGCGTTGTAACGTAACGCGTTAACGTGTTCAAGCATTAACTGGTCAACGCGGTTATTTTTAGAAGCATTCACGAATAACGCTTGGAAAAAAGTCATGAAATCATATTATTTTAGATCGTTATTTGTAGTGGAATGATGGCATTGCTTGATATGGGACCTCTGATGATTTATTGATTTTTGCTGTGGCCAGGTCATGCTTTTGGAATTTTTAACAAAACGCAAAATTTACGTGTTAACGCTTTATTAGGTTACCGCGTTTTTTTCAACTTTTACTAACGATTAATGCTTAACGAAAAAAATAATTCGCACCCCTGATATGCAGTGTCAGTGAGGCACGTCACGGGGAGTAGGCACTAGCCCTTAGCGTGATAATCATATAATGGAAGAGCAAAAAGGGTCAGTAGTTCGAGCCAATCTACTTGTGAATTGCGATGCAGCTTATACATAGAATACTTACCCTCTATTTCGGGGTCACAATTAGTGTACGACATTGCGAAAGGCACGCGGCGCTTCGGGTTCGCACGAGCTCCCCGTTTTCGTCCCTCATCAGCTGATCCTGTACGCTTTTCTTTATGTGTTTTCGTTTTTCTCATTCGTCTATCCACTATTCGCGCTGTCATGGCGTAAAGATCGCAGACGTGAGTAGCACGTAAGACGTAGATGGAAAGGTTGGATTGCACAGAGAGGACGTTTGTTACGCATTTGTTTAGAGATTTCAGGCACCGAGAACTCTATAAGGAAGACCTTTACAAGGAAATCGTCTCGTACATGTTTTAAGAAAGCTTTCAAATCATGTCTGGAAACGGCCGGCGGTTACATAAACGTAGCCAAAATTTCTGGGCGGATGTGGTCAAAGAGGATTTGAAGTCGCTTGGTATCGAAGGACAGTCCGGGGGCGATCTTTAATTTCGCAAGAAATCGAATTGTGACAGATCGGTGGGTTTTGTTTGAATGGTGACTCAAGACCGTAACAAATGGGCACGGCTGACTAATAAGACGGTTCATCTCGGCGAGGATGTGGAACGATCGCGTTAGGCGGAAACCAGCCGACAGACTCAGGCAGACCGTTGTCCAGGACCTCAACGAAGCTACGTCTCCCCCCTTTGGAGATCAAAATTTTAAAAATTGTTCAAATGATTTTTATGTCCCCCTCAGGTTATGAAAAATTTTTAAACAATTTTTGTGGTCTAAAATTTCAAAAAACTATATTTCAACCTGAATCTTTACAGAAATATTGACTGCACTCCCTATCCGACTGATTAGCCTCGGGGAGTGTAGTATTGACTTGCCCTTGAGCAGCAGCATCCGTGCTGAGAAAGAAGTAACTAAAATTGTGACACAGATCGCCTCAAAATCTCATGATGGCATAACGATGAAGAAAAATGTGGACAAAGTAAAGCAGAAATCGAAAAACGCTGGATACTTGTACCTAGTTTGGGTTAAGTTTTGTCTTAATCTTGATAATGCAGTAAGCTTAAAATGGCAGGAATGATATAAAAATAACGCAATAGGCGAGCTCGAGCTGATACAAAATTTTTGTGGTGGAGGAACTCACGGTGAGGATGTCGAACGTCTCCTTTTATTGATGCCGACCTAGGTGTGGGCGAAATTCTGGCTTATGCCGAGCATTATTCGGGGACGTTTTGAACTTTCGATAACAGCTCACTAGTCATAAGGCTTCACAACATCTGGGTGTAATCCTAGTTGGATGGGGTCACTCAGGATACGAGGGAAGAATGAATGATCCACTATTAAAAATCGATGCATTCTGATGGAGTTTGTGTATACTGCCTTTATTCGGGAGTGCACAAGCCCCCCTTTTCATCCGCACTCGCTTCTACAGAATCGCACCACGGCGCCGCGCTCTGCCGTGACCCTTTCTCTTACAATCTCTCTTGCCCCATGTGGCAGGCATCGATCGACCTTCGTATGACCACCGTCCGATCGTCTGCATGACCGGCGATCATGTTCAGAGCCGGTGAGTTTTTTTATAAAATTTTCACCGTCTTCAGTTGTTAGGTATTAATTTAAATGTCATCTTGTTGGCAGAGATTAGGGTTTACTCGAAGCTTTACACAATCCTTCTCACTACCAAGAATTTGAGAAAACATTTGTTCTCTTTATTTCCCACAAAAAATCATTTTTTCTGAACATTCATTGTCTGTTTCAAATCGATGGCCCATCTATACACTACCCATTACGATAATCCTTATGCTTAAAGCAGTTATGTCCCGTTGTGTGTCTGTGTGTGTGTGTGTGTCCCGCCGATCTTGGGAATGACCGATCAGAAATGTTATGAAATGGTACCATTATGTAAGTGGGTAGGACATATTTGGGTTCCCAAAAAATCAGCTTAAATCATCTCTTGCGCGCCTCGGGGCAACCGACTTTGTCCGGGGAGCGCACTTTTGGCCGTGGGTCATGAAAACTTCTATGAGTCGTCTAGCGCTAGAAGGGCTAAGCAATCATCAAGGCGGTGGGTACTTAGCAGTAAGGGATGGGACGCCGTACAGAATCGCTAGGGTTCGCGAATATGCAGGGCGTTACCGATAGCGTGCAGGACCTCAGTGAGAGCGTGCAGGACGTTATGGAAAGTGTATGGGTCCCCAGTGGGAGTCTGCAGGACGTCGTAAAAAGCGTGCAGGACCCTATTGGGGATGTGCAGGATGTCATAGAAAGTGGGCAGGTCCCCAGTGGGAGTGTGCAGGACTCCAGTGGGATTTTTCAGGGCGTCATAGAAGGTGTGCAGGACCCCAACGGGAGTGTGCAGGACGTTATAGAAAGTGTGCAGGACCCGAATGGGAGAGTGCAGGGCGTCATAGAAAGTGTGAAGGACCCTAAGGGGAGTGTACAGGACGTCATAGAAAGTGCGTAGGTCCCCAGTGGGAGTGTGCAGGACTCCAGTGAGAGTGTGCAGGACGTCATAGAAAGTGGGCAGGTCCCCAGGGGGAGCGTGTAGTACGCCATAGAAAGTGTGCAGGACCCCAGTGGGAGTGTGCAGGGCGTCATAGAAAGTGTGCGGGACCCTAATCGGAGTGTGCAGGACGCCATAGAAGGTGTGCAGGACCCCAACGGGAGCGTGCAGGACGTCATAAAAAGTGTGCAGGACCCAAATGGGAGAGTGCAGGGCGTCATAGAAAGTGTGAAGGATCCCAGTGGGATTGTGCAAGACGGCATACAAGGTGTGCAGGAACCCAGTGGGAGTGTGCAGGGCGTCATAGAAAGTGTGAGGGACCCCAGTGGGAGTGTGCAGGGCGTCATAAAAAGCGTGCAGGACCCTAATGGGGATGTGCAGGATGTCATAGAAAGTGGGCAGGTCCCCAGTGGGAGTGTGCAGGACTTCAGTGGGATTGTGCAGGACGCCATAGAAGGTGTGCATGACCCCAACGGGAGTGTGCATGACGTCATAGAAAGTGTGCAGGACCCGAATGGGAGAGTTCAGGGCGTCATAGAAAGTGTGAAGGACCCTAAGGGGAGTGTACAGGACGTCATAGAAAGTGCGTAGGTCCCCAGTGGGAGTGTACAGGACTCCAGTGAGAGTGTGCAGGACGTCATAGAAAGTGGGCAGGTCCCCAGGGGGAGTGTGTAGGACGCCATAGAAAGTGTGTAGGACCCCAGTGGGAGTGTGCAAGGCGTCATAGAAAGTGTGCAGGACCCTAATCGGAGTGTGCAGGACGCCATAGAAGGTGTGCAGGACCCCAGTGGGAGTGTACAGGGCGTCATAGAAAGTGTGCAGGATCCCAATGGGAGTGTGCAGGGCGTCATAGAAAGTGTGCAGGACCCTAATCGGAGTATGCAGGGCGTCATAGAAAGTGAGCAGGTCCAAAGTGGGAGTGTGCAGGACGGCATAGAAGGTGTGCAGGATCCCAACGGGGTTGGAATTTGAAAAGTTGTTTTGGAAAGTTGAAGGGGTTGGAATTTTCATGCCGGTAGCAACCGACGATTTACCGCTGGCTTCTTATGTTTTGCTTTTTCATACCCCCACGCACTGCTGTAAATGTACGACACCCTGCTCTGCTCAGGAGAGTCCATACGTACAGCAACTTTCGGGTAGACGGAAGTCAGTCAACACCGTTCTAACAAACTAATCCGTCTCAGGAAGTTGGCTCACGCAAAAGTTTTTTTGAGCGAAAACTTCGCTTGGTCTCGCTAGTATTTAAATTAATATCAAAACAACTGAGGACGGGGAAAAATTTCGAAAAAAATCACCGTCTCTGAACATGATCGCCGGTAATGCGGACGATCGGAGGGTGGTCATACGAATGAAGATGCCTGCCACATGGGTCAGGAGAGATTGGATGAGAAAGGGCCAGGACTGATCGCGCCGCAGTGGTGCGATACTGTAGAAGCGAGTGCGGGTGAAAAGATGGGGGTGTGTGCACTCCCGAATGAAGACAGTATAAGAACAATCACTGATAGCACTATCAAATAGCAGATACCGGCAGAAGTCTACATTTTGACGGGAAAGAAACCTCTAATTAGGTTTGCATCGAGGCCTTCGGGTGGCTGGAACCTTTTTGTGGGTGTGTAGACCTTCACAGGTTGAAAAAAGTTTTATTCCCAACTAGTATTGCTCAAACAGCAGGGGTACGAGTGCGGGTGGGAGAGGGGTGTCACCGGTGGTGGTTTTGCGGATGCTGTACTGCGCAACAGTGCCCGGAAAACCACCGCAGGTGGCTAACGCGGGTTGGCATTGAAGCGCGATATTTTTCGGCGGCTCGCCGCATTGGTAAGTGAAACCTTTGCTCCGAAATATTCTGAATCGAGGAGTTTCCGAGCGAAATCGTGGTAGTGAGTAGAAGGTAGGAGAAAGATTGGAATTTTACCTTTAGGATGTAAAAAATGTTTTTTTGAAAAAAAATTAGCGTTGTCCAACTTCGGCCGAAGGCGCGGTTCTGGACAAAGGTCTATGACAACGGTGAAGCGTGGTTTAGGCAATTTTCGTTGGGATTTTTAGGTGATGGGAGGGGTGTTAGGTATCAGTTTGTGGGAAACTTTATAAAGAATCTGAATCTTTCTTCAGAATTTCGAAAATCTGGAATTTTATGGGGGGATGTACGTTGTCCAATTTTCGGAGTGAAGAATTTAAGTGGTAATAGGCCCGATTAATGAATGCAACTCGTCTAAAAATCTCTTTGATGTGCTGAAAATTTGAATACTGCTCAAAATATGTCTATCGCATCATTGTGTAAAGATACTCTCCTTACATATACTGTTGTGGTGCTGTAGTATTGTTCACTTTCTTTTATGTAAAACAACCACGTCCGAACCCCTCGTTCCACGACCAGTTTTTTCCACAGAAAGAGAAACACAACTGAGAACATCCCCGATTTATTAAAATTTTGACCCGCCCGAAGTTTTACTCCCCCCCCCCCTAAAAAAATCTTAATTTCGAAAAATTTTACCCCCCTGTTGTCCAGCTCGACAACGCGCGCCTGGCCCTGCCAGCCGATTGAGTGAAGTAAGTCAAGTCACCTCAGTAGTATAGCGAGGAAACGGTCGTAACTTCTAAATTTTTGGCCAATATTTCATTATATTTCGTTCGGCTACCCGCACAGACAATCCCACGCTACCAGCGGAACAGGCTCCTCACAGTTCCGGCCAGTATAGCACAATAGCAACAGCCGTTGAAAATTTGGCTCCCGTTGAAGCTCGTACGAACCCGGGGCGGCATGCACATACGCGGCGGGTTAGGTTGGGGTGATGCAGGGTTTGGAGCGTTGGCGCGTTTCATGATTGCTGTGCGAGTGCTGGAGATAATCAATAGTTGGTGTCTCAACGGAGTTTTGGCTGCCCCACCCTCCTAGGTAGGGTTTGCGAGAGAAGATTTTTCATTGCTAGCCTGACCCCGTTTCAGCACTCGCGCCGCTATCATCAAACGCGCCGACGCTCCAAACCCTGCCTAACCCCAATCTAACCCGCCGCGTACGTGCATGCCGCCCCCGATTCGTTGCATGGCCCGAGCGCGTGTGACACGCTGAATTTGGCTCCAAAGTAGAGTGTAGTGTAGTGATAGTGACAATCGATGAAATGATTTCACGTCCCGAAACAGTCTCGCGGTTTGCAGGTGTAGCGACACGGGCCAAAGCCGAAAGCTCGCTTTGAATGCTTACTTGTCCATTTTCAGTCTCATCGTTGGCTTCGCCTTCCTTGTTATATCTGTTGTCGGTGTCGTGGCTACAGTTCTGCTTCTACTGATATTCGCCCTTTTCTGGTCACACTACAGAGTGAATGCTATCTATCTAGCATTCGTTTCCATATCTATCTCGAGTCTTGTTTATCTTTCTTCAAACTTCACCGTCCTTGTGCCGTGTCTGCTCTCAAAATGCGGCTATATCGAAATTCAGTGGCTTGGTCTTATCCTGTGCCTACCTAACACTATTGGTTACTATACCTATCACACGACGCTATTTTTCATATCACTCAGTCAATTTTCCATTTTTTATCCATCTGTCATCCCGAAAATTAGCATACGTATGACGGTTAGCCTTTTTCACTTTTCTATCATACTGGGGAATCTGCAATCTTTTCAAGTATAGCTAATTTTAGTTACAACTTGGTCGGACAGTTTGCCTGAAACGTTTTGAATAAGCACCGGATCGGGAAACGGGTCCCTTCCACTTTTACCATAGTAGTGAGTCAACTTATGTACCCGCGGAAGCTCCCATCCGACTTGCTGAATCAGCATAGAGCTGACCTAATCGATGAACTCTTTCGGGACACTAGATGCTTTAGATTGAAACAAGTCATTCTGCGTGGGACTCGTTCGAATCGTCTTCTTCCTCTTCTTCTTGAGCGTTTGTCCCGCTTCCTAGCAGGCTCCGCATAGATGATTTGTTGGCGCCACTCCTCTCGATCGTGCGCCTGATCGGAATGTATACCAGCAGCCTTTGGATCGTTGTGCAACGTGTCAAGCCACCGCTGCTTTGGACATGCCTTTGGTCTACCGCCATGGACTTAAAAAAGAGCGATCTTTTGCACGGAATCGTCTTTACCACGCAGGCAATGACCACGCCATCTCAATTTTGATCCAGGGAGCTTCTCAACAATGGGGTAAACACCAAATCGCTTACGGATGTTTTCATTGGGAACGTGGTTGAGGCGCGTGATACCGGCGCTTCATCGCAGCATTTTCGTTTCCATGACGCTCAGACGTCTTTCTCTCTCAATGGTCGCTGGCCAGCACTCAGTTCCATAGAGTGCTAAGGGTCGTATTAGAGACCTGTACACTTTGGACTTCAGGTGATGAGGAATCTACTTATCGCACAAGACACAGGTTGTTGAGCGCCACTTGGACGAAGCAGTTTAGATACGGATAGTTACCTCATGAGCAATGCCGCCGTCAGCAGTTATTGTCGATCCGAGATACTTGAAAGCGTACGCTCGCGCTAGATTCGTGCCATTTATACTTATAAAGTCTGACTCATCTGCGTCGGTTACCAAATATATGGTCTTCCTAACGTTGAGTCGAAGGCCGAACTGAGCAAGACGGTCGTTCGAGACCTGTGCTTGTTGCTCGAGATCACTTCTGTTCTCCGACACCAGATTAAAATCATCCGCAAACAAAAACGTCCACAGTGCCGGCTTCTGCGGGTTTTTCGTGACTGCATCCATGACCGTGCCAGCGGCAGCTCGTACGCGGCTCCTTGGGTCTCTTTAGAAAATTCGCGTCCACTCAATGAGTTCTTACTCGCAAAACATACCAGATAACCTCATGCGGAACACTATCGAAAGCATTCTCCAAATCGGTGAGAGCAAAATTAAGCGGTTTCTTCTTCCCACGATGCTTCCCAGCCAAGAGTCTTGCGGCGTGTATGGCATCGGTAGTGCCACACGAGGAAACAAATCCACGCTAGGACTCCTTCGAGTACCCTCTCTATACTTAAGGGAAAAAGACGGAACATTAACTGCTCTTCGTGGTGTTTCTCGTTCAATTTTTGAGCTCTGGCCATAGTTATACTGCATCGGCTGAATATAAGCGTTCCGCGATGACATTGCCGCAGCTCCCCGCATCGATACCATGCATACTAATGCATCGTCTCTTCATTCATTCTGGTCAAGTAGCTGACGAATGTGCGACAGCCCTTGCAACACTCGCGACGCTGCGGTCATTGCGTGATTTCTCCCAGACGAAAGGAGGGTCGCCGCGCTCATGTCCGTTTGCTCAACTAGAATTATCAAGACGACAATATGTAATTTATCTTGTCGGCTTTCACACAGATACCTGTTTCGAAAATTGTAGGGTTACACTCATCGAACTTGTTTTTCACGTTGTTGCGCTAGCTAAACTTGTTTTTCAGGTTGTTGCGCTAGCTCTTATATGGATCGCCGTGAACGCTACCGTGATTTCCTCCTCGTTCACAGGCTTCGCCAAATTTTTTAATCGGGATCTTTTCGCGTTCGACTACCTGGATCATGACGCCTGGGCACTCACATTCGCCCTTCTCGGTATATTTTTTGGTTTTTAGAAACAGAAAAATTGGCCTGATTGACAATGACAGCTAGTGTTATTTGTGTGGCTGACTAGCGGCGCGGACATTGTATGCGTATACTCGTACATAGCGGGATGCGATAGACCCAGGGTCAGGCAAAGCGTTGATCCAAATGGTCCGGAAAAACGACTCTCTCACCTGACAGTCAAATGTTTTATGCACGAAGAACGACTTCTCTAGGAATGGTGTATGAACCGCTAGACTTTCTGTTATTCACTCTGTTACCCGTTTTTATGTACATGTCTGAAACCGGTTTTGGACTGCTCTCATTTCGGGTATTGTTTTTATTTTGAAGGCCTCACCATGCTGAACTCCTCAAATAACATTTCATTAGCTGCCGACCTAAGGAAAGCTCAGTCAGGTGGATATCCGATATACACCTTGGAAACCATAATGTTTCCGTTTTCTTTGATGTACCCCATCGGTCCGGACGCGTTTTCGGACCAATGCGGGACGGTCGCATTTTCATATGAGCACATCTTCTCAATTCACATGTTCTGGCATCTGTGTACTGAATCCACTGACGCACAAGGTCATGTATCTGAAACACACTTCCGATTTTCTCATTCTCCGGGAGGATTAGGTAGATGAGTTTCATCCTGGAATTTTTTTTTCATCACATACTCTGTAGCGACATGCTAAACTCATCCCGGCAGGATCTTTGGCTAGAGTCAGAGTGTGTGCTAAATAGTATCTATCCTAATCCCGTTTCGACAGAATAGTTGCGAAGATCACCGCCATGATTTTCGGACCGTACTACCCCTGAATATTTTGCATGGTCGATCAGAAAGTTCTGAAGAGTTCAAATATTTTCAGCCTTCAGATGCGAAATCAAACACTACAGTTTTCCAAAAATACATTTGTTGACAACAACACTTATGTATATGGGCCTCAAAGCGCAAAGTAAGTAACTCCGTCGTCATTACGATTAAACTGTTTCGAAAGTGCTGCGGTTTAGAATCTGTCTCCGTGTTCTCTCTGTGTCTCATTTATTGCCAGTGGATCGCATTGGAGAAAACAGTGTCTCTACGACACATAAACAGAAATTCACTGCCTCATCTGCTGCAGAAGAAATAGATTTTTGCCAATACATGAACGCGAAAGAAAAATCCGGAATTCTGGAAAAGGAACGCTACGCTTTCAAAAACTTCACTTGAAGAATTGAATCTTCGCCACTGGCATGAATTCGAATGGGTCGAGGAAAAAATGCCATCCTTCCATAAGTTTTGCAAGATTAACTATCCCTCTCCAGTCCCACGCTAGTCCGTGTACCAAGCATAGCTTCGTTGGGTGGAGCAATGTACTTCACCAACCTTCACCTCTGGGCAAGTGAAGTGGGGAACCTTCACCATTGGGAAAACCGGGGACAACCGGTGAAACGCCCCGAAAAAGAATGAAAGTGACCCAACACTCATGCAAGCCATTTTCAAGATTGGGTGGGTGTCACTGCCGGTTTTCCAATCATAACTTTTTTACCCTAGAAGGTAGCCCTTTGGTAACGGCTGTTTTCGGAATCCTCATAAAATTCTGCATCGACTAGCGTTTTCAGTTTCAAAAAATACGTTCACCTTCTACCAGCCGGTTTCAGTTTGTAAAGTGCATTTTTTTCGCCTAAAATTATCGGTTTTTCGCCCATAACTTTTTTGTGCTTGGAGATAGACCTTTGGTGAGTGAAGGTTATTTTTGAAATTTCGATGGAACTCTGCGTCGACTGGTGTTTCCAGTTTGGAAAAATATTCTCTCGATCCTTCAGCCTAATTCATTTTACGAAACATCGGTTTTTTTGCCTATAACTCTTCAACTGTTGAATGTAGGTTTTGGTTATGGTTGTTTTTGAAATCTACGTAAAATTCTGCGTCGAATGACATATCGGGTTCCTAACTCTGCTTGCTCCATAATCCAGCCAGGTCGGTGGAGCCGAGCTCCATAGTTATCTCCATAAGGTGCTCTCGCCTCTATAGTGTAAGTAAGAGAAGCAGAGTTCACCTGGAGCCAACAACGGGGCTCGGATCCTTCGACCTGGCTGGCTTATGGAGCAAGCAAAGTTAGGAACCCGATATATCATTTGACGCAGAATTTTACGTAGATTTCAAAAATAGCCATCACCAGTACACTATCTTCAACGGTTGAAGAGTTATAGGTGAACAGCCGGTGTTTTGTAAAATGAATTATGCTGAAGGATCGAGAAATTATTTTTCCAAACTGGAAACACTAGTCGACGCAGAATTCCATCGAGATTCCGAAAACAACCTTTACCAGAGGTCTATCTCCAAACACAAAAAAGTTATGGACGAAAACCGATACTTTTAGGCGAAAAAATGCACTTGTAAACTGAAAACGGCTGATAGAAGGGAAACGTGTCTTTCAAAACCGAAAACGCTATTTGATGCAGGATTCTATGGGGATTCCGAAAAAACCTTAAACAATGGGCTATCTTTCAAAGTAAAAAAGGTATGGACGAAAAACTGATTGCTTTTGGTGAAAGAAACGTTACTTCATAAATTGAAATCGGCTGAGAGATTGGAAACGTATTTTTCGCCATATGAAAACATTATTCGACGCAAAATTCCATGGAGACTTTGAAAACAGCTCCGTTCAAAGATTCGTCCTAAAGGACAGAAATTTTATGAGCGAAGAACGGGTAGTTTTTCAAAAATCGCTTGGAAAATTTTTTCGAAAAATTTTGACTCCAAAACAGCTCAAAGGAAATTTTTCATGACCTAGGCAGATAGTTTCATTAAGAATAGTGAATTTCAAAAGGAGGTTATCTAACGAAAAAAAATGTTTTAAAATTAATTATTAAAAAGAAAAGTATACTGAATGCAAGAAAAACAGGATTGAGAAAACGTCAAATTTTGAAGTTGCAAGTCGATTGGGAACCTTCACCGTTTTCCACACAGTGTCCTAAACAACCTTCACCTCTCGGACCGCTGTCTCCACCCCAAAGAACCTATGGTACCAAAGTGAGCTTGAACCTTGATAGGCTATAGTGTAGGGGGCTCTGATCGCACGTGTGATGAACAAAGCTTTTTGAAGACACAGGCTGAGTTAACCTACTGGTCGGCACAAAAACTGGCAACTATGGAAACTCAAGCAGGCCACTGAAACTGCACCAGATGACATTCTCACGGCAGAGCTCACTTAGGGTTTTTCGCAGCATCTCAACAGATTTCTGATTATATGACTGAATATGTTCTTAGTAAATCTTGCTCGATGCTCAACAAAACCATATACTGTGTGTTAAGATGAATATAGTGTTATGGAATCCTCAACAATTTTTCTTACATAGTTTCAGGACAGGTTCCCATTCTACTCAACGTTGTTACCTCCGTTCTCATATTTTATCGTATATTGCAACTGCGGAAACTCAATCAAAACAATCATTGCAAGAGACAAATTTCAGCGGTAAGATTCATTCTACCATAATAGATAAACGTTAACAGGTTCTCTAGGCAATGTTTCACTAGAGTTGCTAACGTGCCGCACAATTGTGTTTTCTCTCAAAATGCTACGATTGAGCGGGAATAGTTCTTACCAGAAATTACCGATTTGGAAATGGTCAGTGGTGTATATGTAGCTCAAGAATGCTGAAGCTCCAAATGGGCAGAGGGAAACAATGAGATGGAGTGATGACCCTCACTATTGGATGACTACAAGTGTGGTGAACACTCTACATCTACGAAGCGGCCAAACCTTGCGGCACGGTTCGGTACCATTGACAACCAAGCATGCCTTGCCCACTTTCCTTCGCGCTTGCTGCGCTTTCCACCTCACCTCTTGCGCCGCAGACACAAAGAAAAAGACGCTACTATCGTGCCATCGACTGACATCTCTCATATGGTAAAAAAACAACCCAAACGATTCAATTTTGTGGTTTAGACAAGTAAAGCGGAGGATGTGATGTAGCAAGTGCGATTGCCAACATATGAGCCTTTTTAACCAAATAGAAGTCCTTCTTCGGAAAGTTTAGGGATCTTCCATGTGAAATACGACAACGATTTGTCTCCGGGAATGGAAATTTTATCCACGAAATTTGATTCTTAACAAATATTTTTTAATCCTTGTAGGCTCCGCAACTCCATTTTCTTGATGTTCCCTTTTGTTGAAGCATTTTCGCCAGCGCCAAAACGTTTTTGTTTAAAAAACGAGCTAGAATTGTTCACTCCTTCTTGGTATGGCGTAGTATGTAATATCTGCGGGAAATCTTCAAGATTAGCCAATCGGTATACAGTAAGCACAGTAAGTAGTGATAAACAGTAAGTAACCAACCTGTTATCCAGTTCTTTTGTACCACCGCATTGAAAAAAGCAAAAAAAGCACAGCCTACAACGCCTTTCAGTGGATTGATTTAAAGGCAGTGTTCAAAATGATATTCGACCACGAAATTTTCACATAAAACAAAGCGTTGGCCTCTAAGTGTTAAATTAGGAAGAAACGGCGAGAATTGCACTAAATTGTCTTATTTCAATGACATTATTCTCCGGCTGGGACTAGTTGTTCGGTTGGATGAACATGTTCACGGTGGCTGTTATCGGTAAAAAAGAGACTAATCGAAAATGGAAGAATATTTGAGCGAATCAGCATTACTTAGGGTCCAAAGGAAAGAACGGAACAACACAAATTAGAAAATTGCAAAAGACGGGTTCACAAAAGCTTTAATTGTCGCAACGAACAGTTCCAGTGAGAGCAAAGAGGTGGAGCGAGGGTGAAGAATTTCGTGCCCTTCTGGGGCGTTTTTCTGGATTTCTTCATTTCAGTTCTACCCGGGGGCCTAACAATCAGTTTAGCGATCTCAAAATCGAAGATTATCGTGAACACTGCCTTTAGAGGCAGTTTTCACGATGAAAAAATCTCTAGTTTCTTCACAGAAACAAGAGCTTCGGGCCTTACCGATAAAAACTTGGGAGAAAGAATCGCGGAAAACCATCGGGAAGTGGGTGAAAATGGCGTGGGCCAGTCAACCAGTTGGACCACCCCGCCTCTCAAACTAATCCTATCTGAAGAAGCTTGAACACGTAAACAACCGGTCAGCAAAGGTATTGGCTTTAAAACGAAGCAGTGGATAAGGGGAATCCTTACTCTTAAAGCAGTTAAACTCTGGTACCGCCGTAGTGACCTGTTGATTTCGATTATCACAGCGCGGAGCGGTGGCTTTTTCGTCGGAACCTCCTTATCACTAGTTATATTTCACCGGGCCCACCGCTCCGCTGCTGGTATTGATCGAAATCAACAGGTCACTACGGCGGTGCCAGAGTTTATGTCCCGTTGTGTGTGTGTGTGTGTGTGTGTGTGTGTGTGTGTGTGTGTGTGTGTGTGTGTGTGTGTGTGTGTGTGTGTGTGTGTGTGTGTGTGTGTGTGTGTGTGTGTGTGTGTGTGTGTGTGTGTGTGTGTGTGTGTGTGTGTGTGTGTGTGTGTGTGTGTGTGTGTGTGTGTGTGTGTGTGTGTGTGTGTGTGTGTGTGTGTGTGTGTGTGTGTGTGTGTGTGTGTGTGTGTGTGTGTGTGTGTGTGTGTGTGTGTGTGTGTGTGTGTGTGTGTGTGCGTGCGTGTGTGTGTGTGTGTGTGTGTGTGTGTGTGTGTGTGTGTGTGTGTGTGTGTGTGTGTGTGTGTGTGTGTGTGTGTGTGTGTGTGTGTGTGTGTGTGTGTGTGTGTGTGTGTGTGTATGTGTGTGTATGTGTGTCCCGCCGATCTTGGGAATGGCCGACCAGAACTGTTATGAAATGGTACCATTATGTAGGTGGGTAGGACATATTCGGGTTCCCAAAAAATCAGCCTGATTCATCTCTTGCGCGCCTCGGGACAACCGACTTTAACCATGGGGCGCACTTTTGGCCGTGGGTCATGAAAACTTCTATGAGTCGTCTAGCTTGAGAAGGGCTAAGCACTCATCAAGGGGGTAGGTATTTAATAGTAATGGATGGGACGCCGTACAGAATCGCTAGGGTTTACGGGTATACAGGGCGTTACCGATACTGTGCAGGACCTCAGTGGGAGCGTGCAGGACGTTACAGAAAGTGTGCAGGACCCCAGTTGGAGTGTGCAAGACGTCATAAAAAAGTGTGCAGGACCCAAATTGGAGTGCGCAGGGCGTCAAAAAAGTGTGCAAGACCCCAGTGGGAGTGTGCAAGACGTCATAGAAAGTGTGCAGGACCCCAGTGGGAGTGTGCAGGACGTCATAGAAATTGTGCAGCACCCCAATGGGAGTGTGCAGAACGTCTTAGAAAGTGTGCAGGGCCCCAGTGGGCGTGCGCAGGACATCATACAAAGTGTGCAGGACCCAATTTGTGGTGTGCAGGGCGTCAAAAAAAGTGTGCGAAACCCCAGTGGGAGTGTGCAGGACGTCATAGAAGGTGTGCAGGACCCCAGTGGGAGTGGGCAAGATGTCTTAGAAAGTGTGCAGGGCCGCAGTTGGAGTGTGCAAGACGTCATAAAAAGTGTGCAGGACCCAAATTGGAGTGCGCAGGGCGTCAAAAAAGTGTGCAAGACCCCAGTGGGAGTGTGCAAGACGTCATAGAAAGTGTGCAGGACCCCAGTGGGAGTGTGCAGGACGTCATAGAAATTGTGCAGCACCCCAATGGGAGTGTGCAGAACGTCTTAGAAAGTGTGCAGGGCCCCAGTGGGCGTGCGCAGGACATCATACAAAGTGTGCAGGACCCAATTTGTGGTGTGCAGGGCGTCAAAAAAAGTGTGCAAAACCCCAGTGGGAGTGTGCAGGACGTCATAGAAGGTGTGCAGGACCCCAGTGGGAGTGTGCAAGATGTCTTAGAAAGTGTGCAGGGCCCCAGTGGGAGTGTGCATAACATCGCCAAGAATATTGAAGTTAAGAAAAGGTTTTTTTCATTTTTTTAGGCAAATCTCAACCTTTTTGTAGCGAAAAAAAAACAGATGGGAAAACACGTAGACACTGTTTCAGTTGAAGTTAACTCCTGTTTTCCATTATCACAGCTCGGAGCGGTGGATTTTTCGTCGAAACCTGCTTATCACTAGTTATACCTCACCGAGGCTCACCGCTCCGCTGCTGGTGATAATCAAAATCGACAGGTCACTACGGATGTACCAGAGCTTATCTTGGGAAGCGAGCGACGCGTTTTGAGAATGACGCAGAACTCCAGAGGCATTTCCTTGCCAATCTTAGGGAACAACCAGCAGCTCCACTTCCGTGCCTTCTCTGTTCGTCACTCATTACAACCGCTCAGTCATTTGGATTCACTCACTTCCATAAACCAGTTTTATATATGTTGCAAGTCTGAGCTTATCAAAATCAGCTTGACAAAAACATGAACGTCCACGTAGATATTTCATTTATTGATAACGATGGCATGGTGCTGCTCAACTAGGGAAACATCACCTAAAATGCCATGCGTTTTTCCTTATCATGATAGATACATATGATAAAGCGAGAAAAATAGCTTGGGAACTTTACAAATCGGAAGAAAGGTTTGTTGTTTTTTGTTCCGAATCGAATAATCGGATGAATATCCGACTGTTTAAGTCGGATAAAAAAGTCGACTTTTTATTCGAAAAGTCGGATATTCGAAAAAGTGCTATATCCGACTATAGTCGAAAAGTCGAATATTCGAAAAAGTGCGATATCCGACTACAGTCGAAAAGTCGAATATTCGAAAAAGTCCGATATCCGACTACAGTCGAAAAGTCGAATATTTGAAAAAGTGCGATATCCGATTGCAGTCGAAAAGTCGAATATTCGAAAAAGTCCGATATCCGACTACAGTCGAAAAGTCGAATATTTGAAAAAGTGCGATATCCGACTACAGTCGAAAAGTCGAATATTCGAGAGGGTTATATCCGACTACAGTCGAAACGTAGGATATTAGAATAGTTCAAAATCAGACTATTGTCGCAAAGTCGGATCTTACAACCTCACTACAAAAAAAAACTGCTTGTTAATCACACTCCTCGAAAATAATTACGCTCATCCGGGAATCTGTATTTGATTTTAGTTATTATTTAAACACAATTTTTATTTATATTTGCTTTTGGAAGAAACTTTGTGGGTGTAGGTCAGATGGGAGCAATTTTTTTTTTCAAGAAACCTTATTGATGTTGCTGACAGACTTCCGCTATTTGTTGGACGACTACGGTGCGTGTCCAGACTATAGAGGCACCATACATAATATCGTGCGACCGATGGATCGTTGTGGGCACCCTTCTGTGCGTCTGTCAAGTTTTCCTTTCGTATTCAACAGCTCAAAACTCTGCCCGTGGGTAGCAAAATGCCTTCAAGGGAGCGGCCTATTACGCTCTCTAATTCCGTAGTGCACGGATTTTCGGGTCCTCGCGACGCTCGCTAAAGCCCGCTTATACTGCATCAAAGGTATAAGGGTGCAAGCTCTAAGCATACTCCAAGCAAAAACATAGGCAAAATTCTCGATTTCGATCTCGCTGTCGCTAAGCTCTTCAATTCTCGCCTTAATTGTTGCGAGAATTTATGGGCCAAGGTTGGGCAGGCTTGCGACAGGTCGCAACGGGGAGGTCGTAAAATTCCGGTAATTTTGAACAAAAATGAAAAACTGAGGGGGGGGGGGAGTGGGCTCGTAAAATTTTCGGAAAAATTGGCGTTTAGCTTCCAACCACTTGGAAAGGTAGAATGAGGTAGGAGTAGTAAGTCGCGTAGTTAGTAAGTGGTAAGTAAATTCTTTTTTTTTCAATTTTATCCATGAAAAATAACCGCTGCGTCGGTAACCCCCGGGTTGTATCTGTGGCTCAACGCCGGTCCCAACGAGGATTGGCTAAGAAAAGGAATAATTCTGGGAAGGTAGCGAGTTATGTGGACTTCAAGATGTCAAATTAAAGAGATTTAGTATTAATTATAGGGGCCACGATTTTGGTCGTGAAATTTTTTTCATCCCAAGAAAGGGGGTTGTAAAATTTTGGTCCACAGAGGGGTCGTAAAATTTACGGTCACCGGCCGCAACGGCCTGCTCAGCTATGTTATGGGGTTAGCGACAGCCTGTGTAGATCAGCGATCTCATCCCGCGTTCGCTACGTTGAACGCATGGATGCCGTTCGTAGTGCTGGTCCAGTCCTCTCGCGAATCGATTACGCGATACTCTGTGGCTGATTGTGGAGGGTGACCCCGAACTGCTCTCTGGAAGACCGTGCCAACGATACATTTGACCGCGGGGACGCTGCAGGCCGTGGGAAGAAACGGCAGTGCGGTCGATCGCAACGGAGATCGCCCTATAGTACTGATCAGGACAGGGTGGATCGATCAAGGCGAGAATCTTCCACCCTTTTTCCCGCATTCTCGGCAAGAATTTCCGTAGTTCTTGAAGGTGACGTAGCTAAAATTCCACCAACTGGGGCTAATGTGTCCGTAGTTTATGTAAATTCTCGAGATAAAATTAGACGAGATACCTTCAAAGCCCCGGGAATCTAATGTACTCGTGTGAAGCATTTCACGACCCGTCGGCAGAGCGCAGATTCTTCCAGGAAGAATAATTTCTAGCAACTTTTTTGAAACTTCTATGTTTTTACGTTTTTCCCAAATTGTAGATGCTCTTGTCTCCACGGTAGGAGAACTCAGAATATGTGACATTTCATAGCAAATCAAAATGTGATAGGCTCTTTACCGCAATAAATCAACTTCAAAAACAAGGTTACATATAGAATCAACCTAATTTCTTTACAAGAAAATCGGACAGCTCTGACTGATCGGCGAACGTAAGGTGCGTCCGAATGAGATTGGCGGCCCATGCGGCCGGCGTGCTTGGCAGGCGGCCGTCGCGTTCGCCGCTCTCGGACGAGCATTCGAAAAGTCCCCACCGCCATCGACTACGAAAGGGGCCGGCACCGGCTGGCAGCAAGCACTGCGCCGATCAATCTGCTCTGCAGACGGTGGGAGAGTGGACGGCCGTCGTTGAAATCCAACACTCGTCCGAGGGCGGCACATGCGACGGCCGCCTGCCAAGCACGCCGGCCGCGTGGGCCGCCATTTCCATTTGGGCACACTTTATTCATTGCGAACTGCCTTTTCACATCTTAATTGAAGAATATAGCACGCAAGCAGCATATAGCTACGGAAACTCGAAAAAACGGAAACCAGATATAAGCTCTTACCACGAAACCTGTGACAAATACTATAAGACACGCCTAAACATCCGCCAAGCAGCCATACTCAAGCATTGGAGCGGTTATTCCGCGGGGGAATGTCGGTTGCCCCTCCCTGGTCATCCAGCGTATAACCGATACTGTTCCTCCGTACAACCGCACAGACTCATGGGCGGTTACTCGGCGGGGGAACGTCGGTTGATCGGCTGGGGCGTCTGCTGGACAACCGATCTTCCACCGCCATTCAACTGATATCACACCGCGGTACAACCGAACCAGATTTCCGGTCACGCGCTTTCCAATACTTCCTGGGTATTCCCGGGTCCGCAGAGGGACTCCGGGAAATCCCTATTGGGGTCCCCACAAAAGAGGTGATCCCACGGTCCACGGTGGGGTGCACCCTACTGCGGACCATGAGGAGATGGCCATACAGATGGGTACCACCCCCAAGCCGTGGGGAGCCCCTCCTCGGAGACAAAAATGATCCTCCGGTGTCCGGTGGATCTTCCGGAAGGTGACTCGAGGTCAGCTTCCAGGTCCGGCTCCGAAAAGCTGACTGAGGCTCACGGTGAGATGAGGAGCCTTTTATACCCCTATCAATGTTAATACTTTTGTCTAAACTTGTTGATGCCGGCTCACCCATCTTTTTTGGTCCGAGTTGCGGAACGTGTCACATATTTGACGGTAGAGCACGTCCCCGCCGTCGCACCGTCAACCCCTTTTCCACCGCCAAATAACCGTCTCCGTGAATTGAATTTCTCTCTATCTGCGGTACAACCGACAATTCGACCCCTCCCCATTTTGGCTCCCGCCGTCGCACCGACAAGCCTTACTACCCCGCTGAACAACCGTCAACGTGTCTGAGTACCGGTCTGATTTTGGTTTGAAAAGTGATGCTTTAATCTGTCAGAACGCCCGCGAGTGGATGAGTGAGAAATCGACGTGTTTTCATGTGAAAAAAAAGTTACTTGCACTTCAATTATTTTCATAGTCGGATAAAAAAGTCGACTTTTTATTCGAAAAGTCGAATATTCGAAAAAGTACGATATCCGACTATAGTCGAAAAATCGGATATTCGAAATGAATTTTATTTGGAACAAGTATAGTGGGTAGGGACGCGAAGCAAGAAAGGACGGAAGGAATGGTGAACTTTATGCCGGTAGCCAATGACGATCTACCGCGGGCTTCTTATGTTTTGCTTTTTGATCCCACATTTTCATACCCCATGCCCTGGTGTAAATGTCCGACAGCCTGCTCTGTTCAGAAGAGTCCATACGGACAGCAACTTTGAGGTAGACGGAAGTCAGTCAACACTGTTTTGACAAACTAAACCGCCTCAGAAAGTTGGCGCACGCAAAAGTTTTCTTGAGCGAAAACTTCGCTAAATGGCAAGACTTCATTCCTTCACACCGGTCGATCCTTCCTTTCTCACAAATATGACGTCACACAATAGGTCCTGCTTAGGCGGAAAAAGTGCTTTCTCGCCACTTTCTGTAGTTTTTCCTGACGCTGCTGTCTTCTTTAGGCTCTTGACCTATCATATTCTGCAAAAAACTGAACATCCATGATTTATCGTGGACACTGCCTATAAGAATTGATTACTTCAGAGATCCATCCCTTGGTGAGAACTTTGTTGAGGGGGATCACTCAAGATTCATTCATGCAAATTCGAATTTCTCCCATTATCAGATATCTGATAGCGTTATCAGTCATAGCTTTCCTGAAAACTCTATGGAAATCCTTTGATTGGAACATTTTACACTAATTGCACTCGAGGCACAAGATGAAGCAGCAACGGTAAACTTTGTCAGACAACTCGTTTTTATAAGCAAATGGCGAAATCAGTAAACCCACGGAAGTTCCTTTTTAGCATCGATGCCTCTACTAGCGATCCTTAGCTCCTCCTAGTTTTCGCGTTTTGCACCTCTTCTTTGCTCGAGCGTCCGGAACCTGTTTCGTTTACGCTAGTGCGCTTATTGTTAGCCGGCTGCCTTTGTATTAGCCAGCATGTAAGGACTGCGGTGTTCGAGGCAGAAAATTGAGTTTGCTACCAAGGAATCTCACTCCGCTCGGGAGCTGTAGGTCAGCTGTCACGATTTGTCAGCCATCGAATAATTGAAACAAACAGCGCTTTCTCTGTGTCTCTGCGGGTACGCAACGCACGTCACCTACGAAGTATCTGCCCTACCATCATTCGGAAAACCGGACTCTTCGTGTAACGCACCCGTTCCTTATTTTTGCATATTTCAAGACAGTGTCACACTCCCGCCCTCAACTATACTTGTAGTTCTCGCTTATGATGCAAACATACTCTTCACGTCGTTGTTACTTTGCTTCGCGCTGTAGATAACATCTTGGAAGGCACGAAATCGTCGGGTTCACTGATTGCGCCATTTGCTTTTAGAAACGAATTGTCTGACAAAGTTTACCGTTGTTGTTTCACCTTTTACCTCGATCGCAATTAGTGTGAAATGTTCCAAGGTAGAAGTCTACGACCAAACCAGTTTTCTAAATTACGGTAGACCAGATACTGCGTAGGTGACGTGTTTTGCGTGTCCGCAAATGCACTGCTTCTTTAGACTCCTCAGAGGCTGACTCTCACGAGACATCGTTATTTTTAACGTCGTTCAGTACACTTTACGCAGTAGGTTGCCAAGCTCCGTTTCAAAGACTTTGGGTCAAGGTCCAAGCCGTTGAGCCGTTTCCCAGTTAGCAGCTATTGATCATGTTCCCCACGGTTGCACACAAAGACTATATGAGGAACGGTATACAGCTTTGAGGGTCCAAATGGCTCATTCTTCTTTGAACACAATGACAAGTCTTATTACTGCGATAAGTATCAAAACGTGGCTTGATATGATGGTTACCAACACGTGATCACGTTGTAACGTGCTTATCACGTGCGCAGCCGGTATAAAAGGCGCCTCTTCTCGCTCGAGTCCTCATTCGGCATTCTGATGCCAGCCCTGGATGGCGACTTCGGGTCACTCTTCGTAGGCCAGCATATTTTAGTCAGCTATCCTCTTGGGTGGGGGGGGAAGAAGCGGCTTTCGCCACGATATATTGGGAGGTTGGTTCCTCAACGCAGACCGCGGTGAAGACTACTTCCTTGTAGTGGACCCAGGCGGGGACCTTCTCCGCCGTGGGACCGCAACAACCCGGGGTGACATGCTTGTGGTTGGTATTAAAATGAATAGCCCGTGAAGTCAATGACGTCATCAATCTCCATGTGCGACTCTCCATAAACCTCGGCATGATAACAATATAGTTGTCTGATGATGTTGTACTCGACACGAGGTTGATACAAGTTCTTTATGGCTAATGTTTCGGAGTAACCTCCTTCTTCAGAGCCTGAAAAGATCAAATAAGAAAATTGTTTACCCGGCCAAACGTCGCCTAAACCCTACCGAAATTCGGAATACTATTTTCTGTTACGAAGGAAGGAGAGCAAACCAGAGAAAGTACCTCACCTAACCAAGAACTCGCTAGCGATCAGAACAGCTTGGAACGTCGATGGAAGGGACCGCTGTAGACCACCACTTGAGATGTTAGAAGACGAGTCTTACGTATGGCCTGAGCTCCCGGGTTATATACAGGCCTTCTCCCTTCCGGTAAATTTGCGGCTCATGAGATTGTATGAAAAATGCCTCCAAGGTTTTCCGCGCTGCGGTGTCAGTCTCTCGGGCAGTTATCTCGACCTTGATATCGAAGTTGTCACCATTGTGGGCTGTGACCCGATGCGCCCCAAGCACTGTAGCTTCCCGCTGCTTCTCCTTACCGTCCAGGTGTTCTTTGATCCTGACATGCAGTGGCCGCGATGTTTCTCCGATGTATTTTCTACCGCACAGCTGACAAGAGATCAAATAGACCACACCGCAAGCAGTGCAGTCTCCATCTCTGCCAGCCGAACAAATCACACAATCAGGTGTAGTACAAATGCGGTCATAGAGACGATTCCGGACTAGACGAGTTTTGAGGTTGTTCGGAGGGATGTCAACCAAAATCACGGAACTATCCAGTCCCGTCCTTTTCAGGCATTTTCTGATAGAGGCGCTGAGTTCGTCAAAAATAAACGGCATTTTGAAGGGAATTTTACCCTCAAGTGGCCTTTCCTGGTTTCCAGTGAGGTTTCTGCGCCTGTGCGAGCCAAGTTCTCTGGAATATCCGTTTAAATCGGCTATTTCACGTGCCCTTTGAATGGATTCCATCCTCCCCTCCTCTCCGGTACATTCACTGCTAGCTGTTCGACACATATTATTTATTACAGCTCTTTTTGTCAGAGATGGATGTGCTGACCGGAAATGGACAATGATATTCTTATTGTGTGGTTTCCGGTACCACTTTGTAGCATGTCCTCCATTACGCAAATGGACCTGCACATTGAGAAAAGGAAGCCAGTTCGAAACAGGCTTTTGCCTGGTGAACTTTATTTTTTCTGATTGGGAGTTTAGAAGGTCAAAGCAGTGATCCATCTCTTCCTGTGTGGGGCAGACGATGAAACAATCATCGATATACCTACAATAGAGGATGGGGAGGCGGGCCAGTACCGGAGTTTCGATTTTCCCCATATAGACGATCGCGATAGTGGGTGCTAGGCGCTGTCCCATCGCCAGCCCTCTGACCTGCTTGAAGTAGCGGCCTGACCATCTAAAGACATTGCAGCTGAGGCTCTCCTTGATGAGCGCCATGATTTGACCAATGATTAGCCCAAAAATGCTGACCGAATTTTGATTGTGGGTGAGCAGCTCAAAAACCGCCTGCATTGCGTGCTCGTTACTCACATTGGTATACAACGCGGTAACATCAAAGGACTCCATGAAGCAGGAGTTGTTCAACTGAGCGCTGCCAAACTGTCAAGGAAACCGCGAGTGTTAGAGAGGTGCGCCGGGACGAAGTCTAGCAGTTGTTTCAGAACGCAATTGATGAACCACGCAATTTTATCAGTAGGCCCGCCCACACAGCTGATGATTGGCCTCACCTTGATGGCGGTGGAGGAAATTGTGGTCAAATCTTCTCCCTGCGGAAGCTTGTGCGTTTTAACAAGCAAGTAGAGAACTGGACAGCTTGGCGTCTCAGTTTTGAGGCTTTTCAGTTTTGAGGCTGTGCTTGGAATTCGCTTGCAGAGGAAGGACTGTAAATTGACGCATCCTGGAGGTGGTTTTCTGTAATAGCAGTGTCAATTTGGCTAGGAATCACCACAAACTCTCCTCCTTTATCACTGACGGATAGCCGTATCGCCTTAGACTCCACAGAATGACGGATCTCTTTTATACCGCGCAGCTGAGCTGGAGAAAGATTCGGTGAGATGTTTCGTCTGCGCTTCCTCTCGAATACTTTGAACACCTCGTCCGCAAAGATGCAGAAATTGATGTCAGAAGCCAGGTCAGGATCTTGTTGCTTGAAAAATGTGCTGGGAAACGGCACTTGGGGCAAAGTCCCTGCTGGGTTTCGGGTCACACCGTCACTGAGTCTAGACTTTTGGCGTAGGCGGTCCTGAAGTCCGTGAAGACTACAGATAACCTTGCGCATGGTGACTGCTGAAATAGGCTGAGATGGAGAGAAACTGGGACCCATTTCCAAAACTGAACGCGCATTCTCAGAAAGGTCGAAGTCGCCTAACACGGTAACTCTAGGCACAGTTGAAGCTGGTTCCCTTATGACGTCATCAGCATGAACACTAGGATCCCTGGACGATGCCGTATTCAGTGTTTCCCTCCCCGACCCTCGTGACATACTCAAAAGTCTTCTGAATTCCTCTTGTAGAGATTTCTTGACATTAGACCGGATAGAATCACAGATCGTCTTTGATCCGCCCACGATTCTCCTCCAAACGTGATCACTCAAATATACAACACAACACTGCTCTTTAGACATACACTTACGCAACATAGCAAACATATGATCTCTTCTTGAACGGAGTGCTAATCGTAGAAGTCGTAATTCGATGTTGGATATTGAACGGTCGTTCTTTGGATTGCCGCATAGGTCCCGTACATGCTTTTGAGATATGAAGTTAGGCACAATACGATGGTCGAGACAGCGACGAAGAAACTGGACAGATTGTCTTGCCACCACGATTTTTTGTCTTAGTGACAATACATCCATTACGAGTCGTTGAAATCGAGTAGGAACATTTCGCATCAATCTCCATGTGCGACTCTCCATAAACCTCGGCATGATAACAATATAGTTGTCTGATGATGTTGTACTCGACACGAGGTTGATACAAGTTCTTTATGGCTAACGTTTCGGAGTAACCTCCTTCTTCAGAGCCTGAAAAGATCAAATAAGAGAAAAATTTGATCTTTTCAGGCTCTGAAGAAGGAGGTTACTCCGAAACGTTAACCATAAAGAACTTGTATCAACCTCGTGTCGAGTACAACATCATCAGACAATGACGTCATCGTTCGTCTTCTCGTTGAGGGTCTCCGCTAGGCCTTTAGCTAGTGTCCTGACCGTGATTGTGATGTCATTACGAGCTTCGCGATGCTGTACTCCCGCTGCCCTTTATCGTATGACTCCGCGTAGGTCTGTGTTTTCCTTCTTCTATCGAGAGTTTTACGCGGAGTGTCTTCCGATTTGCCTTAGAAGTTGTTGTTGTTGTTGTTGCCCATCTTCCACCATATATACTGATCCTGGATCCAACTTCCGGCACGTAGACGACATAATCGAAGCAGATGGCTGGGATCCTTTTCTTTGGAGGATCCCGGTATGGGGCGTCATTCAGTCCTCCTTTTTATATTCTTTTTTTTCAAAGATTTGTATTTATTTATTTTTGTTTTGTTTTTTTAGCTTTTTTTTGTTTCGTTTTGTTTCTTTTTCCATTCTTATATGATTAGAGGGACGTCAGTGAATGATCCAAGTGACAGAAAATTGACGACTTCCACTTATTTGAGCCAGAGATCATCGATTGTAAGGTGCGTTGACTTTCCAGAGCGTGAGAAGATGTGAGGTACTGTGTGTTCCTCGAGCCAGCAGTCAGGGCAAAGTGGGTGATCGGCTGCGCCTATCTTATGCAGATACCATTTCGACTTCGATTACAAACCACTCCGGAGCTGGGATAGCGCTGCCCGACTTGATCTTAGCAAAGTCTCCTCCTCCTTCGCAATATTCGGCAGTGGTCCACTTAGCAGGGGAAAGTTCATAATACCCAAGAACTCTTTTACAAACTCCTTGTAAACTTCTTTCCAATGCTCTCTGCAGTTCCAGGTCTTACCGACATTGGCTCGACTGCTCTGACATCCTTCCTGATCTGTCTAGGCGGTTCCGGCTTCTTTATCATGTCGTGCGATGGTTGTTCTGGGTCGACAGACAGTCATCTCATTATGAGCTTGGACTGGCATGATTCCTGTTTCATTACTCAAGTAGGTAGTGCTCGCCATCGCCAGGCTTCCCATCGCGGTCCTCAAGGCTGCATTTTGACAAGCTTGTAACCGATCCCAGTGAGACGATGCAACCAGCGGCCTCCAGGCTGGAGCCGCGTAGGACATCACGGATTGTCCGATTACACGGTAGGTCAGTGTGAGCAGTCCTTTGCTTTGTCTCCAGTTTCTTCCCGCTAATACTTCCAGAAGGTTCGTCCTTTTAGCCGTCTTCTTACGAACATCTTCCGCATGAAGTCATCCCGTTATCATGTAGTATCGAAATGATAGCCAAGAAACGTCGGAATTCTTTCGTGCGTCATTTGCGTTCCATTTATGAAGACTTTCGGCACTTATCTCGCTTGAGAAGAATGCGTTGTAAGAAGAGATACAGTAGTATTCTGGAGCGACAGCTGAAGATGTCGATCTTCCAGAGCCTTTGTTAGTTTTGGAAGATAGTCGTTCAGACGCTTTTTGGCAGGTTTCCACATCCGGATCTGATGCAACCTGTGTTAGGTCATCCGCATATCCTACCAGGCGTGTTTCGGGTGGGACTGCCGGGAGATCTGCGACGTAGAAACAGAACAGGAGCGGAGAGAGAACCGCACATTGCGGAACCCCGGAGCGCACCAATCTTACATTCGACATCTGGCCTCTAAACTCTGTTCGTATTGTTCTTCCCTTCAGATAGCTAGAAATCCATCGGGCTAAACCTCTCGGCACGAACGATTTCGCAAGCTTTTGACAAAGAATTTAGATAACGACAGTGTCATAGGCTTCCCTCAAATCGAGTGCAACCACAATTGAGCGGCTAGGCGGTCTCTTCTCATTTAACCCATCCGTAATGAATCTGGTAAGTTCGACGAACGCTGAGGTTGTGGAGAAGCCTTTCCAAAAACCATTCTGCCATCCAGGGATTTGCAGGTGCGTCTCCAGTGTAGAAAGAATGGTTCTTTCAAAAGTGCGTGCCATAGATGAAATGATCCAAATAGGCCTGTGGCTGTTCCGATCTTCTGCAGGTTTTCCAGGCTTCAGCAGTGGGAAAATTCTTGCCTCCTTCCACGACACCGAGATTAGTCCAGTTGGCAGAGTTCTGTCGAAAAGGGTTCTAAGGCACTCCTGAAATATTGGTCCTGACTGTTTGAGCATTATAGGGGCCACACAACTTGTATCCAACGCTGTAGACAGCTTAGATTTTTTCTAGGCGGCGTCAAGGAGGGCTGTGGTAATCATGGGAACGTCGTCTCGCAAAACGTTTTTGGTCCATCTCAAGGTCCTCCGTGATGACTTCAGGCTTCTATGGGGTATGGCGAGCTGAACTGTTTGCTTACAAGGTTGGCCGCCTTTTTGTTGTTTACCGGTTCGCCCCTATGAAGAAGCTGGAGAGGATTCGTTTTGACTGAACGGCCATCCAAAGTTTTCATAGTTGTCCACAGCTTGGAGGAGTTCGTACAATGATCGATGTTTTCCACAAAAGCTCTCCACGTCTGCTGTCGAACCTTCCTCACTTCATCAGCGATTTCTCTGTTCAGCTTAGGGATCCTGGCGTTGGTAGGGTCCGTTCTCCTAATCGAGTCTCTTTCATATATGAGGTCCTTAGCGGTGTGCGACAGTCTCGGCATAAAAGCCTTACGCCTCCCCTCAGGGATAGATTGCAAAGCCGCTGCCCTTATAGCTGATGTGAGAAATCGATTCATTTCCAGTGGGAAAGCCCGGAAGTCAAAATCAGCCGAATGTTGTTCCAGCACCGACAGAAATTTGGGCCAGTCCGCGTTTTTGAAGTTAACGAAAGTGGTCTTCGTCAAGGAAGATATAAAGGTCTCGCTTCTGAACTCCATCAGGATCGAGAGTTGGTCACTTGCGCCTGTGTGCATGGTGTCCCATAATGCTGACGAGGCTAAATCCTGAGAGCATAGCGATAGATCCGGTGACGAGGGTCTTCCATACGTCGTTAACCTTGTTGGGTGTGCGGCGTCGTTCAGAATCACAAGGTTAGATTGCGCTTTCTCCTCCCCTCAGTCCTTTCCACGTTGCTCTTCATCACCCTCTGACCATGAAGGACTGTGCGCATTGACATCTCCCACGACGATTGTGTGTTTCACAAATGTCTGAAATTGGGCGATAGACAGCTCATATGAGTGTGGGCATGAGGATCTCGGCGGAGAGTAGATGTTGTGAATGTGAACTGATCCAGCCTTCGTTTCCACAGCTATGGAGATGAATTTCGTCGTACCATCGCTAGGGAGGTATAGTCGAGGATCTTTGACTTCGGAAGGACGACGGTATTGTGGACGACTTCTTCTTTCGCGTACGCTCTTACCAACAGGTAGGCGATCCTCCATAAGAGCTGAGTGAGAAGCGATGCTCACTTTCCGAGACTGAGCACGCTCCAAACAAAGCGCTTCTCACTTTCGCTACTCATTCGCGCAGTACTTTTCCTGATGAAAGCTATTCACTTTCCACAAAGCGCGCTCGCCCCCCAGCAATGCTCTAACCCGATCTCAATGACGCGCAGCACGCTTCGGATGTTCAAAAACTCCCCGAAAATCACCTTCAAAAACTGCGCACATTTTGAAAAGAACGCCACTTCCCTAAAAGCGCACACCAATCGACGGAGCATTGCTTATTTTCCACGACGCTGCACTCGCAGCTCGTTGAGTGCTTCCCATTTCTTCTGGTTCGGTGCACGCTTCCTGTGAAACGCTACCGTCATGACGTGGCACACATAAGACACTACACACTTGGCGGCCCGACGAATTTCAATTTTGGCGACGTGAAAATCACTGAAAATTAGCCGATCTCTTCCGAAAATATAATACCATGATTGGTACACTTTTCGATCATACAAATTCTACTTGATTCATCATCGACACAATCAACATTTTTGGTGTTTGGGCGCTATTCATACTCCTCAACGCCAGCGCGTGATGCGCAAGCGCAGCGTTGGAGTATGAATGGCGTGACGACACGACCACGCTGCAAACATCTGACGCCCGCTCCGCAGTAGCTCGTTAATACACCATATATATTATTGCAATTTATAATATTTGATACCAGTATTGTCCTTTGCTACCTTGTTGATGAACGCGTGCACAGAAATCGCGTGTTTGGAAAAGTTAAGGTCCACTTTTTCTTCGCTCCGCCATGGCGTCTCCGCTGGCGTTTTCGTAGTCTCCGCAAGCGCATGACGCGCGTAACGCGCTGCGCTGACGAGTATGAATTGCGCCTTACAACAACTCGTCGGAACATTGTTATCTAGTATTGCTGCAGAGCTCGTCCAGACACAGCTGACCAAACCTGTCATTGATTTTGTGTTCGAACAGGAATGAGCCATTTCGATACCCAAAGCTCTGTACCGGACGTCAACACTATATGGGTGAGCAGAGTTAGGTCGGCATCATACTCCATGTGAAGAGCGACGCAACGCCACGTTTCCCATAAAAATCGACCGCAATTTTATTTCCATATGTGCACTGTCGCTGTCGCTGGTCGCGAGAAGTATGATCCCGGCCTTACATCGTGGCGTGGCGCAATTCTATGATAGGAGCCGTATTGAAATGTGGCGGCGATCTATCAATACGGCTACCCATCATAAGCCAGAAACATACTACAAGCCATGCATGATAAAAGGCGGTATTGATAAATCGCGCATCGAATTAAATCGATTCTTTTGATGAGCAGACCGTTGGTTTTTGGCGTGAAGCGGAATTAGGTAAGGTGTGTCCGAATGAGATTAGCGGCCCATGCGGCCGGCGTGCTTGGCAGGCGGCCGTCGCGTTCGCCGCTCTCGGACGAGCGTGCGACACGTTCCCACCGCCATTGACTACGAACGGGGCCGGCACCGGCTGGCAGCAAGCACTACACCCATCAATCAGCTCTGCAGACGTGGAAGAGGGGATGGCCGTCGTTGGAATCCAACACGCGTTCAAGAGCGGCACATGTGACGACCGCCTGCCAAACACGCCAGCCGCGTGGACCGCCATTCTCATTCGGGCACACTTTAGTCACCTGAGAACGGTCTACACCTCCATTTTTGTCAACATTTTCTAAATTCCGAGGAATTTCGCTAACTGCGATATGCTAATTGCACAAAATTTCGACGATGTGGCTGTAAGCTGAGGCGCCAACCGTTCAGGGATTAATACCTCATCCTATTTAACTCCGCGTACAGCTAGTTTGCTCATCAAAATAAGCGGTTCACTCCAATGCGCAAAATCCCCGCGATTGATCGATATCGCTTTTTCTCAAGCATCTCCACAACGGTAGCCTGATCCCGACCATAAGGCTGCATCGCGTCGCGATGCAATTTTGCTCAGCTCCTATGCCTTTCTTAAAGATCCGGAACCATTTTCTACTGCTTGCCCATCTTACCTGTCTGGTATAATCACTATGTCGGCATTGCCAGGAAAGCCCCCAAAAATGTTAATGTACTTTGCAGATTATATAAACAATTCCAGTTTTTCCAATTCGCTGTGGTGGCAGCATTTGAGTGGTTGAACTCGTTTTGCTTCTTCTTCCTGTCGGAACTCATCGACAGGTAAGCCTCCTGCAGATCTTTCGCAATGCAGCATGCTGGATGTTGTCTTCTCGAAGATTTTATGTAGATTGTTTTTACTTCTTCCTTTACTCGCAAACAGTTTCACAGGCCATGCCGCTGATTCAGGGATGCTCTGACAACGTCGACGATTAGATCAATGTCCAACACCTTAGCAGTCATATCAAACTCCATTGTGATGATTTCGCTCAATACCACTGTGGGTCACATCTTTTCAAACTTTCCATTCTTATGAAAATTTGACTCATGGGTTCTTTCATACTCTCCGTTCGGCGGATACTGTGGTGACTTTCTACGTATTCCATAACCTTTTTGGTTTTTGCAGGTGAAACGGCATATGATGCAACTTCTAGAAAAAACTCATTTCAGCAGTATCTCCATGGCAACAACAAGAATCACCAATGTACTCTTTTGAAAATTGACCTTTTGTTGTTATCAAACGGCAATAAAGCGTAGACAAGGCAGATGTTCGAAATTACCTATGCCCCTGCAGTGTTGCTGCTGCAGGGATTCTACTTTGAAAAAAAACGGATTATGATACCTTTAGGAACTAACTAGTGTGGATTCTGAATTCATCTTGGTTATATTATCGCACACTCCTGAATTCGTATCAATCGTAACTTAGATCGTGCAAGCAGATATTCGCATTAGGTGGCTGCAAAATTGGCAGCTGGCTGTTCCGTTACCGCTCTCGTTGAATGTCTCAGACAGTCGTGGGGTAGTACGTCGGCACAATAGTGGTTGTATCTTGGGGCAAACATCGGATACAACCCCTCGTTGTCGGCAGGAGCAGCTGCTAATTTCAGCATATCCTGCCGACGTATGCTGGGGTTCAACCCATTGTTGTCGACAGACTGTTCTGCAAACGGAGAAAGGGTCTGGACTGCCACACTCTTCAGAGGTTTCGGGTATGATCCTTGTCACGGCCCGCAGCAAGGAGGCCAACCTCGCCGCGGTCCGCAACAAGGACATCATCTCCGCCACTGTGGCGATGCGCCATGGGGACGATACCTTCAGCGTCCAAATTTGACGTCCAGAAAGTGATGCTAGATCACCTTCTCGTTCCGGCCTCAAACGGCCAAATACCATCTCAATGAGACTGGCCCCCTTATATAGCAGCAGCCGTCGTACAAGAGGATGCTGCAATGTTCACTCATATCAGGCAAATCAGGGAAGGAAAGTGTCGACAGACAATAGGAGAGGGGCTGCCGAACTCACACGTGCCAGGGTAAACAAAGGGGTTGTACCCTAGCACAAACAGCAGGAGCTCCTGCGATTTAGCAGCAGCTCCTGCTGTTAGCAGTAGCTACAGTAGGAATGATGCTAATCCCTTTGTGCCGGAGGGCAACCCTACCCCACGACTGTCTGAGGTATCCGTTGCCTTAAGTCTACCGATCTTGGTGGTCTAGCGGAAAAATACGGCCTATGAAAGGCAACTAAAATGTAGTGCAGGGTGTGTGTTAGCCGACGACGTCTCCTGTGGTGATCTGGTGTACTTCCTTTTTTAGTAAGAAATAGAACGTGTGGAACGAGATTTTCCGGATCGTTACACAGCGCGCATAGCGATGTGGCACAGAACAATGTGTCTGTATACTTCGGCGCTAGGAGATTTATCCCAAACATTTTTTGTTCAAACTTGAAACGTAGCAATTATTGCAACATCGGATAACCCTTCTTGCCAGCATCTTGGAAAATTTCGCAAATAAAAAGAACCCTTCATGAAAAAAGTTTCTGAGAAAAGCCGCTAAGGTCGCGAATATGCGTCCACACGCGCCCTTTGACAGCCTACGAGCGGTACCGTAGCTCGTATTTCAGAGTTGCCCCACGATGAATCTGGCCTTCCTGTACATAAGCCGACCAACGTGGCCTTCAGTGTTTGTCGCCCACGAAAAAGCGGTTAGACCGCCTCAATACAATGAGGTGTACCTAGCCCTCGACGATCAATTTTATGTGACACCCGAGTGATCATAGTAAAAAGAGAAAATTTGTGGCGTGCTGTTTTCCAAGAATTTGATGGCATTTATGAAATTGGTTGATATAGTAAAACACAATGAATGCACATTTATCGAAAAGCGCTGGCTGCTCATAAGGAGCACTTTAGGGCCTTGACATGCAATTTTAATAAAATTCTATAACGTTAATTGAAGAGAATTAGATAGAAGCGCAAATAGGATCAATTGCTACTCATTCATGCTAGTTGAAAAAGCAGGCCGCTTCATGGTGTGTGGCCGTTCCGCGATAGTTGCAACCGAACTCCCACTTCTTGCTAATCTGAAAATCACGATTCATAAATCTTCTTTCTTGCCTAAACTCATTATTCAAGCCCCTGGGTCGGTCGAAGCGACCTTTCCTCAACAGAACCCACATTTCTCCGTGATACTTCGAGATTAATGACCGCCGAGCTGTTCACACAGAACACTGCAGGCTTCATAATAAGAAGTTCTACTTTCATGAATCTTTTCACTGTACTCCAATAAAGCTTGAAAATATTCGAACCTGAAAGAGTTTAGCTTTCCATGTCTTCGCTGCATCTCTGATGAAAGCTTCGGGTTCGTAGCCACGAGTCTTGCTTCTGAAATCAAGCAAAGATAGGAACAAACACGTAGGAGCAGGAGGTTGGGAGGGGCGTGGGGACTGCAATGGTTCAAACGTTAGAGGCAGTGGTCGCGATAAAATATGCTTGTCTTGTTTTCCTCTCTAAACCCTTCTCTGGATTGGAGTAGTAGGACCTATAAGAAAACTCGCGAAAAACTGCTGTACCGGGCCAATTTTCTAGCCTGAACGTTCTTGTTTTTTGATGGTGGACGAGCCCTCTCCACATCATTGGCATCGATGATCTCCAATATCAAGAACATCTGCTGCCTTGAAATGAAATTTTCAATCAATGAACATTAACCTTCGGACTCACCTGTCCGATAATTTATGTACTCATCCAGTCAAAAAAATTTACTGAAGTGCTTGCTTTCATTGTTAAACTGTTTTATCAGGTAAATTTGCATTTATTTCTTCCTCTGAATGTCTATGATTTTTGACTGCTCGACATAAGACTGCGATCTTTTCGGGCGGCTCTGTGCACGTGTGCGCGAACTGGGATCTTAAGGCTCTAGAAACTTTGAGTTTGGCCCGTTTTTCACAGCGCTACCTTCATAGTTTTTCAGCTGTTTTCGATCTAAGCTGATTTTTGTAGTTTTTTCGACAATGTTTTTCATCGTGACCACTGCCTTTAAAGGCATCGTTTACGATGGATTTCGTTTTCGAGTTTTCCATATATGAGAGCTCTAGTACCCTATATAACATCAACGTTGAAAAAACCGCAAAAAAATCACCGAAAATCTTTTTTTCAGACCGGAAAAATCTCAGTAGAAGGTAGAGTCGATCGTTAGAGATTGCTGTTTTGACCAACGATCTCACGATGAAATAAACTTTATCTTTCTATCGAGTGATTTGTGGAGGAGAAAAGGTTGATTGATGTCTGTAGAAAAGTTATCTTCACGTATTGGTGTAGTATATTCCATCAATTTCCCCTCAGTTTTACTGTATCAATTGTTGATCATTTACTTCAATGATGGCTGACAGCAATTTGTGCCAGATGACTGAAGGAGGACCGGCCTCTTTTGACGGAATTTGAGACACTTGACCTCATTTATCTCCACAACAAGGCATTTTTAATCGAAGAAAGTTTCCCTACGTTCTTTGGTGGGCCCAGAAAATCATTCGAATCGAAAAAACGGTGAATGGTTTTCAGCGCGTACGATGCCTTCAAGGAAAAACTATATACCCAACTACGGGCCTGTACGTTTCCAAGTACAAAGCAGCCAAGCTAATGCGTGAAATGTAACGAGCAACGCCAAGGCTCTGAGCGTACTTTTTGAAATATGTCCGGTAGGTGGTCACGGGTCCAATTCGATCTTCAATATATGTCCCTTCGGGAACTTCCAACGTTGCCCAGCCTTCGAACTCGCAGTTGTAAAACTGAAGAGAAATCAGTAAAGAACGTAAGCCTAGAGAGACGTCACATTTAGTGAAATAACTGCTGAAATGGCGAAGCATTGCATCTGGACAGTATTGTTTCCAAGCGAAAATAGATAATGTCCTGGGGTAACCCCGGGGCGATTTTACCGGCAAATTATGGAATCGAGGTAAGCAACGATTTTGAAAACATAGACTGAGCTACACTCTCGTTCACCAGAACCGGTAAATTTGATGTACTAAATCTTCACACAAGTTGAGTGGTGGTATCATGCAGCTTATTCCGTAAGAAGAGTCTTGAAATAAGGTTGTTTCGCGAACAGTAAGCGAGTTCTACATATGACAAATACAGGTTCAAAGTTCGCAGCTAACAAATAGTCTAGCTCCCTGATTTTAAGCCGGTTGAAGTAAGACTTATCGAGCTTATCATGTCAAAATTTCCTTATTTTTTTGTGATATTTTGCCGGACCAACCTATCCACTGCTTACTCCACCCGGACTCATCCGAGCAAGCTAAGCTTCAGATCAGTTGGAGCACAAATTACTTCCGAGATAAGTCTAACGAAATTAATCTCCTGGTAACTCTCAAGCCTCAGGTAACATGTTAATGATTCTTGTAGAAGATGGGTTCTGATAAGGGTTCGCTTGTTAGAGTATGGTTTATGAATGGCTACTCCTAGCTGTGTATGTTTCATTCACAACCCAATCCGAGTTTCTCTAGAATGAGCCTGTAACCCCCACGTAGAATAATAAAATCTTACAACGCAAAGAATGCATCCGCAGTCTTTTTAAGGCCTCAAGTTCACGACACTTCGCGGACGTTCCACAGGAAACTATTTGATCCCACGGATCATCAAAATGGCAAGGTAACGTGTGGAGAGCTGGGAGTCGAAGGAAAAAAATGAAACTTCCTCAAGTTCGAGGCGATATAGCTAAAAAACAATATCAAATCTTACTTTTTCTTGCAGCTGCTACTCTGTGCTCTGCATTCATTCCTAGGTTACAGACAACAGATTGGTAACACATTACTCATATTCAGCCTGGCACCCTTTGTCTCTACAAAGAAGAACTTCCAAAAATGTGCGTTGCGGAGAAAACAAACTAGGACAAGAGCTGTGGTAAAGGTTAAAAAAAAGTCTTGCATATGACTTTTGTATTACTCATCCCCTGCCAAAAGATCTTCCACCCGTGGTCTAAAACGTTCACCGTAGAATGAAATTGCATTTAAGAGCTTCTCAGTGACTGCGCAGTTTTGCATTTCAAAACAGGAGCAGCAGTTTCTAAGCGGAGTTTTTCGTTTCCCCAACCACCAATCTTAATAGTGACTTACTTGACTTAATCGGTTGGCTTTCGCCTGACGCGGTCATTCCGCATCTTCACCGAGGTGTGCCGTCCTAGTAGTCAGCCGTGTCCATTTTTCACGGTCTTCAGCCACAATTTGAACACATTCCATCCAGCTGTCACTATTCCATTTCCTGCGAAACGAAACATCGCGCCTGAACTGTCTTTCGATGCCGAGTGACTTTAAATCCTCTTTAACCACATCCGTCCAGAACTTTCGCCTACGCCCAGGTGGCCGTTTCCAGACAGGATTTGGAAGCATTTTTAAAGCGTGTTGTACGAGACGATCCGGCGTTCTTCTTAGTATATGCCCGAGCAGTCGAAGTCGACTTTCCATTGCTGCTTGAGATGGCGTTAGGAGATGCTGGCACCTCCCTCGTGTCAAGCGTTGATGTACTGCGTCGATTTCCTTGTAAAGGTCTTCGTTATGGCATACACGCGGCCAGAAATATCCAAGCAAACGCCTAAAGCTTCCTCTCCGTGCAATCCAACCTTTCCATCTGCGTTTTCGGTGCTGCCCACGTCTCCGATCCGTACATCATGATAGGGCGAATAGCGGATAGGTAGACGCGCAACTTGACTTCCTTCGCGATGGTGGTAGACCACAAACACTTGGTTAGAGAATTGAATGCAGACGTAGCTTTCGCACATCGTTGTCGAATATCCGCTGCATAACTACCATCGTTCTTCAGCAAACAGCCCAAATAACAGAAATCGTCCACCAGTTCGATACGTTGTCCGTCCACACAAACTCCAGTTGAAGGCCTCTGAGTGACCCACATCTGCTTGCATTTGTCGGGACGAAGACGAAGTCCATAGGCTGCGGCATACTTCGAAACGAGGTTCACAATCCTTTGCAGTTTTGCGTTGTTTTCAGCAAATAACACAATGTCGTCGGCGTACTCCAGGTCGACAAGGGAGCGTCCTGATGGTGTTAGGATCACATCCGCAGGAAACTGTTCTGCAACTCTACGCATGATGTCATCAACGGCGAAGTTGAAAAGATTAGGTCCTGCAACGGCTCCTTGCCTTACTCCTGTTTTCACCTCGAAAGCTGACGTAAATCCGACAGGTGTACGAACTGCTGCTGTTGTTCCTTTGTTCATGTCCTCGATTAACCGAACATACTTTTCCGGGACTCCATCTGCTCGCAGAGCATTGAGCAATCGATCACGATGAGGAGGAGTCGAACGCGGCTTCAAAGTCCAAAAAGCAAGCTGTAATGGCTGAAAACCGCTGCCACGATTCAATTACTCTTCTCACGACGAACACTTGGTCGATGGTCGATCTTCCAGGTCGAAAACCGGCTTGCTCATCTCTGGTCGTTCCTTCACGATGTTTGATAAGTCGCTCGAGAATGATGCGTTCTAAAACCTTGTACATGACACGAAGTAGAGAGATTCCTCTGTAGTTCTTAGGATCCGTGACGGATAGCTTCTTGTGAAGAGGTACGATGATCGCATGTCTCCACGAATCGGGTATCCTTTCGCTCATCCATATGGCACGGATGGTGTTGGTCATTTCACAAATCCCAGACGGAGGAAGAGTACTTCCATATTGGCAGCGTATTGGCATCCTTCCATATTGGCAGCTATGGAAGGATTACTTCAGTTCACTACTGAATCGTCCAGCGCCATCAGTACCTGAGCTCCCGCATGTTCAGAGAGCACATTACGATGTCAGTGAGGAACCGCCGACTGAGTCTGAAGTTTTGGATTGTGTCCGGAAAATGAAGAATGGAAAGGCAGGTGGAGATGACAACATCACTGCTGAAATGCTGAAGGCTCTTCCTCCGTCTGGGATTCGTGAAATGACCAACACCATCCGTGCCATATGGATGAGCGAAAGGATACCCGATTCGTGGAGACATGCGATCATCGTACCTCTTCACAAGAAGCTATCCGTCACGGATCCTAAGAACTACAGAGGAATCTCTCTACTTCGTGTCATGTACAAGGTTTTAGAACGTATCATTCGCGAGCGACTATCAATCATAGTGAAGGAACGACCAGAGATGAGCAAGCCGGTTTCCGACCTGGAAGATCGACCATCGACCAAGTGTTCGTCGTGAGAAGAGTAATTGAATCGTGGCAGCGGTTTTCGAAGCCATTACAGCTTGCTTTTTTGGACTTTAGCCGCGTTCGACTCTCTCATCGTGATCGATTGCTCAATGCTCTGCGAGCAGATGGAGTCCCGGAAAAAGTATGTTCGGTTAATCGAGGACATGAACAAAGGAACGTAGAGTTGCAGAACAGTTTCCTGCGGATGTGATCCTAACACCATCAGGACGCTCCCTTGTCGACCGCAGTATGACGACATTGTGTTATTCGCTGAAAACAACGCAAAACTGCAAAGGATTGTGAACCTCGTTTCGAAGTATGCCGCAGCCTATGGACTTCGTCTTCGTCCCGACAAATGCAAGCAGATGTGGTCTCTCAGAGGAACTGGAGTTTGTGTGGACGGACAACGTATCGAACTGGTGGACGATTTCTGTTATTTGGGCTGTTTGCTGAAGAACGATGGTAGTTATGCGGCGGATATTCGACAACGATGTGCCGTCTGCATTCAATTCTCTAACCGCGTTTGTGGTCTACCACCATCGCGAAGGAAGTCGTTGCGCGTCTACCTATCCGCTATTCGCCTATCATGATGTACGGATCGAGACGTGGGCAGCACCGAAAACGCAGATGGAAAGGTTGGATTGCACGGAGAGGAAGCTTTTTAGGCGTTTGCTTGGATATTTCTGGCCGCGTGTATGAACGAAGACCTTTACAAGGAAATCGACGCAGTACATCAACGCTTGACACGGTGCCAGCATCTCCTAACGCCATCTCAAGCAGCAATGGAAAGTCGACTTCGACTGCTCGGGCATATACTAAGAAGAACGCCGGATCGTCTCGTACAACACGCTTTAAAAATGCTTCCAAATCCTGTCTGGAAACGGCCACCTGGGCGTAGGCGAAAGTTCTGGACGGATGTGGTTAAAGAGGATTTAAAGTCACTCGGCGTCGAAAGACAGTTCAGGCGCGATGTTTCGTTTCGCAGGAAATGGAATAGTGACAGCTGGATGGAATGTGTTCAAATTGTGGCTGAAGACCGTGAAAAATGGACACGGCTGACTACTAGGACGGCACACCTCGGTGAAGATGCGGAATGACCGCGTCAGGCGAAAGCCAACCGATTAAGTCAAGTAAGTCATTGGCAGCGTCGCATCACCAACTGCAACTCCATTGGTAGTGTTCAAGACAGGAGAACATCTCTTCATCTTCCCGCTATACTGTCGCAGCAACGTGTAGGCTTTCTTCGGATTCTTCTCCTCCCAAGCCTTCTCGAACTCCTTAGCTCTACACGTCCACTCTCGTTCGCGGTCACTTTGAAGCTGCCGATGCAACTTCCTCCTCAGACGCTTCTCCTCCTCGAAGTTTCCTGCAGTTCGGAGAGCACATACTCTGTTGTAGGTAGATGTTGTTTCTTCTGAGACGTAGGCGAACTTCTTCTTAGGCTGTACAACCGGGAGTGCCTCTTTCGAAGCGTCCTGGATGCACTTGACAAAAGAATCCGCGTCGCAAAGTTTCTTCTTAGTCCGTACTCCGATGTGAATAGAAACGCGTTGTCGGAAATTCCTTCTGCACTCTTCATCTCTGAGACTTGTCATGTCAATCCTCTGGAGAGGCTGAGCCCCTCGCTTCCTCTTATGAATCCTCGCAGTGAAGTTCAACGGAACAGGACGGTGATCCGAATCGAATGCGACATCCCACACAGCTCTAGATCTTCGAATGTCCGATACTGGAATATTCCTCGTCAGGACATAGTCAAGCTGTAGTTTCAAAGTTGTCATCTTCCGCTTCCGCTGCTCTTCTGGAGATAGCCGGGTTGGTCCCTGCCACGTAAGCTGATGGCGGCGATGATTCCTCTTGAATGTTGATGCAATAATCAGACCACTGCGTTCACAAAAGTCGACAAGGCGGTAGCCATTGCCCGATGTTTGCTCCACTGGGTAGAACCATTTATCGAGTACTTCGGATTCCTGATCAAGTCCCATCTTCGCATTTGCGTCAATCCCCACGACAACAGCATGTTGACAAGGTATCCTGGCCAGCAACGTATTGAGTTCCTCAGAAAACGCATCCTTCGAATTGTCTTCGGCGGTTTCAGTGGGCGCATGAGCACTCACTATCCACAGATTGAATCCTCTGTGATCCCGCAGTCGTACGAATGCATTCCGACACGACGTTGAGCCGAACTCCTTGACCATACCATTGAAATCCTTCCTTACAGCTATTGCACAGCCTCCCACTCTCCTATCGTCAGCGTTACCGCAGTAGATGGTGTACTCTCCGACGCTGATGACGGGTCTATCCTTGAGGCGGGTTTCCTGCAAAGCAGCAAACGGTGCATGGAAATAGCTCAGAAGTCTGGATAGCGCAGTCTTTTGGATATCACTCGACAGCGATCGACAGTTCAGGGTGGCGAAATTGTGGCTTGTGGCCAAAGACTCCATGACTCCCTAGGTACGGATCCTAAGGTGTTATGGACCAGAGGCCTTAGTGTGCCGGACGGCGACACCTTTATGCAATGTGCGGGATACTTTCGCGATATAGTTGTGCACGCTATATCGCTCGAACGTTCCCTGTGTACACTCAAACGTCTGGTGGGTTCAGTAGAAGCAGGGGGACCAACGAGCAGGTACCAACAGACTTGTATACACACCCCCTACTTAATAGTAAGCAACTATTGCTACTAATGTTGAAGAACAAACCCTTCTCATACGTTTTTTGTTGCCGAACAAGCTGGCCATCTGCTACTCGCTGACTGCGTGATGACCACCGGACTAGCGGCGGCTTCGTCTCAGCCATCTTGAGGTTACTACCACCCCAGCAGTTTGGCACGGCACCTACATGCAATACCCGCGCTAAGTTTTGTAAAAACGGGAAGCATTTGCCAAACTTGGCAAAAAAGCGTCCGATGCATGTAACTTTTTCGAACGAATACGTTTTTGGATTCTGAAAACGCCATAAAATTCACAGCTGAAATCCCTACATAATAATATGCATTCTGGATCAAAGTTCCCAAAATTCGCTTTGTTTTCGAATAAAATTGTATTTGCGGTCGTTCCACAAAAACGTCGCGCGCGGCAAGTGCGGCGAAACTTCGAGTAGTAATTGTACAAGTATTAGAGGAGAAATCTCTATGTTTTCTTCGTGAATTAGATGAAGGTGGGGCTGCCTCGAGATCTGTGCAAATTTCATTTCCGAAATCTTCCATTTATTGGTCCGGGGCTTTCGCAACAAAAGTCTAACTTTTCAGGAAGCTCCCGAGCGTGTTTAATGAAGGATTTCGAAAATTCAATCTGTACAGATCTCGAGTTGGCCCCACTTTCATCTAATTGACGAATAAAGATAGAGATTGCTCTTCTATTACTTGTGAAATTACTACTTGAAGTTTCGCCGCATTTTGTCGCGCGCGACTTTTTGTGAAACGGCCGCAAAAACAATTTTACTCGAGAACAAAGCGATTTTAGGGAACTTCGGCTAACAACGCACATTATTATGTATATAGGAATTTGAGCTGTCAATATGATGGCGCTTTCGGAATTCACAAAGGTCTCCGTTCAAAAAAGTTACATGCACCGGACGCTTTATTGCCAAGTTTGGCAAATGCTCCCCGTTTTTACAAAACTTAGCGCGGGTATTGTATTTACCATTTCATCTTTCACCTTCAATATCTCGTTAAAGAAGGTCTCCCGGAGATTTGTGGGAAGCCTGAAGATTCCCAGCCCAAAACACTCTGGTCCGCCGATTGCCTCTGCTGGTAAGTATACATTAGTAGCTCCAACCTCGGACAAGAAGCAGATGATCTAAATTCTATTTGCAATCAAACTCCTCACAAAAAGTGTTACCTTGACAAATTCTCTGACTTACTTCCATGGACCAAAGAAGGGATGCTTAACGCATTGCGAGGAGCGAATGTACATTATTTGCAACTTCCTTTTATGCAGTCTCATCTATACAATGAACACCGATCAGCGTCTGTAAACATTATGATATAATAAGCCTCGACAGAACAGTCTGAGCAGTAGTTTACTATGCAGAACTCTTCAATAAAGTGCTCCATGGTCTCAACTACAGCTCATTCTCTCATATTCTTGAATATGCATTAGGCTCACTGTGCACATTTTGAACAACCTAGCAATGAACTGTTCTGAACCTAGCGCAGCAGTAGCATGCACAGATGTACAAAACAAAGATATCAGATACACTGCTAGGAAGAAAATTCAAAAAAAATCATACGCTACAATGCACACACCAACAATGGCGTGTGTATAATAATTCAGGTAAGAAGCTGCGACATTGTACCGTCGGCCTAGATCCTAGTGATACTTTGCGTTCCCCGTTGAAGGTTGGCGCAAACTCGGTGCACCTATGCTATAGCATATGACACCCTATTTGCGCTAACCTCCGGGTGATGATCATAATATATTCCGACCGTAAGAGAGGCGGGGGAACTCTGTGTTCGTTCCAATCACGCGCTTAGCTTCTCCTCCCCAACCCCTCGTCCAATCAAGCGACGCTCATGCCCCATTCCCCCGCTTTGGGATACGTATCTAACTATCACCACCTTCAACAGGGAACGCAAACCATCACAAGGATTGAAGCCGACTCTACACAACACTGAAACGGAAAGCGATGGACCGGGACGATCGGAGCACAATATCTTCAAGAGCTCACTTTGCATACCGTGATCCCTCCGCTTTACAAACAACTACCCGCACCAAAGGTTCATCTTTTCCAGAGCAATACTCTCAGTTGTAAGATATACTGTGTCCCTAACGAGTTGGCAAGCGGATAGCCCAAAGAAGCAGAGCTCCCTCTGCGTTTCTGACGTTTTTTGAATTACGCTAAGACAGATGCTGCGTTGCGAAACGTCAGAGACGCAGAGGAAGCACTGCTTCTTTGGAATCTTTGCTTGCCAACTCGTTTGGTACAGAGTATACTCGCGTGAACTTTCGTAAAAATTTATCATGGTTAGGTTCGTGGCTTGTCTCCTCAAGAAAAAACATTCAAAATTAAAGCGCCGCGCGAGATGCGGTTCAAATTTAAATGTTTTTTCTTGTGGAAACAAGCCACGGACCTAACTCTACATGTGTTGAACAGGGAAAAAAAGGTTCAAAACTTAGTATTCCGTTCAGTGTTCACATGAAAGCACTCTGCCTATTCGGGACTTGATGCCCCGGCAAAAGATACTTGACGCTTATGTAGATGTAAGCATCAAGTCTATTTTCTCACGTCAAATTCAGTTTAAGGGTGAGATTGCTGCTAGAGTAGGTTAGAATGGTGTGAATATGCCCCGAATTTATGGTGAATGTGACACGAAATGGTGTGGGTTTACAGCGATATAAGAGTTGAAACTGCAGCAGAATTCTGGTGATTCTTCCTGGCCTCGGCACTTAAAGGCAGGGTTCTCGATAAAATCGGTCGTAAAGCTATCCCCATGGAATTGTAGATCTGGCCATCACAAAAGCGAAAATGAGTGAAAAACTGGAGAAAAAACGCTTCGGAACAAGTTATGGCTTGGTGTCCTCCCGCCCCCAAATATCGAGATTTGTGTAAAACCCTGTTTTGTCAACTTTTATTTTGCTTCTAAACTGATTTCTAAACTTTTCTGAAGACTACTGATTACTTTGATAGAAAAATAAATGGCGGATAAGCAAGCATTAATAAAAATCGCGTTCATTAGGGGGCCGGCCGACACCGGTAATTAGCCGTTATACTTTGTTGTTGTGCGTTTTCCCCCCGAACTTCCGTGTTTTTTCACTTATTTTCACTTTTGTGATGGTCAAATCTACATTCTCATGAAGAGACCTAAGAAGTCGTTTTTATCGCGAACCCTGCCTTTAAGTGGGTGGAACCGCCGCGGCAATCCACAGGGTGGCCAGCCCCGCTATGATACAAAATTAACCCCCTCACGAAGTAGCTATTTCGGAAGCCCACTTTATTAACTCCAGAGGCGGCATTAAGAATCACGGTAGCGCGCGCTATGACTGATTTCGGGCTAATATGCACGTCGTTGTCTCACCCATCTTACTCTCTCCTTCGTTTAGCGCGTTTCCGTTTGTTCTGGCGCGCACCACCTCGAAACTTCATACCGCCTCTGATATTCAGAGAAGTAACATACAGATGACATCATTTTTACCTGCTGCGTATCCAACGCGGGATTTATAGAATTGGTTATCACATGCAAAAAGAGAGCGCACTCCTCGGTCAAACATGATATTTATAGGTCACTTCCACTCGCGCCAAATTCACCCAAAGTAGCCCTTTGCAAAGTTATTTAGGATCCAGGCGAGAAGGACTCTACAACAATACAATGTTTGCTAGGGTTCGAATTCAAGTGAAAAAAGTTTAGTGTGATTTTCTGATCGTTATCGAATCACTACCTATCGCGCTGCGGAACTGCATTCTGTATCGTCCTTGTCTCTCAAATAGGAAGCCACCTTTAACAATAGGGTGCGGAATCGTGCAGTCGATAGCTTTCTTCCCCTTTCCCGCGCGCTAATTTTCCGCTCAAGCAGCGTCGCGGCTTCCTGCTCAAAGGCACAGTCCATACTGAATTCCCCACAACAGAATCCACCCATAACCCTTTGATTTAAACTTGAATCTTGGCAATCATCTACCATTGGATGCGCCCTTACAGCTGGATCTTGAATAATTTTCCGGATAAGGAAAAGAAATTCATTTCGGGAGTTGATAAAAAGGGAAATACGGAAACGCGTCCCAGCGGATTTTTGGACCAACCCCTACGGGCGGTTTGTGATTGGATCGTTCTATCTGTATTCCTGTGCATGTTACTACTGCAGAGAATATGTTATGTCTGTCTGAACAGTCCATTGTGCAACTGTTCAGAATGTGCGCAGTAAGCATTATGCATATTCAAGGCTGGGAGAGGATGGGTTGCAGTTGAGACCAAGAAACGATTGTAAAGTTTTGAATAGCGAACTGTTGCTCAGACGTCTGAGCATATTAACTTCGTTGATTTGCGGACGCTGAACACTGTTGGCTGGATAAAAGGGAGTCTAAAGCGATGCATGATCATTCCTCGCAATGCGCTGCGCACTCATTTTTTCGGTCATGAATGTAAGTTGCAGAAAAATATCAGAGTAAGATTTCTACAGGTTTTTATAGAAAGATTTTTAGGCCCTATTCTGCGGCGTTGTTTCTGCACCCTCAAGTCCGGACATTCCACCAGACGCAATCGGTAGACCAGCATGTTTCGCTTTGGGGATCTACAGACTTCCCAAACACCTCAGGGAAACCTTCTTCTATGAGATATCCAAAGTTAAGGACAATATGGTGGGTAGCGCCAGCAGAAAATTGCAATTTCCCCTACGACTAAAACAACATCGTATTATTTCTTTACGGTTCATCAGCTAAGAGCTGCCCCTCCTGCACTTTAGCATCAACCATCACTGCTTTGTCTGATCAGGCCCGGCAGAATGTGTAGCGTGAAACTCGTTGAGGCTAAACCAACAATGCCTGCAGCCTCGAGCACTACATACATTTGTGAAATACCATCCAGCCTGGAGCGGTACATCCTGGTTGAAAAAAGCTGATAAAATGTGCAGAAAAACTGTGAAAAAATTAGGAATGGCGCATTTATGAGACATTCAAAAGGGAATGATATGAAATTCCTGTACCTGTAATTATAAAAACGCTTCATTCAATAAAAACTGTGCCGCTGGTAGGACCCGGCGAATCGCCGATTTTCCAGGCTCGAAGCGACAAGTATATATGTATGGAGCCACCTCGAACACATGCTTCGCATTCCGTTTTATTCGTGTTACTACTTCTTTCGAGGCGTCTGAATGCAAAGTGAAGGTGCGCGGAAGGAGCGAATTTGTCATATTCTTAGTTCCCAGCCGGATTATAAGTTGGACCTTGGCATCTGCACCTTGTCCCCTCTCGGATCTGTCCGAAATGTGGGTCCTTACTTTTAGATTTTGACTCAGCTTGCGCTCGTAACTTGAAAGTAGTGTTCACGGTAATACTAAATTTCAAGATTATTCGCTATATTGGTTGAGTGGCCCCCGTGTAGAAATAAAATGACGTAGAAAATCAGAAAAACGCACCACAAGTACACGAAATCCTTAAGTATCACCCCGCATCTTAAAGGCAGTGTTCACGACAAAAATCGTTTTTCTGTTTTTCCACCTATCTTTAAAACGGTACCATGCTGATTCCAATGATGTCTCTGGAATGGTACAAGACTTCCTGGAAACGGAGTTATGGCCCCTCAAAAATTGAGCTAGGGAAGCATTTTGAACGAGCTGTCCGAGGCTGGTAACTTCCGTCTTTTGCAGTCGATGTGTGCGAGCTCACCTGAGTAAAGAGAGAAGTTGAGAATGAGGGGAAGAACGGAGCTTCCGATCTCATCTGAGTGCTCATTTGTTCACATCGAGGGGGTGGATCTGGGGCACGAGGCGTGTCTGGGGCACCAAAACGCTTGTTTGCAGCCGTTATTTTGCCTCTCCTGGCTCGTTTTATACCATTCTTTCGACATCGGGAGCCGAGGAACCTTCTCGCCTATCATTTCACTTCGGAAGTTTACTGAGGATGATTATCGTGAACGCTGTCTTTAAGTACCACAGGAAGTGTTTGTTGTGACAATGAAATTTTTTGTTGTCCTGACCTTCGCAATTCTCTACTGCCTGTTGCTCCGTTCTTTCCTTCGGACCCCAACTAATACCTTTTTGCGTAAAATATTTTTCCATGTTTGATTAACCCCATTTTTCACCAGTGAAAACCACCGTGAACATGTTCATTCAACCGGACAACTAGTCCAGGCCAGAAAATAATGTCACTGGAATACGACGTTTTAGTGCGTTTCTCGCCGTTTCTTCGTAATTTTTGTAACACTTGAAAGCCAACGCATTGTTTTATGTGGAAAACTCGGGAACAAAAACCATCGTGAACACTGCCTTCAAGTCGACACCGTTTTTCGACCTTGGACCACTGTGCGAAAAATGGCCAGACTCTGAGTTTTGACATACCAGCTAGCGTACTGTGCTTCTCTGGACCTAACTCCGGTCCGCAATTCCGTCTCGACACGCTTTGCGGCCGCACGCTCCGGAGTCGGAAGAGTTTCCAGGGTCGCAGCCGCCGATCTGTTCACTCTAGGTGAGTTTTGGAAACGGGAAACTTGAAAAAATTGGAGAAAGCTGTATCAAAAAGCCACATCGAGTCGGCTTTGGCGCTGGAAACTCGACCGACTCGAGCGCGTGCCGCCGCAAAGCGTGTCGAGACGCAATTGCGGACCGGAATTTGGCTCAGAGAAGCATAGTACATCATCGGCGAGCTACTGGTTCAAGGGCAGTGGTCACGATGAAAAAATGGTTGAGAAAAACATGAAAATTAGCTGAGTCCGCAAACGGCTGAAAGGCCGCGCTTACGGAGCACAAAAGGGGCTATAATAGAAGTTATTGGGTTCCTATGTTACCAATCCATGCACAAGTGCTAATCCCGCCCAAAAAGATTGGAGTCTTATGCAGTGTAGTCAAAAATCATTGACATTGACAGACAAAAATAAATGCAAACTCAACTGCGTCTCTGTTCGAGCAAGTAACTCGCTAAATCCAATAATTCCTCGCTCCTTGCCATAGTCTAGTTGCTACTGCTTAGCGCTTTCACTCAAGCCAGGAGCATTTTCAGACTGGGAAAGAGTGTAATTCTTTTGCGGGTGAAAATTATACTAAGGGTTTCGACAGGTTAAAAAATATATACTACTGGTTTCTGCGGGTTTCGGATGGAAAATTTCACTTTTTTCAAAATTCGTTCGGTGAATCTAGCTAGCTCACGGTTTTCATGGATTGTTTTTCAGTTGTACAACTGCGAATTTGAAGGATGGGCAACGTTGGATGTTCCCAAAGGGACCTACATTGAAGAGCGCATTGGTCCTGTCTCCACGTACCGGACATATTTCAAAAAGTATGATCAGAAAATGAGCATCTTTCACAAGCACTTTTACTAATCACTCACCGTCTTCCATGTGACCTTCCTGCAGGAAAACTAACACTTCGAAAATGCTGCACATCAAATTTCTGTATTTCCGCTCATCCCTGGTTGCCATTATGCGTATTCTCCACTTGATCACACACATAAGCCTTCCACCAATTCTAACCTGACGAATGAGCAAGACGCGATCTTTTGCGGCGATCCGTGCGCCTTTCGCAACACCATGGGCCAGCGAAATTTCGATCTCAAGCGGCAATCTACCGCCGCGGCCCCGTCCAATCACTGGATCGGATTTTCTAGGACAACAGTGTAGGACAACAGCTTCGTTTCTGACCCTACCCGGCCCGCCTCTTAAAGAAGCTAATTGTTATTATTGGACGAATTGGCGCGCGCAACCTCACACAAGTCACCGATATATTATGGAGCACCCTGTACAAGGAGATTCTTTATGGTGGTAACCGCACCTGCAAAAAGGACTTGTACTATTAGTATCCCTTGGACCTCCATAGTAAAGCTGCGCAGCTTACCGTCTTGAGCTGCAGGTTTCAAGAAGTTACAAATTTGAACATATATTTTTTTTGTTTTTTGTTGCTTCCAAAACGAGCAGTAATCTTCCGAAACCCTGGAAGCAGACCTCATATTCGTGTTGTACGAGTTGCTTGTTGACCGTTTCTTCTAGTAATTCGAAGATTTTAAAAGCCTTGGTTTTTTTTTCGGATTTGACTTAAAGGCAGTGTTCACGATAGAAATCGTTCTTCTGTTTTTTGCCTATCTTGAAAAAGGCCCCATGCTGATTCCAATGATATCTCTGAAATCGCGTAAGACCTTCAGAGAACGGAGTTATGGTCCCTCAAATATTGAGCTAAGGAAACATGGTGGACGAGTTGTCCGAGGCTTGTAACTTCCATCTTTTGCTGCCGATCTATGCGAGCTGAACGGAGTAAAGAGAGAAGTTGAGAATGAAGGGAAGAACGGGGCTTTTGATCGGAAACCATCGCTCGTCTCACAATCTCGAGCATTCATTTGTTCACGTCGGTGGGCGTGGAAAGTGCATCTGGGGGTGACGAGCTGGCGGGTGTCCAACTTTGGGGCCGTAGGGGACCGTTTCGAGCTCATTTTTCTTAGTTTTTTCGACGTTAGGATTCCGCTAGGCCCCGCAGCTGCCGATCTCCACCAAAAATTCAGACATGGAGGATTCCGCTAGGCCCCGCAGCTGCCGATCTCCACCAAAAATTCAGACATGGTTTTTATCGTGGACACTGCCTTTAAAACTTCCCCTTGAGGGTTATTTGATGCGCTTATCGCGAATTTGAGGTTTATCTGTCGTTTTCGTTTTTTTTTCAAAGATTTCGAGTAAAATCGTCCAAAGCCTACAATCGGGAATAATTTGAGTGCAAAACGCGACTATCCACGATATCAAGAATCCTGCGATAGAAATGGATCACAATGTTTCTATAGGGGTTACATGGAGTGCTGAACACGAGTCTGAAGTCCGTTTATTGATTTATGACAGCTCACGGTAGATTACGGTGGGTACACGGTAGTTCGATCAAAGTCCCAGAATTGACTTAATATTTCTATGCGGGGTTTATTCGGGGTGCTGAATACGAATTGAATGCCCATTCGTCAATCAGAAAAAAATTGCTAAGGTAGGATTAGCTCCCTAAATGACATTCTACCTACCGTAACCTACAGTAAACCAAAGAATTTCAAAAACTGGACCCCAAAATCGTTTTTAGCACCCCCAATTAAGCCCTATATACAAGTTTTCAGCAAAGTGCGAGGAAAGTTTTCGAAACAACCGAAAATGCCAGATTGGTACCCTTGCCTTCTCGCGAAACTCGAAAAACGCTTATAGCTCCTTGGAGCCTGCAGCTCGGGGCGTAAAGCTGAGCAGTTTTACTACTTTTATTCTTCCAAGTTCGTTCTAGTTAGCGTCTTTGATCACAATCCCAGTAAACAGTTAGGGCACCTTATTTCTTTAACTTGATGTTGTGAAGAGGAATATAGCAAAAAACAATATGGAGCATGCATTGCCGGCATGTGAGGACCTCAAGTTTGTTTTGCTTGAGAGAACATATTTACACGTAGTTGTCTGCCTATTACCGAATATTTAACCTTTCACAATCTTTCTCTTGTATCCTGGCTTGATTTCAGAAAGAAGAGGAATGGCTACAAGGCAGAATCTTTCATCAGAGATGCAGTAAAGGCGTGGAAACCCAAACTCAACCAGGTTCACAATATTTCGAGCTGATTTCATGCACAGCTCATAGATATTCACAAATACAAATCTTCCTTTCATGAGGTTTAAACTAGTTAGTGTGGGCAGTATAACCTCCGTCCCCGAGTATCGCAGTTAGTACTTGTGGAATTAATTAATCAACTTTTCAAGTCGCTGCTTACTCCAACCAGCTTAGAATTCGAGGGAATGGAATGCGGAAGAAGACTGCCACTCATTTTGGTTTTCTAGATTGGAAAGAAGTGGGAGTTTGATTGCAACTACCGCGAAACGACATTATTACAAGAAGCGGCCTGCCTTTTCGACTAGTACATATGAGCAACGAATGATCGTACCCTTGTTGCTGCTTTTGAAGCTTTTGAATAAAACTCTATTACACTACCTTCGGGAACTCGTTATGTGCAACCTTGTGTTTTCGTTTTATGTATGATCGGTAAGTTTTTCAGTGAATCAATTAGGTTCATAACTCCCAGTTACATACTTATTAATGTATTCATTTACTTGTTTATTTGACTGCACTCCAGGTGCACCACACATTGACAAAGAAAATCTCAAATAAATCACTAACAAAGTTCCTTGATCCAACAGCAAAGCTAAAATTAACACAAAGTACTGTAAATGAGAAAAATAAAGAAAACCGATCTCTGACGACACTGAGAAAAGCAAGCACGACAAGGAACCACCTGTCCCCACTCGTGTCTCTATATTCACTCTTCAGTAAGGATGCAATACGCCAGCCCATGAGAACCAGGCAAAATGTACACCAAGCAAGATACTCTAAACCCACCGGCTATGGTGTCCTAGGTACACTAATGGAACGAACCAGAAACTTCAGCATATGGAAACGCCGACTTCCCCGTAGATCCAGGTTACCGTATGGCAACATACATATTTTTCTACTTCGCTCCGATTTCCAAGATACTGAATGGAACATAATTTCTTGATGTAGATAACATCTCGAATTTAGGTTTCATCATCACCAAGGATCTAAGTTTTGACAAGCATTGCGATATGATATTAAATATAGATATATATTTTCTGATCCCAACAATTACCGGCCTATCAGTATCACATCTATTTTTGCAAGACTTTTTGAAAAAGTATTGGAGAAAAGAATTATGACTCATCTGGAGGAGCACTCCATCATCTCGGAGCACCAACATGGTTTCCAAAAGGGTAAATCCACAATTTCGGCGATGCTGCAATCACTTGAAGACTGGACTCGTGCGCTGGACAATGATGCTGGTGTGGATGTTATTTACCTCGATTTTTCCAAGGCGTTTGACAGAGTTTCTCATCGCAAATTAGTAAACAAACTAGAAATAGTGGGTATCCATCCGCGTATAGTGGCTTGGATTCGTGCTTTTCTCACGGGCAGAACTTTGAGAGTCCGGCTTAACAGTACGTTCTCCTCTCCCTTTGCAGTCCTTAGTGGTGTTCCCCAGGGTGGAGTGCTTTCACCTATTCTCTTTAATATTTACACGTATGAGCTTCCCTCGATTATATCCTTGAACAACGTTGGCTGTTCGGCATTCGCTGACGACTTTAAGTTGTATAATCCTATTCGGACCAGGGAAGATTCAGGGTGTTTGCAAAAAGCCCTTAATGATGTAGCCAAATGGTCGTCTGAATGGAAATTGCCGCTTTCCAGCGAAAAAACTAAGGTGATGAAGATTGGTAAGAGGCGAGTTAATGGCTTCTATACTATTGACGGTGTGCAGTTGAGCGAGGTCAGCGAGATTAAGGACCTTGGTTTTCTTGTCAAGGATAATCTTAGTTTCGATGATCACTGCCTCCAGGTCGCGTCCATGGCCAACAGGATGATGCAGAGCGCGTTTCGAGCACTTTCAACTACTAACGCAAATGTCCTGACTGAGGTGTATAAAACGTACATACGTCCACTTATGGAGTATGGCACGATGGTATTCAATCCATACAAAAAGGGATCCATCGATGCGCTGCAGAAAGTCCAGAATACTTTCACACGTAGAGTTTACTTCAGGACATCGTGGTTTCAGACTAATCGCAACGTGTGTCATGTCACCAGAAATGCCAAGTTGGGCCTAACCACTCTAGAGCACAGGAGAAGAAGGTTTGATATGATAATGATGTACAAAATCATTATGGGAGTGCTGGTATCAAGGCTAGCCGGCTGTTCAACCTGAGATCGTCAACCACCAGGGGAGCGCCGGTGAAATTGGGCCTCGTTGGGGCCAGGCGGAATGTAAGACAGCACTTTTTTGTCAATAGGGCGGGGTCTGAATTCAACAAATTACTTCGGTCAGGCTTGGTAGTTGGGAAGTTCACTGAATTCAAAAAGGCGCTTGAGATTTATCTGTTGTCCCAGGAGTGATGTTTGTAAGATCTCATCCCTTCATGGTGCCGGTGGTGCCTCGTAGTCAGTTTATCGATTTACTTTATTATTGTCCTCTATCTTTAATCTTTTTCAGTTGCCGTTTAGGTGTTTCGTTTTGTTGTTTGTCTATCACACGGTTCTACCGTGTAATAAATCAAATCGAATCAAATCAAATCAAATAACTATACAACCTAAGTAAGGGCTATACTCAAATACGGAACACCAGTTTTCAATCCTTCTAAACTGAAGAATAGAAACAAAATAGAAAAAAGCATAAAATGTCTCACGAGAAAATTTGTGATAAGGCAGCGTCCATACGTGGTGAGAGCGTGCGATCCCGCTGTTGTGCCACCCCTCTCAATGCTCCTTCACGCTTGAGTAGCCCGTGTCCGCAATCTCAGATAAAATCAGCCCACACACCGGTTGCCAAGTCGGGCTAGTCGACCTCGCGCGGCTCCAATTCTGTGGGCGTGGCACAGCGCCTCACTTCCCGCGGAGAGAGAGAGGTTTTCCCGTCTTCTCGCAGAGTGTCGCCGGGCAGTCGGCTATTCCTGGGGGTCATCGAACAATCTTTCATCGATTCCCACTTTGATATCATCATTGCACCCACCAGAGTGGAGCCAGTGAACGACTGCTGAGCAGAGAACGCTGTGTTGAGACTCGTTTCAAAACCATCGCTGTGCACAACGCTGGTTTTGGCCAGGTGAGCCACTGTCCTGCGATGGCATCCGCGAATGAAAAGATTGCAAGAGCCGGTAAGTGTAGCAAACATCCCGGCCGATCTATTGGCCTTCCGCGGGAGGAGTTTTGGCACGTCGGCTAAGGGTTCGGGAAGTGTGCTGTATGCATCTGAGATTAAGCACTGGCCAAAACCCCCCACCTCGTTTTTCTTCGATGGACAATCTTTGACCGGGTGATTAAGAGCTCGAATCGGCGCAACGGCTAATCATTTCCTAGGGTTTGCGTATTGTGTGGTGGGGTTTTGGGGTACAAGGGCAATAATTTTGCAACAGGTTTAGGCCATTGGTATACTTCAGCGACAGCCGGTCGCCGGCGACGGGCACGGCGACGGAGTCGTCGTCGCCGCATTGAATTCCACGCGCTTTTGCGGACTGACGATTCCGCACACGCGCATCTGCACAGCAAACAAAAAAATCGATTATGGTCATGCCATCACAGTTTATGTGGGATCCTGTGACATTTCCAATTGTTTTCACATTCTGTCACAATATGATCATCATTATAGTCGTTTTAACCATCCCTGTTTTTAGTTGGTAGTTGGGGAAGCGGAAAATCTAGTTTCAAAGAAGAGGTAAATCCATACATTCGACAGCCTAGACAAATGTATAAATAAAAAGAACGGTTCATAAGTAATTGAATGGAATAATGACAGCTTATAAATTCCCAACTGAAAAAAACTGCAGTTAAAAAACTACACCGAAATGTACGAAACTATAATGTCTTTTGATGTCACTATACTGTCCATGGTATGCAAAAAATTACATAAAACAGCATGAAATAGATGAATATGTGGAGTGCAGGGGAGCCAGCGACAGCCCGTCGCTGTGCGCAGCACAGCGACGGGCCGTCGCTGCGGCGACGGAGTGTACCAGGGTTACGTCAGTGAAAACCATAACACCCCTCAGCGACCTGTTCCAGCGACGGGCGCACGCAAACCGATCCCGCGGCCGACCCTGCCCTAGCACCGGTGCTGGTCCCGACACGATGAGTGATAGTTGTCGAAACCTGTCGCTGCAGCGACAGGGAGGTATACCAATGGCCTTAATGTCTCCTACTTCAGGGATTGAGCAGTAAGCTCAAAACTTGGTGCTTCCTCCTTTGAGCTGGAGTAAGCCCGCGAGACCGAGCGGGTGTGAGCGGTCGGGGGCGAGAGAGAGAGAGAGAGAGAGCGTGAGCGACAAGCAAAACATGTGCCCTTGGTGAACATCGATTTTACGTGGTCGCACGCTCTCGCGACATATGGACGCTGCCTAAGACTGCATGGTTTCATCTTCCATTAAGAGATCTAACAGAAATAAAATTATGAAGAGACATCATCTGACAGAGATAAAATCCTTGCTCCCGAAGACGCAGCTCATAGAAGGGAAATTAATGATTTGCTACCTATGCATAAAACCCTTTTCAATCTTGATTTCGGTGTGACAGGTTATTCGGCATGATTACTCAAATAGCCTAAAATGTCTTTGCGTTTGAGGAAAAGTTATCTCATTGCGACGGATTCTCACACTCAAACAAAGTGCTGGAGCGAAACAATTCTAAGAAGTACGCAATGCTCGGAAGCCCTCGAGATCGATGCCGCTGTTTTGAGGCCACTTTTATCTCTGAGCTATTCGATATTGGCGCACAAAAGCGGGGCTAGTATCTAGCTCTGGAGGAAAAGGCTGGTATATCTCGGTTCACTAGGCTAGCAACCCCGAATCAGGATTGTAGCGCGGTATTAACGTGCTGATGGCGAGGTATTGTCGTCCTATTGTTGAGGTTGCCGTTTGTCGCCGTATTCACCTCAAGGTTCAGCAAAGTTGTCCACTATCCTCGCTGAATTTAACAGCCACTGAATGGGGAATATATCTATGTGGACGTCAACACTTATGAGACCGCCTGCTCCACGGCGAATTTACGCAGCCGACCGGTGCGCTCCACGGCTAATTGTTTTCGTGGGTGACGTGTGTGGACACACGGTCCTCTGGGAACCGCTCCGATTGGAGCAAGCTTTCTTATATGGTACACAACCATTATTACGTTCCCACTCAACCTGGGAGCATAACGCTCCACAAAGAATCGGAGAAAGGCCATGGTAAAGAAATGATCACTTTTTTTCTTAGGGTCTTAATGTGCTTCGATTTCACGAGGTATTTCAACTTTGCGTGCACTAGGTGCTTTGAAACACAAGTTTTCGCAGATTTTGAGCGTGCTGGTATCGAAATAGACCTTTGTCTCTCAACATGTATAATTTTCTGTCGGATAGAACAAATAGTCAGGACTGAATCGTGCGAGCCAACCTTAAAGGCAGGGTTCGCGATAAAAACAATTTTGAGCTCTCTTCATGAAAAGGTAGGTCTGATAATTACAGAAGTAAAAGTAAGTGAACAAAAGCAAAAATTTACAGGGAGAGCGCACAAGCAGGCTATGACGACTAGCTACTGGTGTCGCCCAGCCCCCAATTAACGAGATTTTAATGATTGCTTGCTTTTTTATTTTGCACTTAAAGTAGACAGTAGTCTCTAAAAGTGCCCAGCAATTACATTAGAAGAAAAATAGAAGACGGAAGAATAGGCTCTTATACTCAGGCAAACTGGGGCGTCGACAACTCAGGCAAACTGGGGCGTCGACAACTCAGGCAAACTGGGGCGTCGACAACAGGTTGATCCGCCCACCATGAGTCACCGCTGGCCAACGCGTCGATATTCGGCGAGGCCGTGGCCGCGAGTTATGATCTGGTCGATGTCGAGCTGTTGCACATCAATTACGTCCGCGAGTTATTATCTCGTCGATGTCCAGCTGTTGCACAGCCAACGCTCCAGATACAAGGGAAGTATACGACGCGTTTTTTGAGCATGCTGTGAAGAGCGCAGCCGGTTCCATTACCCAAGTTTGCGGTACATTGGCCCCGCCCATCATCTGGAGGTCCTGCATGTCCGGTGGTGACCCCAGCGGAGACTGGGCGATCAGCCGCGGCTCGTGTCGGTGTGCCGACCACGACGCGTGTCGAAGTGCCGACCGCGACGCGAGTCAGAGTGCCGACCGCGACGCGTGTCGGAGTGCCGACCGCGACGCGTGTCGGAGTGCCGACCGCGACGCGTGTCGTTGTAATGTAGTTCCTAAGCTAGGTGAAACAGCCGTGAAGGTTGTGAACTGCTGCTAAATAGACCGCTAAACGCGACACATCGAGTTGTCAACAGCACGACAACACGCGAACGTCGCTGGGCAACGGGCAAGTCTCAGGCTGACAATACGCGCGATTAGACTTGTCAACAGGGAGCGGTTTATGAGATGACAACTTATCAACCTGTTGTCGACGCCCCACTTTGCCTGAGAACAGGTTGATCCGCCCACCATGAGTCACCGCTGGCCAACGCGTCGATATTCGGCGAGGCCGTGGCCGCGAGTTATGATCTGGTCGATGTCGAGCTGTTGCACATCAATTACGTCCGCGAGTTATTATCTCGTCGATGTCCAGCTGTTGCACAGCCAACGCTCCAGATACAAGGGAAGTATACGACGCATTTTTTGAGCATGCTGTGAAGAGCGCAGCCGGTTCCATTACCCAAGTTTGCGGTACATTGGCCCCGCCCATCATCTGGAGGTCCTGCATGTCCGGTGGTGACCCCAGCGGAGACTGGGCGACCAGCCGCGGCTCGTGTCGGTGTGCCGACCACGACGCGTGTCGAAGTGCCGACCGCGACGCGAGTCAGAGTGCCGACCGCGACGCGTGTCGGAGTGCCGACCGCGACGCGTGTCGTTGTAATGTAGTTCCTAAGCTAGGTGAAACAGCCGTGAAGGTTGTGAACTGCTGCTAAATAGACCGCTAAACGCGACACATCGAGTTGTCAACAGCACGACAACACGCGAACGTCGCTGGGCAACGGGCAAGTCTCAGGCTGACAATACGCGCGATTAGACTTGTCAACAGGGAGCGGTTTATGAGATGACAACTTATCAACCTGTTGTCGACGCCCCACTTTGCCTGAGTAGAAATCTCGATAATTGGGGGAGGGGCGGGAGGACCCCAAGCAATAACTTGTTCCCGAGCGTTTTTTCTCCATTTTTTTTCATTAATGTGATGGCCAAATCTACCTCTCCACGAGGATAGCACAACAGCCGATTTTATCGAGAACCCTATCTTCAAGTATTGGAAATCCCAAAAGTGGGCGAATTTCAGGTCTGCTATGCCCTTCTTAACCCCACGGAGGACATTCTGCAATTTCAGAGACATAGTCTTCGGATTTGTCTGTTGTAAGCAACAAGAAATTCTATCAGGAATCTGAAAAGGGGAATCAGATTCGTGATCAGCACCCCCCCCCCCAAAGACCACCTGGGCGAAGTACACCAGAACCTGAAATGTTTTTGAATACGGATACCAAACGGTGGAAGACAACAATTTTATTGAAAATCATGAAATAAACACCCTTTCATTAACTAGCACCTCCAAAGTACCCCATTAGTTTCAACAAAATCTGGAGTACTTAACTATCGGCAGGCTTTCCGTCCCCCCCCCTCCCCCCAAGTTACCCTTCACTCAGAATGAGCGAAATCTGAAACAAAGTTGACCGATGGTAAACTACCGAAGTCAACGCAAATTTCATTGAAAATTGAAAAGTAAACACCAGATGTAAAACGTTGGGCAGCAACTCGGATAAGCCTCGGGATCAAGGCAGCAAAATTTGAAACGTGGACCTACTACTGTTACCTCAATAAGCTGGCGCTGCTATTTCCAAAATCAACTAGTGCACGTCAGGTTGGTTATGAGCATCGTTTATAGCCCCATCTCGGCCAAGTTTGGAATAATTTATTTTCGACCAGAGAAGCTTGAAAATTCGAAAAGTGTCACTCCCTATGAACCTGGTGAAGCAGTCAAGAAAGACCCCAAGTCTTGAAACTTCAAAAATGCCCAATGTTTTATGGGCATGTGGGTCGAATCCACACCGCGGATGTGGCTAAGGAGCAGTTCGGCTGGTACACACGACACGCGCGACGGTAAAACGCTGTGCGCGATCATCGTCCTTGGGGCGCGTTAACCAAGGGCACCCATAAAAGTTGTTGTTGTTCCATTCTAGTCGTTTCCCTTAATCGTTTTTTGCCTTTTTTCATGTAGGTTGATGCGTTAGACGTAGGGTCGGCGTCGGAATCAATACCGAAATCTCCCATTCCGCTCCAAAAAACAAACAAAAAGAACTATAAAAAAACTTGTATAAAAAGTGCGAATTCCATTTAAACGATGTTGTGAGAAGCACTGCGCCTGAAAAATCACATTATAAACAGAAAAGCATGAGAAAAATGCAGAAAATGATTGAAAGAGACGGCTACAATTGGACAACAACTACTTTTTTCTAAGGTCCTCGGTTAGCGCGCCCCAATGACGATGAGCGTACACAGCGTATTTCCGTCGCGCGTCGCGTGTGCTAGCCAAACTGCTCCTTAGCCACACCCGCGGTGTGGATTCGATCAACATGTCCATAATGGCTACGAAAGGATCTATATAGCGACTGACCATAAGGAGAAATCCCCCCTTAAAGGCAGGGTTCGCGATAAAAACAACTTTTGAGCTCTCTTCATGAGAATGTAGATTTGGTCACCACAAATGTAAAAATAAGTGAAAAAACCCGGAAATTCGCTGGAAAAACGCTCAAAAACAAGATATAGCGGCTAATTACCGGTGTCGGCCGGCCCCCTAATTAACGAGATTTTCATTAATGCTTGGTTACACGTCATTTTTTTCTGTTAAAGTAATCAGTAGTCTCCAGAAATGTTCAGAAATTACTTTAGAAGCAAAATAAAAGTTGACAAAGAAGGCTTTTACCCAAATCACGATAATTGGGGGCGGGAGGACACCAAGCCATAACTTGCTCATGAGCGTTTTTTCTACAATTTTTTACTTATTTTCAATTTTGTGATGGCCAGGTCTACCATTACATGGGTACAGTACAACAGCCGATTTTATCGAGAACCCTGCCTTTAAAGGCATCGTTCGCGCTGAAAACCAATTTCCATTTTTCAGGCTCAATTTCATGATTGGGCCCGGCGGACCACGTTGGTGAAGTTTTGCGCGTCAAAAACATAAGGTTCTGAAGTTGGAGTGGTTCAAAATGACGATCCGCCACCAATTTTCACCAACCATCTAGCACAAGGAACAGAAGCGCCATCACAGGCGCAGATGATTCAGCATTTGAAAATTCTAATTCGGGAAATTCTAACATCCAAACTTGCCCAATGGATACTTTATCTTTCAGAATAAGTTCCAGTGAACAAGAGGCAACAAGAATTCACCCACCTAATAAGTTTGAAGCAAAAAACACATCCGACGTTTGCGAAAAAAACTTCCGACGTATTGCACCAGACACACCGAAATCGACGGAGAGGTGGGAAGTGAATGATTCGAGACATTTGAAAATGAGTTTTTTCGCAAAAGTCGATGGTTTTGTGGAGCCTTTCCACTCTTATTCTGTATGTCAGAGAATGGCCTGTGCAAAAACATGAAAAAATGAGTTACGGTTTTTTGCGCGTACGATGCCTTTAAAGACACTATACACCCTTGAATATGAGTTTTGTGATTTTCCTGAATTGTGTAGTAGATCCCTGCTGTATAACACGTGCCAAGTATAAGATCTTAGTTCCTACTAATAAGCGAAGTATAAACTACCACCACGAGCCACACCCACTTCCTGATTTTCGAAGCAGGGTACTGCACGAGGAGTGGGCCGGCCAGTTTTGCTTAGACCCTCTCCTCTAAAGGCAATTTTGCTGAGACTACTCAGAAACGTTAGTAGGTCAATTTTCGACCGTATTCTCCCACCCCCACCAACAGCTGATGTGTTCAAGCAGTTTATCCAGCAGGTTTACATACCTCTAACTTTTGCTGCAATAAAATTTCTCTTGTCGTATTCAAATGGTAAGTATAAAATTCTCAAATGATTAAAAACCAAAATTGACAGCTCGAAGCCAATGCTTTGCAAAAAAAATCGGATGTTTGAGAGGACGAGAGCATAAACAGCGCTTATTGCATTTATTTAGAGAGGAGCTGAAATTTCAAAAGTAGATGTAATTGGTAACAACTTGTGCTGTGTAATAAAACGCGGATGTTTAAAAAAGGGTTCGACCTCGCCAGGAGTCCATATTCTTTTACGAGTCACGAGAGCAGGATATTCGAGTCAAACGTGATTGATATACAAAGTATACCAACTTTGGCCGTCTAAGATCGACGCTTAAGGGCGCTACACTGTACTGTCCCACACCTTTCTCAGGTGTGATCCCGCCAGAAGTCGACAATTTTGAAAACTAGGAGTCATGATAGTAGGATCCAGCGTAGCCGACTCACCCCCGATGCAAACTTTCACCATCTCAGATAAAAGCCGAAGACCGGTACACAGACAGACGAAAAAATCGGCTGTCCTTAAAGGCAGTGTTCACGATAAAAAATGTGTTTCAGTTTCCACTAGGAATGGGTAGTGGAGGGGCACACTGTAACGTTGGCGTCGAAAGAACGCATGAAAATGAGATAGGAAAAGCTTCAAAAGATCCCGAAGTTGCCACTTCGAGCGCAAGGCAAACCCCGAAAGCGCAACGCACGCCCACCGACGAGAACAAATGAATGCTCGAGATCGTGAAATGAGTGATGATTTCCAATCATTATCCCGTTCTTTCATTCTCATTATTCTTTCTCAACTTCTCTCTTTACTCAGGTCAGCTCGCATACATCGGCTGCGAAAGATGGAAGTTACAAGCCTCGGACAACTCGTCCACCATGTTTCCTTAGCTCAATGTTGGAGGGACCATAACTCCGTTCCCAGAAGGTCTTGTACGAATTCAGACACATCATTGGAATCAGCATGGGGCCGCTTTCAAGATAGGCGGGAACACAGAAAAACGATTTCTATCGTGAACTCTGCCTTTAAGTTTGCAACCAAAATAAATCGACCACGCTGGACTCAAATATCCTACTCTCGTAGCTCCTTGTTTCCAAAATTGACGACCTCCGGCGAGACCATACCTGAGAGAGGTGGTATCCCTTGTACTGTACCGCTCTTCAGCGTTTAGCTGAGATGGTGAAAGTGAGTAAAGTCTGTCCGACTGAGACTGTTCGCCCGCTCGTCCGAAGAATGCCGATTGTGCAGGCCTCCCGACACGCACGCCGACCGCGTGGGCGGACAGTCTCATTCGGACAGAGTTTACATGGGGTGAATCGACCCCGCTCAACTGAAATATCAACTCTCGTGACTCATAGAAATCATTTGCAGAAATCATTTAGCATTTGGTAGTAAACTGCTCTAGACTTTTTACATGTAGGATTTATATGTCTTGAATATTATTCTGAGAGGACCTTTACTTCACCCTAAACTTCCCAATTGAACTCCGCGACTCGTAAATCAGTTAATTAGTCAGACCTTTAGTTAATCCTATATGTCTCTATATCTATATTTGAAATCTGTGTAAAACCTGCTCCTGACGGTCAATCCCTTGCCGATCTGTCTCCTCGTCCTCAACGACTGCGAATGAAGAGAAATATAGGCTAAGACAACTCGTTGACTAAATTTTCACCCTCAGAATATAGGAACATCTGAAGAGCCACAAGTCCGTTTGTAAAGGACCTTGAGCGATTTTACAGATTGCTCTGTGATTAGAGTGTGATTTGGTCCAAGATAAGCATGAAAACTGCAAAATAACTGGATGTCCTACGCCTTCAAGACACGGAACTCCTAAAAAAAAATATTTTCATAGTGTTCTGCTTATCTTGTAGAGTATCGCATGCTGATCACAACGGCATCTCTGCAATCTGGCGATGCCCCCTGCGATTGGAGTTATGGCTACTCAAAAAATACCCGTATCCTACTGTGCTCAACGTTTGCGTGTTGCCTCAGAAAGAGAGGAGCGTTAGGCCGGAATCATACTTCCAATGAGCGGCGACGCGACGCTGTGTTTGCCATCAATATCCACCAAAAACCGATATGCCTTACATGCACTATCGCTGTCGCTGGTCGCGGAAAATATGATTTTTCTCACCGAGCTAAATTCACCTTCTCACTACAACGGGCTCTATTCGGCGCCAACGATGAATTTCGCCGAGAAATTCGAGCCTTTACTGAATTTGTGATCTTTTCGCGCACACATTATCGGATTCGCTTATGGATTCGGCATGCTTCTCTCATTTGGTAAGTGTCAGGGGTCAGCGCGGATGAATAGCAGGGACTTCAGTTTCCTCTTCGCATGCGAGGCGCCGTGTAACTGTTAATAAGCGCAAAATCAGGGACTTAGGAGGAGTGTGATGGTCCGGCCGTTCCCACCTTACCATGTTATATCTGATATATTCCTGGGGGGTTGCCTCTCGAATTACGACCGATCACCGCTTCACCACTTAAACAGGTATCACTCATCAACCAACAACGTTGGTTCCACGAACAATGGCTCGTCTACAACTCTGCTAGACCGCAACTGTTCCTGAGCTGTTTGCCCCGACACCACAACGCATGTAACCCCAGACCTGCCGTCCTGGAACCTTGCAAATGTTTCCCTGGGCTTATTAGTTCCTGTTCTGCTGCATGTCGGTATTGGAATGCAGGTATGGAGCTTCGGGAAGGGTGGCTCTCGTGAACAAAATTGATGATTACCAATTGATAAAGGGTAAGATATGTAAGAAGTGGAGAGCGGTGGATTTTCATTTACATACCGTCCTTCTCTAAGAGTCAGCAGTTGAGGATCTGCCTGGACTAGGGAGTAGGAAAACAGCACCACCGGTGATGAAGATATAACAAACTGAGAGTAAAAACTCAGAAAATTATAGAGCCGTGACGCGACCAGCACAGATGAACCATCCTTCCCGAAGCTCCATACTTACATTCTAAGTTTTCTGATCAAAAACCATTATTCATGATGTTCTGTACAAACGCGCTTCCTGTGGTGGGCTACTACCCACCTAAACGCCTCTTTGCACCTGTGGGCCCGGTGCGAACCCCCCGCCGCCACCACATAAAGATGGCAGCCGACCTGAGGTACGCGGTACCCAGATGCCACCTATTGACGCCAAAACGGAGCGACCTTTTCCGACAGGATAAATCTATTCGCAAAAATCAGCCACATTATGGAGTCGAACAACGCACGTCGGTCGCGTCGACAGCGCGCACAGCAACTGCGCCGCGCGTTCACATTGGAGGAGGCATTCTCGGTAGTAGGAAGGGTGTGGGATGGACAAAACAATCAACAGGAATGCGTCTATTCCATGCAAATCTTTCCCCATATGTCTGCTGTCCATCGTATTCTGCTAAGTACATTACAAAATATGGTTAGATCCGTGGCCTGTTTCCTCAAGAAAAACGTGTAAATTCAAATCGCGGCTGGCGTGGCGGTTTAAATCTCAATCTCTGAGAATTAAACCGCCGCGCCAGCGGCGGTTTGAATTTAAACGTTTTTTCTTGAAGGCACAGGCCACGGACCTAACTGTATACACAGCTATTTCTGCTTACACGTTTTCAGCAGTTGCACCAGTGCAATTTTTCGAAATTGCAAAAAATCCATAGCTTTTTTTTGGAAAAGTGATCAGAGTGATTTTTGACGTTGAAAAATATCCCCTCTTTCCCGTGTTATACTTACCTTTTTTTAAACTAAGCAGGTGACGCTCTAGTTCCAAAATTATACCTATTCTTACAGGGCTTATGATTTTTCTTTCAAGAACCATGTTTGTACATGATCACGCTACTATCCGCTTAACAAACATCGACTTGAAATGGGGTTGAGAATGAAGCAAATCTTTATGTTTTCAAATATTTCATGTTTTCGAGGGTAATGCCCTTTTCAAAGGCACAGAAACCGCTCAGAAATCATCGCGAGAATTTCGCCTGTACCGAACAACTTTGTTAATAACTCAGCTACCTTAAAAAAACCCCGTGGTGTAGGCCTGTTTCTAATTGTTTCCAGGGCAAAAAAAAATGAAAAGAAAAATTTTCGATATTCATCGGAATTTCTCAGACTTTTGGAATTTTTTTTCGAGGCGATCGTTCGGATTTTTATCTGACAGGAGCTCATAATCATAAATTCCTTGTGCTTGTTTTCTCTCCAGAATATCCATCATCAACTTTAAATCTGCTGGTATGCTTGACCACTGCTGCCGTTTTCTCCTTTCCTTGCTGTTAAGGTTTTTTTTCTCCACCTTTTTTCATAAGCACTGCACGCACTGTGTCTTACGGTATGTTGGTATGTGTAAGAGTTTTTTTTTGAGGGGGAGAGGGAGGAGTTTATCGAATGCGCATTTCCGACAGCTTCTGCGCCGAAAAAAGGTGTTGTAGAACAGCACCATTTCGATCGAAATGAACAGAGTAGAAATATGGTTAACTGAAACACGATCTCGAACTTTTCATCGCGACGAATTTGTCAAAATATCTCTTAGTGGAGAACCAACAAACCATTCGAAAAATTGGCGAGACCTCTGGAGATCTTCAGTGAATTCGATTTTAAATTATTTCCGTGAATTTGCGAATGAAGCTCACGAAGTGGAACATACAGTATAGACACTTGGTAGGTACAGCGTCTTATGAAAAAAGTGAGCCTGAAGGTTCACAAACAGCAATAATAATGAGAAACCAGAGCTAAATCAGCGTCAGCAGAAAATCAACAGCTGATGAGGAGCGATTGATTATGCCGTCTCGAAAGATGGCCAGCATCAATACAGCAATAATCGGCACTCATTGAGGGAAGGCTATCATTCTAATCCCAATTGACAGCCAGTGCGGGAAATGTTTGCATGATCAGCGCAAAACTCAGAATTTCACTTAAACCTCAACAGAGATGGTCAAACGTCGTCAGAAAGGTCAAAGGATCGTGTTCTCCTCCCCTCGCCGCCACCACCTCGGTCATGCACGCGCGAAAAAAAGTAATACAGCTAGCTTTATAATTGGCTCCCTCCCTACGCGTCTCTGCAAAATGCGCGCTATTTCCACAATCCACTCGCAGCTCGTGGCTCTCTTCACAGACCTCAGGTCCATGGCTGCATGCATAGGTGGGTGACATTCGGCTGCGAGCGAAGTCACCACCTCAGCACGCACACGTGCATTAGGATAAGGTGGCCACCACCTATTTCGCTTGCAATGTTAGCCACCACCTCGCGCCGGGAAGGCAGCTATGAGCTCCCACCTTTGGGTGGGATTGCTACGGGCCCTGCGCCAATCCCATTGCGGGCAAGTCGAATGCGTATTAATCAATCTCCCAAGTTCTGTCCGTACCTGTATTCCAACATTTCTTCTATTTCTATTTATCTGATTTTCTTCATGTTTTGCTGTACTCAATAAATTTTATGTTCCGCTGATTCTACCATGTTCTTGCCATGAGCATAGTTTCCGATTGCATAGGCATAGTTAACGATTTTTTTTTTCAGACTCATGGAAGATCACATAACATCTATTATGAGAGAAGCCATGGCAATCGTTGAAGAGTTATCCTAATCAGAATGAAACCGCTAGCCCCTCACATGACTTCTAAGGAGAATTACTGAGGTTGTAGTAAAAGGTAATGGCCCGAGATTCTTAGCTTGTGGACAGCGTACACGAGAATGAAGGAGCCTGGGACGAGTTTGGTCGGCTTGAAAAGACGCGCGCAACGCTCCAGCAAGGACGTGAACGCAGCGGTCTTCCGCTGTGCGTTATCCCAACCATTCTGAGGCTCTTCCCTTTACGCGTAATCGGTTCACAAGTCATCACAGCAGCTAAAAGCATAAGTCAACAACATACCAAAGGAGCCCATGTACAAGAAATACTTCCATAGAAGAATTTCGAAGAAATTCATGAGATGAATGAAGCCGTATAGTGCTGAACAGCGTCTCGCTAATTGCCCGCGAGTTTAAGCGCATGGTTCTGCGATTCCTCACGATTTTCTTGTGCCAGTATTTATAATTTTGAAATTCTGGCACTCCAACATCAGAGAAGGACCCCCTTTTTTTCTGAGGATTGTCTGATATTGGGGCCTCTGTACATAGAATGGTCTAATTCTGGCGCTTCCATTACGGCCAGCATGCTGAGCTGGACCCAGCTATGCGACGGAAAATCAAAATGGGTGATTTTCTACGCTTACGATGCCTCGACGAGGCGACAAAAACTTGCAAACTCTGAGGAAAGCGCAGAAGAGCAAAATGTGGTGCACTTTTCAACCACAGGGGCAGAACACATCCGCGAGCTCCTTGTAGCTTGTTCTGGAATACTCCTCTAAGATTGTGCATTATCAGGTTTATTAAGAATCCTCCGATAGATTGGAAAAAAATCTGTTGAAGCAAGGAAAGGCTGAACCGTTCTTCATTGTTGCTAATTAAAAAGGCAAGCGGCTTCATGAAATGATCTCGTTGCGCGATAGTTGCAACCGAACTCGCTCTTCTTTCCAATCTGAAAATCACATTAATATGTACATACTATCGTTCTCCGAGTCAAATTCCGGTCCGCAATTGCGGACTACGGCTGTTGCATCATGCGAAACGTGATAACCGGGCTGGGAGAAGGGTGAATCGCGCCGGGACCAAGTGGTTCCCTCGCGTTTAACACGTGTCGCATGATGCAATAGGCCCTAGTTATACACCAGCGGAATGAAAACGTCCCGCGATGACATTGCCGCCGCTTACTGCGAGGATCAGGTACTGCAATATTACGTCTTCTACGTCTTGGACGCAGTATTGCAGACTAGAAATTTCCGGGCGTTTCAATAGTATTTTATCGATATTTTATGCCTATATCACTTGTTCAATGCAGAGAGTTACTAGAAATCTATTGCTCTTGTCATAGGAGTGCTCATTATGTCGTTTTGGTGATTGTTTACCAAATTTAGATCTGAAAAATAATCAGCTGATGAAAATTGGCAAATGTCCAACAGGGTAGGTTCTGCCAGGATACAGTATACAGTGCAGCGGCTTGTATAACTGCTCGATGCGGTTTTCCGGCTCGTTTTTCTGGGACAACTGTTCCTTTTGGCATCCCTCAGTACAGTTGGGACTCACATAAATGGTAGTTGTCTTGCTATTTCCGCAGCGTCCCGCCGGTGTATAACTACGGCCATAGCCGTAGTCCGCTAATGCAGACCGGAATTTGGCCCAGAGAGCGATAATAGATGTTTCCTCGCGCAAGGTCACCCTCCCAAGCGGAGTAAGCAGCTAAGCGATCGTTCACCAAGAAATAGCACTTCTTAACCACCTGATTGAGTTTGGGTTCCCATGCATTCGCTGCCTCTTTGATGAAATCTTCTGGAGTGTAGCCCGCACGTCTGTGTCTAAAAGTAAATCAGGATCGGATTGAAGTTTACCGTCGAGACCTCAGTTCTGAGCGTACCTCTTGAAATATGTCCGATACGTAGTGAACGGTCCTATATGCTCCTCGATATATGTTCCTTCGGGAACATCCAACGTGGACCATCCTTCGAACTCGCAATTGTAGAACTGAAGAACAGTCAGTGAAAACCGTGAGCTCAGAAACTCTGAAGCACCAAATGGGGCAAAGGGTAGTTCACAAGGATAAGTAAATTCGTCATTTAGCAGGGAAGCTTGTGAAATCGGACCTTCCGTCTTTCACTACAAAGTCAGTCCAAATGACACTGTCCGCCCATGCGGTCGGGGGTGCGCGTCGAGCGGCCGTGATATAAACAATTTCGGACCTTTGAATCGATGAGCAGGATTATTCAAAGAGTACTGAATAATATCCAAGTTAGCTGTTTACAACCGTGAGAAAGACTCGTTCGAATAATCACAGTGACATGCACGCCGACCGCGTAGGCGGACAGTCTCATACGAACAGACTTTACTTATCAAGAGTTGGTCTATCCCCAAACGCCAAATTGTACTTTTAGACATTTCAATACAGTTACCAGTTTTTCTCTTATTTTAATCATTTTACGCCAATTCGTTTCCAAAATGTTTCTCGGCATTTTCAATTTTTTTCAACTTTACTCAGTGGAAAGGCTACAATTTTTTGATTGAAGTCACATATTCAAAATTGGCGACGCTCTTGTTCACTTCTGCAAGGAAACTAATTTTTATGGAGTTTTTCATGATATTTGTTAGAATTATCTGTGTTTTGTGTTGTCTCCTCCTCACTTCCGTTTGCAGATGTTTTCCAATGTCTTCCTTCGCTACATATCTGAGCGCATTTCAGCAGGTTTTTCTTGATACTTACTTAAAAGCAGTGTTCACAATGAAAATCGTTTTTCTGTTTTTCCACCTATCTTGAAAATGGCCCCATGCTGATTCCAATGATGTCTCTAAAATCGTACAAGACCTTCTGGGAACGGAATTATAGTCCCTCTAAGATTGAGCTAAGGAAACATGGTACACGAGTTGTCCGAGGCTTGTACATAAATTCCATCTTTCGCAGCCGATCTATGCAAGCTGAACTGAGTTCCATTCCAAGTGGAAACTGAAACACATTTTTATCGTGAAAACTGCCTTTGAAGGCAGTGTTCACGATGATTTTCGTTCTCGAGTTTTGCACTCAAAACAATACGCTGCTCACCAAGTATTACCAAAGTTACGAAGAAACGGCTTGAAATGCATTAAAACGTCTCATTTCAACGACATTATTCTCTGACTTGAACTAGTTGTCCAATTGAATGGACATGTTCACGGTGGTTGTCATCGGTGAAAAATGGGGTTAATCAAAAATGGAAGAATATTCTAGGCAAAACAGTATTAGTTAGGGTCTCAAGGAAAGAACAGAGCAACAGAGAGCAGCGAATTGCAAAAGACGGGTCCACAAACGATTTCATTGTCACAACGGACAGTTCCCGTGAGAGTAAAGAGGTGTGGTGAGAGTAAAAGATTTGGTGGCCTTCTGGGGCGTTTTTCTCGATTTCTTCGTCAGTTCAGTTCTACACGGTGGCCAAACAATCGATTTAGCGAACAATCTCAAAATCGAAGAATATCGTGTACACTGCCCTTAAAGGCACAGTCCAACCTCAGAGGTAATTTTTGATATTTTGGTCCGGTCGCCGTATATAGCAACCCTGCCAAGCGCAAAATCTCAATTCGCTCAAATAAGCGAGAAAAAGCTAGAAAAAAATCGGCCACGCCCCCTTGGAAGAAAAAATGGGTTACGCCCACTGGCAGGTTTCCGACCTCAATAGGGATGAGGCGCGCAAATGATTTTATTCAAAATCTATGTTCTTCCGTTTGTTCTAGGTCTGGCTTTATATTGTGACTTGTTTCAGAATGATAGCTTCGAATAACGAGAAAATACAGGCTCGAGACAACTCGTCCGCGAACTTTTACCAGTTCAAATTCAAATTATTTGAGGAGCCGTAACACCGTTAGTAGTGAGTTCTGAGCGATTCTGGAGACACCGTTGTGATCAGCGTGAAATTTCCTCCAAGATAGGCAGAAAAACGAAAAATCGATTCCGAGCTTGGACTGTGGCTTTAAGCCAGTAAGACGCAAAACGGTAGAAGTTTCTGATTCAGCCGCGACAACGATTACATCCCTTCTGAGGAATACTTGTGCTCAACAAGACAAAAATAGTGGTTGATGGGAGACCGACAAGAGCATGACCCTCGGATAGCGCTACGCGCGCCCCTAGCAGCGCGTTCCTGTATGTGCTCGAAGCCGCCTTGTCTTTGAAGTGAACGCATACTCGGCAAGCATTAAATGCGGCGATTGTCTTAGTGACTCATTTTAGCTTAGCGAATTGTTTGAAGAAAAATCCTTTTTTTTCTCTGAAAATTTCAAGAGCTTCCCCCCTTATTTTCATTTTTAAGGTATGTTCCACAATTTTTACGACCACCTGTTGCGCCGAGTCGCATGTCTGCGCAACCCCGGCTCAAATACAATGGTTTTGACTTCATTTAGGTGCTTGCGACGGCGTGAGCGTTCTAGTATAAGCGTTCTGGTATGACCCCGTTGGCCTTGCTATCTCCACCGTATTTGCGAGCGTGTGTGCTGAGCTTAGAGACCTACACTGAAAAAAATTTGAAAGCACTTTGTTTTGGAGGTGTACAATTCTCCTACCAAAGCGTCTTCAAAAGTTCTAGAGAGGAGGGTTTGATTTGTTTTGCACCCTCTATCGATCTATAACGAAAAACCTGCAATACGGGTTCTACATCTCAAACCGTCTCTATTCTTAGGCGAACGGCCTCATATATGAATATGTAGTAGGATGTTTTGAATGCCGGTAACCTTTAATGTTTGTTCTATACACCAGCGCATTTTTTCTAAAAATTTTGAGTGGTTCAAAAATTTTGCAAAATTTTCATGTATGAAGCGTAATTTTAAAGTTCTTGGATAGGACTGTGAATGCTGTTAGTTTCATTTTGTGGAAGCCGTGTGCGTTGAACATCTTTTATGTGTTTATTTGAAAGTTTCTCATGAGTACTACTCCGCATCGATGTCCAGTTTCATTTTGTTCACGACGTTATGACCTTTGACCTGTGCCATTAACTTCTGTAATTTTTCGTTGCAGTTGATTTCAGTGTTCGCTATTATATATGAATGAAGTTATTTCACTAAAACCGGTTTTTGTATTGATGAAGCAATATATAAAGTTGTATATGAAGTGTTCTGTCCGTCTTCGCGCCTTGCTTACGATTCAGGCAATGTGGTTTAGCAGTCATAGAAGATCAGCGGTCAAGGGGTACTGTAGAAGCATGGATAGAAAGTGGTACCCGTGACCGACAACAGCATCGCAGTGGTCGCAATCGCACTGATTTTACTCCCCAGTACCCCCACAATAGGCACCCTGCCATTCCCCAAGTACTATTCGAAATCAACCGACGCCCTCACGACAAGCACCTTAGAAGGGTACTACTCCTCCCATTTTGAGGGATGGATAGCAGATGTCGGTGCTATACAAAGATGTTTGGGAGCCTATTCACCCCCGAGTCTATCAGAGGTGCAAATGAACACCAACACTCATTGTTCTCTTGCGGAACGGATCCTGCTAAGTTTTATATAATAAGTGCCTACTCACCATTCCATCCTTCACCTTCGACACCTCATAGAAGAAGGCTTCTCTGAGGTGTCTAGGAAGTTTGTAGAGCCCCAAAGCAAAACACGCTGGCCCGCCGACCGCCTCTGGTGGGATGTCCAGATTAGTAGCTCCGACCCCGAACACGAACGAAATCTAAAATTCCTTTGCCATCTAAATCCTCTGCATGTTATTGATATAAGAAACGGCAACTTACCCCGAGGAACCAATAAAGATACGCGTAACGCATTGTCAACCATGAATATGCATGGCCTGCGACTCCTTTTTATGCAGTGAACAACTGTCATCGTCCGTAGGTCAACTATCATAACACGCTTCCGTCGACTTTATCGTATGAGTTGCTTATTACTATGCAGAAAGCGTCAACGAAGTGTTCGATTGTCTGACTTCCCACTCACTGCCGCGTAATATTGAAAATACTGTAATCACGCTGTGCATTTTCTGAACAACTAATAAATCGTCCAGACGACGGCACAGATCGTCTGCCGCAATTACATGCACGAGACTACTATATCGAGGAGTGGTAAACAGTTCACGGAACTTCCGCAATCGCACAGTTCATAGCATCCATAGCCATAATTCTGAAAGTGTGTGAACAAAATTACATTTGAAAAACTCGCTGCCGATGAGTAACTACATATGTACAGTCGGCCTGAATCCTAGTGATACTCTGCGTGCCCGATTGAAGGATGGCGCAAACTCGGTGCGCCTATGTTATATGTAGCTTATGACACTGAGTTCGCGCCAACCTCCAATAGGGAACGCAAAGTATCACCCGGATTTATGCCGAGTGTACCTGTATAATTGTGAAGTAATATTTGTAGGCACATATCGTTCATGTGGCGCACTTTTCTCTTCCCGCGTCTTCCACAAACGTCTATCTTCTGCAATACCGGTAATAATTTTCGTCTTTTAGACGAAAAATACGCAAAAACGCGGTTTTGTTTCTGTACTTCTCTCAAAACTTTGTTCAAGTGGTCTCTTTGAGAAATCGAAGGGAAATTCGGTATCAGCATTGAAACCTCGTTCATATGAGCACCCACATGTCTTACTTTACAACAGAGCGTATAGGCATGACACAATCGAGTGCGCGAAACGCGATGGCAGGATCCGGAGGATTGAATGTGTTTATATCACTATTATGAATGTTCTAGCAAGACGTTCTGAGTGTGAGTGTGCATGAATTAGTGAGATTCAAAGTTGGATTTCTCCTGTTTCTTACTCAGTTACTGGGGAGGTCCAACTCGGCCACGACAGGCTTTCTAATCGGATACCTAGTCGAGTTGAAAGGAACTTTTGCAGCAGCACGTGCTGCTCCAAGGAGCACGTGATCTGTTCGAAGGGAGTACGTGGCGCAAAGAAGCAAAACTCCTACCGCACCACCGTTTCCCAGGCGGCAGCACGTCGTCCTATTATAGAAGCACGTGACGCTAGGTGCGGGTCCCGCCTCTTCGACAGGACCGGCTCTCCTCCAACAGGGATACGGTGTACGTCACGGCCTGCAGCAAGGGTCACCTCTACCGTAATCTGTGACAAGGACATCATCCTCGCCACGGTCGACAGCGAAGGAGCTTATCTCGCTGAGGACCTTGGGGGGGGGGCCCTCAGCGGTCGGAAATCCTCCAGAAAAAGACTCGTAGTCACTTTCCAGGAGCGGCTCTAGAAGGCCCACTGCGTTCTCTATTGGACGGGGCCCCTTATATACGTGCTGAGTGGCTGATAGATAGACGCCTGATCAATTTTGAGGCGATCGATCAACGTGTCCAATTGAGAATATCGTGGCTCATTCGTCGTCCAAACTGCATCGTTGTCGAATCGAAAGCGTGCCGTGGCCGAGTGGAACACCTATTGTTACCGTTTCCGATTTAGTCTGACGCATGTAGCAGGCGGCTAACCGTTCGGGTTAGGCGGCCTCATTGGAGAATGGGGTTTCGATTAGCGAGGGGTCGCAGCCCCGTCCGTTCATCAGACTAAAATTATCACGCGAACTCTATGTGTTGCGGCAAGTGCTTCTCACTTCGACGACGATTAGGCCATTCGGACCATTGAGAGTTCTGATTCAGCCACGATAGGCTTTCGATTCGGCTGCAAAGCGCTTGGTCCGAAGCCTAGTGATCAAAGCACAATTACCATCGTGCTGCAACAGCGGCTGTACGGAATCGCGAAGCGGAATTTCGATCCGATAGTGACACTACATAGTCACGAACAATCTCTAGTCGACAGTAACTACGCGTAAGACCTTGGATCAGAAAAAAACTTCACGTGCTCTCACCTGGTGTAGCGTTCTTCAACTTCCACCTACGTCCATGAAATTTCTATTAGGATCGTGTTCCGAATGTAGCCTACATACCTGACCACGCGCGTGATTGCTCCCAGGGCAGCCTTGAATATCTGGATACGAAATTCGACGTGGAGCTTGTATCACACCCATGTCAAACTCTTCTCGGGAATTTCGTCGTAGCTGCTGTGTCACTGGGGTTTTGTACACATGCCGAACAATCCTTACTTGAGAACAGGTGCCCCATATTTGATAACAAAAATTTTCGAAGGGGTTCGAAATGAGAGAAAATGTCGTGGGCATCTATCACAAACAGCTGCGACCACTTCAATTGCAGTGATGTGGGAGGTGAAAGGAGCACCTATCCTTCTCAGCGACGGAGCGTCGCAGCGGACTAAAAACAAGGCTTTGTGCGTCTCTACAGTGCCATGCCCAATCTCTGCCATAGGATGAGAATTGAAGTGCGCCGCGCTCCCGATCGATACACGATTATCATGCTGTCACACCGTGCGGCGATCGAGCTCTGAATTAGGGCTCAGGTGAGGTCCGCATCCGCTAATCGCCGCTGACGGGCGCTGATCCACGCAAAATTGACGGCTATACAATCACCTGGACTACCTATATGTAAACAGTTGGCAGGTGTCAGCGTTTCATGAGGAGCACTGGTGTGGCGCAACAGGCCGCCGCGGGTACATAATCGATGCGTATCGGCTAGTGCACCGTACCCTAGGAATGTTACCTTTGCAATTTGTTCACCTAACTCAGATATTTGTGAGGAAGTTCCAGAGGACAATAGACCTGTGGCCGTATTCATCAAACTACGGGAGCTTCCCGGGAGGGTCCAAAGTCCGCCAATCCCATACATCTACTGGTTCTAAAAACCTTCCCGGAAGGCTCCTGTAGTCTCATGAACACGGCCACTGATGTGGCCGTTATCACTCGGTCGGGTAAGACGTCCCTCTCCCCTTGACGAATGGCGTTCGAAAAAGTCGACTCGTGAGGAGAACAAAGGAAGTTCGCTTTACGGTTGCTCCCATGCCCCCCCCCGAGCACGATGAACGAGAAAACAAAGCAGCAGCGTATACGATGACGCAAACTGGCCAGCCTCGAGGTGGTCTCGCACTTCGCAAGCTGAGGGGACAGAATTGCCCCTGAAGGACTGTGTAAGGTATCTCTGTCCGGATTTCAGGGGAGAGAACAAGCTTCTTTGTAACCTACGTCAGAGGTGAATATTTTTGGCCCTATTCTAGTTTTCCAAGAACCGGAACCTGTTAAAAACAACGAATTCTGGCCAGCTGATTTCTGATCAATCACTGGGCAATGAATGTTGGGTTGCGACAGCATGGGGAAGACCGGCGATTGGAAGAATAAGGGAGGACCTGCTGGCCAGAGGTCCCCTCCGAATCCCCTCGATTCGAGGGAAGTTCCCCAGTTGTTTTGAGTGAAGTTCCGTCGTCGTTCTCGGCAACATCCCCACCGTCTGAAAATAAAAGAGAGCAGTTTATACAGACAGTGCGTCATTGCTTGCGTTTTTATTACGTGGCCGGCTGTGAACATTGGAGATGACCCTGTTTCTATAGATACACGGCAAGTCGGCAGCCGCCCATGTAAGACACTAGTTATACGCCGTCGTTTCTGTGCCGCTGGGCATTGCAGGACGTCTGCCAGTGGTGAGATTCTGAAATTCACCAATTGCAGATCTGACGCGGAAGCCAGTAGCAGTGAAACGTCGATGTATGACTAGGGCTCAAGCTTCGTTAGGACAAAAGGAGTATGCAAACACGAAAGGCATCGTCAGATCTACTTTAAAATCTGACTAGCATTAGTAGAGCATCCTGCAAGGTTTTGATGCGTTCTGAGTACTTATCGAAGTTTGTTCTCCAAAAAATGGAGAGTTTCAGGAGACCATTTTACTATACATATTCCTCTAGTTCGTGGGTCTACCGGCTTAAAATCATTAAAAATGAGATTCAGTTTCTCAAGGACCCGCGACCGGGTGGGACTCAATCGGTCGACCAACTCTGACGGGGCCTTATGCGTATGCTGCCTCTGATAGCGAGGTATGGGCCGCTCCGCCAAAGCGTCGCCGCTGGAGTATTCATAGTATCCGCATGCACGTCACGCGAGTGACGACCTGGCGTCCAGGAGTACGAATAGCGCCTAACCTTTTGAAAGCTCCATGGTCCTTTATATAGCGTACATGCAACGGGTGGTGGCCGTTAACACTTAAGAGACCGCGTGTCCACACTGCGCACCCACGGCTGTTTTGCCCCTCGGACCGCGTGTCCACACTGCGCACCCACGCCATAAAACTTTTGATATTTTTTATATTTCTCTGGCGTGGGGTCTTTCTTAATTACGGATATGTAGGTTCCTTATGATGTAGCCTATTTACACTCACGGTGGTCAAGCATTTTCAGTGTTCCTAGTAATTTTCCAAGCATCTCCGGAAATGGCACTTTTTGATTTTTCGAGCTTCTTTGGCTGGAAATAAATCGTTCCAAACTTGGCTAAATCGTTCAAAATTTTGCTGCATTGACCTCGAGGGTTATTCGAGCTGCTGCGCAAGGTTCTGGTTTTTACTTTTCAATTTCCAATGAAATTTCCTGCGACTGCGGTATATTAGCCATTAGTCAACTTTGTTTGAATTTTCGCTAAATTTCGAGTGGAGGGCAACTCGGGGGGGGGGAAAGGGGTGGAAACCTAGAAATAGTTCAGCGCTTAAAATTTTACTGGAATTAAACTACGGGGTATGTTTGGAGGCGCTGAACAATGAAGTGGTGTATATTTCACAGTTTTCTAAAGCTTCGCTAGCGTCTGTCGTTCGTCATCCGTTTGTAAACGTTTCACGTTTCGGTGCGACTTCGCTCACGTGGCCGTTGGAGAGGAGGGGGTGCTGATCAGGGATGAGCGGAATAAAAAAGTGAAATTTCGGATATCGGTTTTCAGAACAAAAATTTTTTTCTCGGGTTTCGGAAATCGGGCGCGAAACGCCTTAAAATGCGCGGAAATGCGGTTTTCGAAACGCTAAACGCGGAAAAATTCAGAACTCATTTAATGTTTTTTCCACGTCCCAGATGACCCGAAATTTTCGTATGCGCGAAACTGCGGGTTTCGGAACGCGAAACGCGGAATTCCGCTCATCCCTGGTGCTGATCATGAATCTGATTCCCATTTTGAGATTTCTGATAAATTTTCGGTCGGTCGCGTCATACAACTTGGTAGATCAAAGTGTTTGAGTCCGCCGAAAGTTCTACATGAGGTTTATTAGGGCATCACAAAGGAGAAGTTCGTTTATTTTTCAAATTTTTAATATGTTGAACGTTCGTCTGTAGCACGCACGAGGTGGTAGGATGACTTTATTGACTAACGTTTCGGCAGATTCGTCCTCGTTGGAGTCTGAAACGGTCAAATTTACTTGTAAAATTAATCGGCCAAATGTAGATACTATCCTACAGAAATTCAGACAAATTTTCCAAAACGATTGGCACGGAAACATAGAACTGAGTGGCATACCTGTTCAAAAGTCCTCAGAAAATCATGTGATCAGTAGAACAACAAAGCGGGTACCAGAGTGACAGAAAGTACCCTAATCAGAAGCCGAGTCTGATGTAGGGTTGGAGTTCCCGTGTTATATTTATACCCTCGTCCTTCCGGTTGACCTTGGGATCTCTCGCACTGATCCAGAATGCTTCCAGCGCTTTTCGCGCACTAGTCTGGGCCTCCCGCGCTAGGATCTCCACTCTTACCTCAAAATCATCTCCCTCATGGTAATTAACCCTGTGGCAATCCAGTGCAGTGCCGACCCGCGACCTTTCTTTCCCATCTAGGTGTTCCTTAATTCGCACATGTAAGGGCGAGCCGTTTCGCCGATATACTCTTCACCGCAGCTCTGACATGTGATAATGTAGATTACGCCCGAAGCGGCGCAGTCGCCCTCCTTGCCTGCTGGGCAGATGACGCAATGTGGGGTAACGCATGCGCGGTCATATTGGCGATAGCGAACCAACTGCTGCTTTAAATTACTGTCTCATAATCTGTTCAACGCAGGACGAGATGGACAAATGTTTCGCTCTAATGAACAGCCAGTCAACGCATATCAAAATAACCCGGGAAAAGCCGTCAGCGGGCTGGTTACCTTTCCTAGACGTCCAAATTAAGCTGGTAGGGGGCAGTAAAACCACAAAACGGTACCGCAAACCATCAAGCAAAAATATTCTCGTCCACTGGCGGTCCGCGCATCCTACACACACAAAAAGAGCGGTGGTTAAAAACATGTTTCGCACCGCTAAAAATGTGTGTTCTGGCGGAGAAGAGCGTGAGGAGTCGAAAAGGCTTGCTAGCCAAATTGCGACACTCAACGGCTACGAAACACATTTAGGAAGGACTAGGCCCACCCACGGCGGCCATCGGGGCCGGAACATGCAGCAAAGCGATAAAACCCTGTTCAAAATGCCCTTCATTTCGGAAGAGGTGAGCAGAGCTATCAGGAAATGCTTGCGCGGGGCGGGATTGGAAGACTCTGTATCTTTTCTGACCACCCCTCCCAGTAATTTAAAGCAGCAGTTGGTTCGCAATCGCCAATACGACCGCGCATGCGTTACCCCACATTGCGTCATCTGCCCAGCAGGCAAGGAGGGCGACTGCGCCGCTTCGGGCGTAATCTACATTATCACATGTCAGAGCTGCGGTGAAGAGTATATCGGCGAAACGGCTCGCCCCTTACATGTGCGAATTAAGGAACACCTAGATGGGAAAGAAAGGTCGCGGGTCGGCACTGCACTGGGTTGCCACAGGGTTAATTACCATGAGGGAGATGATTTTGAGGTAAGAGTGGAGATCCTAGCGCGGGAGGCCCAGACTAGTGCGCGAAAAGCGCTGGAAGCATTCTGGATCAGTGCGAGAGATCCCAAGGTCAACCGGAAGGACGAGGGTATAAATATAACACGGGAACTCCAACCCTACATCAGACTCGGCTTCTGATTAGGGTACTTTCTGTCACTCTGGTACCCGCTTTGTTGTTCTACTGATCACATGGTTTTCTGAAGACTTTTGAACAGGTATGCCACTCAGTTCTATGTTTCCGTGCCAATCGTTTTGGAAAATTTGTCTGAATTTCTGTAGGATAGTATCTACATTTGGCCGATTAATTTTACAAGTAAATTTGACCGTTTCAGACTCCGACGAGGGCGAATCCGCCGAAACGTTAGTCAATAAAGTCATCCTACCACCTCGTGCGTGCTACAGACGAACGTTCAACACATTGTTCTGATGCCGAGGTTTATCGAGAGTCGAACTTGGAAATTTTTAATACTCCGGGTCGGCCTAGCACGGCTCAATCCTAACCATCAGCTGTAACCTGAAGAAAATTTCAGAAGTCAACAAACAAACGCTTATTTCGTTACCAGCCTTGTGCATGTAAAGCTGGAATAATTTCCAAAATAAAAAAGCAGGTCCGCGAAAAAGCGGTGGATCATTGCTTCACCATGGCCTTACTCCAGATCTCTGTGGAGCGACATACTCTCAGGTGGAGTAGAAACGGAATACCGGTTGTCTAAGTAAGAAAGCCTGCTCCGATCAAAATGGTTCCCAGCGGACTGCGTGTCCACACTGCACACCCACGGAAACGATTAGCCGTGGAGCGCACCGGTACGCTGTGGAAATTTGCCGTGGAGCAGGCGGTCTCTCAAGTGTTAAGAAGGGGCCGATTAGACTCGCGGCTGGAAGGCGCGGCACCATGTAATGAAGGAGTATTGATCATGCGGCGCAGCACGATCGACTCTGCACGCTCCCGCGCCCTTCAGCGGCGGGAGTCTATTCGGACCCTAACAGAAGAGCAGAGAATCTGCCCAACTCTACTCTCTGAAATCACCCAATGATCACCTCCCACAAGCAACCCGTCTGACGATACGCTCTGCGTGGTGCAGCGCGTCATTCTGCGATTCAATAGTGTTAACCTTTTGTGAAATGGAGCTCACACAATTTTCATAAGTAAAACATTTACACTTCCGTAATGCTCAACGCAACATAGAACAAACACAACATTATTAAGTAAAACACATATTTATTATTATACTACAGGAATCGAGTTCATGCAAACACCCGTGTTAGCATTTGGCCAGCAGTTTCTTCGCCTCCTGCTGAAATTCGCGTTCGGCCTCATCGTTAGCTTTAAGTGCGAGTAATTTGTTAAGGTATTTCTTTGCATTCGCCTGAAATACACAAGCATTTCATTCTGGAGGCAGCACAGCAAACTAGAAATCCATAATCACCAATCAAAACACAAAACTACACTTACCTTGTCGCCATTTGCATAATATATGCGACTAATGTAGATAAGATTCTCTATCCAGTCTGGTTTCATTTCATACGCGGCCAGGAAGTCTTCCAGCGCTTCATCCATGGTGGCTGTGGGAGGAGTTGCATAGAATACTGCAGCGGCCTACACATTTCAACGTAGAAACTCTAGAAAAAATTTTCAGGGAAACATTCAAATTCACCGACCTTACGCTCAATCCATGTCAGGCTAGCCACCGAATGTGCATACCGTCCACGCAAGTGATACAAGGAGAACTCCTTATCATTCATGGCCAGGGCTTTATCCAGCAAATCCTAAAGAAGACTTTGAATGTACCTGGCTCTCTCGCAAACGTTATAGTCTGTTTATACCGGAGTGCACGAACTTATGGCCCGCAAATGGTCGTCTACTGGCCCTCTACTACGGTAATCGGCGCGCCCTCGCTGAGAAAAATGAAAACATGTTACATCTAATATAAAGTGAAAGATACTTGAGACATTCGAGTATCTTACCTTTATATCGCATGTAACCTACACTTATATTACATGTAACATACACTGATATGACGCGTAACATGCACTTATATTTCATGTAACTTAATCAGAGCTGCAAGTTGAAGCTCGATGCTTTGAAGGTTGGAGCTGCAAGTTCCAAGTTGCTGCTTCAGGTATGAATCAGCAGCCTTTAAGCTCTATTGGACATCCCCGGAGCTTAAAGCTTGCTGCTCCATAGCTGAAGCAGCAAACTTGGAATCCACAGCTTCATAAATGGAGCAGTGGGCTTAGCCTTGCTTTCAAAATGCTGTATGCCGATCCCCCGAATCCTCCCCATGACCATCACGAACCATGAGGAGCAACAGATCAACGACTCGACCAGAGCGAGTGACCCCCGGTCGAATGCCAATCCAATCGACCTTCGCTTGCCGTCAAGCCAGCCGACGGCCCGTATGCTGTGCAGGTTTGGAGAACGAGTTCAGCATAAGCCCTCAGTTGCTCAGGATATTTGAATTCTGTTACACTTATACTACATGTAATTTACTTTAGTAGAGATAATTTACATGTAACTTACATTGACGGAGATGTATTTTACAAGTATATCGTCATCGTCTCTGATGTTACAAGCATTATGTTTTCACCATCAAAAACATATTACGTGCGACATTTGGCCTGCGAGCGAGCGGTCGATATATCACATGTAACATACATCGGTCGAGATAATTCGCAAGTATCGAGATAATTCGCAAGTAATATACATTGGACAATTTATATTACATGTATATTGAATCAGGCCTTTTATACTACATGTAATATGTTTTCATTTTTCTAAGCGGGCGACCCTAGTATGCATTGGCGACCCATTAGGCGATCGATATCCTTTGAGAGAGGTACCTCTGTTGGATAAGGTCTTCGATCAAGATATGATGCACTTGCCTCTTGACTTCTTTCAGACGTTTATCCACCCATTTAGTAAATTCAGAGGTTTTTAACGCAATCGATTGATTGTATTCTTGCAGACTTCTTCTTTTAATTTGTTGGGTGTTCTGAATATTTGCTCGATTGATTGGTTTTATTAGTTGATGATTTGTGCTATTATTTTTTTATCACGCGGATGTATTGACTTGCGTCAATAAAGAAAGAAAGAAGGATACATTTGTCACTACCTCCACTCAAAACTCGCCGGCTGGACGGCCGAGTGGCGAGGTGAGTGAGTGGCGGCAAAGACGTATCGATCGCTTGTGGAGTCGCCTATCTCACATAAAAACAGCCCACTTCCCGCCGGCCAAGCCGGGCTAGTCGACTTCGCGCGGCTCCAATTTTGTGGGCGTGGCACAACACACCACTTCCCGCGTAGAGAGAGGCTTTCCCGTCTTCCCGCTTAGTGTCGGCCGACAGTGGGCTATTCCTGGGGGTCATCGAACACTCACTCATCGATTCCCACTTTAATATCATCATTGCACCACCCACGAGAGCGCAGCCAATGAACGATTGCTGAGCAGAGAACGCTCTGTTGAGACTCTTTCCAGGGGCGGCATGCATGAACGCAGCGAACGGTGTCAGGGATGCGCTCCGCGTGCCATGCGCGCAGCGTCGAGCAACGGGGCGGCCCCGAAAATCAGGCCCATCAATACACGCCACGAAATTCGGGGCCGCCCTGTTGCTCGACGCTGCGCGCATGGCACGCGGAGCGGCTCCCTGACACCGTTCGCTGCATTCATGCATGCCGCTCCAGAACCAGCGTCCTGTGCGACGCTGGTTTTGGGCAGGTGAACCGCTGTCCGTTAATGGCATCTGCGAATGGGATAACTGCAAGGCCCAGTGAGTGTATGAAGCTTTCCCGTATAACCTCACGCCTTACTTGTCAATAGCAGTTCGAGATGAAATTCCTAGAAGCAGATTTTTGAAATTTTGTTCTAACAGACCTTTACTTAAATGGTGATTTTTATATGTGCCGCGAACTGATTTTGGACTGTCTTCTGTCAGTCATCAGATTAGCCATAAGGCGGTGGAAGAAGGGCCGCAGAGTGCTTGTTCGCCGTGTACGGGCAGTCAACGAAACGGCGCTGCCGACTGCCTGCGACCGATCTATTGGCCTTCCACGGGAGGGGTTACGGGACGTCGGATAGTGGTACCGCGGGAAGTGTGATGTCTCTATCTGAGTATGACCGGGACCAGGGGTGTGCGTTTTTCGTTTTTCGATTTTTCGGTTTTTTCGTTTTTCGCCCTTTTTGGCGAAAAAATCAATATCGAAAAAAACGAAAAAGTTTAAATTTTTTTCGGTTTTTTTCGGTCTGAAATTTGCGGTTCTGATGCGACTTGCAGTCGATCCTTCGCTGCTTACAGATGTCTCCAGCAAGTTTGCACACGTCTCTGACTTTATTCCAGAATCAAGCAGAAGCAAACGTATGATCTGCACCTTGCACGACGGTTCCTTCTACTACATCACTTTCGATTAAAAATTACATTGATAGAGCCGAAATTTTTTGAATTTCCTGTTTTTCAGCAGACTAAAACGACTCGGCGCATCTTTTGAGCATGGCCATAACTTTCAGGAATAATTCTCCGAAAAACCAAAAATACACATTTCGACAGGCGGAAACATCACCAATATAATAACGCTAATCGATTCCGCATAGCAGATAACCTGCATCGGTAATTCGAAGGCAGCGTTCATCATTCTCGATGACTTTCCGCAGTGAAATGATAGGCGAGAAGAATTCTATGCTCTCAGTGACGAAAAAATGGTTTAAAAAGAGCTAGGAATGGCTAAATAATGGATGCAAACAGGCGTTCTGAGGTCACCGAAACTCCTCATGTCGCCTTTCCGCCCCTAGAACCTCGAGGTTGTGATAACATGAAGTACTCAAGTCAAGGAAATACTGATGAGCGAGCTAAACCGCTTGATTATCACTGTTATAACTTTGACTTTAACTTTATTACGCGCCCTTGCAGAAGTGTAGAAACATAGAAAAGGCAAAAAAAACATCGAAAACATCAAGGAATTTGAAAAATGACAAGTTTCGAAAGGAAAACGTAAAACAATTAATAGATCCTTGCTCGACAATGTAGGTAATTTTTGACAAGTGTTTTGAATTTAACAAGTTGATCGGTATCTGAACAGTATGACTCATCTTCAAGTATTCCATGCCGGCTCTGAAGGTGAAGAAGCCGCGCCACAAAGAGGTGCGCGGCTGACGGAATTTAAGCTTGAACCTTTCTCTCCTAGTATTTGTTATATTTTGCTATGACTGAGCGCTCCGCTCTTTACTCCGCCCGGACTCATCCGAGCAAGATAAGCTTTAGCATCCTTCGTAGCGGCTGATTCCTCCACGCTCAAACGCTCAAAAGTCAACTTAATAAAGTGTGGCCCTCTTTAGCAACAAAACACGGTTTCCGCGTTTTCTTCAAGCATGCCTTGCTGTATAGGGCACCAGAATTTCGGTAAACGAAAGAGATATCAAAAGTGCAATCTATTGTGAACACTGCTTTAAGTTCAGGAAAATTCGTTTTCGTTCAAGGTGTTCATGGAAAAGACGTGGAGAATCGCTCTTTGGAGGCCCATAATTTTCAAGCGGAAGTCAACCTAAATTTTCCTGCTCCCTCTATCGATCTATACCAAAAAAAGTGCGAATAAAAACTTTCTAGGCGAATGGCATCAAGTACAGATCCATCAAGCGAAACTGATTGAACGTAACCCCTATGTAGACACCGCGACTCAATGCATGTGGTTGCGTCGCGGCCATTACCTCCAATAGCGCCGAGAGACTAAGCTACTGGTCAGTGTTGACCACGACGCAATCGCTCACACTGAACATGACAGCACAAAAAATTCACGCAAGAGTGTGCTATCCATCAAGAACTATTGATGTTCGTCTCTGTACAACGTTTGTTCCGTTTTGATCTATGACTTGCCCACGACTTTCAACTTCTGCGAATTCGGTATTTTTTCATGAAATTGGGGACGACCTTCGAGCCCACAGTTTAGATCAAAAACGTGAAAAAACGTGGATGTGATCGTTCAGAGAACCACCGCAGTTTTAAAACAAGAAGTTCACCACAAGAATTTAAGAAGGTGTTCAGCGCTAAAATTTTGCCAGGATTCGACGCTGCAACAAGGGTAAAATTCCTTACATTGATACGCTGATTGGGTATGCTTTTGTGTCACCAAGAAAACATAATTCTGTCATTATTCAAAGCACTTCGATTACGTTGCCTTGTTTTTCCAGTCCAAAATATGCAATTACGAAAATAAAATGTTTCAAAAGACAAAAAATTTTTCGGTTTTTTTCGGAATTTTTCGAATTCAAAACCGAAAATTTTTCGTTTTTCGGTTTTTTCGGTTTCGAAGTTTTTCGCACATGCCTGACCGGGACGCGTCGCTTATCGTAATAGAGGGCCAGTTCAGGACCAGCAGCGGACCATGGCTTGGCGAACTCCGGTATAAACAGAACATATTATGCTGAAGCTAAAGGCACAACTAAGATAAGACATGCTCTCAGAAAAAAATCCCACATGCAAGTTTTCAGCGAATTTTTCTTGAAACCCCTACTACACCTCCAGTAGATTCTGCAAAACGCTCAATAGCAGATGTAGCGGTACAAACTAAAAAAAGAAACCTTGAATTTCGAGCCTTCCTCAATCTTCTCCTTCGTTCCCAAATAGTCCGTTGATTGACCCGTCATGATGGCTGCCCACTTCAAGGATTCAAAATCCTTCTCGTTAGCGTGATGAGCTTCCAGAGCGTATCTTTTTCCTCAAAAAGCTTTCTATAAATGTTAGCAGAAACTAATTTCGAGAATTTTGAAAAGTGTTTCCCTTCCAGCCCTTTCCACGGAGTCATTTGGACACTGAAAGTGGGGCCAGTGTCTTCCCTAGGTGAACTTGCTTCATTTTTTGCAGCATTTTCCGGGTATTTTCGCAGTGAATTCGCGGCGCAGCGGTCACTTCTCGGTAGTTCCGCTGTAAATTCGTCAATTTTACTGAATTTTTCCGACTAGTGGAAGTTTCGCGTCAAATCCTGGGTAAAATTCAGATTTGAGGTGAATTCTCGGCATAATCTAGGCGATTTCTCCCAGAACTTACTCTGTGAAGAACTGCCTGGATTCTACCGAAAGCCTGTTGGAAATCTGCCGCCTCGGTGCCGGACCGGAGCCAAAGCGACACATTCCCAGCAGAACCACGGTAAAATCAAGGCACTGTCTAAATTTTGCCGAGATATGACTGCCTCGAGCAGGCAAAAATACGACTATGCCGGGATTCGGCCGCAAATCTACCGTGATTTTTTGAACTGTATCCGAAAATTCTAACCATCAACCGTTACCAATCCATGGCTTTGTAGTCACCGTGCTATCGACTGAGTTGTCTCCGCTGCTCCACTAGAGCGCTCTTATTGCAAAGATCGCTATGCTATCGTGGTGTTTTCGCGGTTAAGTCGCTCTATTTTTGCAGTAATTTCCAAGTATTTTCGCCGTGAATACGCGGTGTTTTCAAGTCGAATTCTCCATAGAATCCCGGTTCGCGGTAATTTTTCCACGCGATTCCTTTAAACGGAGTAAGCATATACACATTAGAGTATATCAAACGAATAAAAAATTCCGAATATTCGAATAAACCAATCATTCGAAAAACTGACTTTTCCGAATATTCGAATTAACTAATTATTCGAAAAATTGAATTTTCCGAATAATCGAATTATTCGATTATTCGGCCGGATATTCGTTTTCCAAATATTCGTTGACATACTTTAATACACATTCGAACATAACTGGGCTGATCTACCAACTTTACCTACTTTTCCTATATAAGTGAGCTAACGTTTAATTTTTTCCAATTCAGATGAATGTTGAAGGTTCTTCGTCTGGACCAAACAAGTAACTCCGTCCATTTCTACCCTGGATATTTCACCCAACAGTTTTGACAGCCAGAGACTCGAGAGTTTTAGCCGGGAAATAGCCGCGGATTAGCCGAGAAATCCTTGCATGTCGCGCAATAGCTGCGAAATAGCCGCCAAATAATGATGGCCGCGAAGTAGCCGCGAAGTAGCCGCCAAATAATGATCGCCGCGAAGTAGCCGAGAAATAATGACCGAGAGCATACCGCGTTCGTTCATCGATGCTCCCACGATGCTCTATAGCGGAACCGCGAGGGATCGAGCCTGGGCCTATCATGGAACGATCGCGAGATTCTACCAGCTTCAACCTGAGGGCAAATCGTATCTATAAATTGATGTATTCGGGTTGTTACGGAACTATCGCGGGACGGTCGCGAGATCCTGCCAGCCTCCACCCCTGAGGCCGGATGCATCATCGCGCCGGGTTGGGGTAGGGGCAGGGCAGTCGGCATCATCGAAGATCGCAGTGCGAGGGCAGTATATCATCTGATCAATCGTGCCCCAGCTTTGTTTTTCGCTGCTCTATCTGCCCCAGTCTCCGAGCTAGGGCAGCTGGAGCACGATTGATTTGGTGATTTACAGAGTTTTCCCGCTCATCCGCTCCCTTACATCTCAGCTATTTCTCGGCTACTTCTTGTCTGTTTCGTAAAAAGCCGCGAAACAGGCGGGAAATAGCTCAACAGGAGCCGCTGCGGAGCCTAGTGGGATACTTAGCGGCTATTTTCCGGCCAAAACTTTCAGAGGAGGAGGTGTGTCGCAGCGGAGCTAACGCCACCCCTCCTTCTCTTCATAAACCAACACCGTCCACCAGTAAAGAAGCCTCTACTAGTTGGCTGGTGCAGAGATGCAAGGCGGGTTTATCCCCACACTTATCAATTTTTCCATGGATAACCAATCAGTCCTAATCCTTACAATTAGTCATTTGGAATAGTTTACTTCGCCCCCCCCGCCGCCACCCACATTATCCTCTCCTATTCAACATTCAACAATACTCAAAACGGAAGAAACTCGTCACACTCAATAACACCTTATCAAGGCACCACAGTCCACTTCGCTCTTTATCAGTGTTCCCTGTGCACGCACCACATGATGGCTACACAGTGTAGGGCTATTTTCCCTCGATCACATTCACAGAGACCAAAAATTGCCACGCGCTGGAAAAAAATATTGATGAATCCGGCTCATTGGCGGTTAGAATAACCAGCCACAATTATGAGATTGAGCAAATGGCCGAGCTGCTCACCTCCCGGATATCACGCTCAAGCAGGGTTGAGCAGGCCGTTGTGGCGATTTTTGTGGCGGCTACGACCCCCACCCCAAATTTTAATTTTTTTCCAGAGAATTCTCAAAATTTTACGATCCCCTTAGAAGGCCCCTGGCTTCTGAATTTTTTAGCAAAATTTAGTGTTAAATTTCAAAGGGGAGCGTAAGTTGTGATATTTTAGGGTCCAGTTCGGTCGCGACTAACGTGTGAACGCGAAAGGGTCGTGTATTACGAGTTTTACGACCCTCCAATTTTCATTTTTTCCCTGAAATTTCTAAAAATTTTACGACCCCCCGTTGTGGCCGGTCACAACGCTGCTCAACCCTGCGCTCAAGTTTCCCTTTATGGAGTGCAAGCAGCAAAAGACGGATTTCACCAATTCTGTTTCAAACAATGGCAGTAGCCGACAAGAAGCCAACCGAATAAATAACCTCCCGATGATAATCGGAACGAAGCGCGTTTGTCGCGAAACACCTGGCAGTTGATCCGAGAAAATTGCCTTTTTTTTCCAAAAAGCTCTATGTCACTACCGGATGCGATTCCCCGCCCATTTTCTCTCCGTTGACGGACGTTTCAAGGGCGGCGAAGGCTGACGTGACTGGAGAAGAGCAAGCTAGTGGGTGGAGAATCTACTCCCAACAACAGGAAGTCTACGTCAAAACCAGAAAATGCCTCACACACCTTCCATAATTAGTTCCTTCTTCTTTCCCTTGTCAGTGGTTCGACACGCCAGTTCGTGACAAAATCGGGCCATACGCCATAGCAACTCAGATGACTTATCGCCTCCATCATACCGCTGCAATGCAACTCTTAGCAATCCAGAAGACACTTTGGGAATCAAAAATTAAACAAAAAGCTCCCACCTTTCTCAAAATGTCGTATCCTGGTCGAACATTTTCTACACCAAAGTATTTATCAACTTCTGCGAAAGACTGAAATGGAATATATCAGGAATCTCCCCATAAAAATCAAGTAAAATTTATTCTTTTTCTGCAGTACCATTCCTGTACAGGGGGCGATGTGAGTACGAGGCGGAGCTTATGCTTCCGTCGGCCAATCGGCGAAGGTCTTCACGCCACCTAAGACGTTGCCAATTGGCCGCCAGAGAGAATAACCCCGCCCCGTACCCCAATCTCCCCTTAAACCCCATATCCTATCAGCTGACGCTAAAACTAGAATATCAAGAGTTTTGACAATATAATTTCAACTTGAAAAAATAGTGAAAAATAAATAACTAAATAATCCTTTTAATGATTGTATCATTAACTTGCGGGGTCAGTCGCAAGCGACGTTATCGCCCGCGGTGGCGACAATTAACGATTTAATCACTAATTTCGCACGTGCACCATCAGCACGTTGAACTCAAACGCTAACGTCGGACAGGGACTCCGACACTGGCAGCGGACTCCTACAGGAGTCGGCTGGGAGTCCTAATCTCCCCTGCAACAGGAGTCCTGGTTTTCTCCTGTAGGAGTCCTGTGATACTCCTGTAGGAGACCGGAACTTGTACGGTAGCTTGGAGGGAATCTCAAAAAACGTTTGCTAGAATCAAGCCAAAACCGCTTCGTTTTCTTTTTTTTTCAAATTGAAGCATGATTTTCACACTTCTTCGTTGACAAGTTTGTCAACGTCAAAAATTAGTGTAGGGCATTACGCCCCACTACATTCCTCCCTCACTAATCATCAAGGAGGAAACTCGGCTCCTAAGCACCCCAATCAATCAATGAGAGGGCGCCTCTGTGAACCTGCATGGACGAATCAGCTCTCCACCCCATGCACACGCGTATCGTACACCGCGCGGGTTCGATCAATGGTTCAACGTGCGCGTTCCAGGACAACTACCGGAGCTGTTTTGTCCTGTAGGAGACCCAGTGGAAGCGATGCGGCAGCGTGTCCTGTAGGAGACCGCTTCACTTTAGTTCGGTCTCCTACAGGACAAAACACCTCCTGTGGGAGACCGCGATCGTCGTTTTCTCCTGTAGGAGTCCGCTGCCAGTGTCGGAGGAACGAAATTCTCAAGCCGTAAAACAGCATGTTTTGATGTGTCGATTGCGTCCAACACTACTCACTCTACGACATGGAATTTTTCGCTATCTCGGGGGAACCATTCCTAGATTTCCTTGTTTTATTTCAGAAGAGAACTTTAGAAGCCTTATATGATAATGTACGTATAAGGAGATTAAAATGACAAAGCATTTCCAATTTAGGCTGTTTCGGTGTGCACAGGGAAATTACAAGAACATTGTTGTGAATTTTTCTCCATGATGCCGTAGAGTGAGTGGTGTTGGACGCAATCGACACACCAAAAAACGCTATTTTACGACATGAGAATTTCGTTCCCTGTCCGACGTTAGCGTTCGAGTGCACGTTGATGCGCGCCGCCTGCGTTTATCCGCGACTCGTCAACCGCTTGCTTTCGAAAAATCCACAGAACATAGGTCACGCGGATGACCCCTCAAATTTTCCAGATAACTGCCATCACCCGCTGCAAACGAACCCAATGATCCTTTATTAAGTCGGTAAATCTCCGCGAAACAATCTCAAACAATAGCCGCTGATAAATGATAAATGGTCACTCACTCCGCTATAAACAACCGCCGCGGACACCTTCTCAGAGAGTCGGGGGGTCCTATTCGGCCACGATAGGCTTTCTATTCGGGTACCTAGTCGAGTTGAAAGGAACTTTTGCAGCAGCACGTGCTGCTCCGAGGAGCACGTGGCCTGTTCGATAAGACTACGTGGCGCAGAGAGACAAAACCCTTGCTGCACCCTATTTCCCACGCTACAGCACGTGGCCTCTTCAATAGGAGCACGTAGTCCAAACATGCAAAACCTTCTCTGAACCCCCGTTTCCCACGCAGCAGCACGAGGCCTGTTCGATATGAGCACGTGGCGCTGGGGCGGGCTCCCACACCTTCGATGGGAGCGGGTCTTCCCCAAAAAGGATACGGTCCAAGTCACGGACCGCGGTAGGGGATCACCCCCACAGCAGTCCGCGACAGGAACATCACCTTCGCCACGGTCGACAACGAGGAAGCTCCCCTCGCTGAGGACCGTGGGGGAGACCCCTTAGCGGTTCAAAAATCGTCCAGGAAGTGACTCGTAGTCACCTTCCAGGAGCAGTTCGAAAGGCGCACTGCGCTATCTTTGAAATCGAGCCCCTTATATACGTGCTGTGCGGCTGACATGCGCCGGGTCAGTTCTGAAGCGATCGATAAACGTGTTCAATCATGGGCATTGTGGCTCGTTCGTCGTCCAAGCTCATCGTAGTCGAATCGAAAGCGTATCGTGGCCGAGTGGAACGGCTATGATTGGCGCCACGTGCTTCTCACTTGGACGACGATTAGGCCACGTGGCGCAAGGAAATTACGTGGCCATATCGTCGTCCAACCGCTTAGTAGTCGAGTCGAAAGCCAATCGTGGCCGAATAGAACCCCCCGACTCCCTGAGTTATCCTAGGATTTGGGGCAGCGTTCGGGGCGTAAACTTCTCCCAATACTTGCTCTCGTCGCAACCGCTCTACTTCGGAACGAAAACCGCTTCGTTCCTTCGCCAGCGTGTGCGCAACGAGTGGAGAGGCGGCGAGCGAGTGTGGGAGAGGAGAGGCGGCATACGCACTTACACGCACGCGAATGTCCCAAGTAAATTCCGCTGCGAAATAGAGGGTATATCTCCATGTTCGAATATCTTAAACCTAGTCATTTTGACCTTCAAAATTTTGAATGAATTTTGGCAAACAGGGGGGGGGGGAAAGGCCGCAGCCCTGAGAGCCAGGAAGATAAGGTGGCGCAGGTACTCCTTTAGCCGCCACGCAAAAAAAAATCTGGTCTCCAGCCGCAAAAGATCTCGTGAGAAAATGGATTCAACTGAATTTAAAATCCAATTTCTAACTTCGTTAGAAAAAAAACCAATCACTAAGGCCATTGTTATACCCCACGATGTTATACCCCACGATAGGACTGTCGCGGTCGCAGAGCACTGCTACGTCGCTGTCGCTGATGGCCAGCCGTCGCTGTCGCTCAGAGCCAAGAAACCCCCGGCACGCCGGATTTGGCTGGGTCGCTGTCGCTGCACTGCACTGCGACGGACAGCCGCGACAGCGACCGATTACCGCACGGTTTCCACATTTCAGGCATAACATCCCCTTTCGAGCCAGCGACCGCGACAAGTGTTGCAATCTGTTCTTGCGACAGCATTTTTCTACTGAGTGGGCCTGGTTCCAGCACGATTCGTAACAGTTGACCGCACCTGTCGCGGTCGCAAACTTTTGGTATAACAATGGCCTAAGTCATCAAATTTAGCAAATTTTTCATCTACATGCCACAGTCACGACCCATCTGGGGGCCGCACAAACTTCTAAGCTGGAGGAGGGAGCCGCATGAATCCTCAAGCTGGAGAAGGGGGGGGGGGCTCATTTTCACGGAATGATCACAGCGCTAAGTTGGGCCCTGCATTTGATACGTACAGTACCGTGCAAAAGTCATTTCAGCGAATAATGTTTTTATACAAATCTTGGCTTGCCCTTAGCGAAAATGGATGAAACTTTAGTATGTTATGGGGCATGACAACCCTTGCTTTACACATACACGGAAATGGTTTTTGAGCTCGCAGTTTTTAAATATGGAATTTAGTTATCATTTTGTGGTATTATCTCAAATAACGACAATTCCCTCAAAACATGCCTATTACAAATCCAAACCCGTAGCAGTTATTTCCATTCGAAGGTCTTCGGAACCGTTGTACAGCTTTGTGAGAAAATAGTCTTCTATTGGAATTCTTCTCAAATCCGAAAATTGAACAGGTTGGAGTTGACTTTGGAAATTCACCCCAATAAAAATATTCACCCCAGAACCATTACAAAATATGTGCTTTATAAGCTTCGACAAAATACAACCGGAACATAAGTTTCGCTCTTTTTCGATAATTCAGATAGAGTTACTTAATAGGTGCAATATCGCATTATTTTCTTTCGAATTTAATTCTAAAAAAATTCCATGGAAATTAATTTTTACAAAATTATACGGCGGTCCCGAAGGCCTTCGAATGGCTGCTACGGATTTGGAATTGTAATAGCCATGCTTGGGAGGAAAAATCCTAATTTGAGATAATACCACAGAAGGATAAATAAATCCCATTTCTAAAAACTGCTCACTCGAAAACCAATTTTGTATATGTGCAACGCAAGGGTTGTGATGCCCCATAACATACTGAAGTTTCATAGTTTTTCGAAGGGCAAGCCAAGATATGGTGGAGTCCACCAAGAGTGTCTTATTTACTTATCAACGAGAAGCGGTCGACTGGAGATCAATGAACATGAAACTCATTGCAGCACAACCGCTCTCGCTCAATCGGTATGGAGCGTGCTGGTATGGGATTCATGCACATTGATCCCCAGCCGACCGCTTCTTATTGATAAGTAAATGAGACACTTTTGGTGGACTCCACTATATGTATAAAAGCATTAGTCGCGGAAAAGCCACGCGAATAGACTTTTGCACGGTACTGTACATAAACTTTGGAGGATTTCCAGTGAGCTCTCGAGTTCATCTGTGAGCAGCAGCAGAGCGGTGGGTCTAGATGAAATATAACATAAGATGAGAATGCTTTGACGAAAAATCGACCGCTCACCACTGGTGATAATCCAAATCGAGAGCCCACAAGACATTCCCCAGTGTTGGAAGGACACAAACAGCCCAAAAACAGACAAGACAGTCCAGAAATTTCCACCCCAAACCTATTGAAACTCACCATAACTACAGTTGTGGGTTAGTGAATCAGAGGAACTAGCGGCGATGAGCCCAGCGACCGGCTGAGGTGAGTGAAAGGCGAAGAAGAACGCTACTGATAACACAAACAACAGTACCATTAGATAACGTTAAAACATTCGAACAAATCAAAACGCGTTACGGAAACAAGAACTCACACTCACGAGACTCAGTGCGACGGAAAAATCAGGATTGGACTCATAGATGGACAGAGGAAACAGTTATGACGTCAATGAGACGAAGAAAAAACCAGAAACCTCAGGTCTTACCAGAAGCAATTACATACAGTCGGCATGGATCCTGGTGATACTTTGCGTTGGCGCAAACTCGGTGCCACACAGGTGCACCGAGTTTGCGCCAACATTCAATAGGGACGCAAAGTATCACTAGCATCCATGCCGACTATAGCTTGCGCAGTATGCAAAACAGGGATGAATGAACCTTTTTCGAAACTTTGCGAATCGGAATAGCCATTTCAATTCCGGGAATTGGAGTGTAAAAACCATCGGAAAAGGAGGAACCCGAAATCACAAAAAAATTGGAATCTTCAGGGTATTTCCTTAGTATTTTCGGCTTTTTTTCGAAAGCGGAAATAGAAAGGCCAAATACTATCGGAAATCAAAAAATCGAAAATGGGATTTCCGCGTTCATCCATGATGCAAAACAAGGAGACGCCCAAATGGGCTACAAACATTCGGTTGACAAAGGAAATCTGATCAAGGCTCTCCTCTCATTGGGTTACCACAAAAGAAAGTAGTAAAACGCCATAACTAAATATTGACCCCACCGCAAACTGTAGTTTCGACAAATGATCTGTTGAGTGTTCTGCGTAGGGTAAAAAGAAACAATTCAATGTTTGGCGAATTTCCTTAATGCACATGAGTAGATAAAAAAAACAGAAAAAATAAAACTTTTTGGATTTCAGAAATCTGAACATTTTCGGTCCAAACTTTGTCCAGAAGGTTATTTGGGACAAATCACACGGATATAAGGTCCATTTTCTGCCGTAATCTTCCGAAAAACTGAAAATGAACCTTATATTTGCGTTCCCCAAATTACGCCTTCCTACTTTTGCGAAAACAAATAATCCCTAAATACAAAGGTCAACTGTATCGGCTCGCGACCCTCTCAGAAAGCAGTACCATACTCCGCAATGCTGAACCAATCCCTAGGTCTGATTTGTCTCCATACTAATGACCACTTTTTATAAAATCATTCAAATCTGTAGTAAAACCTTTTGAAAGGGTCACCCTTGGTGACTGGAATTTACGAAAATTTTCACGATTTCCTTACCAAACTGTTTTTCCTAGGTTGAAGTTCTTGAAACTCCTACCCAGAAATTTCATTTTATGAGCTTAAAATTTCACAACTCCTCGAATCCCTTGCCCGTCAAAAAATAATGAAAGCGCGCTTGGCCATGATTAAGATCATTTACACCCGAAAATTTCCTCCCAAATAAAGGGAGAGAATACGCGAAAAAACAGCAATTCAGCATCAAGTGCGGAATCCAATTTACTAAACATACAGAGGCAATCTATTCCGAGCTGAATTTTATGTTATCTTATAAATGACAAAATTTGAGAATTATTGAAAGTGAAAGTTAGTTCCTTCACAAAATAACTAGCCCCACTAGCAGACTGGCTTAAATATCTACACCTGGCTGAACCGATCACAAAAAAAAATGAAGACAACGGCTTCGTAGTGGAGTGGGGTTCTTCGGACAACAAGCCTTGACAAACAGTAAAAAATAAAAAGAATGGTGAACCACTGATACAATGGAGTCAGGTGGAAACGTCTAAACAATGACCTGAGAACAAGAGAAACCCTTGGCAAAAAACAGGATTCTCGCTGTAACCTTTGGTAAGGTCACTGAATAGGAACGCGTGTTTACAGTCACTGTTTTGTAGTAATCAACGTTAGTGCGTTTTTTTAGAGAGCGGCGACGCAGCTACGTCGCGGCATCCGGAAAAGGTACGGACCAACACCTAGCACTGCATCAAAGGACCTGGAAAGGACCACTGAGCGACCGACAGAAATTGCGTCAGATTCCGGAAATGGCCAGATGGTACTCACGTAGATAACTGGTTGGGAAGGGGTTGACGACGTTCAAACACCTCAATCAGCCAAAAGACGCCTGCCTAAGATGATTGGTCGATAGAGAAGTGAGGCTGAGCTAGCTCCTCCCCAGCCAGCCATCTGTATGAGTAGCGAAAAACAGTGTTTTTTTTTGTTTTCAATTATCGGCTAATTCTCAACGATCTAGAGACAAGGTCAAAAAACTTCAGATATTTTTCAGCTAGATGTTCTTTTAATTAGGTCACGGTCCCGTAAGACGAAATATCGACCAGACATGCTACGTCGGCTTTTTAATACTACGACACAATTGACACTCGTTGCATTGAGGATCGGAATTTGGGGCTCCGCTTTCCAAAAATCAGAGAAAGGGCTGCGAATCGCAAAAATATGTGATTTACTGAGGTGGAAACGATTAATTACTCGATTTTCATTTCACTTCGCATTCCAAAATGCTCATTCCCGCTCAATTATGAGTTTATTGCATCTAATTTTCAAAAGATCGAAAAATTTTCATGTGGAAATCCGACTTTCGAATCATCTCAACTCCACCCATATCTATTTGTTTTGGATTGGGCCGCAATAGTTAAAACCGTGCATGGATTGCCGAAACAGAATCTCATGACAGATAGGCAACAAAATTGAAACGGAGAAGTACCCGAACCGGAGCCATGGAGGATTCGATTTCGAGCCTGTTATTTTTTTGGATATTCAGACTTCAATGCGCAGAAAAGCGTTCTAGCAGTATTCCTCAAATATTTTTCAAATATGTTTGGGCCACCCGGAAGAGCCCGTACAGCAACAGCAGCGGCCCGAACAGCAACAGAAGCCGACCCGCAGATTGCGAGAACGAGTCGAACTGTCAAGCGGCTCGGGGCCAGGCCTCGGGGTCTGAGAAGCCATTAAATACTGTGCTTATCTGAGCCGAATTACGGTGCGCAATTGCGTCTCGACATGCTTTGCGGCCGCACGCTCCCGATTCGGATGAGCTTCCAGCGCCGCAGCCGCCGATCTGCTGACTCTAGGTGGGTTTTGGAAACTGGAAACTAAGAAAAATTGGAGAAAATTGTATAAAAAAAACACATCGATTCGGCATTGGCGCTAGAAACCCGACTGACTCGAGCGCGTGCGGCCGCAAAGCGTGTCGAGACGCGATTGCGGACCAGAATTTGGCCCAGAGATGCACAGTACACACAAGGCAAGTGGGTTAAAAGTAATCGCAAAAAACCTGTCGCTTCCCTCCCCCCCCCCAAAAAAAAAACCGAGAATCAGCCCATTACGTTCCCATTCGGCTACTTCTTGCAAAAGTTCTAAGACTAGCGGGTCATAACAAGTGAACAATGATAGCACTTTTTCTGAGGCTTCCACCCAATATCTTGAGCAGCCTGAATTAAGCGCATCTGTTGAGAAGGCAGGCTCAAGACAGTGATTTTCGTCAGATATTGCCCTCAAACTTCGATTAACTACATACCAGAAACACTCTGCCCAACTAATCTCGGTACTCGGTATTTATAACTCTCGCTGTGTGGGCATTCTCCGCTCATTTTCTAGTGGTTAGCCTTTAAATCAGCTTTAGCCCTGGTGATGATTGGTAAAAGACGAGGAAATTGGGTTGAGAACCCCTCCAAGCAAGAGGTCTTAATCAGAACCTAAACTTCCAAACACAACCAAGCCATGATTGCTGGAAAAACTTTAACGCAAGAACCAGGATGTGATTTGTTTCAAAATCTGTAAAAAAAGCCGAAGCCAAGGTTCTCCAGAATCTGAACGAGACTAGAACGAAAGTGAACCTCGATATCAGTAATAAGGAGTACAAGAATGTGGTCACTTTTCCAGAACATCTGCCTACTAGCCGACGTTAACTTTTTGAGCTTCCCCTACTCTGAGAGAATCTTTCGCGCTAGTACCTTGATGCTTCCGTGATCCGCGATAGTACCGTGTTCGTCTCTCCCTAGTCCCGCGATCCGCATTCGTTCCGCGATAGTTACCCAATTGACTCATCCGTTGGCGTTCTCGTTCTCGTACCGTGATGGTACCGCGATCGTTGAGAGGTTTACCGCGCTAGCACCGTGGTGCACTCGCGATCCGCGATGGTACCGTGATCGTCTCCCCCCGGTCCCGCGTTCTCATGTTGTGCAGATTTGTAAAGCAGCGCGAATTGCGGAGAGGGCAATACGTTATAGCTTCGTGTTGATCTGATAGGCAACACTCACTCGGGTGAAACATCGAGAGGGCATGGATGCGATACGATCAGGGGTGGAGGCTGGCAGGATCTCGCGACCGTCCTGCGATAGTTCCGGTCTCGGTTCATAGCGGTTCCGCGATGTAACAACCCGAATACATCAATTTATAGACACGATTTGCCCTCAGGTTGAAGCTGGTAGAATCTCGCAATCGTTCCGTGATAGGCCCAGGCTCGATTCCTCGCGTTTCCGCTATATAGCATCGTGGGAGGATCGATGAACGAACGCGGTACGCTCTCGGTTTGAGACCGGCAGAACCTCGCAAACGTTCCGCGATAGCCCCATGCTAGTATCCTTTCGGCTCCTACCAGAAACCATGGGGATTCTATCCGTGAACGATCGCGGGGGATTCTCTCAGAGTGATTCCCACACAATGGAGCAGATCAGAGAAAGTGTCAAATCCATATTGACATTCTATTGAATTTCCCAACCCCCAAAGGGTTGGAACACTTTTATAGGCACAACATGGTCAACCAGACCGTTGTCTCTACGTCGGAAGAAATACATTCTCCTCGAAACAAGAATTTCCAAAAAATAGAAATTTTTACGTCCCTAAATAGATGAAAATTTTCGACATTTTTGGAAGTTGAAACTTTGTGAAAAAGATTTTAATTCTACAGCTTTTCTGTATTTTTTTTCTGTAATTACAGCTACTGGGGAATGAGATAAATTAACCTGTATTAGAAGAATCACCCAGTAGATTTTCGGTACAAGATTTTCACGTCCCCCCCTACCCCCCACAATTACCGATTTCTTTGATTTTTTACATCCCCACAGTAGTCCCGCTGGACAATAACCGCGCGTCTGACGCTGGGGCAAAAAACCGAGTTCCCATAGTTTATGACCTTCAGACTCCAAAAACTGGGGAAAAATCTATTCGAAATATTTAAGAAAATCGGAAACACCCAAAGGATTGCATAGTTCTGATCTCCAAGTTTCCAAAGATTTTGCTGTTCAGATTTCTGAAATCGGAACGGTCATTCGGATTACCGTTTTAAGGGATTTAAAAAAAACCGATCACCCCGATCAGGGATGTGCGAAGATTTTTCGAAAACTCGAAATCAAAAAATCAAAATTCTCGTTCCGAGACCGATTTATTTCGTGCAGATAGGTCGTTTGAAGTGCGACTATTTTTAGAAACTTTTTCGATTTTTTTCAGTGTTGATTTTCCGAAAAAAATAGAGAAAACGAAAAATTGAAAAAAGTGTATTTTTGAAACGTATCATAGTGTAACGAACCATTTCACAAAATTTTGACCAAAAATTTTTCGTTTTTCAATTTCGAAAATTTTTCGCACATCTCTAATCCCGATAGGAATCGAAATTTGAGGAAATTCAACGTAGCACAGCTTCTAGGCATAAGAGTAATTAAAGGGAGGAGATATCTGAACCACCACTATAGTTGAAGCGTCGTAAAAAAAAGTTAAAAAGTCTCGAACCCTCCACCATAACCAGCAAACTAGCACAAAATCATTCTGCAAATCACTGGGATCGACGCGCTGACTGCATTACTCACACCCCGCAAACACATGAATAGTGAATTTCGAATCATATCATCGGAACACATAATCCACAGATGACAACACAAGGCTGGCCTATTTGCAGGTCGACTAACAAAATTAGAACTATGAATGCAACTATCTAAAAACCAACCCACTTATTAGTATAACCAGTAGGGCAGCCCTCACAAACTTCAAAACAACTAAAGATCAATGCTAGATAAGAGGACTCTTAGTGTATAGTACGCTCCTGCTATTGACAAAAACAATCTACTTACAGAACTACAAAGCCCTTGAAAACCTCAGAGGTTGAGAAAAACAGCCCGAAAAATGGCACAAGAACGGAAAGAGGCGCTCTGGATGAGCAAAGAATCGATTTTGGCTTCAAAGAACTCCCTATAACAACATTCTCAGGATGCGTCCTTACCTAAACAATTAGAGGGAACAGCTAGACCCAATCCAATAATTGACCATTAAGGGGTAGAGTCAATTAGAGAAAAGTATCCTAAGTCCAGAGGTAGGAAGAGTGAGGAAGTTTAACAAAAATAGGCCATCATCCATATGCAACCCTCCACAGGGCACGACTGGGAGCAGACCGGCGAAGTGAGGACCACCCACGAGCAAAACTATTCCCGCGCCTTTATTGATCTACAATACCACCCATGATAGAGATGACCCGATTCCTAGAAAGCCCTAAAATATTCATGCAAACTTAACCAGTCTAGCAAATCTGACCGCCAATTTCTCAAATTTTTAGAAAACAATAGCCACAAATTAAGAATAAACAACCCATCAAAGGAAAGTGCTTTAAGGTCCACAGTACAATGCACTCTTGATCAAATAATATGATCAGATCGATGAAACTCTTGTCTGCCTGACGGCTCCGAACAATTCAATCCAACGACAGGAAATGTCGCTTGCAAAATAATCTCTACGAATCCCTAAGAATCCATCAATTTTATTCCAACTGGTATTTACAAAATTTTCAGTTTTTAAAGGGGAATGTTCTTTTGCTGTGCAGCTAATGACCCACGGTACAAAATGAGAGACGTGAGAACTTTACAATAAAAGGAAATTTCGGGGGAGGGCGAAAAAAGTGAGCCAAAATATGAAAAACCACTTCCCCAGACTCGTCAGTGGGATAAGGAAGGTAGGATCATTACTAAAAATAAAATGGAAATTTTAAATTTTTCTTGGAAATATTTAGTTTCAATATGTCAAGAAAATTTTCATCTAAGGGGGATTAGGATACGAAAATTTTCAGACTTTCAAATTGATCACCAAGAAAGGGGACGTAGCTCCGACGAAATCCGAGACAAAAATCTGAGGCCGGATTCATCACTGAGGTTCTTAGATTTGGGTTGGATTCAGCGAAAGAATTAACGCGTTTAAGCAAAAAAACCCAACCCGAATCGACAAAGCCAGGGTCAACGCAATGATTATTCCGGCCTCTGCTTCACCCTGTCTCAGTCTCACAGACCAGCTCTTTTAAACTCCAATTCAAAAAAAAATTGTCGCCAAACGATCAAAGAAAGACTTGGAACAAAACATAGCATAAAACTTTCCTTTTGACCCGGGCACTTTTAAACCTCAAATTGTCTTTTTCCAAACTCAAATGGGCACATTTCAACTCAAAATTAACACTTTTCCGAGTCAAAATGACACTTGCCAAGTACAAATGGGCACATTTCAAATCCAAATTGGCACTTTAAAATCCCAAAAAAAAACACCTTTCAAACCATAAATGGACACACGTCACGATTAAAGTGTCAGACAAAACCAAAACAGGGTTTTTTCATCAGAAGACTGTCACTCTCAATCCCGAGAAGGTGTAATTGTCAAATTGACTAGGACGTTTCTCAAAGTCAATAAGTCGCCTCGAACCAGACATTCTTCCATCAAAAATGAACCCTTCCACTCGACGAAAAATTTACAGGCTTCTCAACCTCAAATGGACAGACAAAAATAGGCGTTTTCTGACTTGAACAGGCAATTTTCAAATCACACTAGAAACTTTCCACCTCAAAGAAGTAGGCTGTGCCCTCCTGAGACCTGATTTGACGTTTCAGTCCAGAGGAGTAACTTCTCGTACAAGCAAAAGAGGAAGGTTTGTCAGAAATTTCAAAACCAAAATCCAGTCAGAAGACTTTAAACTATTATGTTATTCGGTATTCGAATACTCATAAAGGTCAGATATAAATTGCAGAAACTGATATTCCGCACTGACAAGAGTCCGATTTTGTAAGCTCCAAACAAATTTGAAACAAAAATGAACACAGAAACTAAAAGACAACCGAGTTTTTCAAAACGAAAAAATCATGTCCGATTCATCGGAAGTGCAACCATCCATCGTAGGAGAAATTTCCGTATTTTAAATAAAGTTCCTCTCACATACAAGAGACAGCTGAATATACGACTAACACTCACAGGAAAACTGAAGTGGAGGGGGCACTAAATGTAGTGTAAACACTGGCAGCTTTTTCTAATGGCACCCCCCCCCATTTGCATGATAAACACAGAGACCTGTTCAAAGCTTCTAAGAACATGGGTCTATACCACCTCCATAACGACATAAGTAGGGTCTTTCTACATGGTTAGGCCAGAGATTTGGAAAATTCAGACATTTTTGCAAGATATTAGGAAAATACTTAAAAAACCAAGCTGTCTGCCAAAAAAGGAAAGTATAGAAAGTGAGTGCCACCTCCCTTCAATACTCGAACTATTACCGCAGAGGCGTTTTTCGTAACAAATGTAGAATGAAACATTTCTGAAGGTTATGACGGTGACATTGACTGTATTCTGGATGAAATTCATACTGAGCCATCGGAGAAATAGACGCGTTTCATGCAACGTCTTGAAAACTTATTCTTTTCCATTAGAAAAAGCATTGGGTTTGGAAATCATTGCACTTATGCAATTTTTGGGACAACTAAATATTTAGCCCTACCAGAACACGGCGCTAAAGGTCATCCATCTGCGCTCAGCGATAACAAACAAATCCCACATGCCTTTTGCGAGAAATAGTTGTTTTATTGCTAATTTTGCTAAGAAAACTCTGTCAAAAATATTGTGCTGCAAAGAAATCCAAAACTGATTATTTCCAAATATATTTAATAATTCTCTAGCTCCATATTAAACCAGTCAAGACTTATAGAACATTTGAGTCAAAGGTTGAGCACGGCTGCGACTTGGCGCAACGGGGGATCGTGACAATTTTGAAGTTTTTCGGGGAAAAAAATGAAAACCTGTGGGACTCGTAAAATTTTTGGAGCAAAATGGGAATTTTCTTTGAACCATTTGGTAGGGTAAAATAAGGGAGGAAAAGGAAAACGCTTTTTATAACACCAAATCTGAAATTTTCCAAATTTGGCACCAAAATAGCTAAACCGAATTTTCATTTAGAGAGGCGAAATCGTAAAAATTTTCCAGAATTTTGGTCAACAGGGGGGGGGTCGCAGCCTCGCTGAAAATCGGCACAAGGACCTGCTCAGCGCTGTTTGAGCCCCCGGAAAGCCACTACTCCATAGCATTTATTTAAGCATTTTTCGATTAATTCTTCGGAGGTCCGTTTTTAGCCATTATGAATGACGAAATAAAATTCGTTTCAATCATAGGCAAAATAAATATCCATGCGTATGTTCTTATCTGTTATGCTTACTTAACCCTACTGATTTATGAATGAAAATGTATCGATCAGGCAGAAACTACCCCAGTTGCTAAATCACAAGAATATTTACAATTCAAACGATTCTGAGCCCCGAACCGCACCGAAGGGGATCGAAGACGCCTGACAGTTCGGCTCTATCTCCCAATCTCCGGGCCACTGCTCTTGTTGTCCGTGCAGCTCTATTACGCCCATACAGGAATATCAGTGGCTCGGAAATTGGGGAAAACGAACCAAACTGTCGGACAATTTGAGGCTGAGAAACTTATGAGAAACATGCATCTTGTTGCACACAAAACCTCGATTGTTACCATCTAGCACTTAAAAGGTCACAAATCTCCTTTGATCCTGGGCAGCCAACATAGGCGTGACACCGAAAAATTCTCAGAAACATCTTGACACACCTAGAGAAGATTTGTACTGATTTTCACTACAGAATTTGAACACCTCCGAATTCTGCTGGACACAGGAACAAGATTTAGACGAATGAAAATTTACGATTTCGAACGAATTTTTGCAGAAATGCTGCAAACCATTAGAAAACAAAACCAGCCTAGAGTATCAGAAGAGAGGGTTCAAAACACACTCTCTGTCGAGGCCATCCATCATCGAACTTCTACACGATATGATCAAGAGTTGGGAAATATCACACGAAATTAGTAGATTGCAGAGGCATAAAGATACGTTTTTTAGGCGAGTTCAACTCGATAACTGAAGTACAATGGACTTGGTGGAACTGGGCCGCCCAAACTTTAATAAGAAACAAGCACTCGAACTTTAGATAAAAAACTTGAACAAGCATAGAACCCAGAATGGACGTAAAGTGCAAGCTGGCAGAATTTCAACATCGACAAACATCTGATGACGTGTGATAGGAATAAAAGAAAACAAGCCTCAAGGTCATTTGTGGTAACCAGCGAAACAGTTGCGGGTTAACACATAAAGCAAGACATAGCCGAGGCCGGTTTTGGAGGACAAACTACCACACGTTCACACGAAGGGATTATAGCTGGGGCAGAAAAAATACAGCAAAAGCGAGAATAACAAAGAAGGAACACTTCGTCACATCGCATCGTGAGTCACTCCTTTCGTCTTCTTCCGATTGTGAGCCGCTGTTATGGAATTAGGGCCAGCTGTTTGCCACGTTACACAGTTGACTCATGTGAGGACACAGAAAGTTTCGTGCAACCATTCATAAAATTCAAGGAATATCTGATATCGAGATCTACGAGTGGATGGTTTCGGGGACGTGCTGCTAGAGGAGCACGTCCTGCCATTGTGCTCCAGATTGCAGCGCGTGCTCAATGAAATAATACACATTCAGTGCAAAATGAACGCATTTATTTCGTCATATGGAGGGTGACCCCTCTCAATGAGAGCTTCATTGGGACTCCAAGGCCAGTCCTGCAAGATGGCCTCATATCACTGTCATTTTTGACCGCTGTACTTCCGCTGGGTTGGTCCGCAACTCTTCCACCCACTGTGGACCAATGGATTTTCCCTTGTCCGTTAGTAGAAATCTTCTTGGCAAGTGCAGTATGCTACTCGAAAGCCCAAATCTTCCTATATCTTTGGCGCTTAACGCTACCCGAAAACAAACTCGACCTGCTTCGAATTTAACACGAAATGTAGAGGAAACTTTGGGCTCCAAAAATTCCAATAAATTCCCGTTCTGGTCGTTCTATTCATCAGGAATGTTCCCGTTGATGGAAAACTTGAACCCAACCAGAGTTAGGCATGGCACTGTGATCAGTCCGTATGAGGTGCGGCCCCTTCCCTCCAGCTTGGAACATTTTGCGGCCCCCAGGTGTGTGTGTGTGATCTTCAAATCGATGAAATTTCAATTTCAGGAAAACTTTATGATTTTGGGAATACATTGTTACTACCATTTCCATATTTTAAACAAACTTTCAAGGTGTTCTTTAATATAATTATATTCGATTTATTTTTACAAAATTTTGAACCGCTGAATATTGACTACGTTGGCTTGCTGGCCGGCGTGGGCTGCGGCCCCCTCCAATCCCAGCTTAAGAGCTGCGGTCCCCCTCCGTGACCATCACAGCGTGAGCCTAACCCTGAACCCAACGAGGACAGACCTAAAACGGTTCCATTGAATTTCCTAAATGACGCAAATCATTTCGGAATTACTTAAAAATTATGATTTCTGCCATAGGTATATCGATCAATCGGGATTGCATAATCTCCCACTCTTCAAAGGATGTGAGCAAGGTAGAGCACCCTCGGTTATCATAACCAAGGGAGCCCGCAGCTCTGACCCTTGGGAAAGGAGGGATCGCAAGGGCTTTGCTGGTTATAATTCGAAAATTGGGACTCAGCAGCACAAACAAATTTGCTTTTTATTCAATATAATATTTCAGAAAAAGGAAGTACGCATAGAATGATAAGAATTATTATCATTATTATTACTATTATTATTATCATATTATTAATATCAGAATTCTCGAAAAATGCAGGGGATTTTAAAGATTCGATTCTCAAGAATTCGCCAAAAAAGAACTGTTCTGACTCAGTGCGTCCGAAGGTTAGGAACGCGAATTATATTAAAGGTTTCGCCTAAAGGAGGACCTCATTTCGTGAAGATTTCCTCGAAATTATCCATATTCCAGCACATAATTGAATTCCAGTATTGTGCTTCTCGGAGCCGAATTCCGGTCCGTAATGGCGTACCGACACGCTTTGCGACCGCACGTTCCAAAGTCGGACCCGATTCCGGCGCAGCAGCCGCCAATCTGATGACTCTGGGTGAGTTTTAGAGATTGCACACTTGGAAAGTGGAGAAAACTGAATGAAAAAAGCCACCTCGAGCTGCTTTGGCGCTGAAAACTCGACCGACTCAAGCGCGTGCGGCCACAAAGCGTCGCGGGACGCAATTGGAACGGAATTTGGCCTCGACAAGCACAGTAAAATTTACTCTCTATGCGTGGTATGCCCAGCGCCAGTTTGACTTGGAAGGACCTCAAAGATCGTGTTCAACGTGTAGTGTGCCGCACCTCCGATAGGCCGATAACCAGGGCAAGCTTTATCCTGGATGTGAGGGGGTTGTGAAAATTTGGTGCAAAAATAAAAAACTTCATGTGGGAATCGTGAGGTTCTCGAAAAAAAAAACGAAAATTCGGAGACGAATTAGTGAAAATATTCTGAAAATTTTAATCACTAAGACAAGGGATCGCAAATTAGCCAATGTTTAACACTACTGCTCTCTTCATCCTGTGGGTCTCTTTATTAAAAAACGAATTCAGGGCACCAAACTTACCACTGAATTGCCGATTATCGAAAACCAGAATGGCGAAATCGATTATTGAAATAAGAACTGTTAATTCATAAAATCAATAACATAAAATAAGACACCGTCCATAATACTGTAGTACGAAGTTGGGAGCTCAGAAGTCATTGGATAAAGACGATATGATAGAACTCGTAATTTTTTATAAATTTCCAAGAAAAAAAAACGTAAAATCCGCTTAATTCAAGAAATTCCATGAATCCGCTTCGAAGCTATATCGAGCCTCCGCAAATTTGAAAGTAATATGATTCTAAACAGCTCTGACGGACGAAAATCAGAGAACGAGTGACCTTGAAAGACTTTGTGCGCCCAAAACTTCCTCTACTCCTGAATATTTTAAATTCGAAGCACGCCGGGTTTTTTTCGAGCAGAGATGAACAGCATTAGAAAAAGAGTTGAACTTTCGAAAGGTATAAACCTAATCGGAAGATCACAGACGGAGAAGGAAAAAACTGATCTTGGTGCAGAACTTCCTTGACAGCCTCATAAAATGTATAAGTGGCTAGGATGTACATGGGTAATTGGGCATTCACCTCCACCGAAACTTCTGAAGACCAGAAACACTTCAAACTCAAGCCACGGCAGGCATAAAGCTAAGCTTCTGACTGAATTTTTCAGCCGGATATATGTACAGCTACATATATACATAAGAACACGCAACTTTGAGAACTCAAAATTAGGGACTCATTGTTGAATATAGCACGGAAAACGAAAAAATCGAATACAAGACAAAGCGCATACAATACGTTGAAGTCTGCAGAGTCTAATAGGTCAGAGGCGTGTGTCGAATAATGAATTTCTGGTAGAACAATCATTCCGCAGTTGAAATCACCTAAACCAATGGTAGAACAGGAATAAATTTACATCGTTAAAAACTAGAGAGTCCCATCCCTCGCACTACAAACTACGTGTTCACTACGAACCAGTGACAACAAGTGGATTCGATGGCCTTCAAGTGATGCAACAAACGGGTGCAGTGTTCTACACTACAGTGTAGCCTTATCAGTACAATGGAAGATATTCATGTCCGGATGTTCCATCTTAATTACGTACTTCAAACCTTTTCCTGCGCACTTACACAGTAAGGACATAAATAGTATGCGTGTACGGAAGAATATTGGCTAGTCAGAAAAATCACTTTCTTTACCACATCTCTGCAGACGTGAACGAAAACACAGAAAAACTAGGTGCGTTGTAGGCGACGTAGACTGCTTATACTGCACTTGAGCGAGTGGGTTTTGAACAAAGACTTCTGACTGAAGTTTCGAGGTTTTTTACGGAAAATACACAACGAGGGAAAAACGGGGAAGGCGGAAGCAATAAAAAGGGCGGAAGCAAAAATGAGAAACAAAACGGAAGCAACGAAAGCAAAACAAAGAAGTTCTTAAGTAGGTCTATTTTCAAGTTTCGGAATGAGAGAAAAGTCGAAAAAAAACATAAAAACAGAATGAACAAATGATTCGGATCACTGAGAAAAAATATTTTATGATCTTTTCTTCAAACTGCTAAAGAAATCTTAAGAACGCCCTTTCAGCTTTCGGCTACATACTTTCGCAGATAGTACGATTTCTTTTCCGTGTCGTAAACTTCTGAACGAGGCCTAACCCACAGTTGTGGAGAAAAACCAGTAATCACGAAGTTGGCCTCATAACTAACATCCCTTCCCTCGGATGAAGTAACAGCAATCTGCCTAGGGAATGGCGGATTTGCAAGCTGTAGACTCAAGCCTAAGAATATCCGTCATCGAGTAATCTAGTGCAAAAAAGGAACATGCGCAGAGCTGATCCGTCTCTTTTTCTCGAATGCTGAACTTCATCTGTTGCCCTCCAATAATTCTGCCTCTTCCTGGCTCTTCTAGATCATATTGAGTCAGCAGCACCCCTATCGGCAAGAATTTGAAAAAATCGTTAAACTTATCCCTATCTTTGAGTTATCTTTATTTTTTCTTCAAATTCTTCCTTTAATTAAAAATTCCCTCAGAAGAATAATAAATCTTATAACAATACCAAGATGTTAATAAGATAGGTCACCAAAAAGAAATTTACGTCTCGATGAAATTTCAAACTCACTATGGGCGGGAGGGAGAATGGCTGACGTTCTCGGTGAGAAAGAACTTCTATCGCTTCTCCTTCGTCCCTGAAAAATAAGAAAAATAAAGCAAAAACCACTGCATAGGGCATTCTGAGCGAGATGCATCCACGATACTTCTATGGGTTGACGGTAACCAGGATAGGGAACTAGAAGGGTTCACCATCGAGATGCAGAGATTTCAGGAGGAATTACCCCTTAGCAAAGGCTTCATGACTGATGAATACGTGCGGACCATCAATTTTCATCAAAATCCGGGATGCTCAACCTGCTCTAATTGGACAGTCGGTAACATGGGAAGTCTCTCCCTTCACGGCAACGTACTCGCTGGAAACTGTTTTTTGTAAACACTTACTGTTTTCGCCATCATTCCCTTATTTGGGCAGAGCTTGACCCAATGGCATATTTTGGTGGGTCAAAAATACGCTTATCCGAAGTATGGGAGGTCTAATGCAAAGCATTCTGCAGAATTTCACCAGTCATCTACCACGAATTATCCGCTACGACCCGATACTGAAGAATTTGAACGCAAATTCGCGAAGCTGTTCAAAAGACCGATTTGGCGGGTATTCAAACTTGGTCACCAAACCTTAGGTCAATTTTGGGGAAGGTCATAACTTGGTTCATTGGGGGGGTTCTGACGATTCGAGAGGTATCCTTGGGACCAGCGTATTCAAGATAGAGAGAAAATCAAGAAAAGCGTTTCCTATGAGTACTTAATGCGCCTTCAAATGATAGTAGTACATTTTAATTGTGAACTCCATTCACCAATGGGCGCGTTGATCCCAGCCGCTCTGGCAAGCGGCAATTCAGGCGTTAATAACAGCGACTGCCGCACTGCCGTCATCAGAAGCAACTGACAAGCGGGAGGTGTTTGCCGGTCACAATCTCCACCATTTTCTTACGTCGAACCTTATCCCAAAATGAATCTCACCAGTCCTCTTCAGCATCTGCATAATCAGTGTCCGATGTCAACGATTGATAGCTGGCAACTCTTCGATGATCTCTCACAACCAATGGTCCATCTCCTGCTCCTACTAAACAATCACTTTGAGTAAAGTTGAAAAAGTTCTGAAAAATGGTAAGATTAGCCGATTTTCAAAGAAATATTTTAGCAATGAAACAGCCTTTACACTGATGTTGGTTTTAAAGCGTTACCCTTCCATTAAATATTAGCGCGTTGTGCGCAGGTTTAGTGCTCCTGCCTCCTTTTGCCACCCTCAGCGACACGACGCTATCAGTGCGGCACCTACAGATCATACCGGCATCGCAGCCAGGATGATACAACATTTTTCCCCACCAGTATCTGATGTCTGGAAAATCGTTGTTTTTACGAAAACGGAACGAAATTTGGTAGGAAACAGAGAAGTTGGGCTGACGTTGCTTCCACAACTCTAGTTAGGCCCAAGTTGAATTTTTTAGAAAAAAAATTTGGGGCCGGTTTGAAGCACCTACCACACTGCAGCACCGCAGACGCGGCGTCGCACTAGCTCCTGCAAGCTCGCGAAACGCGTGAAGCATAACGTCTTCATCCCGGTTCAGCGACTCCGACATGTGAGCGGGCGGATCACAAGAGGCGGGGGATAGTGCGAGTGAAGTTAACCCGCCAGCCATTTGGCAGCGGTCCGCCCATCAATAGCCAGCGATCCTTCCGCCATCTGTCAGCGATCAGCTCGCCAAGGCCGCGACACGCGGTTATCTGCCCAAAATCTGCCAGTGATCCGCTTGGCGCACCACGATGTGATGCGACACGCTCGCTCCAATGGCTTAACAAGAAGGGCTGTTAAACCTTAACACCGCCATAGTGGACTACGCGATCGAGCCTCACCGGCTGTGTGCGGCCGCGCCGCGGGCACACTTCTGCCTGCGATAGAAGACATAGTTTATCTCGGAAGTATTTGCGACTATTCCTAGTATTCGTAGACTCCTGATTGGTTATCCTAACGCGGGCTATCTAGCACAAGAGTGCACGTAGAGCGACCGCACGCAGCCGGTGAGGCTCGATCGCGCCGCTCGCTATGGCGGTGTCAGGGTTCACATAATGTGAGAGGCTCCGTCTTTTTGATTTCGCGCTAGGTCTTCTGAACAAGCGCACACTTTTCCTTGAGACCATCCTTTTCCGGAATACCTCGTTTGCGGACCCAACTGCGCTCTTATTGTAAGAAAGAGATCTGACTGTATGACAAATTACATTTAATGTACTCCAAGAACTTTTTATTGGTTTCACATCTTTTCTATCATCCGTTCTCTGTTACTCTCGCATTTTGCACGCCATTTTTCCGTTTTCTGTCCACTCGTGTTCTCTGATTTCTGTTTTTGGGGATAGATCCGCACTTTCGCACCAGTGCTTGACGCGGGCAAACCGAAGAAGGCTAGGTCAATTTTTTTCTGAAAAACTGAAAAACCAGTTCTGCTCAATCCATAACATTTGAGAAAAAACAAAGAGCTAATGTGATATCGGAAAGTTGGTCTCCAGTCGAGAATCTCAACTACGATGTAGCTTTAAGAAGATATCGATCACCTATTAGTTCGAACACGAGCAATAACACCTACTGCGCCTGTAAAAGACATTTTGGGCCTGAGCTGTTTGGACAGAAACAAGGAGAGGCACAAGTGCCAAATACGGCGCGCAGTTTGTAATCACACACAAAATGCATAAATTGGGCTCAAATATCCAATTTGCACTTGAAAGATCACGCCGGCACTCACATGCGACGAGATTTTCTGGTCACTGGTATCCGCGATTGAGCTCAATCCCAGCCAATAGTGGACGCAGAAATGCTCGACGGTTAGGTGTGTCGGATATTTGAACGCAATTCATGCGTCGTATGTATGGGTATAGACTACGCAGTGCATAGTTTGTTTGTAGTTTAGTTCGTAACACGCACCATATTTTTACCTTTGTGCCTCTCCTTGAACCTGTCCAAACGGCTTAAAGGCAGGGTCCGGGCAGAATTTCGATTCTGAGATTTTCCGCTGAATCTGTGCTCATGGTACAGGTAGTCCGATGGAACATGCGAAAACTGCGGTAAAACCGGTCTTCTTCAAGTTATTCCAGCCACTTCCGTCAGCCGATGATCTAGAAAAGTCAGAAAAGTGTGGCCATCGTCCATATTTCAGCGGTTGTCCACGCATTCTTCAAAAGTGCTGCGTAATTATCGGTCATTCCAGCCATGATTATCATGCTGTTAATACCGTAATCCCTCACTTTCCGGCTGTTTTCTCCAGGAATACAAACTTAAGCCCCTTTCATAGTTGGCCGACCGACGTCGGACGACTCATTATCGAATGCGAAATATCTATCTACCCTATCCTACTCAGGTACTCAGGACGACGGCCGGCGAACCTTTCCCAGCTGGCCCGCGGTCTCCGTCCTCCGGCCGCCCGCTTCTGGTTCGCCGGCCAGCCGTATGTCGACGGCCCGCCGACCTTTACCAGATGGCCCGCGATCATTATTTGTATTATTGTTTACCTCAAGTATGTCACCCCGGCTCCACGGCGGAGAAACGCCCCGCCTCGTTCCGCTGTAGTCTGCGGTGAGGAACCATCCTACCCGCGGATCACGGCGAAAACCGCCTCCCCCAGCAGTGGAGATACCCCTATCCCCTCAGCGGTCAAAAATATGCTGGCCTCCGAAGAGTGACTCAAAGTCACCTTCCAGGGCCGGCATTAGAATGCCGATTGAAGACTCTAGTGAGATGAGGCGCCTTTTATACTGGCTGTGCACGTGATAACCACGTTACAACGTGATCAGTCGTGATTATTTTCAATTGTCTTTCCAACCGGCCGAATTGAAGATGGCGTGGCGTGTTTTGTGGTTCGCGGGCGAGCCAATATCCGCGCTGCGTGTGCGTCGCATGCAGCATGGTTCGCCGCTGGCCGGCACCCTCGAAATATGGGGCGCCGGCCGTCGTTTTCGGCATAGAGGTTCGCCGGCCGTCGCCCTGAGTACCTGAGATACCCATCTTATCTATCTTAGCTTATCATATTTTATACCGAGTCATCCGACGTCGGCCGTCATACTATGAAAAGGCCTTTAGATTTTGTGAAAATTTTGGACGCTGTCCAGCTAGACCAGCCCAATCTATCTAACCCGAATTTCGGTGGTGTCAAAATCTGACCGGACCTTGCCTTTAAGCCGACATTTTGGAGGCCACTGCCACACCTCTGCTTGGGAAATTCGTCGGGAACTACAGTAACAAAACCGTAGGTAGCTTTGATTTTTCATTTGATACTACTAATCGCCGCATTGTTAGGGGGCGGAATTATAAGGCGTTGGTATGCTTTAGCGACAGTCGGTCGCCAGAAACGGATACTGCAACGTAGTCGTCGTTGCTGCAAATGTTCCCATGCCTTTTCCCGTACTTATAGTGAAGTCCACCAAGAGTGTCTCATTTACTTATCAAAGAGAAGCGGTCGATTGGAGATCAATGAACATGAAAGTCGTTGCAGCCAAACCGCTCTCGCTCAATCGGTATCGAGCGTGCTGGTATAGGATTCATTTCTGCACACGCGCATTTGCACGACAGATATTGGAGATTGAGAATAACTCAAGTCGGGACCTGGGGTGAAACGATAAGATGAAGGTATCTAACGTAAACGACTGAAAAAGCAGTCGATTATCGATTGAGTTTTCTGTATACCAGGTTGGACAAAAATGAGCTGAAAAGAGAAAATAGCGATCATATTGAAAAAATTTTAACACAGTGCACTGAAGGGCCGAAACGCACGCAATCTTATCCCACGCTTCAAACTCCAAGAAACAAAACGCTAGTCAGAGCATCTCATCAAAACGCAAGAGGCGACTTTTCAAACGTAGGACGTAGCGCAATAGCCGGACGCTGAACTTCAAGTCGAAGCTCCCGAATATGAACCAATAATTTAGAAGAAGCGGACCCTAGGGGCATTTTTGATCAAGATTACAACCGCAACGAGACGTTGACATCAATGCTCACCAGACGTGCGCCAACACATTCAATAAATGACCGCATCGGAAGGAATTTCGAAAAAATAAGTTACTTGTCTTATCAACGTTACATATCATAATCTCTATATTTATAAAAGTATAAATGAAAGTTCCGAGACTAGCAAATTTCTACGAGCGAATTATTCTTATAAACGCAACCAGAAAGGAACTGTTCTTGTACTTACTGATTCAAGCTAGAAGCTGGCAGACACCGCTTAACGCAGCCAGCATCTGCTATACGCATGCCTGAAGATGAATGCGCAAAACCAGAAACATAAATCGACGCAGCGACAGAGAAAGATCACGCGCTTCAATAATGTCTCGAGATTCGCCCTACCCACAACTATATGCATCTTGCGGGCTGTGTGCGAGGTATAAGCGACCACTGCGGGCCCAACCCCCTCAATCACATTTGCCGGCCACTCTTTTCTTTATTTTCCAACTCGGTAACGGTAAACGGATGAATTTCAACCGCGTCTTCGATTTTGACTCCCTTGCCTACCTCTTCATCGTGGTTCGCTTTCGTGCAGCGATTGCGAAAGAAGAGAAATACAGGCCTGAGACAACTCGCCCACAAAACTTTCGACCACAAAATATAGGCATATTTCAGGAGCCTGTAGGGGGACTTGGACGATTGAGGGATACCATTGTGATCAGCAAATGATTCTTTCCAAGATAGGCACGCACGCCGTCAAAGAGTTTTTTGGGCATCCTGTGCCTTTGAAGCCAATGTTCACGATGAATATCATACTCGTTCGACTCAAAAACGGGGTTGATTGAACTACCGAATAAAGAGAAAACAGCAAAGAAAAGCTCTCATAATAAGCTAAAATAGCGGTTTCTAATGTGCAGGATCAGGGCGCGGACGAGCTTACGGGCCCTGCTAGTTTCCGCAAGCGCGCTCTAATGACGAAATGTGAGCAAATCTCTGGGCTAACAAAATCTTCACTTCGCAGTCTATGGCCCGTTTTTATGCTTTCTTCGACCCTATCCCCTCCAGCATTTGCCAGCGTAGTGTTTCACACTGCAAACTCAAAAAACGAGATTTATCGTGAACACTGCCTTTAACCTAGCCAGTGGAAAGATACGAAGATTGAGCACAAATGACGGTAGCATGGAGAGTTAAGCTCAAACATAAAAATCAATATGAATGAAAACCTACACTCCAAATGCTCACGTGGTCCAGTTTCTCGTAGTCGTGTACGAGTTCTGGGCGGTGATCGTACTACATGGTTGTGCTGACCGCCCTTCAACTCAGCCACTTCTTTTCTCAATTCTCTTACCTCGTAGCTAAACAGCAGATTATTATATGCAAATTCAGCGGATTCTACATGAAATTACATAGAAATACCTCAAATTTTGCAATGTACTAATCAAATGTTCCTGTTCTCGACGCACTGAACTGAGATGCTTCAACCAGACGACTGCAGCTGCCGCTCCAACGCCGGCCACTACTGTGGCTGAGATCGCCATAGCACCAACCTTTCCCACCCGACTGTCCATGAAATCTATATAGTACATATTTATTAGGTGAATAATACGGTCATAAATCGAATAAAACTGAATACAACACTCTACAGCAAAATCTGAAATTTTAATGTTGAAAATATAAGGAAATCAGTGAGGAAAGCTGTTATTCTAGCATCTCCATAGGACAACTTCAAGGCATTAGCTCTATCCAAAGATTGATTGTTTAACCAAAAAATACTTCCTCCGTGATATTTCCAGATATTGGTATAGCTCTACTGAGTGGAGAGCAACGTCTGCAGCTTAGGCTATGTCACCAGCAACGGAATTCAGATGGTGCTCAAGTTTGAAATGGACCTTGGCATTGAGTAAAAATTTCAAAAGCAAAATAATCGGATTTGAGATATAGCAATGTTCTCAAATCCATATCATCCGATGAACGAGATATGGGCACATTTTTTAGAAAAGGGGACCAACTGTTCATCGCTTCGAGTTTCCGACTTCCACATAGACATTTCGGCTGGAATTCAGATGAATATTACAAAAGTAATGGGTGGAATTTGCACAACACTTTCGACCGAATCGAAATTACTATTACTCTTGTATTCGAATATTATATCCATTCAGGAATTCATATTTTGCTTTGATAGATTATTCAATTGTTGCCAAATTATGTTATTTATTTCGTTAGATATAATTCCTTTTTCGAATAATTGATTCACTCGAGAATTTGAATTGTCGGTTTTAAAAAAATTTACTCGTTCAAGGGAATAAAATGACTCGACTTTTTGAAAATTTGAAATAGTGTAACATAATAATTAATTTTCCGACTATTGGGGCAGGCTCAAATGACGATACGGAACCAGTGATGAGCGGAAATCTTTTTCAAAAATTCGGAATTCGGAAATCGGAACGACCATTTGAATTTCGGAAATCGGAACGCCAAAAAACCATAGGGAATCGGAAAATCGGAAATCGGGTAATCGAAAATACGTTCAACTCAATAGATTCTAACCACCCTTGGTGGCTGTATGTACCTACCCTACTGCTAATCTGTTGAGCCTTCAGAACTGTCTTAAATCTCCTGCTGGGAGGAGATCTCCTTCCAACAAAGGGTGAATCTTTCTTCTCATTTTATACGCAATTCGGATTCACGAAAAGAAAAACGAGAAAACCATACTAATGCTGCTCAAAATTACGCTTCTATTGAATTTTTTCGGGTTGCACACTATAGATAACATTCGAGGCAACACTCACTAATTGACTGCGGCCCGATAAGATATCATTTTATGAACTGTAACTTAAATAGTCATTCCATGTTCTGCAGGTTAAATAGTCTATAACAAGAAATATATAGACCATTAGAATAGCAACAAGTAGACCAGAGTACAGATGGACAAAAATACTACGGTAGGTAATGGCCCCTAGCTAAATATAGTCTAGCGGATGGACGAGGCGCGCTCATTGCGGCGGACCACGCGGAGTTCGCGACACCACCGGCTTACCGAGTTTCGATCGCGCGTCTACCGTCGCAGCTCCGTCCATTCTCTGCACTACTCTTCTGAGAAGAGATCATACGTACACTCTGTTCCGACCGTGAGCTCCACTCAGACATGAACACGGCAGAGGCCCCTATTAGATTCAATAAAAAAATCTCTCTGAAAAAGAGCCTAGTTTGAGAATGGTTCAACCTGAATCTGACGGAAAAGAGCCCATCCACATTGAGTTTGGTTTATTTCAAAAATATAGTTCCTGTTGATGTGTGAATCTCATTCCTTGCTCGTTTTCAAACATCGAAACAAGTCTGGCAGAAAACAATGCGTAACCTCCTAAAAGTGTTATCTTCTAATCATTTCCGATTCTTTCCGCATATTGGGGCACTTTTTTGGAAATTGGAATTCCGCTCATCCCTGTATGGAACAATCGGCAACCAAAAAAGTTGTTTCGATTTTTTTAGCATTATTCGAGAGGTGTCCTGAAATCCAAAAATATATGTAGATCTGATGAAGATTCAAATCGTCCGAACAATCGTTCCAATCAAAGAGAACAGACAATGAATTTCGGAATGCATTTACTGATCTGAAGATAATTGGACTTGGAATTTTCGGAAAATCCTCCAAATAAAAACCAGAAAAAATTATTCACTCAAAAACTTTAAGAATGCAATATTCAAAATCGCATTCTCTGCAGATTTTTGATACGGAATTATTCAGAGAAACGTCTATTGTGAAATCCTGAAATTCGATATTCAAAATCTCCTTTTATTCAATGAATTTCTAAAATACAACATCAAAAATTTCTCGGAGAAAACTTATTAGATGGAGGAACGATTGTGCAAACTTTTTTTGCCAGTGTGTTGCTTGGCCACTTGCTTATAAAAAATTTGAACCCTGCTAAAACCTCAATGGGCTGAATTTTGTATACATTTTTCCAAAATATTCAGAAACTACAACGTCTGATTTCAACTTTACCCGGCAATTCAGAGAGAACAAACTTCATTACTGAATGCTGCGAAGAAACCTCTATTCAAGGGTTTGTTTCTATCCTATTTTCAATATTTCCACTTCCTCAGAGTTCGAACTTTGAAGAAATAACCGACAGAATGAAGCTAACTCGTGAAAAGAGTTCTCAGCTGGTATTCAAAAAGTATTTCATGCTTTAAAAGTGATGCAGAGGGAGGAAACGGCGAAAGCTGTACATAAATATTTCTCAAAAAAAATCTTTTATTCGATTGTGTTGAGCGATCATTTGATTCTGAGCGGGTTTAGATGTTCGATAAACCAAGCTACAGTAGAGTACCACGCGTATCCGGTGCTTCAGTTTCAGGGTTGAGCAGGGTTGTGACCCGCCACAACGATGGGGTGGTAAAATTTTCGGAAAAAAATGAAAATTGGGAGGGTCGTAAAATTTTCGAAGAAAAATAGGATTTTTCCAAACCACTTGGTAACTAAACTTTCGCTTCTCTCTAAAATCTGGCACTAAACAAAGGTAAAAAATTCCGGTCCCAGGGCCTGGGGGGTCGTAAAATTTTGGGAATTATTTTGGAAAAAATGAAAAATAGGGGGGGGGGTCGTAGCCGCCACGAAAATCGCCACAACGGCCTGCTCAACCCTGTTCAGTTTTCGAATATAGAATTCAAAACCTAGGTCAAACTAAGAGTTCAGAACTTCTCGGATGAACGAATACCTTCGGAAAAATATTCCTATTCCATTTCTATGAATATTCGTATTTATTCAAATTTTCTTTTTTTTTTGATTACGAGTATGCAGCTCTCAAATCAGGCTGGCGCACACACTATACCAAAAAGTAGCCGTGGAGATGTTTGTGCGGCGTCCACGTTGTTGATACGGTCGGATCATACTTCCAGCGACCAGCGATGAGACGCACTGCTCACCACCCATATCGAATGGAAACCTGATATGCACTGTCGCTTATAGAGGGAAGTATGATCACGGACTCAGATGTTTTCAACCCAAAACTCTGAGGTGGCCAACGATGTGATCACAGCGGATTTCTGAAACGCGCGCCGCGCCTAGGCGTCCAAACTCTGTCACTTTCGTGCATTGGGTCTACAGGCCCTCGAATCATACATGGAAACGACCGAGCATATTGTTTTGTGATAGCATATTCAAAAGACCAGAAAAGTTATAAGTCGATTTTCTGAATAAATCAAATAATTGAGATAGCGAAAAATTGAGAAATCCGAATGAATCGAATATCCGAATGAACAAACAATGGAATTTTACGAATGAATAAGATATTTCGGAAAGGCCAAAATTCAAATTTCCGAATGGATTAAACATTCCCTTATTATTTCAACAATCGTCAGATACCATCCCCTTCAAACCAGAAGTCACGGAATGAAATTGCAGATTGATTATTAATGAAATAGATGAAAAATTCGTTCAAGGGTTCGCAGAGTTGAAGTCGCGGAGTTGCTCGCAGCGACGAACAGCACTGGATGATGCAATATCGATTACACTCGGCGACGAGGGCGACCGACGCGGCGTAAAGGGCGACCAGGGAGCACCGCAGTGTATAAACGCCGCGACGGCCCTACATCACTGCCAGAGAGCGGCAACCGAAACCGCGAAGATAATGTCTCGGAACATTTTTGTCGCTGCGCCAAGGCTGACGCTCGGCGACCACTCGCTGGTCTCTGCAACTCTGCAGACCTCTTTACGGTCATCGCCGCCATGGCGGGGCGGGCGTCACGCGCGGGCGTTGAGGAGTATTAATAGCGCCTGACTAGGGACTGCTTTAAACTTAGCGTGGAAATTTGGAAAACCATGTTGTTGTTGCTGTAGGCCTGTGAAAGTGCATAAATGATCTGTGCTTGGAATTGCCTAAATGGCTGCGGAGATTCCAAAAAATGGCATTTTCATTGCGTCAAAAAAGGTAAGAATACTCATCAGGGAAATTTTGGGATGTTCAGATTTTTTTTTCGGATTCGGTTCAAAAGTTTCAAATGAGAGTTATTTAGGGCGCTGAACTCGAATCTGGGGTCTATTCCTCGCCAGACTTGGGGTTACTGTAGGCTGCAGTAGGCATAATGTCTTTTAACTGGCGTTTCATACCTCAAAGGCAGTGTTCACGATGGATATCGCACTCGGGTTCGATCCAAAAATGGGATTGCTTGGTCATGATGTAACTATTAGCGAAGAAACAGCAAAGAAAAACGTTCAAAATGAGCTAAAATAACGGTTTCTAACGTTCAGGGCGCGGACAAGTTTACACGCCCTGCTAGTTTCAGCAAGAGCGCCCAAATCGCGAAATCTGCGCGAATCGATCAGGCTGGGCGCGCCAGGGTTGCTTGGCAATTTGCCACCGAGATGTGTGCAGCGCCACAAGCTCGTCCGAATGGGGGGGGGGCGGACCGGGATAACATTCAAAGCCGTTTTTATCGATCTCTGATCCGTTTTCGCTGCTTTCCTCGGCCATCTCCTTTCCAGCATCAGCCAACTTAGTGTTTCACACTGAAACCTCGAGAACGAGATTTATCGTGAACACTACCTTTAAAATCTTGAAAATCGAAAAACGAATCTCAAATTCTTGTTCGGAGTCCCACGTAACACCCACAGTGAAATGTTGAGCCAAATCTGAGACTTCGACCGAGCTACCGTAAACCCGCCGTTACATACCGTAATCCAAGGAAAATCGATAAACCGAATACAGACTTGCGTTCCGCGGCGTCTATAGTTCATTCGCGGCGCGACGTTATGATTAGCCTACGTATCAATCAAGCGACGTCGCGTCGCGTCGTCGCCAGGCGTTAACAGTGAAGTGGTGCGATACATCGAATTTGACGCGCAAATGCGGGGACTCAAGGGGCGTCTAGATTCTTCTCAAGCCTTTCCGTTACTATGTCTTCCACTCTTTTTCCTCCAATAAGTTTTGATCGTCTATTTTTCTGTACAGGCTATAAAACGGCGAAATTCGCTTGGTTCCTACGCGTGCTGGTGAGGAGCGGAGGTTAGAGACAGTGAGAGAGCGTAGGGCAGACGGAGGCCGAGGAGTCGCGCGCGCCGCTCGCGCCTCGAGTGATGTGAATTTCGAGGTTTTATAAAGGGTAGACTCAGGCTGTGTGGCAGAAATCGATTTCAGGAAGGTTTCGAAATGCTCACTGTGGGCATAATTCAGTCTTTTTACCGAAAAACACCTATTTTGTACACTCAAATTCGAAAAAAATATAAACATCATTTGCTCCCGATGGCTTCTTGATTCTTTTGTCATTAATAGAACAAATTGTCATAACGAAAACAAAAACATGCGATAAAAGATTCAGATAATGGTAAAAAAGGTACATTACACTAAAATAAGCAGAATAAGATCACATTTTGATTAATTTTGCTTGGGTACGGAAAATTGCGGATGTACGCAATTGCGCGCCGTCGCCTAGCGTTCGCGCGCCGTTCACACCTTGATTTCCGCCCGACGCGATTTTCGCGTCGCGCTGACATGTGCCATCGCGTCGCGCCCAAAAAACTCTAAACGCCGCCTTAGGCCTCTTTCAGAGTTCGATCGCTCTGCGACGCGACCGAATGAAAACACTGTGTATCGATCTGGTCGCGTCGCGCGATCTGGTCGCCGGCCTTTCAGACAAGATCGCGGGAAAAGTCGCCCAATCGCGCGATTGGACGACTGAGATGGCCAGATCGCGTCGCCATGCAGTGCACGGCGACGCGACCGATCGCGGCGACCGCTTCATATGTCCTCGTTCAAATTCCTCTTTTTTCACGTTGATTCAGGCAAAATCAGTATAAGTAGGCAAAACAATCATAATACAAAACAATTGTTAAGTAAAAATGATTATTATCATTAAAAAATCTAAGATATAATTGAGGGTGACAATAAAACCAGGATCCAAACCACTATTGACAATGTAGTTCAATGGTCTAAACGAAACCTTCTCCTCTTTCCACTAAAAAAGCCAAGTACTACACCTGGGTAGAACTACTAATCCGGAAGGCGGGTACAATATCGATGGTTCAATACTCCAGAATGTTAACCTAGTTAAAGATTTAGAGTTTCTTGTCGATTCGAAATTGAATTTTATAAGCATTTGGATAGTATTGTTGCGAAAAGCTGAACAGAAACTTTTCCTTCTGTTCAAATCGCTGAAAACTAAAGGTCCGTTGCTTTTGGTTACAGCCTAAGAAATTTACGTTCGATCTGTTCTTGAATATGGTACCTGTATCTACTTTCCTCATTAAAAAACTCTGCGTTGCCAAACTAGACTACTGCGTTTGCAAAAACAACTTCACAAGGAAGGTCTTCATAAGGTCCCTTGGCTTCACGTATAGGAGTAATCCCCATGGCATAGTGAGGAATCGTATGCTTAATTTGGATACTTTACATTACAGACGCAAAAGAAATGATTTAATTTTGGTATATAGTATTATAACTGGAAGACTGGGTCTCAAAGCTCATTCATTTTTCAAACTGGTTGAATCAAATACTAGGGGAGAAAGGTTCAAGCTTAAATTCCGTCAGCCGCGCACCTCTTTGGGGCGCAGCTTCTCCATCTTCAGAGACGGTATGGAATACTTGAAGATGAGTCATACTGTTCAGATACCGATCAACTTCACTAAATTCAAAACACTTGTCAAAAATTACCTTCATTGTCAAGAAAGGATCTATCAATCGTTTTACGCTTTTTCCTTTCGAAACTTGTCATTTTTCAAGTTCCTCGATGTTTTCGTTGTTTTTCTGCCCTTTCTACGTTTCTACACGTCTGCAAGGGTGTGTAATAAAGTTAAAGTTAAATGGCAAAGCACAATGCACCTTTTTATCATAAATGACTAGCCGATTGCGCGACACCGCGAACATGAAACAGGCGTCGATTAGAATGTGTACGTAAAAGTGCGTGGTCGCCAACTTCCGCGATTAAGCATTCACACTTCCAAAATCTGCGATTTCCACGGCGACGCGACGGTCGCGTCGCCGTGCCCACGATCGCGTCGCAGAGCGATCGAACTCTGAAAGAGGCCTTAGGCAGCCCAAATAATCGCGGTTTAGACGTTTTTATGCGATTTCATCGTAGCATTCTCGGACTCATCAAAAGTTGCGCTTTGCCAGCAAAATGTCCCCCCATCTTGAAGCATCGGACCGAATCAGATGGAATTTTTCAAATATTGACAAATGGGCATCAAATTCGAAATCAGCACCCAGAAAACCCACCCCAAGAAAAATGTTTCAAGCTCAATCCGAGACATTTTTTTAAGCCCTGAAAATTGCCATTTGTGTTCTCATTTTCTCCTCGTAAAGCTATGAAAATGCCCACTTTTGGAAATCTCCTGTTTATCTATGAGGCATTTAGGGAATTTGGAAAACGGATTATTAATGCAGTGTCCCATACCTACAACTATTAACACATGGTTTTATAAAAGCCCACGGGAAATGGGAAAGGTAAGGTAAGCCCGAGTCAAAGTGTCTTCCCTCACAATTCGAACAAAGCCTCCTCGCAATAGGACACAAGAAAACAAATATACTTCGACCAACTGCCAGAAATGCTGCAACAAAACATTCCTCCGGAAAACTGTGTTGGACCGAAATCGACATCAAAAATGTGTCAGACCCCCGATGTCCTGATGATAAATTTACAATAACTTAATTCGGTGTATTTTTTGCTCACGATGCAGAAGAACATAAGCATTCAATAGCTTTGCAGAGGATTGAGTTCCCAGAATGAGATATTCCGATACTTTTGCAGCTACTGTAACCTCTATTTCGGAGCCAAAATTACTTTAGTCTATCGCGTGCGGGTAAGCGTGTATCCTGCGTCTCCTTCTCTTCCACACTTTCTAGCTGTCTCTACCCTCGCTCCGCACAAGCACGCGAAGGAACAGTTAATTTCACTTCGAAATAGAGGGTATATGTTGAGGGATAGGAGTAGAAAAAAGGCATAAAGAGCAAAGACAAAAAGACCACCACAAGACCATGAAGAAAGTGATCAACTAGAGGATATAGGATGTTTTCTTAAAAAAAAAAGGCGTCATGACAATCGAAGAGGAAAACTCTCAAAGTCACAACAGGATCAAGAAATCCTTCACCAAATGTGTATCACGCGAAGAACCTGTTTTCATAACATAGAAATGCAATGACTATTACTACAAAAGGCTGGCCTCATTTAAATTCGTCTTTCGAATCAATAGAGCTAGGACATCCCGACTCACTCGGAAAAATGGCATTTGCCCCATGATTCACAAAGATTCACATAGAATTGTGTGCGCTTCAAACTCAACTCACCAAAACATGAGGGGGCAATCCACCTTAAAAAAAACAGAAAACCAAACAGGTAAACACATTTATAAAATCGAATCTAAAAAAATGAACAAAAAACATCACATTCAAACAAATAACAATTTCTTAGCAAAAAAAAAACAAACAAACAAAACAATGCGCTGAAACACGGCTTGATAACACTTCACAATGGCAAGAGAATTGTAAACCAATTACTACCAAGCTACTAGGAGACTTCACGCAACTATGCATCCATCTTGCTCGTATCTTGTTTTGCTAATAACTTTACGATTCGTGAATGTCCAACGTCGGCACATAACAACAATAATGGGAAAATGTTTCATTTTGAGATGAACGAGCTGTATGAAGCCTTTCAGTAACTTGCGCCAAGTCCAACTTGCTCAACAAATCCAGATTAAGGGAGTAGAGGCACAGAGCATAACAGATCAAATCGTGAAGAAAAATACACGAATTTCCTTCTCAGACACTCGTAGGGTAGTATGTCGGCCAGTTGTTTCCATGTTTAAGGTTCTTGAACAGAAAAATTAGAAAACTCGATGGGCGGGGTGAGCCGATGGCTCGCTTGATCCACGCGATTTTCACTCGCTTCCTGCGCATTCCCCATTGAAAGTTGGTGCATGTTTGGTGCACCTATGGTATAGCATATGACACCCAGTTTGCGCCAACCTTAATTACGGAACGCAAAGTACCACTAGGAGCCATGCCAACTGTACGTCTTTGTTGAAGGCTGACAATCTGGCGGCGGAAAATCTTTTTACAACCGCTCACAACGGGTGAAATTTGCAATATATAGCCAATTGGGAATGCCTCAGACTTTACACATTGTCGCTATGTGGGAAAGTATGAAAGCAGTAAACTGCATTTTGCAGACAATTCGGGTTATTGCCAGATTAGGGGCCGTGATTTCTACCTAATGCGGTCAGCTGCCACCAGCTGGCAGCAGGGGCTAAAAGGGATCCGCTATGTAAAAATATCTGAATTCTACCCGACCTTCAGAAAAAAGAGAGGATTACGCCGCTGGCTGTTCTCGAACAGGGCCGCCAATTATCCGACTATAAGAACACCGTGCGATCCATGTCATACAATAAGTGAGCAGCGACGCGTGAAACGCGACACTCAGGTAAGAATAGGATTGGACAATGTAGATCAAATGACTTCGCGCTCATGAAAAGGTTGCGGCCTACTGGTTCACTGATACGGACGAAACAGTAGCAGGCAAAACCATCAACACTGCCCGTGAGACGCTTTAAACCCCCGAGCCCGTGAGACGCTTTAAACATCAATACGGCAAGGAACATCAAGATTGAGGGAACAAAACAACAATAATAAATTCCACCATATAACAAAAGTCATCCGCCGAACCATCTACGCCTGCACAGGCTCTACTGAGACCTGTTCCATAGGTGTGTCCATTTTCAGCTTTTTCACCTCCACCTCGTCCTGTTGGCGAGCCTTCTCGAGCTGAAAAAATCGACGAATAGTCTACAAATAATAGCGAAAACCCTACTTCCTCTTCAAATGGGACCACCTGAAACAAATTGCTGACCGAAACGATCTAACTAGGGACTGCTTTACCCACTCCGTGGAGATTTGGAAAACCATGTTGTCGTTGCTGTAGGCCAGTGACAGTACGTAAATGACCCGTGCTTGAAATTCGCTAAATGACTGCGGGAATTCGGAAAATTGGTATTTTCCTTGCTTCACAAAAGGTAAGGGAAATCAGTGAAATTTGGGATGGTCGAAAATTTTTTTTCGGATTCGGCTAAAACTTTCAACTGACGGCTATTTAGGGAGCTGAACCCGAATCTGGGGTCTATTTGTCGCCAGACTTGGGGTTAATGTAGGTAACGGTATGCATAATGCCTTCCACTGTCGTTACTTACCTTAAAATTTCGAAAATCGAAAAATGGACCTCAAATTCGTATTCAGCGTCCCAAATAACTCGCACAGAAATTTTGAGTCAAATGTGAGATTTTGACCGAGCTACCGTATACTCACCGTTAGATACAGTAATCCAAGGAAAATTGATGAACCGACCGATGAGTTTTGTGTTAGGCAGCCAATATCACCTCTATGTAGAAGTTTTGAAACGATTTGATCGTAGCATTCTGAAAATCGGCAAAAGGCGCATTTTGTGAGCCAAATCTCCCCCATTTTGAAGCTTTGTACCAAACCAGACGGAACTTTTCAAATACTGGCAATTGGGCATCAGATTCGAAATCAGCACCCGAAACAACCCCTAGAAAAACCATCTAAGCTCAATCCGAGACAAATTTTTCGAACACCCTAGAAATTGCCATTCGTGTACCCCTTTTCTCTTCGCAAAGCTACGAAGATTCCCACTTTTGGGAATCTCCTGTAAATCTCTGAGGCATTTAGGGGATTTGTCAAACGGATTAAAAATGTTGTGTCTCATACCTACAAATATCAAAACATGGTTTTATAAAAGCCCTCAGGAAATGTATGGTAAGCACTAGTCAGAAGTTGCTGAAAGCTCTGATGCTCCAACAACCGGTCGTAAAATGTATGGAAGAATAGTACGCAATGCGTGCGCATGGCTGCGAACGCCAACAAGCCAGCGAAGGAAGTCACGTGGCGGTTCCAACAAATAATCCAGTGGAAGGCGCAAGATTATTATTATTGGAAGACGCCGCGGCCTCACAGATGTCCGCAACTCGACCGTCCCCCACGCAGTGTAGTTCCAAGCAACACATTCAATCGGTAGGGTTTTGGCGAAAAAAAAACACATATCAAACGATCTTCAGGACATGTGAACCGGCGGCCTGAAAACAGAGCAGCCTTGGACTACTTTGGCCCATGGACACGACGCGCGCGGCGGAAAGCAGCTGTGGTAAAGCCATTGCAGGAGTGCCGCGAGTCTAGACATCCTAGCTAGTCTGTTATCTTTGATGAGCTCGGTCCACCAGCCGAGTTTTATTAATCTTGGTCAATTGTGTTTAGAAGAGAAACACGGTAGGCTTCTTCAAAAAAAAACATAGCCGCTACCACCATTACTCACCTCAGCATCGCCAATCTCGATAGCCGCTTTCGCCATGGCCAGAGCACCGTCCAATGTTTCGTGTCCACCGATGAATCCTAAATGTAGGTAGGCACCCCTAAGTCAATAATCATTAGTAGACATACTAAATGAAAATTCACATCTCGTCTGGAAAGAAGTCACACACTATTACATCTCATCGGGAGTAGACGCCTCTTCTACCAACTGAACGACTTCTCCCTTACCCTTACCCCACCTCCGTCCTCCTTTCTGAGACATCCCTCTGACAAAGAAGCCCAACACCGGCTACTCCTTGGAGAAATACCCCCCCCCCCGATCTCTGAACGTCGAAGAACGACCTCTTATTAGCCCATGCTTCCTACACCAGGTTCTGCATCTTCGTTTAACCAAAAAAACCTATGTATGACTTTACTCGACCGCAAGACGTTTTGATGGCGATTGAGCCTCACGCTCCTCAATGGGCCCGTCATTCAAACGCTCTTCCTGTGATAACGTGAGTATCGGGTGCATGGGGCACCTCACCTGACAGACAGCGCAGTTTGACTGCTGGTGACGGTCCTAGAAAGTGAACAAGAGTCGCTCTGGAAGATCTCTAACCACTGAAAGAATCTCCCCTTAGTCCACAAATGGAAGGCTTTCTCGTTGTAACCATAACGAGCATTGCATCCTTGTTGAGGACAGCGACAGAACTGACCTCTTTCCTGAGGATCCCCGTTTTGCGAGACCCCGCATCCATTGGAGGCCCCCTTTAGGTGGCCAAAGTTTAAGAAAAATGCTCAAAATTATTATGAATCCAGTTCCCACGTGGAAAAGTTGTGCGAAGCTTTTCCAAACCCCTTCGCCATATTGAAAGGCACAGTGCAACCTCGGGGACTAAATCTGAGGTTTCCATATATTTGTGACGTAGAACCAACCTATATAACAACTGACAATTGCTGGCTCTTAACCCCTCCGAATAATCGAGATATAGGGAGAAGCCAGCCTGGCGCATCCACAGCAGGAAACCACTTTGGAACGCCCCTTAATACCACCATTCGAGCTGAACAGTGATGAGATAAGCTATGTTTTTTGATCAATAGTCCCGTTCTTCCCTTCATTCTCAGCTTCTCTTTTCACTCAAATCCGCTCGCAAGAATCGGTTGCGAGTGACAGAAATTACACGCTTCGGACAACTCGTCCACCATATTTTCGCCGCTCAATTTTAGGAAAATTTTCAGGAGCCATACCTCCGTCCCCAAAAGGTGTTGTACGACCCCAGAGACATCATTGAACTCAGCATGGGACCGTCTTCAAAAGGGGCAGAAAAACAGAAAAACTATTTCGAGGTTGAGCTGTGCCTTGGAGAAACCTTTTTTTTGGGCCAAATACTTCATGACTCCCCGCCCTCCGCTATGCATAATCGCACACCCGTTGAGCCCTGAATCAAACGCCCGTCTGGCAATTGTTATACCACAAGTTTTTTGTTATACCACAGGTTCGATCAACTCTCACGAATCATTTTGAGACCTGGCCCACACAGTACAAATGTGCTGTCGCATGAACACTTTGCAACATCGACACGGTCGCTGGCTTGAATACGGATGTTACGGCTGAAATCTGAAAACAAGGCGGCAATCGTTCGCTGTCGCGGCTGTCCAGTGCGCTACAACGGGTTCCAGCGACAGAGTGCCCGACCCGGTATCGCGCCGGGGTTTTTCTTAGCCCTGAGGGACAGCGACCGCTGGCCCTCAGCAACAGGTCTGTTGTGGGCTATAATATTGACCTTTAGCGCGCGTTCATAGAGCAGGACAACACGCTCTTACAATGCTCTTATGGAGGATCGCCTACTCGTTGGCAAGAGCGTACGCGGAAGAAGAAGTCGTCTACAATGCCGTCATCCTTCCGAAGTCAAAGGTCCTCAACTATACCTCCCAGAATTCACTCTTTCACGAGTCCTGGAGCCAATTTTTTCGGTTACGGATCAGCATAAACCGGCTCAACTGATCCGTTGTCTTCTCCTGCGTGCCGGAATCGAAGCAAACCCTGGACCCCCTCGCTGTATCCGATGGCCCTGCACCCAGTGTGGTACCTCAGCCGCAGCAGGGAGTGTCCAATGTATCAAGTGCAGAAAATGGACCCACGTGAGACAATGTTCCGGCCTCAAGTCCTTCAAGGATGCGGATAGCTCATACGTATTTCCCAACTGCAACATAACCGGGTCAACACAACATATCAACTCAGACTCATTGAAGGTAATCCAATGGAACATAAATGGTTTTCGCCACAAATCAGCCGAATTGGAAGCTCTTGCTCATCGCATAGGGGCCGATGTCATGGGACTACAAGAGACCAAGCTGGACACAAGCCATGGTACACCTACTGTCCGGAGGCTATTCTTGCCTGAGGAACGACAGATCGAGCTCAGGAGGTGGAGTGGCTTTTCTCGTCAGGTGCAATCTACAGTGCAGTGTGATTACTGCTGGAGTTGACGATGGTACAACGGAATCCATCTCCATAAGTGTAGAAACCTAAGTCCGGGCCTGTACATCTTCACAACATATATTCCCGCCAAGATCCTCGTGTCCACCCTCTTACGAATTGTCCATTTCACCGTTCCTGACATGTGGGAAGTCCACAATCGTCGTGGGAGATGTAAATGCCCAGCGCTCTCTGGTCACAGGGCGAAGAAAACCAACGCGGACAGTGCATTGAAGAGGAAATTTCCCAATCCAATCTAGTGCTCCTCACTGCCACACCGCGTCCTACGAGGAAGCCGACGCATGGAAGACCATCATCGCCGGACCTCTCCTTATGTTCGCAGGACTTAGCATCGTCGGCCGTTTGGGACACCCTGAACACAGGAGCCAGTGACCATCTCCCAATACTGATGGAATTCAAGAGCGAAGCCCCATATCATCATCGCCGAGGACCACGTTCGTCAACTTTAAAAAGGCGAACTGGATCAAGTTTTCGTCAGTGTTGGAGCAGCAATCGGCTGGTTTTGACTTTTGTGCAAACCCTGCAAGAGATGGATCGATTCCTCACATCAGCCATCAAAGCAGCAACTTCGCAATCTATTCCTAAGGGCAGACGGAAGGTTTTCACTCCTGCCTATCTGATACCGCCAAAGACCTGATACGCGAACGAGACACCATTCGGAGAACGGATCCTACGAACACCCGAATTCCCTGAGCTCAACAAGGAGATCGCAGATGAGGTAAAGAAAGATCGACAACAGACTTGGAGATCTTTTTGTGGAGAGCATAGACCATCGCACAAATTCCTCCAAGCTTTGGTCCACAATGAAAGCACTTGATGGCCGATCAGCGAAACCGAACCCCTCCAACTTCTGCACAAAGGCCAGCCGATCAGCAACAAGAAGGCGGCAAACCTCCTATGCAAGCAGTTCGGCTCTCCATGTCCTCATAGAAGCCTAAAATCGTCCCGGAGGACCTACAGATGGATTAAAACTTTTCCAAGCAACGACGTTCCTATCATCACGGCTGCCCTCATCGACGCCTCTTTGAAGAAATGCAAGCCTTCTAGAGCTCTGGATACAAGTGGAGTGGCCCTATTATGCTCAAACATACTGGACCAATTTTCCGCGAATGCGTCAGAGCGCTATTCAACAGGACCCTGTCAACAGGGCTGATACCAGCGTCATGGAAGGAAGCCAGGATTTTCCCTCTGTTGAAGCCCGGAAAACCTCCCGAAGATCCGAGCAGCTACAGGCCCATTTCGATTATCTCATCCATGGCCCGTACTCTGGAGAGATCCATTCTGCCTACATTGGAGACTCATCTGCACGTTCCCAGTTGGCAGAATGGTTTCCGAAGAGGTTTCTCTACCACCTCCGCCCTGGTCGAACTCACTGGAATCATCACAGACGGAATGAATGAGAAGAGACCACCAAGCCGCTCACTTATGGTGGCGTTGGATTTGAAGAAGGCCTACGATACTGTCGTCACATCCATCCTCTGTCAGAAATTAGCAGAATCACCGCTACCTAGAGGCCTAACCCGCTGGATTGCAAGCTATCTAAAGGGCAGAACAATTCACACAGAGTTCAAGGGACAAACGTCTAATGTGAGACTGGTGCGCTCCGGGGTGCCTCAAGGAGCAGTAATTTCGCCGCTACTTTTCTCGTTCTACATCGCCGACCTACCGAGACCCCCACCAGAAGTAAATCTCATTGGATACGCAGACGACCTCACACTGATCGCGTCGGACCCTGACGTTACAACTTGTGAGAAACATCTCAACGACTACCTACCAATATTAACAAAGGCCTTGGAAGACCATCATTTGCAACTGTCACTTCAAAGACCACTGTTTCCTGCTGACGACCCACACTGCTCAAGCGAAGTACGTGCCGAAAGTTTTCATTAACGGGGTGCAAATTTCGCACGAAAGAGAAACCCTATGATTCTTGGTTATCAGTTCGACACGATGATGACGGGACGTTTACACGCTGAGGCAGTTCGCAAGAAGACAGCAAAGCGAGCGAACCTCCTGAAAGCTCTGGCAGGAAGAAACTGGGGACAAAATAAAGAACTACTAACTACTACCTATCGTGCCATCGGACAATCAGTGTTGTCTTACGCAGCCCCTGCATGGAGTCCGCTACTGGCCTCGTCACACTGGGATCGGCTACAAGCTTGTCAAAATGCAGCTCTGAGAACTGCGACGGGAAGCCTGGCAATGGCGAGCACAACCCACCTCAGTAACGAATCTGGAATCATGCCAGTGCAGGCTCATAATGAAATGCTGTCACTTCAATATCGAACAGTTGCGGCACTCGACCCTGAACACCCCTCCCACGACATGATGAGGAAGCCGGCGCCGCCACGACAGATTAGGAGGCACGTCAGAACTGTCCCCCAATGACGGTAAGGCCAGGAAATGCTGAGAACATCCGCAAAGAGGTCCACAAGGAGTTTGTGAAGGATTTCTTGGGTAATATAAACTCTCCTTTACTAAATGGACCACCGCCGCAAATCGCGAAAGAAGAAGAGACTTTACCAAGATCAAGTCGAGCAGCGCTATCCCCAGCTTCGGAGTGGTTACTACTCAAAGTCGCAGTGGTATCTTCATAAGATTGGAGCAGCAGATAATCCACTATGCCCGGAATGCAGTCTGGAGGAACACACAGTACCTCACATGTTCTCATGCGCTACAAAGCCAACGCATCTCACAATTGAAGATCTCTGGCTTAAACCTGTGGAAGCAAGCCAAATTTCTGTCACTTTGATTCTATAAGATTGTAAAGAAAGAAGAGAAGAAAAAAAAAAAAAAAAAAAAAAAGATATATATAAAATAGAATAAAAAAAAATTAAAAAAAGAGGGCCAAAGAAAGCTCCATCAGGGATCCTCCAAAGAAGGGGATCCCAGCCACTCGCTTCGATGATTCGTCTACATGCCGGAAATTGAAACCAGGATCCGTGTCTATGGTGGAGGATGGGCAACAACAACAACAACAACAACAACGCTCTTACAATAATGAAGGAAGTTTTGCAAAATTGTAGTAAAAACCTCTATTCTAAGACGACGTCCTGCTGTGATTACGATGCTGGTGCAGGAAAAAACTGTTTGTGCGCCTAGAATCACGTAGCCGCGTCGAACACAGCCATCTACTCCTAACGGCAGCACATGCTGCTGAGAAGAAGTCTTTCAACTAGATAAGACAATCAAGCTGAGAGTGTAATGCGATCGAGTTGGGCCCCATCAGTGCTTGAAAACTTGCTTTGCCATCGCACACTCCCTACACCCCATAGGACATGCTATCTTACGATCTCTTTTGTCATAACCTTTTCGTTTAAGATCAGCACACACCCTGAACCTGGTGATGCAGTGAAAAAATTATTATAACAGCTGTACAAACCTGTAGTATGAACAAAAATACAACCAGGAATCCCGGATATTTCACTGAGCTCCGCATCCCTGTACCCACGCCAAGCCGAAGGCAGAGGCATTCTGAAATCAAAGCAGAAAATCGAAGAATTTTTCAGATTCTTCAACTATTCCATAATCTGGTTCTAGCAAATTTACTTGAAAAAACAAATTTATTTATTTATCTTGTTTTCCGTTTCGGAAAGTAACGAGAACGCCACCAATCAACACATTCGCTGTAAAAGTAGAGGCAACAACTTCATGCTACCAAACTGCAAAGGGTTAAAATCTAAAATAATTGCTAACCTGTTATCAAATCCTGATAAGCTGTTGGTAGGAATAGCCTGTAATCGATAATTCTTCGCCGTCGTGTCTGAAACGCTAAATATAGAAAACGATACCAAATCAAGCTTTTGTGAACCTAACGGTGAAGCGCGAATAAAAGCAGAATGGTTTCTATAGCGCCTCAACACTTTCGTGTGTGATTGATCCCCTCCGGTAACAATGGGATTTTTTTATTCCTTTTTGGCTTTTTTCGCTGGAGATTAATAACATTGAAAGTGTAACTAGAAAAATCCTCGGATCTCATTCTCTGCTTTCTCGCTCATACAATTTGGATCTAAGCCTTCTCTCATGTGACAAGTTTAACCGGGAACTATCCACTGGTGCTCTCAAAGAAAGGGATAACGCTGGTTCAATCGCGCTCGAAAATAAGCGTTTTAAAATCGGCTCAGCACCTAATTTCAACATTTTAAAGGTCATAGAACATCAAACAAGAAAGTGTTTCGATACGTTGTGTTAAGTCACGTCATGTTACGCTACGTTTTGATACGCCTCACCTTGATAAACCATATAAGTCATTTTGCGAGAAGCCAAGCCTTTTTCCTCTTCGATCTCAAAGAAGTGCTCCTTCCAAGGTACACCACCACAATCAATATGAACAATCCTACCGCTTGGATCAACCTGAAGAATGGTATTGTAAGTCCTACAGAGGGAACATTGAAAAGAAACAACTTCCATGAACAGTCTGAAAGTTCACCTGCGGGGCTTCATCAATAGCCCTCTCGACAATTTCTCGTGCTGGCCACCAGACGTTAGCTAAGTAGGACACGCTCGACTCGAATTCGCCTGCAAGCTTATATGAAACCTATCTTTACTCAGATACTGGGGAGGTCCGAATCGGCCACGATAGGCTTCCTAATCGGATACCTAGTCGAGTTAAAAGAAACTTTCGCAGTAACACGTGCTGCTCCGACAATCGCGTGATCTGTTCGAAGGAACTACGTGGCGCAAAGAGGCAAAACTCCTGCCGCACCCGTCTCCCACGCGGCAGCATGTGGTCCTATTATAGAAGCACGTGGCGATCGGGGCGGGTCCCATCTCTTCGATGGGAGCGAGTCTCCCCCCAACGGGAATTCCAACTCACGGCCCACGGCAGGGGGTCACCCCCTCAGCAGTCTGCGACAAGGACATCACCCTCGCCACAGTCGCCATCGAGGCAGCTCCCCTCGCAGGAGACTGTAGGGGAAGGCCCTTCAGCGGTCAAAAATCGTCCGGGAAGTGACTCGTTGTCACCCACCAGGAGCGGCCCCGAAGGCCGACTGCGCTCTCTATGGGATGAGACCCCTTTTATACGTGCTGCGCGGCTGATATGGGCCTGATCAATTAAGGAGTGATCGATCAATGTGTTCAATCGAGAGCAACTTGGCTCAATCGTCGTCCAAGCTGCATCGTAGTAAAGTCGACAGCAAGTCTTGGCCGAGTGGAACGCCTATGAGTTGCGGCACGCATTCCTCATTTCGACGACGATTAGGCCACGAGACGCTCGATAAGTATGGGGCCGTATCGTCGTCCACAGCGCTTTGTAGTCAAATCCCAAGCCTATCGTGGCCGAATCAGGTAACCCAGTTGTCTGAGAATCTACAATTGATATTTTCTTGATAAGATTTTAAAGTCCAACTAGACAAACAACTAACCTCCAACGAGCACCATCGCCTGCTGAAACCGTTCATCAGCATCTACATTTACCTCATTCCAGTGAGGGTTTAGATGGTTTACACGTCCAGAAAGTCCACCAGAAGTGCGATATCTTAATTATCAAATAACTCTGAACAACACTGCAGAAAAAAAACAGGAATTAGAACCAGAGTCAAGCAAAGTTGGAATTTTTCCGGTGGTGGTCGCCACCCAACTTCAAAAATTGAGGGGCGGTCGCTCGGTAGTTTTTTTTTTGGTTGGCTTTTTTCGGTTTCAACTCAGCTCCACCATATAATGTTTCTTACACAACCACAAGTAGCTAAGAGTTGTTGGTCAACCGCTGGTGACCTGAATGCTTGTCAGAATTTCAATTATCCGAATAGCAAAGAAATGGTTTTAGGGGGGGGGGTCTTCCAGTGCCATATCAATTACTCTGATGGGCCGCAACTCAGCGGTTCAGTAAAATAAACCCCGTTATAAAGTGGAAAATAGCAAAGCCGCTTTTGTAGAGTAAGAAATAGAAAAAATCACCCGTTGTAAAAAGTGGTGATAGGAGGACTTTTTTTCAAATGGCTTTTTCAGTCATGGCTTTCACTTTTAGAAGGCGGCAGTCGAACAGAAGGTGCATCTGCTGAATGGTTGCCGAAAACTACATCAGCTGGATTTTTTCCAAAAAAAAAATTCTCGCGATTTTCTACCTCGCCATGCGCGCCACCCTTTTGCCGCGAGCCCAAATGTCAGAAAAAATATTTTTTCACGCTGGCTTGATCAGGCATGAAATAATCCCATCAGAACAAAACAGCTGGCCCAGACCCGTATGTCAGCAGCTAGTGACCTAAATGCTCATCAAAATTGTAATTGTCCAAATAGCGAAAAAAGGTGGTTTTGGCGGGAGGGGGGCTCCAGAATCATATACTGTGCTCTCATGGGCCACAGCTTAACGGTTCAGTGAAATAGACCGGCAATGGGACTGAAAAAGAGCAGAGCCGCTCATCTAGAGCGAAAAATTGAAAAAATCGCCCGTTGGAAAAAATGGTGTGAAAGGGCCGTTCTCTTCAAATGGCCTTTGCGACCTTAGTTTTGACTTCTGGAATCAAAAAACTACATTGTATCTGTTGAATATTCCTCAAAGACTACATTAGCTGGATTCTTTCATAGGAAAATTTCTAAGATTTCTTTCATCACTATCTTCTTCTTCTTCTGCAGCCACAGAGAGGGTCCTGTAATAGATTGAGGAAATGGGCCACCAGCGCAGGGTTCGTCCACAGATCTACTGTCGTTAACGATGTCGGTCTCATCAGGCAGTTAAAAAGCTGCGCAGTGGAATGCCCTTTATTACCACAATCCGCGCACTCGTCAGGTCTGCTGCTATCAATCTCATGTAAATAAGACATACCTATGCATGGGGGAGTGCCCACAGCGAAACGAGGCAAGAGTGCACCTGGCACGCCTACCGAGTTCCATCTCGGTTTCGCTGACCTCAGGCGGCACGACTCCCAGAATGGAGTTTACGGCGCTCTTGCACAAATGATCCTTGACGAATTGGGTATGCTCCGCACGTAAGAGACGGAGGCGTTCTTGTTGTGCGTTGGTCCATCTCTGTATATTGATTTTCGTGGGAGCATCAGCAAACGGCTTTATTATACCTCTCTCTCTCTCTCTCTCTCTCACTCACTCACGGGGTCTGAACTCTTCGCGACGGAAGATCCGGCTGCTTCAGAATGCTGTTGTACAACTGTTGTGCCTGGAGTTGGCAATGGTCTCTTACTGGCAGAATGCGAGCCTCGGCGTGTAAGTGCTCTCCTCGAGAGCTTTTAGAACAGCCTGTTGCGATTCGCAGAGCAGCATTTTGGATGCGCTGCAGCTTGGACAAAGAGGTGTCCGACACGATGTGCTGCCAGACTGGCGAAGCATACTCCGAGGCGGGTTGCACAATAGCCTTATACGTGGTCAGTATCGTTTCTTTACAGCACCTCCAGGACGTTCCACCTAGAGCACGTAGGACGCTGAGCCTAGTTTTCACTGTGGCTTGCTTCTGCTCAGTGTTCTTATGAAACTTCAACGAAAAATCCAAAACGAGTCCAAGAAGCTTGGGAAATCGGGCGGCCGGCAATCTTTACACCTCACCACATGTTACGGTGAAAAACCAAACGAAATTTAGAAATAATCCAGCTTATGTAGTTGTTGATGACTACTCAGTAGATGCACCTTTCGTTCGACTGCCGCCTTTCAGAAGTCAAAACTGATTGTGAGGTCGCAAAGGCCCTTTTGAAAAAAAAAACGGCCTTTCCTTTCGCGGCTACACCCACCAAACACCACTTTTTGCAATATACATTTTTTTCTATTTCTCGCTCCACATGAGCGGCTTTGCTTTTTTCTACTTCATCACTGGGTTAATTTAACGAACAGCTGAGCCAAGGCTTACGAGAGCAACTTATATGACACTTGAACACAGCCAAAAACTTTTTTTCGGTATTTGAACAAATGCAATTTTGATGATCATTCAAATCTTCAGCAAAGTGGTGTGGTCTACCTTAAATTCAGCATGTCCACTGTTCAGGAGGGGGTCGAGAAACTTTGCCACGAACGGAGGGGGGTCGCAACAACGAACGCTTTTTGCACAACGGATTGTTTGACACTGCTCAGAACACAGTATTACCTCGGAATCCCATCATACTGAGGAATACCATTGTCGATAGCATCCACCGCTTCAACAAACGTCTCATAGAGCTTCCTATAGAAAATGCCAACCATCCTGTCCTCATGAGAAGATCCCAAAATCTGAAAACACCGTATTGCATCTATGTTAAGCAACCTGAAGGCATATGCTGACGCACACGAGGGAGTCAAAGGCGGGTGCATATGAGAGTTGAACTTGGCGAAGATTTCTATGCACCGCGGGCCGTAAGAACATCTCTCCACAAGCATCTCGATCTTCAGCGAAGATCCCGATGGAAATCACTTGCGCCTTGTTGAAGAAATAACTAGCTCACCTCAGCAATGAGTTGTTTCCCGTAATGTGCGTAAATCAGGCCAGCTGAGCTCAGTTTAGTGTTGAAGTCAAGCACTCCTAACGTCTGCATGGTTTCATTAAACTCCCTGAAAAGGTACTCAACTATTTTTCTGAATCGAAGAAATACCATGAGGGGCTTTCAGAAGGACGTCGCGGAAAAACTCGCTGTCGCACGCGCATAGGAACGATGGAAAGTGCTGCGCAGCGGTAACGTAACGGTGCCGCGTGGCGGCAGCGAGACTGGGGCTTTTAGAGTTGGCGAGCGCTCCTGCGAGCTGGTTGGGGCGATCGATACGACGCGCGTTCTTCGACTTCCCGAGACCACGTCGACTTCCCCTCGCTCTGTGAAGCGGCGACGCGAGTGCCGCAGCGATGCCATTCTAAAAGCCCCCTTGCACAATCCACGGCAACAGAAACAACGGCGGTAATGCGGTTGCGTATTTTCACAAAGCATATACCCGATACTTGATACCAACTGTGAAGTCTTTACAATAGAGGCTATACACACACCAGAAAAGCATAAGCGGTTGTCTTATCCTTTAATTGCAAACTTGGAGCCGAGCCAGCCGTGGCTACAGTAAGCTTAGAGAAAATACGCAACCGCACCACCGCCTTTTTCCGCTGCCGTAGACTGTACATGCAGAAGCGTTCCCTCTCAGGAAGGGCGTGGTGGGCAGAAAGACAGAAAGAGAGCGTTCATAAAGGCCTTCAGGTCCGCAACACGCCATATAAGCCTCGCTCCGATAGGAGCATGAATACATACTGTTGTCTAGAAAAGCTACAGCTAAATAGGTTAATTGAGTCAGTACCACCGCACCTTACTGTTATGCCTTAAATCAGATTCATTAGCAAAAAACTTGAGTAATTTAAAGAATACTTTTGGTGGTGGTCATAGCGGCTCCTAGAATGATCATAAACTGCTCCCACATCGACAACAACATCGCAATTCTCTAGTGTAGACATTTCGCGGGTCCTGAAAAGATCAGCTGATTACGTTGAGCGCATAAGCCTCTGAGTTGAATTCCGCAACACACTACTATTGTTTTCTTAACCTGGTGCTCTCGAGAACAGAGCGATGAACTCTCATGAGACAAAATGATGAAGTGGATATCACACCCTGTTGCGCCCACCCTATGCAGAGAGGTGAATAAAAAGGCTTCGATGTAGGGCAAACATATTGGTCCGTAGAGCGCTTTTCGCTGCTATTGTACGAATTCATTAGGAGCACCTATTCTAGATGAGTGTATCGTATCCCGACACCTCGTGGGTTCCACTCAAAGATCAGCCGCTAAGGCCGGAATCATACTTGCCGCGACCAGCGACCGACCATGCGTATCAGGCATATCGATTTTCGGAGGACATCGGTGGTGAAAATCGCGTCGCTCCTCGCTGTAGGTATGATACCGGCCTAACCTTATACGACAATCTATAATCGGTGTCTGCACCAATATTATTCTGATTTGGCGTGGAGACAGTCTTTGAGACCTCCACTAAGTCACAGAACAGCGATTCCAGTTCCGAAAGGCAATGGTGTAGCATGACAAGTCGTTCTGCGTGAGATGAGGATACGTCGTGCTAGGCAGTGACACGGTAAACTTATACAGTACTTTCTCGCCAGGACAACAGTGGCTTTCAAAGCGAAGGTGACTGTACCATGCGACGCAAAATGGTCTGAACCGTATACTGCGAGGGCGCCGTCATCACTTCGTTGAATCAAGGCATAAGGGCATGACCACTCTTCTTCTTATTCTTCTGCAGCCACGAAGTGTTTTTGTCAGAGGTTGAGGAACCAGGCGACCATTACAGGATTCGTCCACGAGTCCAATGTGGCTACAGAGGTGGGTCTCTTCGGGCACATGAATAAATGCGCTGTGTCGTATTCGGGACTACCGCAGTCCGGGCATGCGTCAAACCTACTGGTGTCGATTTTGTTGATGTAGGACATAAGCAATATAGTGACCACAGCGCAACGAGGCAAGAGCACATCTGGATCCCCTGCCGAGATGAGACTCGGACACGCAAACTTGAGGCAGCACTTCTCCCAAAATAGGGTACACGGCCGCCTTTCCAAGATGTCCACGAACGAGCCTAATATGCTGCTCGCGCGACAGACTGAGCCTTTCCTGACTGGAGTCTGCCCATCTCTGTACATACACTTTACTAGAAGCCTCTGCGAATGGCGTCTTCATTGGCCTCCCTTTAACGGGTTTCATTATTCTTCTTGTCGGATGACTTAGTTGCTTGCTAACATTGATCAACATCTGCTGTGTTCGGAGTTCATAGTGCTCCTTGACTGGCAACATGCAGGCCTCCGCGTGTAAATGTTCCAATGTAGAGCTCCTTGTACAGCCAGTGACAATTCTAAGAGCAGCGTTCTGTACACGCTGCAACGTAGTCCAGGAGCTGCGACACCAGATGCTGCCACACTGGTGCCGCATATTCCATAGCAGGCTGGAGTATTGCTCTGTTGGTCGCCAATATAGTCTCTCTGCTGCTGCTCCAGAATGTTCCTCCCAAAGCTCTCGAAACATTAGGCTTTGCCTTAACCAGAGCTTCTTTCTAATCAGTGCTTTTGTGAAACATCAGCTATGGATCGAGAATGAGGCGAAGCAGTTCGGAAAACTTGCTGGTGGCAGATGGACACCATCCCATTTGACATTAAAGTAGGCACTGTGTTCCTTGGGGTCTGTTGTAAAAACTGATACAGAAGACTTCGCGGCAGAAACTGCGAGAATCATACCATTGAGGAAAGACTTCAGCTGGACGAGATAGTCGCTTATCTTGTTGGCGGCTACCTGTAAGTCACGTCCCTGGCACATGATGGTGATGTCGTTGGCATACATAACAATCTTTACACCCTTCAGAGGCTCGCGAAGGTCTCCAAGGTACTGGTTGAATACGCCAGGCAACAAAACTCCACCCTGCAGAACACTGGATGCTATCGAATACATTAGCCCGTCGGCTTTTCGCGAACGCTGCAATCCAGCGCTTCTCCCGGGATGGTAGCGAGGACTTCACCAGTTTGTTGGAAAGCAGTCCTAAGTTAACAGAGTCAAATTGTTTGGTCAGGTCGAGGGCAACGACCACCGTTCTCAAAGGCTTCTCCGTGTTGAACCCATCGACTGCTGATGAACTCCGCCCCAGCAGAGTTGATGCTGCTGTCACTCGTTTTGCTCAGCCAAGCCAGTTATGATTAAGTTTTTAGCTGAACTTCGCGACGAGCGATAGTAGCCTAATAGGGCGATAGCCCTTGGCGACTTGCCTGGCTTAGGCAATAGTACCACATTGGCCGTCTTACATGCTTGCCACTGTCAGGCAGGATAGCGCCTCGTACATGGCAACGTCTTTTATCCTACACAGTAGCCTCGACGGGTAGCCAGTAATTGAAGTACCCAACCACAGGTCGGACGTGAATTAAGAAATTGTCATGCTCCTACAATCTGGTGATGACCTCTGGGGAAAACCACGATAACTAGACTTCTCCCAGGGGTCCCAAGGATTTCATCGAATCCCCATTGAACTCTGCTCTGGTTCGTTTGGAGCATCGCTGAGGCAAGAGATCCTAGAGTGGCGTGGGTATACCATAAAGTAGCATAAGAACCCACCTCACGATTGTGTAATCACTGAACTGCTTCAGTCGCTTCAGCATGTAGCATGCGAACACTTCATCGCAATGGAACTTTCCACTGTGGGTACCAATAACTCCAACCATACTGATAGGCTCTATGCAAGGAACTGGAGCGGCACGCAAAAGCTGAGAGACGCTCGAGCAGCTCCGCAAAAACTGTCCAAAGCGGAGAGCGATGATGGCTCTGCAAATATGATTTCTCATACACTTAACTTGAAAACACTTCAGACTATAAGAACTGATCACGAGGTAATCCACAGTAGCAAATACTTGATGATTAGCTAAGCAACAGTAAAATCTAGAATCGTGGCGGTAGCACTGAGATTCAAGGCTTATCAGGAGGTTTGTTTCCTCATCATGCAGCAATTCAAAACACTTCATAGTCCACAGGCCTCCAAGAAACTGATAACAGTACACCTTGAGAGAATTCGCACCCTTACTGTCTCCTTTATCCTAGTTGCGAAAAACAAATAAGCCCGACAATTGGAGATCAACGTGCACGGAACTCATTTCAGCACAACCGCTTACTAGACATAGTTATAGCTAATTTACAGTCTCAGTCGCGCGCGTCACGTGTGCCAGCCGAACAGCTCCATAGCCACGCCGGCGCTGTGAATTCGATCAATATACCCCGGATGCTGATCGAATCGACAGAGCGGGCGGGCTAGTAGCAGTTCGGCTGCCACACGTGACGCGCGCGACAGAAAACCGTTGCGTTAACGTCTCGTTTACACGCGTTCGCCGAGCCCTTTTGGGGGATCTCGTTAATGCGCCCCAACGACGACATGAACGCAGCGGTTTTCCTACGCGCGCGTCACGCTTGCCAGCGAAATTGCTCCTTAGCCCCGCCCGCGCTGTGAATTCGACCAACATCCCGGGCCACCCTACTTAGGCAAGAATGAATCGCTGGACGGGAAATTCCCACTCCTCTGAATGGCAGAAAGCAGTACCAAATGGGACTAGTAAGATGAAGCCTGAGTGAATGCGATTTTAAAAATATGCGGAGCGATCGACATGCTCTGAAATCTGAAGTATGAAAAATTTTACGCAGCATCTAGCCCGCCTGTGTCGTACGAGAAAAACGTCCACCTCCTGTGTGTACGCTTCTTCTTCTGCAGCCACAGAGAAGGTCCTGTCATAGGTTGAGGAAATGGGCCACCAGCGTGGGATTCGCCCAGAGATCCATTGTCGTTAATGACGTCGGTCACATCAGGCAGTTGAAAAGGTGCGCAGAAATATGCCCTTGATTACCACAATCCGAATACTCGTCAGGTAGGCTGCTGTCGATCTTATGTACATAGATAGGACATGAGCATAGGGGAGTGCCCACAGCGTAGTGAGACAAGGGTGCACCTGGCATGCCTACCGAGTCCCATCTCGGTTTCGCTAACCTCAGGCGGCACGACTCCAAGATTGGAGTTTACCGCGGCCTTGCACAAGTGATCCTTGATGAATTGGGTATGCTCTGCACGTAAGAGACGGAGACGTTCTTGTTGTGTTGTGTCGTTGGTCCATCTCTGTATATTGATTTTCGTTTGAGCATTAGCGAATGGCTTTCTTATACATCTCTCACGGGATCTGATACTCTTCGCGACTGTAAAGTGTGTACGCTAATAAGAACGTACACGCTCATTATCGAACGTGGATTCAGGAAAGACATGGCACTTCGCCTAGTGAAAAATGCGGCCCCCCTTCCTTCAGCTCCAAAATTCATGCGCCCCCCCCCACAGGTGTCGTGAGTGTGAGCTCAAGACGAATAAAAAATTTTCGACGATTGAGTGAATTGATGACTTATCATTAGAATCTTTCCTGTACTGCTAGAGACCGACTATGTTCTCGCGTTAGCCGGTGGAGAATATGGGGTTCCTTTCCAGACTGCTGTAGCCCTGGAGGCTTGTATCCCAAGGGAAGGCACCGAAATTCCCTCTATGTACAGGATGAAGAGAGCCGGCAATAATACTCCGCCTTGCGAAGCACCGACGGCTATACGGATACTGTTTAAAGGCAACATACAGTTAAGCTCCGCCTGCTGTTCAGTCCGCAAAGTGCACGCTGATTGCGAAATCGTGCTGCGGCGCGGTTGCGAGTATCCTCAGACAAGGATGTGGGTTCACCCGCGCGGTTTTTGCCTTTGGTCCCCGGGTGATCCCATCGCCCGGGTGATCCTACATCTCTGTCTGAGGATACTTGCAACCGCGCCGCACCACGATTTCGCAATCAGCGTGCACTTTGCGGACTGAACGGCAGTGCGGAGGTGAACTGTACACGCTCACAGACATGGTCTGGATATCAGCATAAATAGGACCGTACGGCCCCTAGAAAGTCGTCAGCGATCTTTGAAGCTCTGGAAACCATCCAGAATGACAATAATTGGCAATGTTTGAGCAATCCTGTCTCGCACGCCCGTATTTTCACTCCCATTCGAGTACGAGAATGAGAATCGAAACTTGAGAAAACATGTGATAACTTAGAATGATAGCACTATAAAAGTAGAGAAAAACTCGATCTACCTCAATATAACATGTTTGTGCACTGATAGAGTCTTCCATTTCAAGAGGTCAGCCAAAGTAGAGCGGCATTCTCGAAAGTGGACGAGAGTCAATAGGTATGCAGACATGTTATACTCAAGTAAACCAAGCTATTTCTCTCGTGCACTCCCATTTGATAGTGCTATCACTCTAAATTATCACACGTTTTCACAAGTATCGACTCTCATTCTGTTACTCAAAGAGGTGTGAAAATACGGGCGTGGAAGGCAAGATTGCTCAAGCATTGTCAAATACTGTCATCCTGAACAGTTTTCAGCGCTTCAAACGTCGTTGACGACATAGTACGGGCCGTGCGGACCTATCTATGCTGTCATCTCGACTATGCTTGCGAGCGTGTATGCTGCCTTTAAACCTGATTTTGAACCATAGAATTTGCTCGACGGCCACTACAGTGGAGGTGTAAGGTGGTGGCTAACATGGCTGATACGTGTGAATGATAAGCTTAACACGTATCACTCTAACAAACACCGTTGCGAGGGTATAGAAGGTGCAGTGAGTGAGGTTAGATTCATTCCAGCTCGCCCGAAGCTACTGCCTCGACGACTACTGCCTACTGCCGCGGCACCTATCGCCTCGACGAGGACTACCTGCTGCATCGACGCGTACTGACTCGACGCCTCGACCACCGCCAATCAACGTCGGTGAGGCGGGGTTATCTGGTGCACCCATAAAGTGTGGGTCCGTACCCTTCTGATTGTTTTGTTGAATAAAAGTTGTTGGAATCTCTCTAACAGAACACACCCAAGCTGCCATTGGCAAAGAGAATTGCTCCCATCAGGGGCCGTATGCACTACTCTCCCCAAACGTCCCCGTCCCCGTGAGCCACTCTGTGATTGGTCATCAGACGAAATTGACCAATCATTGATGGCCTTCGCGGGGACGGAGACGCGCGGGGAGAGATTTGCCCCTGGTGGAGTTTCGGGGTGCAATTTAAATGTTCTAGGGGGAGGACAGTGTTCCAATATCTCAAACTAGAAATCCGCCAAATGACTCAGGCAGTCGCTGAAAAGGTCAAATCTGAACAAGGCCAGAACGGCACTGCCGGAGTACAGGCAATTCAGCGAATGAATTACCTTTAGGTATGTTCAGATTAGATCACGGTCTAGGCAACCATGCATTATTTTTTATCTGAACAAGAACAATGCAGCAATTTTTCTACATCTATTCTGACCATATCTAAAGATAATTCAACCATTAAATCAGTTCTATCCACTTCGGCCGAGCCGTTCCGGGCTCGTTAAGATTTTGACCTTTCTAGGGACTGGCTGAGACATTTATCAGATTCTGAATATGGGGTATTGGAACACTGTCCTCCCCTGAAACAATTAAAATGGCATCTCAAAACTTCATCTGATGTTGGCAACCCTCCGTCGATAGTGAAACCAGTTATCCAGTACTGCTGCCACGATGGGATAGAGGACGCGAATAGGATTTATGATAGTATGCCCAGGTTTACCCCGTCGAATCCCTTAGTCAAATCAAGGGCTACAGCCACAATCCTGAGTGGTTTTTTTTTCATGTTGAAGTCACCAATGGCATGGCCAACTATTTCCATCAAAGCAGTCGTGGTAGAACGCAGCTTTTGTGAACCGTACTGGTACTGCTACTTTTCAGTATGCTGAGCCAGGTCATTGATAAATTGCTTTTCAGCAACCTTGACCAGTGGGCCTATATATATCGCTGATGATTGCGGTTTACCGGGCTTTGGCAGGAGAATGAAATTCGCTGTCTTCCAATCTGGGGGCAATGTGCATGTCCGGAATGACGTGTTTGTTATAGTTTACCGCAATGTTGAAAGGACATGGTGCGTTTGCGTACTCGTGTTAACATACGGTAGTTTGATTGTGTTATCACTCATTTTTTCGAAATAACTGAGATTGGTTGGTGAGTTTTTGTTTCCACTCTCAAATTTTCACCTGTTTTCATTGCTTCCACAGATGTGGTAATGTCGGTGAAAACACAGACTCACCGATCTATCACAGCGTTTCACAAAAATGAGTGATACCACTAACAAAGTACCGTATGATCCATCACTGATCGAGAGATCGCCGCGTCGAACACAAGTGGCACGCACGCAAGCGAGGAGGTAATGATCCCATCACTACCTCCTCGCTTGCGTGCGTGCCACATGTGTTCGACGCGGCGCTCTCTCGACCAGTGATCGACGATATGTTAAGACGAGTCCGCAACCTCACCACATCCTACTAACATTGCTGTAGACTATACATCGTTTAGCAGGAGGAGAAGTTCGCTCGGACGCTTAAGACTGCGGGACAGATTGCGTCAGGTCCAATAGCTTCGGAGTGTCGCATCTCCCTCATAATCTCCTCCACCTGCGCAGTGGTAAGAGCCTCAGCCGTGCCAATTAGCGACAGGCGGCACAGCTCCATTACTTTCACTCTGTTTTGCAGCCCTCGCTTCGCACATGTTATAAAGAACCTCGTGTCCAGAGCGTAAGCAGCATCTTTCCTGACTTGAATACATCATTCTCGAACTCGATAGCCCTATCATAGAAGTTCTATCATATCATAAGCAATGTACATACAGTTCACCTCCGCACTGCCGTTCAGTCCGCAAAGTGCACCCTGATTGCGAAATCGTGCTGCGGCGCGGTTGCGAGTATCCTCAGACAAGGATGTGGGATCACCCGGACGCCTTTTGCCCTTGGTGCCCGGGTTATCCCACCGCCCGGGCGATCCCACATCCCTGTCTGAGGATACTCGCCGCCGCGCCGCAGCACGATTTCGCAATCAGCGCGCACTTTGCGGACTGAACGGCAGTGCGGAACTAAACTATAGCTGAGATGGATTGAGCCAAGTTCTCTGACCAACTCAACCAGATTTGGCCATATGGAGAATCCTCAGAGCCTGTACTCCTCAGTATGTTGTGATTGACTCAGGCCTCCCTTCACTTGGCTTTGCATCTAACTCGTTTTTTTTTTCTCGAAGTTCTCACCTAGAATCCGCCGAAACTTGGCTCCTGAAGCTCACACCCGTACCCAGTCACACTTTCACTTGACCATCTGAACAACTTGGTGATCTCCGATAAGTCGGTAGCCCAAGGTTAAGGTTCGAACAACTACAACGAGATCAAATTTACTCGAGATTTTATACACGCGTTGCTTTTAAGATCCTTGAATTCGAATAACGGATATTGAAGCCGAATAAGATATCGAGTCAACGCAAAACTAGCGTTCTCCTCTCAGAGAAATTTTCGTATAAATCTTCGGTGAGCTTTTTTAACCGGATATCTTGAAGGTATAACTCTGCTGACGGGTAAGCATAACAGTATAAGACCTTCACCAACCAAATGGCCCTCATCACGTCAATGAGAACTGACTTCAATAGGTACCATGACAAGGCCCCTGTTTTGCTTTAGACACAGCAACATGCGACAACTTACGATCGCCTCCCTGTGACAATTCAGCTCATGAATTCCTCTTCGTCGTTGTGACCCTTTCATTAACAAGAATAGGGACATCGGCGATTGGTTTCTTCGCCAACACATTCAGAAAAAACCAGACGAGGTCGCGATAAAACGACTTTAATAACCCGTGGAGATTACAAACAACATCTCGGCTTTGCTCCGAATTTTCTTATTATCTGACAAAGATGTATACATCCCTCAAATGAAGCACAGTTTTATATCAAGTCATGACTCTTAGGTATTGATAACATCTAAAAGAAGGTATTCTCACATATGTTTGAACTGATAAATTGTCCGAATAGCTGTTGAAGTCAGAAAGCCGAAAAAGACGTCTTACTTTTCTTCTCTAATGGGGAATTTCGAAATGCCGACCCTGCAGCATAATGTTCTCGTGTGCTAGGAACTACTCAGGAAATCGAAGCATTCAATGCGTGTCGAATATGCATTCAACTCGAAAAACCACACCCATCGAATGGCTCCATCGCAGGGGCACCTGCTCCAAACAGCAGCACGTGGTGCTGAACTTAATCGCGGCAGCACCTGCTGCAATGTAGTTCAGCGCTATCATAACAGCACAGCAACAAGCGACGCAGCCGGCGCGCCGACTTGAGACTCGGTCGGCATGTCATGCACCATGTGAGGCCGCCAGCGGTTGGAAGAGGTCTCCAGCGGCTGGGCGAGCCAAGTACCGCTAACTTAAAGACATTGTTCACGATACCTTACCTTGATACCTTGATGGTCCATCTTCATCGGCGGTCTTCTCGATGTGGACCACATTCGCTCCAGTTTTCCCTAGAAAGAGCAACAGTCATCCAGTATGGTAAGCCTTTTTGTTTGAATGACTTGTTGAAATCGTCCGCCCAACGCGTCGCAGGTCGTCCTAGAGTCCTTTTGACTTCGCGAGGATACCAGTGTGTGATCCTGGTACTCCATCTATCGTCAACTCTTCGCAGCACATGTCCTGCCCATCTGTGCTTCGCAGACTCAATATGGGATACTGCGTCTCGTATGCCAGACTGCTTCCGGAGTTCGCAGCTGCTCAGCCCTTCCTGCCATTGTCTTCGACGATTTGTTCTCAACAGGCACCTTTCCAATGCCCTGTGTGTTGTTCTCAGGGCAACAAAAGTCCCCTTGGTGTGGGCCCACGTCTCGGTACCATAGCACAATGCAGGTAGTACCATAGAGTCAAACAGGTGAGCACGCAGCTTGCTGTCCTGAATCTCGCTGGTCACTTCTCGGATTGTGCTCATCGCTGCCCACGCTGATCTTCTTCGTCGGTCAATCTCCTTCGACAGATCGTTTTCCATATTGAGTTCTCGTCCTAGGTAGACATAGCTATCAACTCGATCCACTTCGTTTCCTTCCAGGTAGATTGGTCCGCCGTCGCACCATCGGTTGGTCATCGTCTGAGTCTTCCCCATGTTCATTGTCAAACCAATCGCGCTGCCCACGCTATTCAACTCATTCAGCATTTCGTTCATCTCTTGAGTGCTGCCACTGATAAGCACAATATCGTCCGCGAACCTTAGATTGGACAGCTTCTTCCCATCGATGCTCAAACCTTTATCTTCCCAATCAAGTTTGCTCATCGCATGCTGTAGAGCAGTCGTGAAGAGCTTCGGCGATATTGAGTCACCTTGCCGGACTCCTTTCTCGATTGGAATGCGTAGCTTCCTTTCGAATAACTGCACCGTTGTAGATGTTCCTGTATTGCACAGCTCCAGAACGTTCACGTATGCAGAATCCACTCCGGCATGCAACAAGGCGTTTAAAACAGCGTTTGTCTCCACCGAATCGAATGCTTTTTTGTAATCAACGAACGTCAGGCACAACGGCAGTTTGTATTCACGGCATCGTTCGATTAATTGAGACACGGTGTGAATATGATCCATGCAACAAAAACCCTTCCTGAATCCTGCCTGCTCTACGGGTTGGTAAGCGTCAACTGTGGCCTCCAGACGATTGAGGATTATCTTAGTGAAGACTTTATACGGGATCGACAGCAGGGCAATAGGACGGTAGTTCCCAATATCCTCCTTGTCTCCCTTCTTGAAAATCAGAACCGTCTTCGAGCATTTCCACTGATCTGGTATGGATCCCGCTTCGAGGTAAGAGTTGAAATGCTTCGCGAGAATTCTACACGTGCCTTCGCCTCCCACTCTCAGCAAATCTGCAGAGATACCATCAGAGCCAGGAGCTGTTCCCTTCTTGAGCGATCGCAAGGCATTAGCAACCTCGGATAAGAGAATAGGTGGCACTGGATTATCGGTTGGAGAGGAACATCTAGGAACCGGCGTAGTTGAGCGATAGAGATCCGTGTAGAATTCCATAACAATGCGTTCCATATCCACTCTTGCAGTTCTGGGTGTTCCATGTTTGTCCCTCAGGCACGTCGTTACATTACGATAATCCGTGAGATCATTTCGACAGCGTTTGAGACTCCTTCTTTGAGCGGCGGTCGATACCAACTTGTTTCTCCGGTGTTCTCTGAGAGATTCCCTGACTGCTATGCGGCAGGCCTTGTTGATGACGATCTTCTCCATATGTGCTGCGGTTGGATCCCTTCTTAATTCACCTCGACGTTTGAGAAGTTCTCGAGCTTTGGAATTGAGTCTTTCCTCTCCTGGCTGTTGAGCTACCATTGCAGCCTTTCCACATTGAAGCAGACATTTGGTGAGCTCTTCGAAGTCCGCAGTAGGATTATCAACCAGTCTCCAAGGGTAGTCATCAAGAGCTGCTTCCATTGCAACCTCGTTGTACTGAGGAAAGCGAACAGGTGCAGGACGATGTGTATCCCTTTTAAAGACTCGTTTGTTGAGACGGATCTTTGCCCGAAGTAGTCTGTGATCAGACCCGCAGTCGAAGGAGGGCACCACAGTGACATCCATCAAGCTCCACTTCCGATTAGCCAGAACATGGTCCAGCTCCGAATGCGTTAATCCATTGGGACTTTCCCATGTCCATCGTCGGTGCAATTTCTTTTCAAACAATGAGTTTCCGTGGAACAAGTTGCATGATGACATCAGGTCCAGAGCGCGATAGCCATTGCTGTTTCTGTTCCCGTCCCCATGTGGGCCAAGTCTCCAGTTACCGTCGCTTCCGTTGCCCAAGATGGCTTTGAAGTCCCCGCACACGAATTTGTAGTAAGACTTCTCCTTCCTGATTGCCGCCTCCAGTTCAGCGTAGAAACTATCCTTCTCCTCGTCTTCGGCTACATCGGTAGGAGCGTAACAGTTCACGACGGAGATAATGGCCTTGTGTTCGGTCTTCAATCGCAGGATTGCTATACGGGGCCCAACACTTCGTGAGAGTGGACGATGTGCTGAATTCCTGGGTGAACGAGAAAGCCGACTCCTCCAATATTCTTCGCAGTAACCTTTTGTCCCAATATTATCAGCTCTCCTTTATCAGTCTTCCTCGTGTACGATCCCTTGACCTTCGTTTCCTGCAAGCAGACGACATCGTATTTGATTCTTCTGGACTGATGAAGGAGAGTTCTGAGGTCTGTGTCGGACGCAGCTGTTCGGCAATTATACGTGCATATGTTTAGACACCGTCCGCGTTGGGTGTGGGGTTTTCCAATGACGCCCCGTCCTGATCCTCGTCCGTCCTCGGTAGAGGCATCTCCGGGCGTCGTGGGAGAGCATATCCGATTTCGGGTCGGTTTCATAATATTAGCGAATGTAGGAGCAAGTTTGTGGTCTAGTTACTCCCGAGTGCAGAGCCGGTGCTATCGGAAGCCGCCCGTTCTCACATTAGATAAACTAATGTTACGGCGAACTGCGTGACCGTTTGTGCCGTTGGCCATTTCGCGAGACGAATCTCGTTCATCAATGTTCACCCCTTCACCACGATGAGGTGACACATAAAGGGGTTCACGATAATCTTAAATTTTAATATCACTAAAATAAGACGTTTTGGGGCGTTTTTCGCCACTTCTTCGTAATTTTGGTAACGCTCGGTGGACAGCGCATTGTTTTAAGCGGAAAACTGGGGGACGAAAATCATCGTGAAGACTGTCTTTGAGGGGCTTTCAGAGTAGGAGAATCCGAAGGAGAGCTGCGGCGGGCCAGCACCTCTCCCATGACAAAAACCCTCTTTGTGGAGGGGATGAAGTCGGTTTGCACGGAGGCGACCTCCTTCCTCCACACTGCCACACAGGGTTGAGCAGTGTTGCGACTCGGCCCAACGCGGGGTCGTAAAATAACTGAAAAATATTTAGAAAAAAGTGAAAATCGGGTGGGGTTGGTTCGATTTGACCGATTTAACTTTCAGGAAGCCGAATAGTAAGGAATTTTTATCTCGCAAGAGGAATCTTGAAAATTTCGGTAATGTCTCTGAAAGATTTGGTCAACGAGAGCGGGTGCAACAGCCTGCTGAACCCTGCTGCCACGGCACGAACGTACGACTTCTCGGCAGATTCAGAAGACTGCACTCCACGACGACAGCACTGTTAGAAATTACTAACTATGCTATTGATGGTTTCAAATCCAATAAGCCACAGAGAACTATAGCAGTTGCCTTAGATCTCACCAAGGCCTTCGACACAGTGAATCTTGATATCTTATCAAACAACTTACTGGAGTCATCGATCCCGCCATGGCAAAAGCGCTTGATAGCTGCATTTACTAAGGAAAGACGGGCTAGAGTGATGTTCCAGAATCATGTCTCAAACAGCATTCCGATTGCAGCTGGAGTCCCACAAGGCGGCGTATTGTTGCCTGCTCTCTTCAGTCTGTACCTCGTAGATATGTCCGCCCCTCCCCAAGATATCAAGGTGGTAGCTCATGGCGATGACATGCAACGAGTACTTGATCACGCTGAAAAGTTTCTTCGACCGCAAAATGCTGAAAAATTCTGCGTCAAAGTCATCGGTATCCGTACTCACAACGGACCCATCCGAACACAGCGCACATCCGTATGTCGTATTGAGTGGAGATAGTTTGCCTGCGGACCATTTCCCAAAACTTCTCGGACTCGTGCTCGTTCCATATCTCAAGTTCTATAAGAACACGGAACAGAAGCAGGCTATCAATAGGCCGGGATCATACTTCCCGCGACCTGCCACAGCGACAGTGCACATCATGCATATCGATTTTCGGTCGATACTGATTGTAAACATTGCGTCGCGTCGCTGGTCGCAGGGAATATGATCTCGGCCTTAAAGCGAAGCTTGACGTGCTTTGAGCCCTGGGCGGCACATCAAGGGGTAGTAGCAGAGAAACCATTATTACAACGTATAAGGCGATTCACCAGCCTGCACTAGAATACGCCGCACCAGTTTGGCAGCATCTTGTTTCGGAATCCTCTTGGACTAAGATGCAACGCGTACAGAATGCAGCTCTCCGTATCGCCACCGGATGTGCAAGAAGTTCTCCAATCGATCACTTGCATGCTGAGACCCGCTTATTACCAGTAAGAGAGCACTGTCAGCTCCAGGCCCATCAATTTTTCATCATCACTGTCAAACAACCAAACCACCCCTCTTGGAGGATGCTAAACCCCGACAGAGAGAGAGAGAGAGAGAGAGAGAGAGAGAGAGAAAGAGAGAGAGATTTCAGAAAGCCATTCGCCGATGCTCCCAGTAAAGTCAATCTGCAAAGATGGCATGACTCACAGCAATAACGACTCCGTCTATTGCGCGAGGAGCATACTCGGTTCGTACGGTGCCATCTGCAAAAGGCGGCCACTAATCCCATATTGGGGGTAGTGCCGCCCCAAGTCTGCACATCCGAGGCTCAACTCGGAAGAAGGGCCAGGTGCACCCTGGCATCGCAGCACTGTGAGCATTCTACCATTCTTATGTCCTACACCAGCAAAATAGACAGCAGCAAATCAGATGTCTGCCCGGACTGCGGCTGCCTCGGCCATGGCACTGCACACCTCTTCAAATGTCCGGGGAGACCCACCACGCTGACCGTAATGGACTTATGGACGAATCCGTTACTGGTCGCCCAGTTTCTCAACCTATGACAGAACCCTCAATGTGGCTGCAATGAAGAAGAAGGCTTGCAGAGTGGCGTCGCTGCGAAATTCGCTGTCGCAGGGATTGCACAAAACATAGGGAGTGCTACGTAGTACTGCGTAGCACTCCCCATCTTTTCTACAACCCCTGCGACAGCGAATCTCGCGGCGACGCCACTCTCGCTTTAGGCGATTGAACCGGCGACGCGACCGACGTCTGAAAACCGCCTCGGAAATGCGTCATCTGCTTTACTTTTTTTTGAAAAATGGTTTTGTCACCGGGTTGAATCTGTATCCTGCACGCATTGAACGTTTTCTTTGATGGGGCACGTACTTTAAGTCAAAACACAATAGGAGCACGTGCTCCCCTAGCAACACATTCCCTGATTGTGCTCGAAACCGCCATATCTTTGCTGCTATTTAGAGCACGACAACAGACGGAGGTGATCCCCCAGCGGCGCGTTTCTCCACAGTGCTCAAAACTATCTAGCCCTCGAATCGTATGCATATACAACTCGAACATTGGGTTAGCGGAACTTTTCTGCCCAAAAAACCATTACCGTCCCTGCTCCAATTCACAGCCAACTAACTATCTAGCATCTGGTTTTTGAAGAAATCCTTGGAGCCAAGCTCTTCTTCTTAGAATATGACAATACATTGATGAGCGTACTATTGCTTTTCTGATGATGAAGAATGCGAATGGGATAGCTAGAGAGAAAAACATGAAACAAAACAAAAAAGAACAAGTTCAGGGGGCGAAACCGTCACAAATCCAAAATTTATTAGCAGCTGAGACAAAACTATCTACATCAGGTAATCTTTCGAGCAACTATTCCAAAAAAAAGTAAGCGTGTATGAGGATTGTAGGAACACCGGATAAGGAATACGGAAGAGAGATATTTTCGAAAGTGAAACTTCGCGCTTCATTCGAACAAGCTGACCCGCGGAGAATTCGCGCCTCAGTCGCGCCGCACCCGAAAGAACTCGGAGGCTATGACGTCACTCGCGTTCACGCTGAAATTTCACGCCGTGTTTTTCGTTTTTCTTCTCCAATATTCTTCTTCCAGTGTTGTCTTTTCTCTAACGATGTAGATTTCAATGCAATGATGAGGGATTTCGTGTTTGAATCCATTGAACGTTGTCAGCGTAGAAACGTACCGCCACCTTGGCGAATTTTTTTTGTCCATTGAGAATTTTCGGAACTTTTTGGCATTCTTTGGCTTTCTTCCTTATGTTTTCTTATAAATTGTGTGAGTGGATTACCTTGAAAAGACTGTTCTTTGTTTTAAATGTCCTCATTACATTTGATCGAGATCCACAACGCAAGATTGCTTTGCAATGAAACATCTCATAATTTTGAGACTTTCTACGCAGTGTTATTGTGTTTAATAGAATTTTCGAAACCCATGACAACAGGAGCAGCTTGCTCCGACTTATCAGTGTTTCAAGACCTTTAACTACGCCAAATCATGGAAGTCGAACATTTTTTTTGGGCTGTCGGATTTTCAGTTTGATATATTGCCTTTTTTCTGAGGACTATCCTTTTAGAAATCGAAATTCTAGGTATCTGAATTAGTGAATCAATCGGAGTAGTCGAAACCAGTGTTCTTTTTCGTGTAAGCACAGCGAAAGTTGAAGCTTTTTTCTTCGGATTAGATTGATAACGCAGTCGGAAGCGCAAGCTCACTCTATCTAGCGTGTTTTTGTCTCTTCCAGCAGATAGTGGTTGCTTCCGATGTCTAAATTGAAGTTTGGGTGAATTGTGCAGTTTTGTGAATCGTTGAAAACAATATAGTTTCTGACAATGGATAGGACACGAAGAAGTCTGTGCCTACGTTAAAACTTCTCCTGCCAGGTGGCATTGGGGAGGGTTTGTAACTACCCTTAGGGGTTCGATTCACGCCCCAAAAATTCGAAGACGGCCACTATGAACCTCCGTAACAATTCGAAATTCACAATGTTGTGCTAGGAGCAAACACGAACGTTCAAAAAAGAAGGCCTTTGCTCATTTATTTGTCTTTGAAATTCTGCCCTGGCCACTATACTTCGGCTTCAAATAATTTCGAGTCATCCTATGAATGGATTTCTCTTTCGAATGTCGAAATGTTTCGAGCCGTCTTCGGTTTCCAGACAACAAGTGAGAGGTAAGCTTCTCACAAGTCGTTTCATGCAGAATTCTTTGCACTCACACAATCACAATTATCAATTATTCGAAAAAATAGTCGAGTATCATTCAAAGTCGACTATTTTTTCTAATAATTGATAATTAGGATTTTGTGAGTGCAAAGAATTCTGCCATGGTGTGACTTATGAGAAGCGTACCTCTTACTTCTTGTCTGAAAACCGAAGACGGCTTGAACCATTTTGTCTTCCGAAAGAAAAATCCATTTATGGGATGACTCGAGATTATTCGATGCCGAAGTGTACTCGGCACCATTTAGAACATCGCTGAAATTTCTGACAAGACATAAATGAAAGCGACAGACTCCTTAGACAAGTTACAAGGGAAGGATCATTACACGCCGTGACCATTACAAGTGGAATAAGCCTTTCTAACAAGGGAAGTATGCAAAGCGTAGGTCTGATCTGCCAAAACGACTAGTGTCGTTAGTATGCCATGTGGCTCAATAGTAAAGCTGCGCAGTATCCCGCCGCGAGCCGCAGGTTCCAAGAAGTTACAAGCTTAAAAAGCTGATTTTTTTGTGCTTTCTGTACCTTCCAAAAATCGCGTTATTCTTCGGAAAATCCGGAAACGGACCTCATGAATGTGTTCAGCACCCTAAACTACCCCCCTGAGCAAGTTTTGGATGAACGAACATTTTCCGTACTTTGTCCAGACTGATAGCGTTCTGGATTTTCGGTTGGGCGCTTATTTCTACCAATTGAGGGCTCTGGAAGCGTTTTAGAAAAATGTTCCAGATTTGACTTAAAATTCTCCCAGAGGGGTTTTTTGGGGCGCTGATCACGATTTTGAGATTTCTTAGTCGATTTCCAAAAGTTTTCGGCTAATTTCGTTTGAAGTTTCCCAACCGGGGAAAATTTCGAGGGAAAAACGCCACTTTCGAGATTACCGGTTTTCTACGATAGATATGTCTCAAAATCATTCTCTGAGGGTTTTTTGGAGGGCTGAACACGAATCTGGAGTCCGTTTATAGATCTATTGCAGATTACGGTGGGTATACGGTAGTTTGGTCAAAATCTCAGATTTTACTCAAAATTCGTATACGGGGGTTATTCGGGGTGAAGAATACGAATTTAACGTCCTTTTGTCGATTTTCAAAATACTAAGGTGTGTATTGACCCCTAAATGGCATGTTACCTACCGTAACCTACAGTAAACCTCAAAATTTCGACAAATGGACTCCAGATTCGTGTTCGCCACCCTAGATTACCCCTACATACAACTTTTGAGCTAAATCCGAGAAAATTTTTCAAAACTCTAAAAAATGCCTGAAAAAAAACACTTGCCTTTTCGCCAGGCTTAAAAAATGCTCATAACTTTTTTGAGCCTGCTGCTCGCGGCGGGATACTGCGCATTTTTACTATTGAGCCAGAAAAGATACTAACCATACTAGTCGTTTTGGCAGATCCGACCTACGCTTTTTATACTTCCCTTGTAAGACCAATTTTCGATGTAGAATTCGATTTTTTTAAATTTCAGCTGCGAAATGTTTCTTTGAGCGAAGTTAAATGCGGTTTCAGCGCTTCATTCGTAGACGCATAATTATGTGTAATCCATGAGGCTTCGTCGCCTCCTGAGATACACCTATATGATTTCTACATCAGGAATCATCCCATATTCATCTGGCTAAGAATTCGCTTTGTTGTATCTTAGGCATCTTTCATAGTCCTCACCGCAAGCGCGGCACGCGCGTCACGCGCGGGACTAGCGGTGGACTATGAAACTTTTCACCGCGCGGCACGCGCGGGACGAGCGGAAAGCCACTATGAAATCTCCAGCGGCACCGCCATGGCGGTGCGGGTAAAAGTCGGGCCTCAACTGGGACTTGTACAGAAATTCCTGGCTTGCATTTGCGCATGCGGTGGCGCAGGATAGTCCCAGAATTATTTATGTTGGAGTGGACTCAAATCGAGAAGCAATTATTGATTGAAACGGTAAAACCGCCACGGCGGTTTGGGCGGCGCCGCTATGGCGGTGCTGATGGACTATGCAAGTTCTTTCCGCGCGTGCCGCGCGGTAAGAACTTTCATAGTCCACCGCCCCTCCCGCGCGTCACGCGCGTGCCGCGCTTGCGGTGAGGACTATGAAAGATGCCTTAGAAGGTGAAGAAGAGTCATGGATCACACGTCATGATGCGTCTACGAGTAAAGCGCTAAAAACGCATATATTTCCGTTCAGAGAAACGTTTTGCAGCCGCAATGTAAAAATTCGAATTATACGTCGAAAATTGATCCTAAAAAAGGCTTTCATTTGAAATGGTCACGGCTTGGAATGATCTTTCCCTTGTTAGCAGTATCGTTCTGAGACGTCTTATTACTGGTTAAAGTTCTAGTAATCACGCAAGCTTTTTTCGCTCCTTCGCTCCTTATTCTCGAGAAAGAGCGACGAGTGACGCGCCTCTTTCCTATCACTCATCGCTACTGAATAGCGTTTGCCGAAGTTTTAGCAACGCGACAAGCATAAAGAGCTGTTTTTGACGTTTTATGATTCTAGCCTGCCAGTTTGGAATGGTTGTTGGTATGGCTGAGGACGTTCAGTCCGGCAATGGCATCTCACAACAACAGCAGAATGAACAGAAAGACGAGCAGGTTGTTTTTTTTGTAAATTCCAGTGCTTCTTTCAGGTTGGTAGTCTAAAACATCAGAGGTCATTTCAGTCAAGGTATAGTGGCGCTGAGCTGAACTTGAACTTTTAGACTCCATTGTAAGTATCCGTTTTTCCTGATATACGTGTGTAAAAACTGGAAATGTATTCGGAGCTTCACGGCTTTCAATAGGTTTTATCTCAAATAACATCGGCGTGGATCCTAATAAGACTTTGCGTTCCCCATTGAAGGTTGGCGCAAACTTGGTGCACCTATTTCATAGCATATGGCACCGAGTTCGCGCCAAGCTCCAATAGTGAACGCAAAGTCTCATTACGATCCATGCCGAAGTTACGTGTGTTCTGCTTCTAGGATTTTGTGAGAAAGGGGAAACCTCGAGCTGACTGATGATATAGTTAGGTCCGTGGCTTGTTTCCTCTGAAAAAAAAATTCAAACCGCGGCTGGCGAGGCGTTTTAAATCTCATCAGCGGTTGGCTGGTAATTATCAGATGGGATTTAAACGGCCGCGACAGCTGCAGTTTAAATTTAAATGTTTTTTCCTTGAGGAAACAGGCCACGAACCTAACCATACAATGTACACTGCGCGTATTTGGAAAAGAAAACCTTCACCTTGGACGGATATCGGGCAGGGATAGCACTGATACATTTTGTTCCCTATTGAGCGCTGCCGCAAACTCGTTTCACATATGTGTTCTAACTTGTGTGCACCGAGTTGGCGTCAGCACGCGATAAGGAACGCAAAGTATCAGTGGGATTCGTGCCGACTGTATGCTCTCCATCCGCATTCAGCTCATCTCCTTTAGAGCCGGCGTCCGCCGTATACCATGCATGGCGTGCTGCATTATCTACAACACGAATGGAGTAAATATGAGATGGATAAGGCTAAATGGGAAATGGAAAGAGCCGAGATGCAGGTGAGTTTCAATGAAAGCGTTTTTTTCTGCTATCAACGATTGAATTTATACCTTGTTTTCGTAATTTTTTTTGTGGCTTAGGCACGAATAAGTTTCTTGCAAGGCGAAAGGAAAGGACAGGAAAATTTGAAGGCAGACTTGATCAGAAGAATAAAAATGTTGGAATATTGTTTGAAGCAGGAAAGGTAGGCATTCGTCTGGTTTTTGCTGTTCTGTTCACTTTATTGCGTGGTATTTAAGTCAGGGGGGTGTGTATACAAGTCTGTTGGTACCTGCTCGTTGGTGGCCCTGCTTCTACTGAACCCAGCAGACGTTTGAGTGTACACAGGGAACGTTCGAGCGATATAGCGTGCACAACTATATCGCGAAAGTATCCCGCACATTGCATAAAGGTGTCGCCGTCCGGCACACTAAGGCCTATGGTATACTTTGTCGCTGTAATGAGCGACAGGCATGCAATCTAACACAAATCGTGGCGGGACCCGCATCGGAGCAACGGCAACGGTCGTCCTAGGAATAGATGTCGCGTGTGGGTCGCAGCGACGTGTCGCGGAGGGCTGACATACTGCAAATGTGCCATAGCCTGTCGCTACCACTGTCGCTGTCGCTGTGCAGTGCACTGCGACAGCGACAAATTTAAAGGACGGGATGCGGTCGCTGTCGCTGTGCAGAGCGACGCGACCGTGTGTCGCAAAAGTATACCATACCCCTAAGGCCTCTGGTCCATAACACCTTAGGATCCGTACCTAGGGAGTCATGGAGTCTTTGGCCACAAGCCACAATTTCGCCACCCTGAACTGTCGATCGCTGTCGAGTGATATCCAAAAAACTGCGCTATCCAGACTTCTGAGCTATTTCCATGCACCGTTTGCTGCTTTGCAGGAAACCCGCCTCAAGGATAGACCCGTCATCAGCGTCGGAGAGTACACCATCTATTTCGGTAACGCTGACGATAGGAGAGTGGGAGGCTGTGCAATAGCTGTAAGGAAGGATTTCAATGGTATGGTCAAGGAGTTCGGCTCAACGTCGTGTCGGAATGCATTCGTACGACTGCGGGATCACAGAGGATTCAATCTGTGGATAGTGAGTGCTCATGCGCCCACTGAAACCGCCGAAGACAATTCGAAGGATGCGTTTTATGAGGAACTCAATACGTTGCTGGCCAGGATACCTTGTCAACATGCTGTTGTCGTGGGGATTGACGCAAATGCGAAGATGGGACTTGATCAGGAATCCGAAGTACTCGGTAAATGGTTCTACCCAGTGGAGCAAACATCGGACAATGGCTACCGCCTTGTCGACTTTTGTGAACGCAGTGGTCTGATTATTGCATCGACATTCAAGAGGAATCATCGCCGCCATCAGCTTACGTGGCAGGGACCAACCCGGCTATCTCCAGAAGAGCAGCGGAAGCGGAAGATGACAACTTTGAAACTACAGCTTGACTATGTCCTGACGAGGAATATTCCAGTATCGGACATTCGAAGATCTAGAGCTGTGTGGGATGTCGCATTCGATTCGGATCACCGTCCTGTTCTGTTGAACTTCACTGCGAGGATTCATAAGAGGAAGCGAGGGGCTCAGCCTCTCCAGAGGATTGACATGACAAGTCTCAGAGATGAAGAGTGCAGAAGGAATTTCCGACAACGCGTTTCTATTCACATCGGAGTACGGACTAAGAAGAAACTTTGCGACGCGGATTCTTTTGTCAAGTGCATCCAGGACGCTTCGAAAGAGGCACTCCCGGTTGTACAGCCTAAGAAGAAGTTCGCCTACGTCTCAGAAGAAACAACATCTACCTACAACAGAGTATGTGCTCTCCGAACTGCAGGAAACTTCGTGGAGGAGAAGCGTCTGAGGAGGAAGTTGCGTCGGCAGCTTCAAAGTGACCGCGAACGAGAGTGGACGTGTAGAGCTAAGGAGTTCGAGAAGGCTTGGGAGGAGAAGAATCCGAAGAAAGCCTACACGTTGCTGCGACAGTATAGCGGGAAGATGAAGAGATGTTCTCCTGTCTTGAACACTACCAATGGAGTTGCAGTTGTTGATGCGACGCTGCCAATATGGAAGGATTACTTCAGTTCACTACTGAATCGTCCAGCGCCATCAGTACCTGAGCTCCCGCATGTTCAGAGAGCACATTACGATGTCAGTGAGGAACCGCCGACTGAGTCTGAAGTTTTGGATTGTGTCCGGAAAATGAAGAATGGAAAGGCAGGTGGAGATGACAACATCACTGCTGAAATGCTGAAAGCTCTTCCTCCGTCTGGGATTCGTGAAATGACCAACACCATCCGTGCCATATGGATGAGCGAAAGGATACCCGATTCGTGGAGACATGCGATCATCGTACCCCTTCACAAGAAGCTATCCGTCACGGATCCTAAGAACTACAGAGGAATCTCTCTACTTCGTGTCATGTACAAGGTTTTAGAACGTATCATTCTCGAGCGACTTATCAAACATCGTGAAGGAACGACCAGAGATGAGCAAGCCGGTTTTCGACCTGGAAGATCGACCATCGACCAAGTGTTCGTCGTGAGAAGAGTAATTGAATCGTGGCAGCGGTTTTCGAAGCCATTACAGCTTGCTTTTTTGGACTTTGAAGCCGCGTTCGACTCTCCTCATCGTGATCGATTGCTCAATGCTCTGCGAGCAGATGGAGTCCCGGAAAAGTATGTTCGGTTAATCGAGGACATGAACAGAGGAACAACAGCAGCAGTTCGTACACCTGTCGGATTTACGTCAGCTTTCGAGGTGAAAACAGGAGTAAGGCAAGGAGCCGTTGCAGGGCCTTTTCTTTTCAACTTCGCCGTTGATGACATCATGCGTAGAGTTGCAGAACAGTTTCCTGCGGATGTGATCCTAACACCATCAGGACGCTCCTTGTCGACCTGGAGTACGCCGACGACATTGTGTTATTCGCTGAAAACAACGCAAAACTGCAAAGGATTGTGAACCTCGTTTCGAAGTATGCCGCAGCCTATGGACTTCGTCTTCGTCCCGACAAATGCAAGCAGATGTGGGTCTTTCAGAGGCCTTCAACTGGAGTTTGTGTGGACGGACAACGTATCGAACTGGTGGACGATTTCTGTTATTTGGGCTGTTTGCTGAAGAACGATGGTAGTTATGCAGCGGATATTCGACAACGATGTGCGAAAGCTACGTCTGCATTCAATTCTCTAACCAAGTGTTTGTGGTCTACCACCATCGCGAAGGAAGTCAAGTTGCGCGTCTACCTATCCGCTATTCGCCCTATCATGATGTACGGATCGGAGACGTGGGCAGCACCGAAAACGCAGATGGAAAGGTTGGATTGCACGGAGAGGAAGCTTTTAGGCGTTTGCTTGGATATTTCTGGCCGCGTGTATGCCATAACGAAGACCTTTACAAGGAAATCGACGCAGTACATCAACGCTTGACACGAGGGAGGTGCCAGCATCTCCTAACGCCATCTCAAGCAGCAATGGAAAGTCGACTTCGACTGCTCGGGCATATACTAAGAAGAACGCCGGATCGTCTCGTACAACACGCTTTAAAAATGCTTCCAAATCCTGTCTGGAAACGGCCACCTGGGCGTAGGCGAAAGTTCTGGACGGATGTGGTTAAAGAGGATTTGAAGTCACTCGGCATCGAAAGACAGTTCAGGCGCGATGTTTCGTTTCGCAGGAAATGGAATAGTGACAGCTGGATGGAATGTGTTCAAATTGTGGCTGAAGACCGTGAAAAATGGACACGGCTGACTACTAGGACGGCACACCTCGGTGAAGATGCGGAATGACCGCGTCAGGCGAAAGCCAACCGATTAAGTCAAGTAAGTCATTTAAGTCAGGAAAGGGATTTCATGTCTTGAACGGGACAAGATGATGTAGAGTCCGAGGAGGTTTCTGACCTAATTACTCAGTCTTGAAGTTCAGCGAGTTCCAGTTTTTTGTGAATCGCTAACTTCTGGGGCCGGGCATCAAAGACGGAACGATCAGGGTTGAGCAGGGTTGCGACCAGGGATGTGCGGAAATTTTTTGAAAAATTTCAGAAAACAGAAAAACGAGTTCGTCAGAAAACAGAATATTCTTAGAAAAAATACTTAGTGCATTTTAACTTTTTTCAAGTGAAGAGAGGATGTAATTGTGAATACCTTTGCCGAGGATGTAATTGTGAATACCTTTGCCATACTTGTAATATAATATCTACCGAGACCAGGCCTACCTTCCCAAAAATTAACCACAATAAACTTTTTCATCGCTAACCCTGGCCTCAACAGCCTCAGAAATTGGGAGCAGCGGACCGCTGGCAAAAATTCGCCAGTTGCTCAACAGTGGGGATAGCCGGGATTTAGCTGGCCAATGGCAATCACGAGGTCAACACTTGGCATACACTCGGCATGTCATTTAATGCCAGCGCCGAAGGGCTGGCGAATATGTGCCAGCTGCCTGAAAGCTGCGTGATAACTTGCATTCAGCTGGCAAGGGCAATCAAACCTCAAGATTACCGAGCGCATAAAAACGCAGTTATCCACCAATCGGCACTTGGCTGGCGCATAACTGCCCAGTGGCCTTCGCTTGGCACTGAGTTGTCACATGGCGGGTGTTCGAGATAGTTGACGACTACTCACGTTTTAACATGTTATCGTTTGATCTCTGATTTCACTGATAAGCCGAGCCGGTATATAAGGCGATTCAGTCGAATGAGTGTTCACTGGGCACTTTGATGCCTGCCCTGGAAGGTGACTTGAAGTCGCACTACAGAGGCTAGCATATTTTTGGCAGCTGAGGGCCAAGTCCACACGGCTAGGGAGGGGTGGGGGGGAGGTGAGTTGGGTCCCCCACCTCAGACCGTTGCGTAGGCGATCTCCTACGCAACGACCTGTGGTGAGGAACCCACCTTAACTCATCGGTCTGCCAAGACTGGCGGACCGCTGGCAAGTGATTGCTCAACAGGGGGCTGCCAGGTATTAGCAAAGAGACTGCCAGCGGTCGGCCAACGTCTTGGCGGACCGCCGGCTAATGGCTGTCCGACACCGGGAAAGGTTTTTGCTCGCCAAGCAAATGCCGGCGGCCCGCCAATCCCAATGTCTGAGAGCAATCGCACATTGAACACAAATAGTACCTCGTAAAGGACTAGATAAGCTGCGCTGTTCCACATCCGGATTTCGTTCAATTTTTCTGTTTTTCGCAGATTTTTCAGAAAGCAGAAAGGCCAAAACGGCCAGAAAACAGAAATTTCCGCACACCCCTGGTTGCGACGCGGCACAATGGGGAGTCGTAAAACAATTTGAAAGTATTTGAAAAAATTAAAATAGGGGGGAGGGCTCGTACGATTTCACCTAATTTTAGTTTAAATTTGAACCTGTTCCAACTTTTTCACTCTCAAAAAGCTAAGGAATTTTTTGTCCTGAGAGGGGGATCATAAAAATTTCGGTGAATTGGGAGCGGGGTCGTAGCTCTGCCGAAAATTGACGCAACGGCCTGCTCAACCGTGGGAACGATGGTTCGAGAGTTGTTGAAGTGACGAGATATTGGCATAAAACACTGAGGTGTGCAGAGTGTAGTGGAACTCACTCTCAAACCTCGGGTTTGTCGCTAACGAATCCGTCCCTGAAGGAAACTGCATATACTTTGTCCTAAGCGAGCTGGCAAGCGAAGAGTCCAAAGAAGCAGCGCCCCCTCTGCAGGGTTATTAAGCAGGCGGTTGCGCCAATTTTCGCGGAGCTGCGACCCCCTCGTTGACCGAAGTTTTGGGAAAAATTTACGATCCCCTCTCTTCAGACGATATTTGCTTAAGCTTTTTTGAGTGATAAATTTTTAAAATACATGTGGTTATAATAGGCGATTTGTTATTCCTACCTCAATTTACATTTTGATAGCGAAGGGAAATTCCTTTTTTTTTCAAGAAAAATTCACGATCCCCCCTCGAAATTTTCTTTTTTTTTTGAAAAATTTTCACTACCCCCCGTTGCGCCAAGTCGCAACCCTGCTCAGCCCTGCCTCTATGCTTCTCTGACGCAGCATGTCTTGTCGTAATTCAAACACAATCCGATTTCGAGTTTTCTCACGTTCTGAAACACTCTAGCTTCGCGAAAATAAGAGTATTTGCATCGAGAGTGGGTATCACGAGCATTTTGAGCGAAAAGAGCGCAAAAGAATAATGAAGTATGTGAAAGAAGAAATGAACGTGAAAACTCGTTGAATGGGATTACGGTAAGATATGCTGCGTGATTTGCGTACGCGAAGTCTTACCGTTATCCAAAATGTGAGAGACGCAGGGGGGAGCGCTGCTTCTTTGGACTCTTCGCTTGCCGTCCCGTTTGGGACAGGGTATATCTTCAACTGATTAGTCAGCGGGCGGATCGCTATTTATCATGGCCTCGTCGGGCGAATTGCTGGTAGGGGCAGACTATTCGGTTGGATGGGCTGCTAGCAAAGTGAAAAGCTGTGATTCGCCCACTGTTTGTCAACGATGCTCCCATTACCTGCCAATGAATTGCCTGTCAAGACAGAAAGAAGCGTGTATCTGCGCTTAGGTTGTAAGTGAACCGTCCGCTGATACCGTCTGAATGAGGTGTGCGTGATCAACATCTTCTCAGTACGAATCGCGGGCTACCAGCGCCTGACCACAGGTCACAAGCGGGAGGATTGGCGGCTAGTAGTGGGATAGCTGGACACGGCGGCTAGCTGGTTACTAGCGGGCTTATAGCTGGCCATTATCTAAATAGGTGGCACACAGGTCGAAAGTTTTTCTATATCCGCCCGCCAATCACCACTGCTCCTTCCCTTACATTGTGGGAGTAGCTTTGCAAACAACCATCGGGGATTTTCAGCCGCTACAATCTAGAAAATGCACATTTGCATCATAGAAGGTTATCTGAGCTCCATTGTGTCACTTCTTGTTTTCAAACTGATGAAACTCGTTCGATCCTCAGGCGACGTTTCGGACCATAAGGCTTATTTGTGTTATGGTTGTAAAAAAATGTTGTTCAGAGCGAAGAATTATCGCCTTACTCACAACGGAGAGGATCCACCGGAATATGAAGGAGCGGAAAATGAAGCACCAAATGGTAGGCCGTTTTCTTCTGGGACTAAGAGTTTGCGACATTGATGGATATGTAGTACACATGATTTTAGAAGCTATTGTTCCAAACGAAGTCGATGCATACGCTGCAGAAGGTGGGAGTGCGTTGGGGTGGAAACAGGGTCGTCAACTTCTTAAGCAGTATCTACAGGTAATCATGATGCCAGTGAGATTCTCCACCTGTTAGTGAGTGTGGAATAAAGTCCCTCGTTCAGGAAATCGGCTATAGCGAGCAGATTCTCGACGTGCGCTCATTTCGTGTGAAGAATCTATTAGGGTTGATTCCGCAGGTAGCGAAAGCTTTCTACATATGTTTAACTACGATATATTTCTTTACTTCTTCCTTCCTTTAGCGTTTATATGAGGCTTTATTCTAGGGTGACTGGCCATCAAATGAGAGAGCGATGGGAAAAGGACCAACTGGACAGAAAAAGGATTTGGATAGGTAGGTGCTCTCCATACAGTTCTGTCATCTGTTTTTGTTTTTTGTTTATCAAGTCCTAGCTTTCTTGAAGCATGAGTGTTCGCACTGATTAGGGCATACCTTGCATTTACCGAGGTTTTTTTCTTAAACCATGTGCCGATAGTTATAGGTATGGGACACAGCATGTATAATCCGTTTTCTTAATGCGCTAAATGCCTCAGAGACTAACAGGCTTGCAAAAGTGGGCGTTTCCATAGCTTTGCCAGAAGAAAAGGGTACACGAATGACAATTCTAGGGCGTTCAGAAAAATTGTCTCGGTTTGAGCGTAAAACTTGTTTCTAGGGGTGGTTTTGGTTGCTGATCACGAATCTGAGGCCCATTCGTGAATGTTCGAAAATTTGCGTTTGATTTGGTCCGAAGCTTCAAAAAATGGAAATTCCGCTGGCCAAACGCAACTTTTGACGATTTCGAGATGATTAAATCGCCTCAACACTTGTACATAGCGGCTGCTTAACACGAATCTGCATCCCGTTTATCGAATTTTGATAGATATCTGTAGGTTACGGTGGCTATACGGTAGCTCGGTCAAAGTCTCAAATTTGACTCAAAATTTCTCTGTGGGTGTTATCGTGGACGCAGAACACGAATTTGAGGTTCACTTTTCGATTTTCGAAATTTTAAGGTAGGTATTGCCAGTTAAAAGGCATTATGCCTACCGTAACTTGCAGTAAGCCTAAGTCTGGCGAGGAATAGACCACATATTCGGGTTCAGCGTTCAAATAACCCCCAGTTTAAAGCTATGAGCCGAATCCGAATTTTTTTTTCTGAATACCCGAAAACTTCTTTGATGGGTAATACCCTTATCTTCTTGTGAAGCAACGAAATCGCCATTTTCTGGAATACCCGTCAGGGTACGGCATCAGTTGTGGACGAGGCCTATTTTACTCAGACCCCCTCCTTTCATGAGAAAAGTTTTGGCGGTTTCCTCAGATCCACCTCCCAGAAGTGCTTAATGGTAAAATTTTTGACGGGTTTCTCAGACCCGCTAAGAGCGTTACTTACTAGGTCAGTTTTTTAATGTTAAATTCAAAAAAAAACAGTACAGTCGTTATCTTCGTAAAGAACTGAATGTGAACAGTGTGTACCCGGCTTCATGACATTTCTCACCCGCGTGCGTGCGCGTCGCGGTCCGGTGAGTGTCGCGCGCGCGGTGAATGCTAAAAACACACCACCGTTTGGGAAAGTCTTTAGAGCTCCTTACGAGTAAAAAGCTATTGATCATGACAAGAAGTAAACGTAGGAAAGCTAATAACGCTCCAGGACATGCCAATTTATCCGATTTCATTTAAAAACGGTGATGTCGCGCCACCGCCCATCTCGTCGCGCGCGACGCTCACCGACCGCAACGCAGCACACACGGGTGAGCAATGTCCGCCTTCCGTGTGTACCTCCATTCAGAATGATCCACTTAGTGTACCGGAGGAGCTCAGACCCCCCCCACCCAAGCAAGTTTATCGAAGTTTAAAGCAGTCTAGTGAATAATAGGAACTTGAAGTATTTACTTGCGTGGGTTTCGACAGTTTTCATGCCAAAAAGGTTTGAATGCGATTTGAATCCTCACAGATGATCAAAAGAGTTGAAAAGAAGACTGGGATGAAATTCGTATAACAGCTCGGTATCAAAAAACTGGTGAAATTGTGAATAATGTCTGAAGAAGTGTATGCAGGGTTGTTGGGAGGCGTAGAAAGTTTTTTGGCAAATTGCGGTATGGGGAGCTCGTGAGTTTTTTCGGGTCAGAAATGAAGTTTTCCAAGATTGTGAGAGAAAAAATCTGCACTTCTCTCGGTTCTAATCGTGGCTTCACCGAGCTCTGATGGAACGAAATGATTCCCCATGTTTGCCCTTCTAGGCCCTACGCAGCTACGAAAGCTGTTCGGTTGCAAGTTGCGTGGTTGGTTTGAGAGCATGGTTGAGCAGGCCGTTATGCCGATTTCCTGCATCGCTACGACCCCTCATCCTGTTGACCGAAATTGAGAAAAATTCCGATTTTCACGAACCCTTTCGTGGTGCGAGGGAATGATTGAAATTTTTTGAGTGGCAAATTTACATCAACAAATTTCTCTCCAAGAGTTTTGCGACCCACCCGAAATTTCATTTTCTTCCCGAAAATTTTTAAAACGGTGTTTTAAACCCTGTTTGAGAGCGAAAGAAGGGTTTAGTGACCCTCCGGTGAGGAGTAGGGAATGACTCGGTTAGATCGAAAGGGAGCCGGTTTTCGTCCAATTTTTAACAAAGGTTTGTTGTGCGTTAAGTCTAGTTCCTAGATAATTCATGAGAAAAATCGGAAAGTTCTAATACAATTGTGCGTCTCGAGAAATTTTATGTGGAGAGAAAAGCTTCTTATATCGTCTGAAATCTGGACAGAAACATCGTAAACCGTCCTTGAGAGGCGGCTCTGCATTTACAAATTGCGAGAGTGGGCAGTTTTCTTCGCTTTATGGCTTTGTTTTCGCGTTCATCATGCTCGTGGGGAGGCCAAGACAATCTCTGTGAAAAGATCTTCCCTAGATCTGCCCCTAATCAAATGTTCCAAACGTCCTTCGTCGTGAATAATTCGATAGGAGAACGGTGAGACGTCCCGTTTAGAAAGGACGTTTCAGACAGGGTTTAGAGGGGCGTCGCGTAATTTTCCGAGTTCGCAGCGACCCTCCCACCATCAAATTCTTCTCCTAAAATCTGAAATTTCTGCGATCCCCCCAAACGCAATTTCTGGGCAATTTATATTTGATTACAAAAACTGTCAGACGCCGAAAATTCGTTCCGTAGTCGGGCTCAAGCGACTAAAACCTGAGCAATGCTACGATCCTTCCTTTTGATTACCAAAAATAACCAGAATTTCTAGAATATCTTCGCCAAATTTGTAGTTTTGACCTAAACTTTTGCCACCCCCATGACCTTCATTTCCGGCTCGAAGTTTTTTTTGCGAAAACCCTGACCTGGTCTCAGCGTTCTACCCTCGACCGGTTGATAACGACCAAATCACGTCTATTCTCCTCGGGAACCTCTTCACCAATGTGTGTGGATGTCAAAGGTGGGTGCATCTCTCCTGTTCGGGTCTCAATTCTGTTAGGCATCAGGACACTTCCTCGGGACTGAGCGAGCCGTTGCGCCAATTTTCGGCTGTTGTACGTCCCTCCTTCTTGCGATCCCTCCTGACCATTTCTGGGTCGAAATTTTGGTGTCTCGCCTTTGCAAAATTTTACATTCCTGCTTGACCCTGTTTACGAGCCCCCGCTTTCCAAACTTCCTTTTTTCAAAGTTTTACGAAATTTTCATGACCCCCCCCCCCTTGCGCCAGATGTCCAACCCTGCACATCCTTGGCTCCACCTCTAAGTTACTCTAATTTCTCATTCACCAACCGCTCCCTTTCTAGTGTACATACTGTCGTTTTCGGACACAATTTCTGGTTCGCATTCGCGGACTACGGCTGTTGCATCATGATAATCGTGTTGGGAGAGAAGTGAATCGTCCATGGATTAAGTGGTTCTAGCACGATTACCATCCTGTTACGTGATGCAGCAGCCGTAGTCCGCAATTGCGGACTGGAATTCGGCGCTGAGAACGACAGTACATGACAAATATTCTTATACATATGTACTTTACATGCGTATTAGTATAATTTATTGAAAAGTGCTCTGCTCAATTATTTTTCCTAATGACCTTCATTTATGACCTTGAGCCAATATCTTATTGCTGCAGCCGAACACTTTTCTGCAAAGCTAATCGATGGGCTTCATGTATTCGTTGCTTGCTCATCCTGATCAATGTTCTGTTTTTCTCTTGATTAGAACTGAATGCATAAGTAATGCACGCTCAGCGCTGTGCTTTTTTTCTCGTAGCACTTCACGCAAGTGTACTTTTGTCCTCTCAAAGAGTTGACGGTGTTTGCGATGTTTTATTACAGGTATTTCAACAGCACTACATCTTTTCCGTTTTGTTTACAGTAATTCTCATATTTCAGCGACTCAGAATCCGACGAACGTAACGCGCCGCGAGGAGGTTTGGACCCTGAAACATCCGAGGCGTTGGAGAAGTTCGATTTCCTCCATGAACCGTCCTCTGGTGGTGGAGCCGGGCGTGATGAGTGGGCGGCTACAGATCAGGGTGTCATCGATCGCCTGAAGGAAAAATATAAGTGAGAAATTAATAATTTTCGAGTTCAGCTGTTTTGTATATTGGTTCAGATGAGGTGGGATCCCTCCAAATGATTTTGGAGGCAATTAATTCATCAAAGTGGATTAATCACCCATACATAGATTTTCACAAACGATTATCAGTAGTGATAGCACTATCTACTGGGATTCATGAGATGAACAGCATGAATGATTATAATATATCGTGTCGTCTCACCTACAGTCTACCGCAACGGAAAAATGCGGTTGTGCGGTTACGTATCCCCACTAAGCATACTGTAGGTGGCGCCGTAATCTACGGCAAAGTATTATTCTTACCTGAATATCGGAGAAAAAACATCGGAAACGTTGAGAAACGGTAAGTTTTCTCCCTCACCACACATCAATATACCTAAAGTCTTCTTCTCTTCATTCACACCTAAAGTCATTATCATAGATACACGCAGGAACGACGAGAAAAAATGAAATAATTTTTTTTCGTCTATCCATGCTATCTTTGGTGAAGATTTTAGCTATACTGATAATTTTTATGGTGGGGGAAACACCGTTTCTCAGCGTTTCCCATATTTTTTCTTCAAAATTCTGGGGAAATTTACAGATTTGTCTTTGATTATGGCATGACGCTCAGTATGCTTAGTGGAAATACGCAACCACAAAATCCCATTTTCCATTTACTCGGGCTGTATCAATTCCTCTTGAATAGAGCGCAGTAGATCGCATTCGTACAGTTGACGACTGAAAGAGGATTTGCCTTGTAAGTAGATGTGTTATATTTTACTCAATCAGGGTCAAGCGGTGCGTTGCGTAAATTTTCAAAATCGGAGCGACCACCACACCGTCATTTTTTTTCCGAAAATCCAAAATTTTTGAGACCCCCACCCTTCAGGGCGTCTATAACGACGCCACAATCCCTCCCTTTGGTGACGGAAAATATCGAAAATTTTTGGGATATCCACTGAAATTTTATTTTTGGATCGAAATTTTGCGATCCCCATCCCACCCCCTGTTGCGAAATTTCGCAACCCCGATTGACCCTGCACTCAACCAGCCCGTTCATCTCATCGACTCTCATTTTATAGTGCTATTACGCCAGATTATCGACTGATCCCTCATGTTCCGCGTTTCATTCCGTGATTTGCGGGGGTTGAGATTTGCAGGCTCGCTATTCAAGATTGGTTAAAGACACATTCCAACCTCAGAATCGTCTTTTCGGTTTTATGCCTGCCCAGGATCCCCAGGGAACTGAGTTAAGGCCTCCAAAAATTGAACTGCGGAAGCATCGTGGACGAGTGTCTGAGGCTCGTAATTTCCGTCATCTGCAACCGATGTATGCAAGTCGATCTTAACAAAGAGAGAGGGTGAGAATGAATGGTAGAACGGGCGCTTGATGGAAAATCATTGCTCATCTCGCCACTGTTGAGCGTAAAAGGGCTTGCCAAAGTGGCTTAGTGGTGTGGGCGCCCTAAGGTGGCTTCCTCCTATATCTCGCTTATTCGAAGGAATCGGGAGCTCGCACTTGGCAGGCGTTTTATGGGGTCGGTCTACTTCACAATTATGTGGAACTCTTAGATTCCACCCCTAGGCTTGGACTGTGCCTTTAAATAGGGTCATCCTGGTTTGTTTTCAGTGGCGATAGCATTCTGATAGGAGCCGAACGGATTTTCTGACTTTGTTATTTCAACGTTTACAGGTGTTTGAGCGGCCTTTCAATCTACAGTTTTTAATAAGCCAGCCGTAACAGTCGTTTTAGACAGCGAACCGTTTTACCATCTTGTGATTTGCAACTTTTTTTCCAGAAGTGAGAAACGCACCAAGAGGAGCTCTGGAAGCCTTGATAATGCGGAAGACAGAAGACTCAGCTTGAGTGAGTTTTACAAAACCCCTAGCAGAGAATGTTTGACCTATTCATTTTTCCAACTCATTTCAGATGACACAGTTATACCTGTTGGTGGCCCTGGAGCCACTGGTAATCCTGCGTTAGGAGTGAGAGGGAAGCGAGGAGAGTTCATGGACATCAATGACGCACTTGGTCTCCCCCCTGATGACAGTATTGACATCAAGGACGATTTCATTATAGATGTAGGTCTCAGCGCGAGTGAGTTGTGTCTTATCTCTCTCAATTTTCCGTGCACAGGATGACGAGGAGTCTCTGAGGACCGCTAAGTGGAGTGTTAAAATGACACTGCGCTCTCACTTGGATGCTATTCGCGCCATGCAGGTACCTATTTCTTGTAGGGGCATATTGCTGTTGTTGTTTGATTTCCAATGGAAAAATCTATGTTTTTAGTTTCACCCTGTTGAACCAGTGCTAATCACGGCTGGAGAGGATGGAACAGCGAAGTTGTGGAATCTTGATGGAGGCAAGGAGAAGTCAGGTGGGTATGCAGGTCATCTTTTGCGAACCTGTGAGATAACACTGGGCTTGTGGGCTCAGTACCAGTGTCGGCGGAAATCCGCTGCGTTCTCATAGTTATTTTATTGGCAGCTCAAAGTAAATGCAGTCTGGTGCCAGCGTGAATGCGGCTGAGCTCGTCGGTGACTCAGATCAAGCGGAGCGTTGCGTGATTTTTCTAAATCAGAGCGACAGCCCGTCATATTTTTTTCAAAATCCAAAATTTTTGCGATTCCCCCTTCCCGAGGCGCCATTTTCGCGATCCCTCCTCCCCGAGTCCGGCCAGTTTATAGTTGATTACTAAAAGTGCCAGACGCCGGAAATTAGTTCAGTTCAGTTGAGCCCAAGCGCCTAAAACCGAATGCTACGATCCTCCCTTGGGAACCAGAAGTGATCGAGAATATGTGGGATATCCACGAGATTCTCATTTTTGGAGCGAAATTGTTTTGCGATCCCTACTAACATTAACTTTCGGACCCAAATTTTTGCGACCCTCCCCCCGGTTACGAAATTTCGCAACCCCGCTGGACCCTGCGGCGATTCCTCATTTATCGTGTACTGGGTCTGCAAGCTTAGCTCTGCGTACACCCTGTCCCAAACGAGGTGGCAAGTGGAGAGTCCAAAGAAGCAGCGTTCCCTCTGCGTCTCTGACTTTTGGATTACGGTAAGACGTCGCGGACCTAAATCACGCAGCGTATTTTACCGTAATCCAAAAACATTGCTGTAGACTATATGAGTGTTTATCGATTTTATTCAAGGTAGCGCTGCTGAAGTTGAACCAGTTTATACCTTCCGCGGTCATCTCGGTCCTGTTCTGTGCATGGATCTGTCACCAACAGGCGATCATCTGTTCACAGGTATTTTCTTGTTCATTTTGTCAGTTGATTTGAGGCCAGCATGGAAAGGTGGAAATTATTCTTCATTATCCTATGCACATAACATATCGTTATATTATTCTGAAGATTTAACATTTTCACCCAATTTTGACAACAGCTCAGTTGGTACATTCGTTTCTTCATTGAGCATCCACCCAGTCGCAAGAAATTTTCAGTTTGAAAATCATGTGGAAGTCCAAGTAGAGCGTTCAATTTTTTTTCAATATTTAGCCGAACCACTTCAAAGATCCTGTTACAATAAAACTGTTAACCGTTTTTCACTGGCCGTGTCTGGCTCGAATAACTGTGTCATAATTCCATCTGTGGGACCGTCATTTTGACTGATGCCATTTAAGGATCTAGGCTAGAAATTCAAATATTGTTTCCGCTCTTGCTCCGTTTAGTGGTGCAGTACACCTTCAGACATGAAATTTGAGATTTCCATCTAGTTTAGAAGTGGATCCCTGCCATATAACACCTGCCAAGATGGCCATCTTTTGAGTTCGATGCAGGCCATCTTTCGAGGTCGCACGCTGGATTTCATTGTCATTATGACGCGAGATCATTATCAATCATGAGATCAGAACTCCCATTGAAATCCATCGCGTGTCTTGATTTGATTGAGTTTGAAAACGTGTGAGTAGGTGGTTGGAGCGAGTCCAAAGGCGGAGCAAATGATTTGCCTGGAATTTCTCTTCTATTCTATTCGAGAAAATTGAGTTTTCAGTTTTGGCAGAGTTGCTAAGCACCACAGCCTGAGCATAATATCAAATTTTATCCGTGAAGTTGCTTTGTTTTCAAGAAAATTTTCTTTTTTGAAAAATGTAGTTTTCCTTTTAAAAAACGGGTTTTGCAGGAGGCAAGGATGGCGTGATTTGCTGCTGGAATGTTCCTACCACGACTGGAGATCCCTACGAAGCTTACGGTTAGTTAGAGGATATTGCTTGATTTTGCATTGAGGTTGATGCAGTTTCTCCTTTTTCATTGGAGGTTTTCAAGAAGGTGGGCTGGATAGGAAAATTTTTCTTTTACGAAAGTTGCAAGAAGACTATATGTGTTACAACTCTTGGGTAGGATTGTTCAGCCGCAGCCTAACTGGGTGAGAGATATCGTTTTGGGCGTTCGTAGTATGCGGCTTTCGAATAAAAAATATCATCGGGCTCATTTCCGTTATTCCATGGTCATTTCTGAAATCCGATATTGAGCAATTATTCCTCGAATTGAGTATCTATTAGACTGAAATCTGCGGTTTCTTTACTAGCATTGATCACCCTTTCCAGATTCCAAAGTTCTTAGTGAGCGCTTACGTGGGCACAAGGATGCGATTTGGTCAATTGCCTATCATTCGTCGGACAATCGTCTAGTTTCGGCTTCTTCTGATGGCACAGTGAAACTATGGGAGCCAGGTACTTTCTGCTACATACGCTTCTTTGATCGTTGGTTTAATCAATAATTATATGTTTGCAGGCAATTTCGGTGAGCCGTTGCTGCGTTCTCTGGATGCTCCCTCGGCTGGCCTAATACCCACTTCCGTTGATTTTGTCTCTACGGAACCAAGTCAGCTTCTTACCGCTTACACGTCATCAGCAGCGAGTATTATCGATATCGAGACGGGTGCCACCTTGCTTTCATTCGATTTCGGAGATGGTTAGTGTATTTATTTATTAATTTATTTATATAAATACGTCGTAAATGACGCAAGAAATCGTCAATTGAACAGACCTGCTGCTAAGCTCATGCTCTTGGCGAAAATTGCTTTATCACGCGAACCAAGCGATGTGTACAGAATAAAGTTTTGTGAGAGAACCTTCTGCCGCTCATGGACGCTACTCAGGCCTCCACTTCCTTGCAAGTGGAGAAGGCTATAAAGGTTAAGCGTAACTCTAAGGCTATCGGACCAGATGTTATCTCTCCAGCCATTCTGAAGAAGATTCCCATGAATCTTTCGCCGCTGATTACAGATATCATTCATTAACACTTCTTTCCGGACTTGCATACTACTTCAATCATGGAAGACGGCTAATGTTGTTCCGCTGCCAAAGCCAGGCAAATTTCAAAGCACGGCAAAGGGTTATCGCCCTATTAGCCTACTATCGCCCGCGACAGCAACATCAGCATGGGTTCAGGAAACTTCACCGCTACTGCTCTATTGTAGATCATGAGCTTCGCAGTCGATGAGTTCAATGCTAAAAAGCTACTGAGAACGCTGGCGGTCGCCCTCGACCTGAACAAAGCGTTTGATTCTGTTAACTCAGGACTGTTGTCCGACAAACTGTTGAAGTCCTCGCTGTCATCCTTTCAGAAGCGATGGATTGCAGCGTCTAGCAAAAGCCGCCGGGTCAAAGTTCTGTTCCAGAATCACGTATCCGATAGCATTCCAATAGCAGCAGGTGTTCCCCAGGGTGGAGTTTTGTCTCGTGCCCTATTTAGCCTGTACCGTGAGGACCTTCCCGAGCTTCCCTAGGATATAAAGGTTGTTATAACGACGTCACCATCATGTGCCAGGACCTTGTCTCGCAGGTAGCCGCAAATAAGATCTGCGCCTATCGTGTCGAGCCGAAGCCCTTCCTCGAAAATAAGGTGCTCACAGTTTCTGTTGCAGTCTTCTGTTTCCCTGTTCACATCGGACCCACGGGAACACAGTGACCATCCTGATGTCAATTGGGACGGTGACCTGCCAGCAGCAAGATTTTCCAAGCTGCTTGGCCTCATTCTCGATCCGTCACGGAAGTTCCAAAGAAATGCGGAACAGAAACAAACAGTCATCTAGGCAGAGAGCTCTTGTAGGAACATCATCGGAGAGGAGCAGAGAGACTATATTGTCGAGCTAAAGAGCAATACTTCAGCCTGCTCTGGAATATGCGGCACCAGTAAGGCAGCACCTGGTGTCAGACAGTTCCTGGAATAAGCTGCAGCGTGTAAAGAATGCTACGCTTTGAATGGATACTGGCTGTGCAATAGAACATCTTCACGCGGAGGTCTGCATGTTGCCAGTCAAGGAGAACTGTGAACTCCAGGCATAGCAGATGTATTTTTATGTTCTGAAGCAACCGAATCATCCGACGCGAAGAATAATGAAGCCCGTTAGAGAGATATCGATAAGGACCCCGTCTGTAGACGCTCCTCGAAAAGTGGATGAGCAGAGATGGGCAGACTCTAACATGGAAATCCTTGGTCTTCTGCGCGAGGAGCATTTCCAGTTCGCTCGAGGATGTCTGGAGAAGGCGGTTGTGAACTCTATTCTGGGAGAAGTGCCGCCTCGGGTTTGCGAGTCCGAATTTTTACTCGGCAGGCGAGCCAGATGTATCCTTGCCTCGCTGCGATGTGGTCATTCTATACTGCTTATGCCCTAAGTCAGCAAAATCAACAGTAGCCGACCAGACGCACGCTCGAACTGCGGTAGTCCCGGACACGACACGACGCATTTATCCATGTGCCCGAAGAGATCTACCTCTCTAATCACAATGGACCTTTGGACGAATCCCGTAATGGTCACCCGGTTCCTTAACCTGTGGCAAAACCCCATTTCGCGGCTGCAGAAAAAGAAGGAACATTGTTATTTCTCATCCATTGTTCGTCATTCAGAGAAGACCCTATTAGTCCCATTCGGTGTCTGAGTAAGAACCAAGATTCAGTCTTTTTTAAGCAACCCAAGACGTTTTCAGAATAAAATTGGAGATGTTTTGAAACGAATTTGAGGTCTTTCGTGTTAAATTTAGAGTATTGCTAGGCAATTTTGACACTTCTCAAATCAATCTGAGGTATTCCAAGCCAAACTGTAGACTTCTTAGGTCAATGTCGAGAGCGATTCGAGACATTTGAAGCCAGTTATGACTCTCCGCCACGGTTCGTCATGCGTTGCTGCTTAATCTTCGCTGCGTGCAGAATATGCAAAGGAAGCGGCGAAGTGTCCTAGGCTAATTGAGTGTGTGGTGGACTAATTTCAGGTCCCATAAATTTAACCAGCGCGAAGACATGCATATCTAGGCGACATCCGCGCTTCTTGTCTTTGTTCGGGAAAAAACGTAAGGGGGAGGTGGAGTTTTTAGAGGGAACGTGAGTGACTTTTGAATGATTTCGCTTATTCAGACGTATCACCTGGAAGTTGTATAACCCGGATTCTTTCTCATCCAACGATGCCATTGACTATAACAGCTGGGGACGATCGCAAAATCCGCTACTTTGATAACCATACTGGTCAGTTTGAAGTCTCAGAGTACCATGTGGAGTGTTGTCCAAGATCAAAATTGTTTAAGGAAAGTTGACGCATAGTGCTGTTGCTCATGTCGAAGGAATTTCCTCCTTGGCTATCGATCCGAATGGCCTTTATTTGTTGTCTGGAAGCCACGATGGCAGTTTACGGATGTGGAACATGGAAAAGCGCGTGTGTTTACAGGCGAGTGCAGGCTCATTATCGATTTTTTCACTTCTGACCGCCTTTTGAATACAACACTGTTTTCAGGAGATATCAGCTCATCGAAAGAAGTATGACGCTTCTGTTACTTGCGTTGCGTTCCATCCCTCTCGGCCGCTCATTGGATCTGCGGGAGCCGATTCATTAGCGAAAGTGTATTGCCCAGCGTCTTCCTGAGTCGTGGCTCTGGTTTGTTTTTCGAGAATTTTTCAGCATTTTCATTTTAGTAATGGAAGATAGGTCTATTACTTGGTGGTCACAATGCTTGAAAAGGTTTCTCGTGTGAAACACTGAAAAAGGAATAGTTGGCGAAGTGTGAATTGATTTCAAGTGTGGAAAGATGATCGTGCATATAAATTCAGGCTAGGTCCAAGATTTTGGATTTTGGTGTTATAAATAAGTTACGAAAAGAAAAGAATTCAAGTTTCTTCTGGGTTATTCATGTTCTTTTTTGCGCCATACCCTCAATCGGAGTTGTATTGGATTGGCGAGAAAGTTCGCAGGTTTTTTTCAGCTTTTCTTCCTCGATCTAAAGCTCGTCACTTTCCGACAAATCTGACTGACTTCTTTTTTAAAATTTACATGTAGTGTGTTGTCCCAGTAGCGAATTATTGAAAATTTATATATTCGTTCCCTATCGAAGCACAAAATCAGTCATGGTTGAATGAACATTTGATAGCGATGAGGACACTACGATAGCACGAAAACAGATTTGCTGAATTTCCTCAATTGGTGAATTTCGTTTTTTTTTGCAACTACTGCAGTGTTTTTTATGTGTGATGACTTTAAGGCACATAGCATCCTAGTTACGTTCTACAAGGAATGTCCCAATCGGCGATATTTATTTTGTGAATTATCGATTTTTTTTTCAAAATAGGAAAAATCTTTCAAAATATACGCTACTTGGTGCACTCTGCTCTCGTTCTCGGAGCCAAATTCCGATCCGTATTTTCGGGCAACGGCCGTTGCATCACGCAACAGGATGATAATCATGCTAGGACTACTTGGTCCCGGCACCGTCAATCTCTCTCCTAGCACGTTTATCACGTATCGCGTGATGCAACACCCGTAGTCCGCATTTGCGAACGGGAATTAGGCTCCGAGAAGGACCGTGCATCTATACCCTGTCCCAAACGAGATGGCAATCGAAGACTCCAAAGTAACAGCGCTCCTCCTGCGTCTCTGTCATTTTTGGATTACGGTAACACGTCGAGTACGCAAAGACGTAGCATGGCTTACCGTAATCCGAAAACATGACTTCGTGCCCCCGAGCTGTTATCCATATCTTGAAATACTTTCCCTGTCACGTAAAGAAGAATGCCGGTATGGAAAGTGAGTATCATGGGCATTTACAGCGAAGTGAACGCAAAAGAATTATGAACCGTGTGAAAAAAGATGTGAGAATGTGAAAAACTCGTCGAATCCACTTTTTTGGTTTCGGTAAGGCATGCTGCGTATTTGCGTACGCGACGTCTTACCGTAATCCAAAAATGTTAAAGACGCAGAGGAAGCGCTGCTTTTTTGAACTTTTCTCTTGCCGTCTCCTTTGGGACAGGGTATAAATGTGAAGTTGAAAACGGTCAGGTTTTACGGAAAGCGAAAAAGGGCTTTAAATCGTGGAATAGATGCGTTTACGAATGCCTGCATACATTTCGCTGAACTATACTGAAATTAGCGAGAAAAATGCAAAAGCAGAAACCTAAAGGCAAGGTCCGGCCAGATTATGACACCACCGAAATTCTGGTTAGATTGGGCTGGTCTAGCTGGACACCGTCCAAAATTTTCACAAACTCCTAAGTCCGTATTTCTGGAGAAAACAGCCTGAAAGTCAGGGATTACGGTATTCACAGCATGATAATCATGACTTTTTGAAGAATGCGTGGACAACCGCTAAAGTATGGACGATGGCCACACTCTCCTGACTTTTCTGGATCATCAGCTGACGGAAGTGGCTGGAATAACTTGAAGAAGACCGGTTTTAACGCAGTTTTTGCATGTTCCTTCGAACTACCTCTACCATGAGCACAGATCCAGCGGAAAATCTCAGAATCGAAATTCTGCCCGGACCCTGCCTTTAACGATTTTTTTTGCCAACCCAATACAGTTCCGTCCGAGTGTATGGCGTAATTTTGAACATGATTACCTTTTTTTCTGCGCGGGGCGGTGGACTGTAATTTCGTTCTCGGAGCCAGATTTCGGTCTGCAATTGCGTGCTACGGCTGCTGCATCACGCGACACGATGATAATCGTGCTGGGAAAAAGGCTAATCGTTTCGGGACCAAATGGTCCCAGCACGATTATTATCCTATTGCGTCATACAGCAGCCGTTGTATTCGAATGCAGACCGGAATTTGGCTCCGAGAACGACAGTAATTACGGGGAAAATCATTTTAGAGTAGTCCGAATTAAACAAATTGAAGTATCTTGCGATGATGTTCATGCTAGCATTAATAAAAAACCTTGAGCGTTTTGAGCTCAAATCTAGATATCAGAGTTATAAGCTCGAAACGGTCAGCTGACTTTCAAAAAAAGTTAATTCCTTTTTCTCTTCGCCAAAAATTGGTCTACGGGGTTGTTTGGTGCGCTGTACACGACTATGACGTCCTATTTCGGTTTCTCGGACGACTGCGTTAGATATAAAATTTTATACCGATACTGACTGTAGTCGTCGGAGAAATTTTGGTGTGTAGAACTCAAATAAACTTTGTGCGAAATTGAACATCTTGTTTTCGTATGGTCCACCTACCTTTTAGAACATTTTCTCTAGAGCTACTTACTGCTTTTATCAGGCCGAGATCATACTTGCTGTCGCGGAAATCGAATCGCGCTGCTTCATATTGCACGGCAACGCGATCGGGATGCGACTTTGCGCGTCGCGCCTGAGAAGATGACGCATTATTTCAGAACGTAGCAGCTTCCCCGTTTCCGTTGCATCCGGACTTCGCTTGCAGCTATTCATCGCGCGCAGCGATCTCCGCTCAGATACACTTTACCGTAGTGTTAAAAGGTCATGTTGCGGTTGCGGTCGACACGCTAAAACTACGGTGAAAACCTGGCGCTTCGCCAGATCTCGTCTTCGATCGACACCACAGCTGATTTTCCGGGTGTGATACAGGTTTTCTTCTTTTTTTTTGCTCTTGTTTCTGCTTCATTTTTGTTTCTGACTCTTATAATATTGCGAATAGGGGCTTTTCTTCGTGTGCGAGAGTAATTCGCCGTTTTTTATAAATTTCAGGAAGAATTTTGAAAAAGGAGACACCTCAAAGCCCAGACAAACGGGTAATTCTCCTCACACACTAAGAAAAGCCCCTAGCTGCAACATTTAAAGAGTATGAGCTGAAAATAAAGCAGAAACAAGTAAGAAAAAAAAGAAACGTAGTTCACCCAGAGAATCAGCTGTGCTGTCGATCGATGACGAAATCTGGCAAAGTGTCAGGTTTTCACCGTAGTTTTAGTGTGTCGACCGCAACTGAACCATAGCCATTAAACATTGCTGTGAACTGTTTTATCGGCGGCTGAAAGTATGATGCCGGCCTTGACAGGTACTCTCATTTGCTCCCTCCGGACTATGCTAGAGTGACTCCCTTGTGAAGTAATTCACAAAGTCGAGGTCTTTGAGGATCTGGGCGATATAGTTCTGCATTTCAGTTCTGGAAACCATTTCCAGGGTGCTGTCTGGCCTGCTTCCTTCTTCATTACTATTGAATTGTTTCAGGTCACTTCGCGACATTAAACGTGCAGGACCTGCTAGAGACGGATGTTAGCGAGACCTTCGAAATTTGTTGACAGTCGATGTTATCTCAAAAAGTCCTGAGAATATTCCTCTGGACTGGCCCAATCATTATCCTTTTCACTACACCTTCTAGTCACCCTATCGTCACCATCCTTTGATCGCCTGATTGCTATAGGTGAAGTAAGAGGATATTTCACCCTTTTTGTGTACGTACTGTTTTTGGTTTTCTGTGTTAGATGACAGTATTTTTGTAGATAGATGTTTGCGCCGTAACATGTTTCTAATTTGTGTATAGTAGTACTAGGTGCTAGGCGGTTCACGATTGCTCCGGTGTCTTTTTACTACCGCATCACAGTTTTCTCGAATGCTCTTCCTTTTTTCTTTACTTCTATTCAGATGTTATGCTGTGAGTGTTGATTACGTTGAGTCGTTGAGGGTAGGGTTCTCCTTAGCTGGTTTCCGTTCACGATTTGCAATTTTCGTCCCGGCGGTCTCCTTCGTAGAGCTCAAGAGGAAATTCCGTAACGCCCAAGATTGTCGAGTTGTCGTTTGGCCATCATTGTTTAGGCTGCAGAGTTGAATTCGATGTTTATATTTAATTTATAATAATGTGGCCGAAATTTTTAGCTTCTTTCTTGTATGATTTCTAGTGTTAATAAGATGCAGAATTCGGATTTTCTAATAGCTCCAATTATTTCAACTGCTAAATTGTGAGAATATTGTGGGAACCTCTACGTGTTTGTTTTGTTTTATATAAATATTGGTAAATCTACGATTTAATGATTATCAAGTCGTGTGGACCTTCACAATGAAATCGATGCGGTGCGTAAAGGCTTGACACAGCGGGGGGGGGGGGGGGTGTAGCGTCTCCTAACACCGTCTAAAGCTGCAATGAGGAGGTCGACTCCGAGCATTGGGGTACGTACATATGTATTAGGAAGAACGCCAGATCGCCTTGTTCAACACGTTGTGAGGATGCTTCCGAGTCCTGCCTAGGGACGGCCGGCTGGTTTTAGGCAAAAATTTCTGGACGGATGTAGTAAAGAATTCAAAGTTTTCTGCATTGACAGTTCAGGCTAACAAGGGAAGCGTACAAATCGTAGGTCGTATCTGCGAAAACGAATAGTATTATAAAATCTCGAGAAACATCCCTGCTCGATTTCTACTTCAATAATGCGGCAAACTCCATTTTTTGTCTGTTGCATGAGTATGCGAACACTTTGAAAACATGAAGTTATCTTGCTATCTTTACCGCAAACCTTCTAGTTTGTAATGTATTTCAGAAGGGGGGATGCTGTAATGGAAAACTAATCAACATCCCACGTAGTTCTTATCTCCAATTTGAAGAACGAGCCCAGGATGAGGCTTTGAGCGCCGCTAGACTCGGTGTCCGTTAGGTTTCCAGGCAGCTGTGGCGGTCAGATGTGTGCATTCGGGAAATTTTGCCGTATACTTGCTTGTATGTCACCCCCTGTCGCTTAGGACGGCCGAGGAAGCCCACTGTCCAAGATGGACGGCACATTGCTCGGCGAACATCCGACGCCATCTCAGAACTTCGTTCCGGCCTTCCCGGTGCAAAAAAACTGCATTTCGGGCCACCCGGACACTCAAAATCGGGGCCAGATCCCGTTCCGGGCGACCCGCCAACCTTTCCGGGCGACCCGCTAACCTCTCGATTGTTACCATCCGCTAGAGTGTTGCCCGAATATTCGTTTATTTGAATAATATTCGAATAATCGAATAATTCGAATAATCGTTTATTCTAATATTCGAATATACAAAGAAGTGAAATATTCGGTTTATCCAAATATTCGAATATTCAGCATGAATAATTTGAATATTCGACAAGATCGCACTCCATTTTACCCTGATTTTACATTTCAAACATCTTAGCGTAATGACTCCTAATTTCTCACAATTCTTCAGTACCTCATAAAATTATAGTTATAGCAAGTATGTAAAATATATTAAACTGCTCGTAGGATTTTGTCAAAACGCTAGAAAAGCCCATTTCAACATTAGTTATAGAGAAAAGTTTAAATTTCGAGCGACGCATAAGTATAGCAGCACTTGAGGAACATGAAAATGTCTTGCAAAAACGGTCACATTGTATAATTTTCATGCGTATTTTTATGGAACTGGTTCAAGGTGACGCTATTCGTCCACTTTCCCGGTGGACTTCACCTGAGTTCTCAGGCTAACGAAAGATTTGAGTTGTCAAGAGGGTGCAGTTTATGAGATGACAACTTACCAACCTGTTGTTGACGCCCCAGTTTGCCTGAGTGGATTGATTGAGATAGGACGCAATAGAGTGTTGCCCAAATATTCGTTTATTCGAATATTCGAATATTCAAAGAAGTGGAATATTCGAATTATTCGTTTATTCGAATATTCAAAAAACAATATTCGTTCCAACACTCTACCATGCACCCGGATGGCAGGAATCGCCTTCCCGGTGCAGCGAATTTGCGTGCGAATGTACGTTACGGACGACTAATCTACAATGTACAAGCTTTCTCGCGACCCGATTCACAACTTCGGGCGACCCGGACGAGCAGCGATTGGTCGCCCGGTACCAGGTTCTGAGATTGTGTCGGCCTTGACGACTCGCTCCGAAATGGCTCTGAATTTCCCGGGATACACCGTCGTACGTTCCATCCACCGCTGAGGCAACATTGTGAGATCTGTGGGGAAGAAATCCCGTTGCTCAGAGCATCGCCACAACATTGCCATCTTAGTTCGCACGGTCTTACCGAAATACAAAATGGGAAAAGAGTCATTGAATAAGGGTATTCCGATTTTGTAGACTCTGATTACAGATTTGCATTCTATGTTGTTTCCGACGAGAAGAAGTCAAACTAGAATGGTTCTGATGGCTGAAGACGTTACTGGAAAGATATTAGCGAAGAGCCGGCCTATGTCAGCTGACGATGTTTCGGAGAAGGCAGCGGGATGGTGTAGACCGTCTTCAGCAGCCTGGTGAGGTCGGCACTGCATTTGTTTCAAACAGAATGCACTCACAAAAGTACCGAGAAGCTTTGTCCTCTCAAATATTGCCGTTTCCTCGTGATCGAAGACGTCCGCGGCCCAAGTGTGTCCAGGAAAACGCATCAATCCATGTCAGCTGGTCAAAACAGGAGTGGTTTCAGAGCACTAATATCGACAATTCGGCTTGGTCAGCCATAAGTACCGACTCTAACCCCAAGAAAAAACCCATTGAACATCTGTTCGTAAGAATTTTTCATGATCGAGACGCAATACAACAAATTATCCTCTGGTTCCGGGCCTGATTCAGTGTGTGCCATTGCGGACTTGCGTCATGGGGGCGCGACGCATCGCTTTCGTTCAAGCTTCCGCGCCCGCCCCTTATCAGCTGATCAAGATGAGTTTTCCTTGATCTTCCTGTCTTTTTTCTTGTTTCTCACTTCTTTCTCAACAGACTTTCAACTTGTTCCTCTTTCCCACGACGCAAGTCCGCAATGGCACACACTAAACCAGACTCGGAACCAGAGGATAAATGCTCTCAAGCGGGCTATTCTCGAAGCATGATGCGAACTCAACGAAAATGTTCTCAAGCAGCTCAGCGAGAGCCTTTCAGACCTATTTCTCAAATTGGTTTCACGCAATGGTGCTGCAACTTCATATCTACAACTTTTTGCTGGCTATTTTATGGCAGTGATTTGATAATCTGTAATGTTTTTAAAGTGTTCGTATACTTATGCAACAAGCAAAAAATGAAGTCTGCTGCATGATCGGAACCCAAAAAGAGGTGAAACGGTAATATGTATGATGTGAGTCATCGTTTTCAGCGTATCTGATTACATAGAAACTAATATTCTTACGCAAAATCTAATTTTAGACCCTCGATCCATCGATTTTGAAAGTGTTCGTATACTTATGCAACGCAGTCTTTGAAGCTCCGCGGAAAGGTAAGGGTATTCATCAGACATTTTTGAGGTGTTTTGAGGAAATTTGGATTTTAGTCAAAACTTATTTGTGGGGGTAATCAAGGTTGCTAGAAACGCATCTGGGGTCCGTTTGTCGAAATTCTGAGGTTTACTGTAGATTATGGTAGGTACTATGCCATTCAGGGGGGTGGGGCAAAACATACCTCAGTAATATGAAAATTGACAAATGGACATCAAACTCGTATCAAGCACCTCGAATAACCCCGCATTCAGATTTTGCAAAATGAGTTGAATCTGAGACTTTTACCAGCCTACCGTATACACGTCGTAATCTTCCATAATCTGTCAAAAATCGACAAATGGACACCAGATTCGCGTTCACCACTTCAAATCACTCTCAGAGTAAGGGTTTTGAGCCACATCTATCGTAGGAAAGCAGAAATCTCGAAGGTCGCGTTTTGTCTTCGAAAAATTCCCCCTTTGAGATGCCTTGAACGAATTGATTCAAAATTTTTGAAAAATCGACAAATAAGACCCGTATTCGTGACCAGCGCCCCAAATAACCTCTCTGGGAGGATTTGAAATCAAATCTGGAACGTTTTGTCAACCGCAAATCCGTTGAAGTTGGGAATGCAACCATTCTGTGCAAAGTTCGTAAAATGTGCTTCCACACATACCTTGCTCAAGGGGTTGTTTTGGGCACTGAACACGATTATGAGGTCCATTTCCAGATTTTGGGAAGACTATTGCGCATTTTGGAAGGTATAACAGCGCAAAGAAAACGACCGCCTTGAGCTTATAACTTCTCGGAACCAGCAGCTCGGTCCGGGGTACTGTGCATGGACCATCAGATTTTTCCCCCCACGTACTCCCAAGTGAGAATACGTGGGGGGGTGGGGGGGGGTGCGGATTCTACTCGCCCTCCAGTAACAGCTAGCCTCAGTCGGAAAAGCTGCAGGGCAGGGTGAGGGTCTCACTCTGCGTTCCTGTCGAACAAAGCCATCCAACGCTGCTCGCACATGCGCGGAAAATATTGTGAATTTTAGGCTTTCAGTCTGCGGAATCGATTAAAAAGAGTATGGTCAAGTTTAAAACAGGTCAACACATTGATCATGAATACTACATAGGTCGAACCTCTCTATGACGAATAACAAAATGTTCTCAAAATTTCTCTAACCAGTAGGTCTCATGGTCCGGAGTGCTGGTCAGCATGTGACCCAACGGAATGTCAAGAAGTCACGGAAGAGCTGAAAAAAAGGGCCAAATTTTCGTAAGTTGTGGAAATTTCAATTAACACCGAGGTAAGCTGTATGCAAGCTTGCTATCCCTTCGAGGTGAGAAGACGCGTAAACTATCACACAAACGTGAGGATGACCCCTATCCGGACTGTGTGCAAGTTTTGAGGCGATTTGATCGTAGCATTCTCGAAATCGTCGAAAGTGGCGTTTTTCCAGCGAAATTTCCCCCATTATGAAACTTTGGACCAAATCAGATGGAGTTTTTCAAACCTTGACAAATGGGCCTCAGATTCGTGATCAGCACCCGAAACAACCTCGAGAAACAAGTTTTCAGCCCAATCCGAGACTATTCTTTTCAACATCCTGAAAATTGCCATTCGTGTACCACTTTTACATATCTACGCAAAGCTATGAAAACGTCCACTTTTGGAAATCTCCTGTAAATCTCCGAGGCATTTAGGGGATTTGGAAAACGGATTGTCAATACTGTGTCCATTGCCTACAACTATCAACAAATGGTTTCATAGAAGCCCACCGGAAATGTAAGGTAAGCCCTAGTGAGGCCTAATTCCCCCCTCTGAGGATCGCAGAAGGTTTTACATCACCACGTCAAATGCATCAAATCACGTGGCCGCTTTTTTAGGAAAGCGCAGGTGGAGCAAACAAAGGATATATTTTCGTTCAAATTGATCGTCAGAATACTTCATTACTACTTCCTCAACTTAGCATGAAAGAGTACTGTTTAAAACTCCTTTGTACTTCCCCACAAGCTTCTTTCGCAAGAGCGCCGAACAGTGTTCTTCGGTTCAAAGAGCGCCGCGGCGTTCACTGCGGTTTTTAAGCGATTACTAAGGCGAGCAACGGTGAGTGAAACAATATGCAACATGTTCAGGTTCTAAATATATAGGTCTCTTACTGTTTCGATAGATGTTAATGTTTTCTGAAAAAAAAGCTAAATGAAATGTTTTGACAAATTCACAACATCGAGAGAGCAACTCTAAATTTGTTTATTTTGAATATTTTTTCAAGAATTTATTATTCGTAAAGTAGCGTGACAGCGATTGCTATGGAGACGACTTTCTATAAACGTTGGGCCTATCTCATGGACGAGAGTACAGGAAAAAGGGGTTTTCCAAATGTTTCCAGGAATGTTCGCCAGTGTTCCCAGTCACACAGAGTTTGTTTGCTGAGGCTATCAGCAGAACAGCACTCTCCAGTCGGTCTAATATCGTGTTCCCTTCATGCCACTTCGAATGATGTCGGTGGGAATTGCCAAACTGGTCCTGTCCTAATTCGCTCGATTCTTCAAACTTCACTTCACCCTACACCTTTTCCATGTTCTAGTCAGGTTGATTCACCTCAATGCCATTCTCGTGCTTCGGTCATTCCTTCTCTTCTAAAAGACGTTCTTTGATGTTTCAGAATGCAGTTCAGCATATATCTTATCAGTCATTGACTCGCTGAAAAAGGTCGCCATTCTAAACTGATTCCGCTGCCTGAGATCGGCTACACTTCTAAAAATGACACAGTTCCTTGTGTCGTTTCTAGCTCTGGCCCTGACAGCTGTCGATGGCGGCAAGATTCTCGTCTATAGTCCTTCAATCAGCTATAGTCATCTGATCTCCAATGGTAGAATAGCCGACGCTCTAGTAAGGGCCGGACATGATGTGGTGAGATTTTTAGATATTTTTGAGTTTTATGCTTCACATTTCATAGACACATGCCTTTCTCTAGCCGATTTTCAAAACAATTGATAGTCGTCAGACTTTATTTACTCAGAAGCACGTGTCGTTCTCCATCAACCATGTACCGTCGACATGAATCCCACTGATACTTTGCGTTCACCATTGAAGGTTGTCGCAAACTCAGTGCACCTATCTTATAACATATGGCACCGAGTTCGCGCCAACCTTCAATAGGGAACGCAAAATGCCACCTGATTTTATGACGACTGTAAAGTACCGCTGCTAAGGCCCTAGTTATACACCAGCGGAATGAAAACGTCTCGCGATGACATTGCCGCCGCTTGCTGCGTGAATCTGGGATTCGTCTGCAATGTTGCGTCTTCGGCGTCTTTGACGCAATACTGCGGACAAAAATTTCCAGGCGTTTTTAATGGTATTTTATCGGTTTTTTCGCTTCTGACACTTTTTATTTGCAGAATAGCACTAATAATCAATTCCTCTCGTCATTACAGTGCTCGTTATGTTGTTTCGGTACTGTTTTAACAATTTTAAATCTGAAAAATAATCAGCTGGTGGAAATTGGCAAATTTCCAACAGGGCAGGTCCCGTAAGGATGCAGTATACGGTGCCGCGGCGTGTATAACTGCTCTGTGCGGCCTTCCGGCGCGTTTTTCTGCGACTACTGTTCCTTTTGGCATGCCTGAGCGCAGTTAGGGCGCATATAAGTGATAGTTGTCTTGCTATTTCCGCAGCGTCCCGCCGATGTATAACTAGGGCCTAAGATAGAGAAAAAGGGAGCAAAATGGGCAAAGTTAACAACAAAAGCGTCTTCTGCTTATATTTCGTGCTAACAATAAGTGCTTCAATCTAAATTTCGGAAGACAACCGCTCTAACCAGCGCGACCTATTGTTTTCACTAAGGCATTTGCGAGAAACCTTGAAAACGAAAAAAAAAACCGGAGATCGAAAAAGATTCGAATTCAGAACTAAAAAATTTCGTAGGGAAACGAAAAAAAAACTGCGTCTCTCAAAATGCCTTATTTTCGCAAGCACATATTTTTCTGACTAGGTTCACGTTGCTCCAAATAAAAAACGGAAAAATGGTCTTCTAGAGCGATTTCTTTAGACCAGAACAGCCACAATCAACTTCATCATGTGATGGAAGTGTAGCCTTGTTATAAGAAATCGCAGGGGCGATACGTGATAAAATTGTACCGCTGAACACATTCTAGGAGTCTTAACCTGAACTTGTTCTTTAAAAGTGCGGCACGATTCTCTGGAAAATCGTGTCTCGAATCTCACGTGGTCGCGTATAAATCTCTGTAATTAGAAGTCGTCTCCGACATGATATAAGAAACAGTTTCACAGAAATCGCTCCAGCCGCGAAGCGGCTGGAGAGGTTTGGTTTTGCCTGGCACTTGTGATCACTTAGATTTTGGTAAAGTAGTTAATAAAACCTGTAAAACAAATTTTCTAGAGATTTCCTTCTGGATATAAGTGAGAGAGTATATAAGACACCCGCTGACAAAATTTGAGCCAAATCGATTGAAAATTAACAAAGTTAGATCGGCGGAAGCTTAGCTAAAATTCGCGTTTTTTCTTGTAACGCGTCCCTCGTGTCCTGTTCCTCGTCCCTCGTTCCTCGTCCCTCGTTCCTCGTCCCTCGTTCCTCGTCCCTCGTTCCTCGTCCCTCGTTCCTCGTTCCTGCCACTAGCCACTGCCAGTGGTCGCAGGCTATCAGTACATAGGGCATCTGATGACGTCATCAGGGTGTCATGTAAAGTACATAGGGCATCTGATGACGTCATCAGGGTGTCATGTAAAGTACATAGGGCATCTGATGACGTCATCAGGGTGTCATGTAAAGTACATAGGGCATCTGATGACGTCATCAGGGTGTCATGTAAAGTACATAGGGCATCTGATGACGTCATCAGGTGTCATGTAAAGTACATAGGGCATCTGATGACGTCATCAGGTGTCATGTAAAGTACATAAGGCATCTGATGACGTCATCAGGGTGTCATGTAAAGTACATAGGGCATCTGATGACGTCATCAGGATGTCATGTAAAGTACATAGGGCATCTGATGACGTCATCAGGGTGTCATGTAAAGTACATAGGGCATCTGATGACGTCATCAGGGTGTCATGTAAAGTACATAGGGCATCTGATGACGTCATCAGGGTGTCATGTAAAGTACATAGGGCATCTGATGACGTCATCAGGGTGTCATGTAAAGTACATAGGGCATCTGATGACGTCATCAGGGTGTCATGTAAAGTACATAGGGCATCTGATGACGTCATCAGGGTGTCATGTAAAGTACATAAGGCATCTGATGACGTCATCAGGGTGTCATGTAAAGTACATAGGGCATCTGATGACGTCATCAGGATGTCATGTAAAGTACATAGGGCATCTGATGACGTCATCAGGGTGTCATGTAAAGTACATAGGGCATCTGATGACGTCATCAGGGTGTCATGTAAAGTACATAGGGCATCTGATGACGTCATCAGGGTGTCATGTAAAGTACATAGGGCATCTGATGACGTCATCAGGGTGTCATGTAAAGTACATAGGGCATCTGATGACGTCATCAGGATGTCATGTAAAGTACATAAGGCATCTGATGACGTCATCAGGGTGTCATGTAAAGTACATAAGGCATCTGATGACGTCATCAGGGTGTCATGTAAAGTACATAGGGCATCTGATGACGTCATCAGGGTGTCATGTAAAGTACATAGGGCATCTGATGACGTCATCAGGGTGTCATGTAAAGTACATAGGGCATCTGATGACGTCATCAGGGTGTCATGTAAAGTACGTAGGGCATCTGATGACGTCATCAGGGTGTCATGTAAAGTACATAGGGCATCTGATGACGTCATCAGGGTGTCATGTAAAGTACATAGGGCATCTGATGACGTCATCAGGGTGTCATGTAAAGTACATAGGGCATCTGATGACGTCATCAGGGTGTCATGTAAAGTACATAGGGCATCTGATGACGTCATCAGCGTGTCATGTAAAGTGCATAGGGCATCTGATGACGTCATCAGGGTGTCATGTAAAGTACATAGGGCATCTGATGACGTCATCAGGGTGTCATGTAAAGTACATAGGGCATCTGATGACGTCATCAGGGTGTCATGTAAAGTACATAGGGCATCTGATGACGTCATCAGGGTGTCATGTAAAAGTACATAGGGCATCTGATGACGTCATCAGGGTGTCATGTAAAGTACATAAGGCATCTGATGACGTCATCAGGGTGTCATGTAAAGTACATAGGGCATCTGATGACGTCATCAGGATGTCATGTAAAGTACATAGGGCATCTGATGACGTCATCAGGGTGTCATGTAAAGTACATAGGGCATCTGATGACGTCATCAGGGTGTCATGTAAAGTACATAGGGCATCTGATGACGTCATCAGGGTGTCATGTAAAGTACATAGGGCATCTGATGACGTCATCAGGGTGTCATGTAAAGTACATAGGGCATCTGATGACGTCATCAGGGTGTCATGTAAAGTACATAGGGCATCTGATGACGTCATCAGGGTGTCATGTAAAGTACATAAGGCATCTGATGACGTCATCAGGGTGTCATGTAAAGTACATAGGGCATCTGATGACGTCATCAGGATGTCATGTAAAGTACATAGGGCATCTGATGACGTCATCAGGGTGTCATGTAAAGTACATAGGGCATCTGATGACGTCATCAGGGTGTCATGTAAAGTACATAGGGCATCTGATGACGTCATCAGGGTGTCATGTAAAGTACATAGGGCATCTGATGACGTCATCAGGGTGTCATGTAAAGTACATAGGGCATCTGATGACGTCATCAGGATGTCATGTAAAGTACATAAGGCATCTGATGACGTCATCAGGGTGTCATGTAAAGTACATAAGGCATCTGATGACGTCATCAGGGTGTCATGTAAAGTACATAGGGCATCTGATGACGTCATCAGGGTGTCATGTAAAGTACATAGGGCATCTGATGACGTCATCAGGGTGTCATGTAAAGTACATAGGGCATCTGATGACGTCATCAGGGTGTCATGTAAAGTACGTAGGGCATCTGATGACGTCATCAGGGTGTCATGTAAAGTACATAGGGCATCTGATGACGTCATCAGGGTGTCATGTAAAGTACATAGGGCATCTGATGACGTCATCAGGGTGTCATGTAAAGTACATAGGGCATCTGATGACGTCATCAGGTGTCATGTAAAGTACATAGGGCATCTGATGACGTCATCAGGGTGTCATGTAAAGTACATAGGGCATCTGATGACGTCATCAGGGTGTCATGTAAAGTACATAGGGCATCTGATGACGTCATCAGGATGTCATGTAAAGAGTACATAGGGCATCTGATGACGTCATCAGGGTGTCATGTAAAGTACATAGGGCATCTGATGACGTCATCAGGGTGTCATGTAAAGTACATAGGGCATCTGATGACGTCATCAGGGTGTCATGTAAAGTACATAGGGCATCTGATGACGTCATCAGGGTGTCATGTAAAGTACATAGGGCATCTGATGACGTCATCAGGGTGTCATGTAAAGTACATAAGGCATCTGATGACGTCATCAGGGTGTCATGTAAAGTACATAGGGCATCTGATGACGTCATCAGGGTGTCATGTAAAGTACATAAGGCATCTGATGACGTCATCAGGGTGTCATGTAAAGTACATAGGGCATCTGATGACGTCATCAGGGTGTCATGTAAAGTACATAGGGCATCTGATGACGTCATCAGGGTGTCATGTAAAGTACATAGGGCATCTGATGACGTCATCAGGGTGTCATGTAAAGTACATAAGGCATCTGATGACGTCATCAGGGTGTCATGTAAAGTACATAGGGCATCTGATGACGTCATCAGGGTGTCATGTAAAGTACATAGGGCATCTGATGACGTCATCAGGATGTCATGTAAAGTACATAGGGCATCTGATGACGTCATCAGGGTGTCATGTAAAGTACATAGGGCATCTGATGACGGCATCAGGGTGTCATGTAAAGTACATAGGGCATCTGATGACGTCATCAGGGTGTCATGTAAAGTACATAGGGCATCTGATGACGTCATCAGGGTGTCATGTAAAGTACATAGGGCATCTGATGACGTCATCAGGGTGTCATGTAAAGTACATAGGGCATCTGATGACGTCATCAGGGTGTCATGTAAAGTACATAGGGCATCTGATGACGTCATCAGGATGTCATGTAAAGTACATAGGGCATCTGATGACGTCATTAGGGTGTCATGTGAAGTACATAGGGCATCTGATTACGTCATCAGGGTGTCATGTAAAGTACATAGGTCATCTGATGACGTCATCAGGGTGTCGTGTAAAGTAGATAGGGCATCTGATGACGTCATCAGGGTGTCATGTAAAGTACATAGGGCATCTGATGACGTCATCAGGATGTCATGTAAAGTACATAGGGCATCTGATGACATCATCAGGGTGTCATGTAAAGTACACAGGGCATCTGATGACGTCGTCAGGGGGTGATGGGGAGTACATAGGGCATCTGATGACGTCATCAGGGTGTCATATAAAGTACATAGGGCATCTGATGACGTCATCAGGGTGTCATGTAAAAGTACATAGGGCATCTGATGACGTCATCAGGGTGTCATGTAAAGTACATAGGGCATCTGATGACGTCATCAGGATGTCATGTAAAGTACATAGGGCATCTGATGACTTCATCAGGATGTCATGTAAAGTACATAGGGCATCTGATGGCTTCATCAGGATGTCATGTAAAGTACATAGGGCATCTGATGACGTCATCAGGATGTCATGTAAAGTACACATAGCATCTGATGACGTCATCAGAACGTCGTGCCAAGTGCATAAAGCATCTGGTGACGTCATCAGGACGTCGTGCCAAGGTGGTGCCAAGTGCATAGGGCATTTTCTGACATCATCAGGACGTCGTGGAAAGTGAGTAGCGCTTCATTTGTAGCGTGCGCAACAAGGTTGTTGCTTACTGATTATTATAGCAATCCATGCTATTCGAGAATTATTGAAGATTTTTTCAGGATATTACTTCGTAATATCAATAAAAAGTGAACAATTCTATCAAAAAGGTCTTCCAAGCAAAAGAGGTTTGGTTGGCGTCAGAAACGTTCCAACAAAGGGAACAATAATTAAGTTGAATGAGGAGAGTCTACAACAAGTGAACAATATTCTATCAAAAAGGGTTTTCCAAGCAAAGAGGTTTGGTTGGCGTCAGAAACGTTCCAACAAAGGGAACAATAGGTAAGTAGAATGAGGAGAGTCTACAAAAAGTGAACAATATTTTCTGTGACTGATTTTCCTGGCCGATACTTCTTAACAGTAAAAACAAACCGTTGCGGTGTTTTACACGGAAGCCCTCTGTGGTTCCAAACATGGTCTTGACTACACGAGAACCGTTAAAAAGTATGTGCATGTAAACCTAATACTTACCATCAGAATAGAAGATGATGCAAAAACACAGACGGACGGTTAGCTCCAGCTGCTACGAGAAGCGAAACCAAAGTGCAGCATCTAATGAGAATATTTTTTCTAAATAATCTCGTCAACGAATAGAAGTCCATTCTTGAAACCATTGAACTCTTCCTTGTGAAGTACCACAACGGTTTTGTTTTTGCTGTTAAGAAGTATCGGCCAGGAAAATCAGTCACAGAAAATATTGTTCACTTTTTGTAGACTCTCCTCATTCTACTTACCTATTGTTCCTTTTGTTGGAACGTTTCTGACGCCAACCAAACCTCTTTTGCTTGGAAAACCCTTTTTGATAGAATATTGTTCACTTGTTGTAGACTCTCCTCATTCAACTTAATTATTGTTCCCTTTTGTTGGAACGTTTCTGACGCCAACCAAACCTCTTTGCTTGGAAGACCCTTTTGATAGAATTGAATCTAAATCAGCGGTCTGAATTATGCATTGTTTTTACAGAGGTGAACATTAATAAATGCTTATTTATTAGTTATGTCCACCTAAATTTAATTGCTGTCACATTCTATTTTAGTGCGAGCGGTCGAGTCGCGGTAACTACTGACAGATAGCTTAGTCAAAAAAACAATATATTCGATCGTTGCTTGCAGCACACCGGCGCGCATCCTCATCGACGACCACGCCTGGCGAGCGAACCTGGGCAAAGATTAACGCATCGATGATTTGTTGTATCAGGGGTCATCAGCTGGTTCGAAACTGATATTTAATCCGTGTGACTTCAGATTTGTTGAAATGACCATTTTTGAGCCCCACTGTTTACATTTACCTACACTAAAGCCTCTTACATAGAATGTCGTCCGACGTCGGATGACTCGTTATCAAATTCGATAAGCTAAGATAGATAAGATGGGTAGGATAGGGTAGATAGATGTTCCACATTCGATAATGAGTCGTCCGACGTCGGTCGGCCAACTGTGGAAGAGGCTCAACACTTTTGTGTTTTTTTCTGGAAAAAAATGCTTCTGTATACTGTACATGTTGCAGAATTTAGACCATGCGCAGCATGAAACTCGAATTTTTATTGACGGCGTTGTGCATCTGTGCAGAAATTGAATTTTTGTGTCCTGATAAGTGCGTTTTTAGAGCTTTTTCGTTGCGCCACTTCCGCAGTCAGTCCTTCTGTTGCTTTCTAGCAAGAAATATTTTTGCGGTTTTCTTAGAAACCTTTTCAATCACGAACATTGCACTGTCTTCAAAGGCAGATTTGGTAAAAAAAGTGAAGACTCATATATCACATTCAAAGTAGAGTCGTTGAGCTGATCGATGTGAAGGTGTGGACCAAGGGTGTGCATTCACCGTTGATATACCGGTTTTACAGTTTTTTTCGGTTTATTTTCATTTACTGATTCACCGACATAACTCGAAATTTAGCGAAACGTTTACTGATAAAACTCAAGTATTTTTTTCGCTTGATCGACCCATTTTTCGTCTGCATTCCAAGAATAAACCCTAAAACGGCTCACAGTGACCAACTTTGTAATCATTTCCACGCTACTGTTTTCCGTGTTTTTTATCCGTGTGACTTCTCATAATTCCTTTTGATGTTCCAACGTTCGCCTATACCCCTCAAGGTTTGTTGGCACGGATAAGAGTATGAATGGAGTCAAATCGGTTCAAGTCAGAAAAAAACTTTCGTGCATTACAGAAGCGGGACAAATCTTATCCTGATCCAGGTCAAAAGCAGGGCAGCGTTAGAAAAGATTCCTGTTTTTGTTTCGTGGAAGAAAGCTCAGATCTGATCCTTATTATGACGAAAATCAGGCAAAGTTAGGGAGCAAGTTTAATTGTCCTGTCAATGCTGGCTCTCCAAATTTCTATGCTGGTACCCCACTAATGAAAGGCGAATTTTTATAAATGCTAGTTGCAACCAACATGATAGCTTTTGAGTGGAAAGATAGATAGGAGTTTGGCAGAGCTGTGAGCTCTATAACTCGCGAGGTCGGATTTGAGGCGTTTCATAATATTCTCATCAGTTTTTGCTGATTTCTCCTGACACTGTTGTCAAGAAGATTAACCGAAGTGTTTCTTTATCCGACAAGGAGTAATGAGAATTGAGCATTTCGGGATTTCATTTCTTGTAGTATATTGACCTTCCTTTCCTAGAATTTGGTGGGTAAGTGATTTACCATGCCAAATGTGTAACACTATGTACATTTCTGCTTGAAGGTTCTTTGACATTTGTGTAGTTGCACGGAATATGTAGAGAAACCGGTGTTTTTCGATTTTACCGCTTTTACTATATTTACTGAAAAGTTTCCCGGTATTTCGATTTGGTGTGGACCTAGAAATCTGATAACCGAACTTCCGACAGGAACTCGCTGTTTATAAACTAGTCAATCATTACTCTAAATCTAAAAATTGTGGACTTTCCTTCGGCCACCTATGACGCCTTTATAGGTGTTCCAAAGCACCCATAAATGTTACATCAAACAGTAGTTTTTTCGCAAGTTCTTCATTAACTAAAGAGTTACCTACAATGCTTCCAGGTTATGTTTATTCCTGAATACATGTCGTCCACATCGAAATTTGATGGCACAAAACTCGCGAAGGTCATCAGAATGAACAATATCAGTGAGTAACTTTGTAACATTTCATCTAATAATTTTCTATGGCTTTCTACATGCGGTAGATGCAGAATTGTTTGCCACTTTGGTGCTTTTCTGTGAAAGACATAAACACAGAAGCGGGAGAACACTGCACTGAACGACAAACATTTTAGCGTCGACCATGATTACAGTCGGCACAGATCACAATGATACTTATCGTGCTTTGGCACAAACTCTGTGCACGCATGATATAACATAACATCGGCATGGATCGTGGAGACTTCGCGTTCACTGTTGAAGGTTGACGCAAACTCGGCGCGCCTATGTTTACACAAGGTGCTGAGTTGATCGCAAAACGCTTGGCTCCGGGCGAGATTGAACCAGCATATTTCCTTTCCGGGGGAGCGCCTTATCGCACTGCACCACCGAAGCCCCAGCGCCGCTCTCACTCAACTGCTCGGTAAATCTTCACCGAAGCAATCATCCTTTCACCCGCATAACGGGATGAAACAGGAATACCGCCAGAGACTATCTAACAGTCGTAGACCTGTCAAGATGATGCCCTAGTTAAGTCTTACATGATTTTTGGATGTTTTTTGCCGTAACTGCAGTTCAACGTCGCAGTGCACGTTATGGTATGTTTACACAAGGTGCTGAGTTGATCGCAAAACGCTTGGCTCCGGGCGAGCGTTTTGCGGCGCGCCTATGTTATAGCATATGGCACTGAGTTTGCGCCAATCTTCAACCGTCAACGCGAAGTCTCTTCACGATCCATTCCGACTTTATGAGTTTGCGCAAAGGTACAGAAGGAAATGGAAAGCATCAGTACGATCCGGGTGGACTGTACTTGTAATTTTGCAAAACAACTGCTTTTGAAAAACAAATCGGGCGATACATGTAGCATTTGCGTGTTGAATCCACCTCCATACATTTTTAGGCTCGCGCTTCGAAGATGACCTCACAGGGGCTGAGGCTGGAGTGATGGCACAACAGAGCTTGAGTTTTGCCGAAAGACTTTACTTTGAGTATTCTCTCACGGATATATGCAGAGGTAATCTCCTTATCAATTCTATTTTTTGCCATGACAAAAGACTCAACTGCTTATTCCCTCCGGTCTCAAAAAAGCAGAGAAGGCCCCACAATCTTTGATCTTCTTCGTATATAATGTTTGTGAAATCAGACAAATCTTTCAGCCCTGATGGCTCGACGAAACGAATTGGAACAGTTGAGGAACTATGGGTTTGATGCAGCCTTTGCTGAACAAATTGACTTCTGTGGAGTAGGGGTAATCAGGTACGATTGAACTCTGCCCATTTCGACTGGCATTACCCGATTGAATTTCGAAGTCGCGACGCGACTGCTTGTGTGAGCTGAAAGGATAGGGAATCTCTGCTATTCCCCACGCGAAGTATACCCTGTTGGGGTTAAATTTGGTGTGCATGATTGCGGACTCTCCTCAGAACTTTCTGGGAAAGCTTACTGCGTCTAATTGGGCCGAAAGTAGGCTTCGCTCGTCTAATTCATCGAAATTTCACGGTTTTAAGCTTCCTGCGAGTTTAAAACCCGTCGTAAGCAGGCATCGCCCATGTATGGTTAATGCGTCGTTTTCTAAGCTCGCACTAAGCTTTACCTGGAGTTGATTAAGTGTCGGAAGCCTAACGGAAAACCGAATAGTCGCGCAAAGCAAACAAGGGGACTATAGACGCGGTAAGCTTGCGATAACGGCGTGAGCGAGAATCCTACGTATCGACATTCGAAGGGTCTAACGTGTCTCTGCTACCACTCACAGGAAAGAGTGCAAGCATCCGGTCATGAAGTTGTTTATCATTCTCCTTCCTTTTCTCCTCCTTTTTCTCCGCCTTTGTTGCCTTCAAATCCTCGATTCAAAGGTTGTGTTCACGACAGTTTTCGATTTCAAGATTACAACTCGATCATAAGGTAGATTAAAAATGAAGAAAAATTTGAATTCCGGTTCTCTCACTCAGCCCCAATACTTTTAGAGGAACTGTTCGTGGGGACAATAAAAACTTTCAGCCACCGGCAGCAGTAAATTCCGGATTTTCTTTTGTTGCTTTCTTTTCTCTGGACCTAATGTCTGCACTCTGGAAAATCAAATCATTTAGGTAATCAGTACTGTTTTGCGTAAAATGGTTTGTATCCCATCTCTAGGGAGCCGCGATGCAGCTATTATCTCGCTATCTTGGGAGTTGTATATCCATTTCTAACATCTTGTTCTCTTCAAAGAAAACTGCTCGACTTTGTGATAGATCTATCATACTGGCCGTCGCTGCTTCCCCCTTCCAGGGATTAACAACATAAACATGCATTTCTGGTTTACCCATTCTTCGTCGGTCAAAATCCCTTTGTTCTTCTGGAAAGCTAGTCTTAATCAGAAAGTGATGTCATTGGAATGAGGCGTGTCGGTCGTTTCTGCAGTTTCTTCGTGATTTTAGCAATTCATGATGAGCAGCGCATTCTTCAACTGAGAAGCTCGGCAACTGAAATCGTCGTGAACACTGCCCTTCAAGACAGTGTTACGATAATCTTCAATTCCGAGATTATCTGCTAGACCAATTGCTTGGCACTCGGATAGAGCTTAAATAATGCAAAAACAAAGAAAAACGCGCCAGAATTACTCGAAAAGCTGTACTGTCATCCAGCCTCTTAACTCTCACTGGAACTGTTTGTTGTAACAATGTAATCTTTCGCGGACCGGTCCTTCGAAATTCTTTACTCTCGTTTGCTCCGTCCTTTCTTTCGGACCCAAACTACTACTGTTTTGCCTAAAATATTCTTCCATTTTCGATCAACCTCGTTTTTCACCGGTGACGACCACCAGAAACATGTACATACGACCGGACAGCTAGTCCGGACCAGGAAAGAATATCACTGAAATAAGGCGTTTTAGTGCGTTTCCCTCCGTTTCTTTGTAATCAAGGTAACACTTAGTGGCTAACGCAATGTTTTGAGTCAGAAACTCGGGAACGAAATCGTGAACGCGGCCTTCATGTCATTCTAGCAAGGGAATTTTTCGAAGAGACCTGAAGCAGGCCGACGAGCCATGTCAGCCTGAGAACCGAAATCGTCGGTACACGAAGCTCTTTTTTCACCTTCGTTGTAGCAGTCGTCGAGCCAAAGTTTGACCCAACGAGATCACATTGACAGAAGAAGGATTCTATCAAGAAAGGGCTCCTCTAGGCAGAAGTGGTTTGATGCAGGCAGAAACGTTCCTACAAAAGGAGAGAAATGGGATATTGGAGTGACGGGAGACTACAAAAAATGAACAATATTTTCTCGAAGCGATATCGTAGATACAGCTCAACCTCAAGAACGTTTTTCTGTTTTTCTTCTTATCTTGAAGGCGATATCACGCTGAACCCAATGATCTCTCTGAAATCTTACTAGACCCCTTACAGACGGAACTTTGGTCCTTCAAAGGTTTCCAAAATTGAGCGGCGAAAGCATGGCGGACGAGTTGCCCGAGGCTCGTAATTTCCCTCATTTGCAACCGATTTCTGCGAGCAGGCTTGAATGAAGAAGAAGGCTGAAGATAAAAGGAAGAACGGGACATCTGATCGAAAACAATCGCTCATCTCGCCACTGTTGAGCTCGAAAAGTCGTCGAAGGGGGCGTACCAAAGTGGCTTCTTGCTGTGGGAGCGCTTGAATGGCTTCTTTCTATAACTCGCTTATTCGGAAGAATTGAGAGCTCGCACTTGGCAGGTGTTATATAGGGTGGGTCTACTTACCAAATATGTATATGGGAGTCTCGCATTTCTTAGCTGAGGTTGGACTGTACCTTTGAAGGCAGAATGCATGCTCACAATCATGGCTGAGATTACAGCATGAATAGGCTCGCGCGCCCCTACCATGTTGTCCACGAAGTGTTAGGCAGCGAAAACTATCTAGGATCAAGTATCCAAGCATTCCTGCCTCACAAGTCTGTATTTTCTCCCCTATTCAAGTAAAATAACGAAATGTGGAACTTGAGAAAATATTCACTAATTTTAAGCTATAGCAAGGTCAAATCGAAGTCTAAAAGAGAGGCAGCTTGATTTACCGCAGTATGTCTACATACTGAATAATTATTATCTACTTTCAAGATTGCCGCTCTACTTCGACTGGCTTTTGAAGTAAAGGATCTCGCTGGTAGGCAGAAGGCATGCTGTGCTCCTGTTTCAAAAACTGCTTCTCTCGTAGAGTCCCATTTTACAGTACTATCTCTCTGAATCTTCACATGATTTCTCAAACTTCACTTCTTCTTAGGGGTGAGAAAATACAGGCTCACGAGACGGAAATGCTCAAATATTGTCATCCTAAATAGTGCTTAGTGCTTCAGGCTCTGTTGGCTACATGGAAGGGGGTGTGCGCACCTATTTATGTTGTTAATTCGACAGTGTTTGTTCGCGTGTATGCTGCCTTCGAAGCACTGCTGAATTAGGGTGAGCGCAGCCTTGAAGTAGAGCCAATGCAGCTTCGAAGTAAGCTTAGTGCGGTTTTAATGTATTCTTTGCGCAGCCTTGAAGTAGGATGAATGCAGCCTCGAGGTAACGTTGATGCACGTCTCAAGTAAGCTCAGTGCTGCTTTGCAGTATCCTTTGCGAGGCCTTGGCGTAGGACGGGTGCAACACTGAAGTAAGCTTATTGTATGTTCGATGAATGGTTACTGCGCCTTTAATGAAACTAGGTTGAAGCAATGAACCTAGATACTCTAAAGCCGTGGAAAGCTTTCCCAGAGAGTTCTGAGTCACTGTGGACACGCGACGCATCGGCTTTGTACGAGCTTCCGCGCCCGCCCTCATCAACTGATCATGTGAGTGTTTCAAAATTCATTTAGTTTTTCCCAATTCTCATGTCATTCTTCAACAGTTTTTGATCTTTAAATACTGCGTTTGTTAAATAATGAAAGTTCGCCGAAGTTTTAAATTCAGTAATAGCGGGAACCATCGGCTCCGGAATCTTCAGAAAATATTCGGGCATGACCCATATTCCGGAAAAACGGTTTTAGAGAAGTAAAACAACAAAAGCACACACCATAAAGCAGTTTCAAACAAAATAAAGATTCTAAAGAGAAAAAAAACTTGCATTAAGGAGGTTTCTCAGAGATTCGGGACTGCCTAAACAATATAAAATTCTGAAAAGATCTACAATCAATGAAAATATAGCTAGAGAAGTCATAAGTCAGTAACGAACACTGAGGTTCTAATTGGTTCTAATTGGGTAAAACCACGAAACAAAAAAATCATCAAAAATTTTCGATTCCTATTCGTTGCCGACGATTTCCTGAAAGTAAAACTTTAGCAAAAGATAGAAGTGTAACAAACGTAAAGTTTACCGACCCAAAACTGTTGGAAAAAATGTGAAGAATTCTGTAAAAAATGAAAAATGAAGAAAACAGCTGATAATCAGCTGGTGAGGGGCGGGCGCGGAAGCTCATACAAATCCCAAGCTCCGCGTGCTCGCAGCGCGAGTCCTCAATGAAACACACTAAATTTAAACCGGAACCAGAGGAAAACATGATAAAGTTAGTTGAAGTGACCGGCTGTTCTGTCGGCGTGCATGCTGGATAGTCGTCGCGTAGAGCGTTTTCGTAGGTTCCCACACCCGGCTCAAAACTGCTGACTTTCGCTATAATTATCGATGAATTTCGTCTACGTATTATAGCCTTCTTCCATTTTGAAGTCAAGTTGTTGAGATAAAAAGTGCCTAAACAATTATTAAAGATATTTTGGTCACTAGATAATTTGCACACTCGGTGGTGTTTGCCTTTTGGTTGCGAAAGAAAATTTTGGGAATCCTTTCAGAACAAACCCTTCTTTCAAAGAAGGCCCTTAATAGTATAGTTTTTGTAATGATGAAATGGTTAGTTTCATTTTCCCAGAATGGTACGTAAGTAAGGTTGACTAGCATATTCCAAAATTATCACCTCCACTCAGTGGTAATGCTTGCTTTTTGACTTCAAAAGAGGGCTTGTTCTAGCGTGAGATCATTCATTGCGATAAATGCAGCCACAGTCAGCTGCATTCCGCTGTGTGAAGACACGCCTGGAAGCGCGCGACGCATTGGCCGATCAGGGGCTATTCATACTCCTAAACGCACGTGCGTGACGCCCACTCCGCCATGGCGGCGACGCCCGTACCGAAATTTTCACAGTTTTCGTTTTAGCTTAATCACCAATCTTATTCCAGTCCATAATAATCAATTGCAGAACTATCCTCTGCTACCATGAAGAGCGCATGTATAGAATTAGCTCTTACTGCACAGATTAGGCCAATTCGACCCCGCTCAGCCGTAACGTCACCACTGGTGTATTCATAGTTTCCGCGGGGACCATGCGCTTGAAAAAGTATTTCTAATCCAGTGAAGCTCCCGCGAATCACGCGCGTGTGCTATTTATAGTCCCTCAAAAAGCACATCTACCGAATTGACGACCATTCTCATTTGAACAAACTTCGCATTTCAATGTGCTAGCATCGATGCTGCCTGCTTCACTCGATTTTGAGTACAAGGAGAATTAGAGCAATGCTCTCATGATTTGTGCAAGGTAATAAATGATTTCGCAGGTATCTCGGTATTAAAAACCTACTATGGATCTCAACAACTCCAATTATGGATGCAGTCAGTTACAACTTGGGTAGGTTCTCGCACGTTTGGTATCCTATTTTGGGTTTTTACTCACGGGTAGCATTGCTCTTCCATCATTTTCTTTTGCACATAATCTTTTTCGAAACAAGATAAATCAGCGATTAACTGGCCGCTTCATCCAAATATGAGGCCGCGACGCAGCTACGAGGAAAAACGTGGCGCGCGGCTTGGTGCTCTGTAACAGCATGGCGGGTTATAGTTGGTGACCGAATGACACGGGCGACTCTCTATTTTTCAGGAATCCCAGCACCTCCATCTTATGTGCCAACCATAGAAGAGAATGACAACGGTGATGTTATGAACTTCTGGCAGAGAGCCTACAATCTCTATATGTATCTCGGTAGTATTGCGGTCCACCGGAAAGGCTCGGACATGACAACTGAGGTGGGTCTTTATTCTCACTGTGTCGTCAGCTCATGCTCAGAAAATCGCCGCATTCAAAGCGTGTTCAGCATGCATTCAACTCGATTAACCATACCCATCAAAAGTCTCTGTCGCAGGAGCACGTGCTCCGAACAGCAGCAGGTGCTGCAAATCTTTAACGCATGGACACGTGCTGGAAAATTTAATTGCTGGAGCACGTGCTGCAAGGTAGTCTAGCACTATAGTAGCAGCACACAGATGCGACGCGGCTGGCACACCGACGTGCGACGCTGCCAGCTCGCCGAGCACTATCTGGGGCCGTCAGCGATTGGACGAGGCCTTCAGCGGCCGGGCGGGTAAAGTACAGCAAACATGGGTAATTGAACCGGCGAAGCTGCCGGTCTCTCAGCTCCGTCTCAGGAGTGCATCGTATACTTTCCTTTTTTGGATAATCGTTTTGTCATCGAGTTGAATGTGTATCATGCACGCATTGGGCGGCTTATTTGTTAGGGCACGTGCTGTAATTTTAAACACAACAGGAGCACGTGCTCCCCTAGCAGCACGTTCCCTGACTGTGCTCGGAACCGCCCTGCATTCAATGCTTATTCCACACGCATTGAATGCGGTGATTGTCTGAGTGACTCAAATTGTTGCTGGAATCGTACCTTTAGGACGACCGATAGCTCTACTGATTATTCGCCTGATCATGAGCTTTGCTATTTCAGGTTTTCCGAGAGATCGATCCTAATTTCCCACATGTGAGGGAAATTGCTGCGAATGCCAGCCTTTGTTTCGTGAATACCGACGAGATGCTTGATTTTGCAAGACCCATCATTCACAAAACAATATACATAGGAGGACTCGGAGTTAGCGAACCAAAGCCACTTGATGAGGTAAATGAAATTGAGGTTTGTTTATGCTGAGTTTGACGCCATTATGCATTCAGAAGCTAGATTTCAAACTCTTTCGAACGTGACGGCTGTAGCGAAGGCGCGATGACATCGCTCATCAAGGAAGCCATGGCGCAGTCGGTCCCACAAGGAAAGCCGAAAGTGCGCTGGCGTCAACTGGTTGGGGCGACGTCATCAGCCTTTGCTCCTGCAGTGACCAAATGTGGTCGATTCTCTCGTTGACCCGTGTCATTTTTTCCTCACATTGCTGCTTTCATACCCCCCTCAGAGTTGGTCGGAAAACCGACTGAGTCCGACTGAGATCGGGGCGGAAAAACCGACCCCAGTTGTATTGGCCCTGCCTGTGTGCGTGCTTAGAACACCCGTACCGACTGGGTGGATTGCGGACGCAAGCAGACGGTTGCAGACGGACTCATTGGGTACACTATCTGCACCCGTCTACCACTTATTCGGTGCGTATCGACCGGGTAAGGATTGGATTTCTCTCAATCCTCAATTTAGATTAGAACGTTGGTTAAGCCTACTATAACCCTCAAGACTTCCCACTTTAGCGACGGAGCCTTCGGCCAAGTGAAGCCTTTCGGCCGCACTGTATGCTTTCAACGGGGTCTACATCCCGGCCCTCATCTCTAAACCATCTTATGATCAAGTACCCTACCTCATCTAGGCGCCTGTTGGAGCTACCAGGAGCAAACGTTGCCATCGGGCCCGCAAGCCTCCCCAGTGGGACGAGTACGTCCCGATCCAAGTGTTCTTACTCCCTTTCTCGCTTTTTTTTTACCACCGGCACTATCAGGGTGACCCTTTCGGGCCCACGAAAATAGGGTGAGAGATATTTTACTAATTGAAGTACTTTATTTACATGAGGAAGAGGAAGAATAGGAATAATTAAAGAAACCACATGGAGTTAGTTAGTGGAAAGGACGACCACTCTATCGTATTCAGAGTGGCTTTTATAGACGTTCTCATAATTAAAGGCACAGGGCACCCAAAAATAATTTTTTAGATTTGATGCTTATCTTGGATAGAGTCACACGCTGATCACAGTAATATCTCTGAAATCGCCCAAGACCCCGTTCGAACAAAATTATGGCTCTTCAAATATGCCAAGATTTTGAGGGTGAAAAATTGGTGGACGAGTTGTCTCAGGCCTGTATTTCTCTTCATTCGCGATCGTTGCGTGGGAGAACGCCAGGATAAGGTGACAGTGCGGTAATGGACCGAGGAACGACGAATTAGTGGAATTCATCCATCCGTCGAGCCGCTAGTTCGAAAATCGGTTAGGGGGTCGGGCCTGTGGTGGTGAGCGAAGGGAGTCGGGCCTGTGGTGATCGATTAGATCTCGCTTATTTGGAGGAATTGAGGTCTCGCATTTGGAACGTGTCATACACGAGCGGTCTTCTACACAATTACATGAAAATCACAAAATTCATTTCTGAGGGTGTACTGTGCCTTCAATGTCTTGGCCGTATCGAAGATCGTAATCCAGAAAATACACAACTCTGTTATCGGAGATCTGGAATCGCATCGCTGTTGTTCAATCATGTTGATCTTGTTCATAGATTGAGAAAAGATATCCTGTAATAACTTATACATTACAGCATACCCCCTTTAAATGTTCCGTCTCGGAACTATAATAAGGGGTAGGAAAGAGAGAGAAAAAAAAACAATGCAGAGCAAAACATATAAATCACACAACAGCGATGGAAAAAAGCTTCCTTGGGATTGGGGAGATGTTCACACATTCTGCGGGGGAACAGTAACACAACTTGTTCTACAGCGACCACGCTCATGGGAGCCCCCTTCATTCCCTTGACTTGGACTTTTGGGGCATCCGGATAGAGAAGCGTGGCCCCATGTCTTTCCCTTAGATGACTTAGGACTGAGTGCGGCAGGGCGGAGCATTTTCGACAAAGGAAACAATACGTTTTGGCGGTTTCCCTTAACACGGTCGCCCCCTTTAGGGACCCTAACATGGTCCCTGAGGTGCCGTTGTGCGCCTGCGTACTCTCCCACAATATATCTTCAATAATTATCGTTAGCCCTCGATGTGTTAGGGCCGGAATCTTCTTCCTTGTCAGCGACTCGATTGCTATGGATAGTCGAACGGAGAAAAACTACGCTCTCTTCTCCATGCAGGCTGACGGATGCCGAGAAAGTGTCCGCGATTGTTGATCGCTTTCGCCGTCCTTGGTCAGTGTTAGAGTGCGTGGAGTCTCTAGAATTATTTGGTTACCCTTAGTATTTAGCAAGAAAGAGAAAAGGGTAATCGGACCTTTAGCATAGTTGCGGTCATCTGCGGTCTCTCAATCGAAGCGGAACGTCGTTCGCCTTCAAAATAATAGTGACGAGTCGACATAGTTTCTGAAAGGTGGTTAGGTTATTATTAGTATAAAGCTAGAAAAGGATTGAGTTTTAGCAGAACATATCATGAGGAAGAGGAAGGAAATGAGGGAAACTGGAATTTAAACCCGGTTGTCCACTACGGCGCTTTCTTACTTACACGCTCTTTTACTGGCACTATATTTACCAAAAGGGGAGAGCGCGACCTGGGGCCGGATTCATCAACCGAATGTTGGGTTTGGGTTGACAGACGGTAACTCTGACCGAGCGCCTAACCTACCCAGCACCTCTAATCGTGATCCACCAAGCGCAAATCAGTGTGGGTTACGCTGACCGAGATTTTCTAGGCGTCGGCGGTAATTTTACTGCACACAACACATTATAATTAATGCCAAATCACAAACATTGATAGGAAGCTGGATTACCGATAGATTTTCTTGAAAAACATCGTCACAACGGCAGTTTCCTAGCAGAAAGGATGCGTTTTCTCTAGATTATTCTTATTTCCTAATAATTATTAAAATAACTTATGTTTCACTTTCCCACTTATTACATCGAATTTCAAATCCTGCTTATTCACTATACTGACGAAAAAAATCTGGGAAAGAGTTTCACCCAAGGAAATACTAAAGGGCTTAAACAGGTTTTATGAGAAATCTTGATTACTGAGAAATTTAAGTGAAACTCCCCCATAGGGCAGATAAAAAAATTAGCAAGCAGAAAGCATATGCTGCTAGGAAATCAATATTCAGTTAGCTTACTATCAGAGCTGTAATAACCTAGTTTTTAGTTTTCTTTTAATCAAACATTAACTACGCTATGGCTTAAAATACATGAGAAAAAAACAGCATGAAAGTGAATGTGAGAAAGGAAAAAATATGACCATTCAAATCGAGAACTAATCACTTGCAAAAAACGATTATAATTATTATTATTTCATTAGGTATTCTTAAATGAATAAAACTAGCACAGCAATAATGCCTAAAGTCGAGTAGTGGGAGTAGCAGTAATGGTAGAATAATGCCAACAGTTGAGAAGTAGCCAGAGAATAATTAGCAGAGTGGCAATATGTTTAAAATAACAGTCCTCGTTAATCGATATTAATTTTGGCAATGCTCCAATCGCCGCTGCGCACTGCCGCACGCGATGAGGCGCGCCGATTAGCATTGGCGCACATCTAGTGGGTTGGTTAGCCGCCTACCAGCCTCCTTCGCCTGGTAGCGCTAACCCAGTCACCAACCCAGTTGCGCGTGGGTTGGTAAGTTGATGAATCACTGAAATGGTGCTGGGTTGGTAGGTTAGGGGCGCTAACCGTGGGTTAGAACACTGATGAATCCGGCCCCTGGCCAGGGTTTACGGTTACTCGCGAAGAGAAATACAACCCGTTAGGGATTAACCCCTATAACTAAGAAATATCCCGTGTTTTTTTACCCCTTATTTACCTTACTGCGAGTTTCGGGAAGCTACTTGCGCATACAAAAGGATTACTTGAAGGCAGTGTTCACGATGAAAAAAAGTTTTCGAAATTCCACTAGGATTGGGTAGTGGAGAGACACTCTGTAACGTTAACGTAGAAAGAACGCATGAAAACGAGCCAGGAAGAGCCCCAAAAGAGCCCGAAGTTGCAACTTCGAGCGCATTGAAAACCCCAAAAGCGCATCACACGCCCACCCACGTGAACAAATGAATGCTCGAGATCGTGAGATGAGCGATGATTTTCAATCATTAGCCCCGTTCTTCCCTTCATTCTCAGCTTCTCTCTTTACTCAGGTCAGCTCGCTTAGATCGGCTGCAAAAGACGGAAGTTACAAGCCTCGGACAACTCGTCCACCATTTTCCCTAGCTCAATTTTTGACGGACCATAACTCCATTCCCAGAAGGTCTTGTATGATTTCAGAGACACCATTGGAATCAGCATGGGGCCGTTTTCAAGATAGGCGGGAAAACAGAAAAACGATTTTCATCGTGAACACTGCCTTTAAGACTATCCGGGCAATCTTTCATGGACATATGCACATATATACATAAGGTTTCCGTTTTCAATCTAGTCTGACGCGTGCACCAGGCGGCTGGCCCTGCAGGGTTGGCGGGCTCACTGGAGGATGGGGTTTCGATTGGCGCGAGGTGATCTACTGTCGCAGCCCCGTCCATTCACCAGACTAAAATGATTGCGCGAACTCTATTTACAAGTGCTTTGGAAGCTATTATGTTTGAGACATTTTTTTTGAATCCCGGAGTTCAAAAAAAGGGACTTCCATGTTAGGATTGGATTTCGCTCCATCCTCAATTTAGAATGGAACGTTGGTTAAGCCTACTATAACCCTCAAGACTTCCCACTTTAAGCCTTCGGCCAAGTGAAGCCTTTCGGCCGCACTGTATGCCTTCAACGGGGTCTATACCCCGGCCCTCATCTCTAAACCATCTTATGATCAAGTACCCTACCTCATCTGGATGCCTATTGGAGCTACCAGGAGCAAAAGGTGCCATCGGTCCCCGCAAGTCTCCCCAGTGGGCGAGTACGTCCCGAGCCAAGTGTTCTTACTCCCTTTTTAATTTTTTTACCACCGGCACGATCAGGTTGACCCTTTCGGGCCCACAAAATAGGGTGAGAGATATTTTATTGATTGAAGTACTTTATTTACATGAGGAAGAGAAAGAATAAGAATAATAAAGAAACTACATGGAGTTAGTTAGTGGAAAGGACGACCATTCTATCGTATCCTGAGTGGCTTTTATAGACGTTCTTATAATTAATGTCTTGGCCGTATCGAAGATCGCAATCCAGAAAATACACAACTCTGTTATCGGAGATCTGGAATCGCATCGCTGTTGTTCAATCATGTAGGATCCTGTTCATAGATTGAGAAAAGATATTCTGTGACAAGTTATACATTACTTATACATTACACTCAGTTGATCGACAACCTCTGGCGGCGGCCTCTGGGCCCTCTGGTCTTTAGTAACCTAATACATTACCTATAGTACAGTTGGCTCACAATGAGTACTCTCGGTGAACAGGTAAAATATTTTTCTTAGGCTGGATGGTGAGCCGAAAAAAAACAAGGAGAACCGCGAGGAAAATCTCTCAAATTTTAAATTGGATTAAAAACGCTAAAAGAGGCACGCAACTGTCCTGGAAACTAATCTGAACTCTCACTAAAGCTCTAATACCTACTCTGTTAAAACGAATAATGTGTCCATAACAGCACCAGACGACGTCTCGCGCACCATGAGGTCGTGCACTCCGTTATAAATGATCTATGATTAAAGTTTAAGAAGTTCTCCGCCTTGATGGAAAAAGGCAAGAAGGGAGTGATCATTTTCTCGTTGGGCACAATCGCTCCATTTTATGCCTTTCCTGAGGCAACCAAAATTGCCTTCGCCAAAGTGTTCAAGTCGATGCACGACTACCACTTCATTTTGAAGCTCACAAAAGGTAGGAAAATTTTCAAAAAATCTGCAAACATCAATGGTTAGTCGTCTTTTTTAGATGATACCACCTCACCTTCTTACTTCGGAGAAGCTCCAAATATCGACTTTGTCGCTTGGCTCCCACAAAGTGACATCCTTGGTGCGTTATGCTTCCTTACTATGGATCGCCTATATAAAATCTTTGTATGAGTCTACTCTGATTTAGCTGAAAATTTTTAGCGCACCCCAGGTTGAGGTTATTCGTGATGCATGGTGGAATAAATGGTCTAATAGAAGCACTGCTGAGAGCAGTGCCGGTAGTTGTCATTCCTATATTTGCTGATCAGTTCCGCAATGGAAGAAACGCCGAAAAAAGAGGTGTGGGAAGGGTGCGTTTCAGTTTCGTTGATACTTCTGTGAGGTCTTGCCAAATGTGGTTCTCATTCAGAATCAAAGCGCAGGTCATCTTAATTGTTTGATGAACGCTACATATCCTATTCAGAGTAGCCAGTTTTCGGAAGTTTGCTTTATGCTTACGAATCGTTGCGTCATTCCCAACTTTTGAGTATGTAGATGATAGCTACAGACCTGGCTCATGATAATGTGCGCAAACATTGTTTTAGGTACATGATGAGAGTTCCAGTCAAACGCTCGTCTGACTGCCGCATTTTGCTGAAGTGAATTATATACTCATATTGAGAAATACCATGTTGCAGGTCATGCTAAAATTAGATCTAGACGAAGCAACTATCAGATCAACAATAGAAGAGGTTCTCGAACACGATAGGTAAACATTCATGTTTTGAAAAGATAGAGTTTTTTTTTTGGAGTGGAAGAGAGAACTTCGACGATTTCGTCGGCCTGCGCCAGAGTAATCTACAGAAGTGGGCAGTGCCAAAGAGATTTTCAGATTGCGATCGCGCAGCGACGCGATTGACCACTCGTCACTTATCCGCGCCATGAATCTACGCGACGACGCGACGCTATTACCCAGCGTCTCTATCAAAATCAAAAGGTCGCACCCTGGCCAAACGATACTCCCCAGGTCCGGTAAACATTTGGCTTCCTCAGACTTCTCTGCTGTTTGCAGACTAGCACAGAGATGGTAGAGGGATAATGAGCAGACTTACGCAGTCTTGAATTAGAGTGAGAGAGAGAGGGTGTGCAAGCCTCAGTAAGCGAGTCAGATTGTAAAATACCTTATATGTAGAGGTTGCGTAATAATTTCAGTCTGTTGAATGGATGGGGCTGCGACGGTAGATCACCCCGCGCGAATCTAAACCCCACTCTCCAGTAAGGCCGCCAACCCCGCGCGGCCATCCGCCCGGTCCATGCGTCACACTAAATCGAAAACGGAAACCATGTGTAGCCCATCATTCAGTGGTTCCTTTAATATCACTGCCATTCACCCTATGAAGCCCAGTCATACGGATCCGATAGTATCTGCCTGCTTTCAGTTATAAACAGAATGCTGTACGTTTGTCGAAGCTAATGTCGGAAAAGCCATTTTCTGCCGAAGAGCGATTGGTACGATGGACGAATTTCGCTGTAGAAAACGGCGTGCTAGAAGAGCTTCATCTCGAGGGATCACGGATGAATTTCATTGTCTACTACAATCTTGACGTTATTGCTGCCTCTATTACCGCTCTGATTGTAGTTGTCTTTATCATTTCCAGAGCTGTGAAACTTCTATGTGTGAGAAATTTTGAAGTGAAATTGAAGAGTGAATAACCGGAGTGGGATCGTGACCTAGAAAAGATTTCTTCTGTACACTGGATTTGGAGCCACAGACTTCGTCGAAATGGCTAATTATTTTTGTAAAAATAGGGGTCTCTTTGTAAGCAATGCTCATAACTATTGTCTTAAGATAGTTGATTACGTGTGAAAGACGCTCACAAATTCTCTTGATAGGAAGACTGCCATCTCCGTCGGAAAACCAATAAGACCTAAGACGTAGGGAATCAGTTTGTATCCAATTATGCATTTTCTGTTATTGTATTAGGGTATGTTCTTTAATTTCTCTTAAGCTCATGCGGACAGCTTTCTCAGCACTGCTTCAACAACAGTGGGTAAAATGCACACTCAGACTATGTGCCACATAATAAAAGAATGTTTATATCTTTCTCGCCTGTTTGCTAGTCTTGAGAGCCTTTACTGCGCTTAATTCTACCGACAGTCCGGTTCCTATGGAGGGGATCGGGAGGGAGACGATGTTAACTCTCTATATTGATATATAGACAAAGGACTTGATAAGCAGCTTCGCTAATCATTTCATTCGGCTCGAAAACAGGGAGAAGGACAATGTTATACCCTCCCCTGCTGAACACATGCTTGTTGTTCGATCAACTGGACTGTAGCAACGCTCTTTATGTAAGAACTGCTGCTGTCAACAATACAGGACGGATTATCAGAACTCAAGAAATATAGAAGACTCATTAGAAGGAACTTGTAGCTAAAGTGAAAGATTCTGCCACATTTGTAACACCTTCTCCCAGTTTCTTTGAACACATGCCTTTACTGTCCCTGTTCTTCGGAACAAGAGTTGAATCTTACAGTAATCTGATTCTCGATCAGAGAAATAACTGGGAACTTGTTGTCTCAACGTCAAACGGTTCATGCGTACATTTTCAGCGCAGTTTGCACTCCAACATTCCAGAAAAATCCATGAGGCTAGAAGTAATGTTAAATTGTAGACTATGAAAGGAATACTACAATACTCGCGCTAAGTTTTGAAAAAAAAGGGGAGTATCTGGCAAACTCGGCTAAAAAGCGTCCGATGCATGCAACTATTTTGAATGACGACTTTTTCGAATTTTGAAAGCGCTACCGTATTCACAGATGAAATTGCTACCTAATTATGTGACTTGTGTGCCGAAGTTCCTCAAAATCGCTTGGTTTTTGAAGGAAACAGTTTTTGCAATAGTTTTTCAAAAACGTCACGCGCGGCGAAGTGCGGCGAAATTTTGAGCAGTCTTTGTACAAGTAATGGAAGAGCAATCGTACGCTTTTCTATTAATTGAGTGCAAGTGAGAGAATCTCGAAGTTTATGTTGGTTGACTTTTCGAAATCCTTCATTTAGAAGTCTAGGGTTTCCGGAACAGCACTCCGACTTTCCAGGTAGTCCTCAAGCGTATTTAATGAGGAATTTCGAAAATTTAACCAACAAAAACCTTGAGATTCTCTTACCTGCACCTTATTTATGAAGAAAGCATACAGACTGCTCTTCCATTTAAGGCAGCATACACGCTCAAAAATGATATCAATTTTATGGAATGAATCGAAGGTCTTAAGCTGTTAATATTCAGGGATGACGAAAAAACTGGAAAAAAATCAACTGAAATGAAGATATAACGGTTCGTTCGAATCTCGAAGTTTATGTTGGTTGACTTTTCGAAATCCTTCAATTAGAAGTCTAGGGTTTCCGGAACAGCACTCCGACTTTCCAGGTAGTCCTCAAGCGTATTTAAAGGCAGTGTTCACGATGAAAAACGTTTTCGAAATTCCACTAGGATTGGGTAGTGGAGGGACACTCTGTAACGTTAACGTCGAAAGAACCCATGAAAACGAGCCAGGAAGAGCCCCAAAAGAGCCCGAAGTTGCAACTTCGAGCGCATTGAAAACCCCAAAAGCGCATCACACGCCCACCGACGTGAACAAATGAATGCTCGAGATCGTGAGATGAGCGATGATTTTCAATCATTAGCCCCGTTCTTCCCTTCCATCTCAGCTTCTCTCTTTACTCAGGTCAGCTCGCATGGATCGGCTGCAAATGACGGAAGTTACAAGCCTCGGACAACTCGTCCACCATGTTTCCATAGCTCAATCTTTGAGGGACCATACCTGCGTTCACAGAAGGTCTTGTATGATTTCAGAGACACCATTGGAATCAGCATATGGCCGTTTTCAAGATAGGCGGAAAAACAGAAGAACGATTTTCATCGTGAACACTGCCTTTAATGAGGAATTTCGAAAATTTAACCAACAAAAACCTTGAGATTCTCTTACCTGCACCTTATTTATGAAGAAAGCATACAGACTACTCTTCCATTTAAGGCAGCATACACGCTCAAAAATGATATCAATTTTATGGAATGAATCGAAGGTCTGAAGCTGTTAATATTCAGGGATGACGAAAAAACTGGAAAAAAATCAACTGAAATGAAGATATAACGGTTCGTTCTACATTGGCCCAGAAATGGACGAGTTTTACTGCATTGGCTGAAATAGCGGAGCTAGCGACAAATTTGTTGGGATAACGACGCTAATGTATTCGTACGACCCTTTCTGGAACGCTTACGACGTTAGAAGCGTAAAAAAATGAGTCAAAATGACCGTAATCGAGCGTTGAACATTGGTATTGAGGGGCGGAGCCCGTATCGGTGGGCCGAGAAAGGATGTTTTTGAATATGAATACAGCTTGGCACGAGGTGGTAACCGACTTTATTCGACTGACGTTTCGGCGGCTTCGCCTTCTTCAGAGTCTGAAAGAGCCAATTCCATTTATAAAAATACACGATCAAACGCCGTAACGGTAAACTCTCTACAGAAAATCGACTCCCAAATTTCCAAACTGATAAACAGGAGAAAAGTAGACAACGTATCGTACCTAATCAAGTCCTCAAGCGATCATGGATCAGTAGGAGTACGAATGGGCACCGGTGGAACAGAAATTCGGCCCGAATCAGAAGGCAAGTCTGATATAGGGCTGGAGTTCCCGGGTTATATATAGGCCCTCGTCCTTCCGGTTGATCTTGGGATCTCTCGCATTGATCCAGAACGCCTCGAGAGCTTTTCGCGCACTTGTCGTGACCTCCCGCGCCAGTATCTCCACTCGCACCTCAAAATCCTCCCCCCGGTGGCAATTATCTCTGTGGGTCCCCAGTGCAGTGTAACTGCGCGACCTTCCTTTTCCATCTAAGTGTTTTTTGATGCGCACATGCAATGGTCGAGCTGTCTCTCCGATATATTCCTCACCGCAGCTCTGGCATGTGATGAGATAGATGACACCTGTAGCAGCACAATCACCTTCCCTGCCCTTAGGGGAAATGACGCATTGTGGTATAACGCAGGCGCGATCGTATAGGCGATTTCTGACCAGTTGACGTTTCAAATTATTGGGTGGGATGTCTACCAAAGCCACTGTGTTTTCTAACCCCGTTCTTCGCAAACACTTTCTGACGGCGCTGCTCACTTCATCCGAAATGAAAGGTATCACGAAGGAAATTTTATCGCTGGGTGGTCTGTTGGGTCCCTGCTCGCGCCCGGGTCTTGACCTCGTTGGATGAGGTTCATATCCGTTGAGAAGTGCAATTTGACTTGCGAGTCTCTTAGACTCCTGCCGTTCTTGTTCGCCCGAACACACATTTACTGCGGTGTGGAACATGTTCCGGACAACTGCCCTTTTAGTTTGGGTGGGGTGGGCCGATTGCCAGTGGACTAAAATGTTTTTGTTTGAGGGCTCGCGATACCATTTTGTTATTTTTCTATCCCCCAAAAGCTGAACCTGAACATTTAAGAAAGGCAACCAGCTATCGCAAGGCTTTTCCCGAGTTAGCTTGATGTGATCGGACTGGGCGTTCATTAGGTCGAAACAGTGGTTCAGCTCCTGTTGCGTCGAGCAAATTATGAAACAGTCGTCAATGTAACGACTATAAAACAAGGGAAGGGTTTCGAGCACAGGTGTTTCGACCTTTGCCATGAAGGCGATGGCGAGCGTTGGTGCCAGCCGCTGTCCCATAGCCAGCCCCCGCAGTTGGGAAAAATAGCTACCCGCCCACTTGAAAACATTACAACTGAGGCACTCTTTTAGGAGAACCATAAGACTGCGCACAGAGAGCCCATAGGAGAAAGGATGATTTTGTGACTCAATACGGCTCAAATACGGTCATTTTAACTCGTTTTCAACTCTCCCAACTTCGTGAGGGCTCTTCTAGGATCCGTACAACCCTTCTAATGTAGTTATCTCAGCAACTTTTGCGAGCGTGTATGCTGCCTTTAAGTGTACAAATACTGCTCAAAGTTTCACCGCGCGCGACGTTTTTGAAGAACGATTGCAAAAACTACTTCCTTGAAAAAGAAAGCGATTAAAAGGAACTTTGTCATCAGGGTGTCATGTAAAGTACATAGGGCATCTGATGACGTCATCAGGGTGTCATGTAAAGTACATAGGGCATCTGATGACGTCATCAGGGTGTCATTACAAATCATATAACTAGGTAGCATTTTAATCTGTGAATATGATAGCGTTCTCAGAATTCAAGAAAGTCTTCATTCAAAAAAGTTACATGCATCGGACGCTTATTCGCCGAGTTTGCCACATGCTCCCCGTTTTCACAAAACTTAGGGCGGGTATTGTATGGCGCGGTTAGTGCTTTCAGATTTTCAACACTCATGTAAAGTACATAGGGCATCTGATGACGTCATCAGGGTATCATGTAAAGTACATAGGGCATCTGATGACGTCATCAGGGTGTCATGTAAAGTACATAAGGCATCTGATGACGTCATCAGGGTGTCATGTAAAGTACATAGGGCATCTGATGACGTCATCAGGGTGTCATGTAAAGTACATAAGGCATCTGATGACGTCATCAGGGTGTCATGTAAAGTACATAGGGCATCTGATGACGTCATCAGGGTGTCATGTAAAGTACATAGGGCATCTGATGACGTCATCAGGGTGTCATGTAAAAGTACATAGGGCATCTGATGACGTCATCAGGGTGTCATGTAAAGTACATGAGGCATCCGATGACGTCATCAGGGTGTCATGTAAAGTACAAAGGGCATCTGATGACGTCATCAGGTGTCATGTAAAGTACATAGGGCATCTGATGACGTCATCAGGATGTCATGTAAAGTACATAAGGGCATCTGATGACGTCATCAGGGTGTCATGTAAAGTACATAGGGCATCTGATGACGTCATCAGGGTGTCATGTAAAGTACATAGGGCATCTGATGACGTCATCAGGGTGTCATGTAAAGTACATAGGGCATCTGATGACGTCATCAGGGTGTCATGTAAAGTACATAGGGCATCTGATGACGTCATCAGGGTGTCATGTAAAGTACATAGGGCATCTGATGACGTCATCAGGGTGTCATGTAAAGTACATAGGGCATCTGATGACGTCATCAGGGTGTCATGTAAAAAACATAAGGCATCTGATGACGTCATCAGGGTGTCATGTAAAGTACATAGGGCATCTGATTACGTCATCAGGGTGTCATGTAAAGTACATAGGGCATCTGATGACGTCATCAGGATGTCATGTAAAGTTTACAGGGCATCTGATGAGGTCATCAGGGTGTCATGTAAAGTACATAGGGCATCTGATGACGTCATCAGGGTGTCATGTAAAGTACATAGGGCATCTGATGACGTCATCAGGGTGTCATGTAAAGTACATAGGGCATCTGATGACGTCATCAGGGTGTCATGTAAAGTACATAGGGCATCTGATGACGTCATCAGGATGTCATATAAAGTACATAGGGCATCTGATGACGTCATCAGGGTGTCATGTAAAGTACATAGGGCATCTGATGACGTCATCAGGGTGTCATGTAAAGTACATAGGGCATCTGATGACGTCATCAGGGTGTCATGTAAAGTACATAGGGCATCTGATGACGTCATCAGGGTGTCATGTAAAGTACATAGGGCATCTGATGACGTCATCAGGGTGTCATGTAAAGTACATAAGGCATCTGATCACGTCATCAGGGTGTCATGTAAAGTACATAGGGCATCTGATGACGTCATCAGGGTGTCATGTAAAGTACATAGGGCATCTGATGACGTCATCAGGGTGTCATGTAAAAGACATAGGGCATCTGATGACGTCATCAGGGTGTCATGTAAAGTACATAGGGCATCTGATGACGTCATCAGGGTGTCATGTAAAGTACATAGGAGCATCTGATGACGCCATCAGGATGTCATGTAAAGTACATAGGGCATCTGATGACGTCATCAGGGTGTCATGTAAAGTACATAGGGCATCTGATGACGTCATCAGGGTGTCATGTAAAGTACATAGGGCATCTGATGACGTCATCAGGGTGTCATGTAAAGTACATAGGGCATCTAATGACGTCATCAGGGTGTCATATAAAGTACATAGGGCATCTGATGACGTCATCAGGGTGTCATGCAAAGTACATAGGGCATCTGATGACGTCATCAGGGTGTCATGTAAAGTACATAGGGCATCTGATGACGTCATCAGGATGTCATGTAAAGTACATAAGGCATCTGATGACGTCATCAGGGTGTCATGTAAAGTACATAAGGCATCTGATGACGTCATCAGGGTGTCATGTAAAGTACATAGGGCATCTGATGACGTCATCAGGGTGTCATGTAAAGTACATAGGGCATCTGATGACGTCATCAGGGTGTCATGTAAAGTACATAGGGCATCTGATGACGTCATCAGGGTGTCATGTAAAGTACATAGGGCATCTGATGACGTCATCAGGGTGTCATGTAAAGTACATAGGGCATCTGATGACGTCATCAGGGTGTCATGTAAAGTACATAGGGCATCTGATGACGTCATCAGGGTGTCATGTAAAGTACATAGGGCATCTGATGACGTCATCAGGGTGTCATGTAAAGTACATAGGGCATCTGATGACGTCATCAGGGTGTCATGTAAAGTACATAGGGCATCTGATGACGTCATCAGGGTGTCATGTAAAGTACATAGGGCATCTGATGACGTCATGAGGATGTCATGTAAAAGTACATAGGGCATCTGATGACGTCATCAGGGTGTCATGTAAAGTACATAGGGCATCTGATGACGTCATCAGGGTGTCATGTAAAGTACATAGGGCATCTGATGACGTCATCAGGGTGTCATGTAAAGTACATAGGGCATCTGATGACGTCATCAGGGTATCATGTAAAGTACATAGGGCATCTGATGACGTCATCAGGGTGTCATGTAAAGTACATAAGGCATCTGATGACGTCATCAGGGTGTCATGTAAAGTACATAGGGCATCTGATGACGTCATCAGGGTGTCATGTAAAGTACATAAGGCATCTGATGACGTCATCAGGGTGTCATGTAAAGTACATAGGGCATCTGATGACGTCATCAGGGTGTCATGTAAAGTACATAGGGCATCTGATGACGTCATCAGGGTGTCATGTAAAGTACATAGGGCATCTGATGACGTCATCAGGGTGTCATGTAAAGTACATAAGGCATCTGATGACGTCATCAGGGTGTCATGCTAAGGACATAGGGCATCTGATGACGTCATCAGGGTGTCATGTAAAGTACATAGGGCATCTGATGACGTCATCAGGATGTCATGTAAAGTACATAGGGCATCTGATGACGTCATCAGGGTGTCATGTAAAGTACATAGGGCATCTGATGACGTCATCAGGGTGTCATGTAAAGTACATAGGGCATCTGATGACGTCATCAGGGTGTCATGTAAAGTACATAGGGCATCTGATGACGTCATCAGGGTGTCATGTAAAGTACATAGGGCATCTGATGACGTCATCAGGGTGTCATGTAAAGTACATAGGGCATCTGATGACGTCATCAGGGTGTCATGTAAAGTACATAGGGCATCTGATGACGTCATCAGGGTGTCATGTAAAACATAAGGCATCTGATGACGTCATCAGGGTGTCATGTAAAGTACATAGGGCATCTGATTACGTCATCAGGGTGTCATGTAAAGTACATAGGGCATCTGATGACGTCATCAGGGTGTCATGTAAAGTACATAGGGCATCTGATGACGTCATCAGGGTGTCATGTAAAGTACATAGGGCATCTGATGACGTCATCAGGGTGTCATGTAAAGTACATAGGGCATCTGATGACGTCATCAGGGTGTCATGTAAAGTACATAGGGCATCTGATGACGTCATCAGGGTGTCATGTAAAGTACATAGGGCATCTGATGACGTCATCAGGATGTCATGTAAAGTACATAGGGCATCTGATGACGTCATCAGGGTGTCATGTAAAGTACATAGGGCATCTGATGACGTCATCAGGGTGTCATGTAAAGTACATAGGGCATCTGATGACGTCATCAGGGTGTCATGTAAAGTACATAGGGCATCTGATGACGTCATCAGGGTGTCATGTAAAGTACATAGGGCATCTGATGACGTCATCAGGGTGTCATGTAAAGTACATAAGGCATCTGATGACGTCATCAGGGTGTCATGTAAAGTACATAGGGCATCTGATGACGTCATCAGGGTGTCATGTAAAGTACATAGGGCATCTGATGACGTCATCAGGGTGTCATGTAAAGTACATAGGGCATCTGATGACGTCATCAGGGTGTCATGTAAAGTACATAGGGCATCTGATGACGTCATCAGGGTGTCATGTAAAGTACATAGGGCATCTGATGACGTCATCAGGATGTCATGTAAAGTACATAGGGCATCTGATGACGTCATCAGGGTGTCATGTAAAGTACATAGGGCATCTGATGACGTCATCAGGGTGTCATGTAAAGTACATAGGGCATCTGATGACGTCATCAGGGTGTCATGTAAAGTACATAGGGCATCTGATGACGTCATCAGGTGCCTTATAAAGTACATAGGCATCTGATGACGTCATCAGGGTGTCATGTAAAGTACATAGGGCATCTAATGACGTCATCAGGTGTCATGTAAAGTACATAGGCATCTGATGACGTCATCAGGTGTCATGCAAAGTACATAGGGCATCTGATGACGTCATCAGGGTGTCATGTAAAGTACATAGGGCATCTGATGACGTCATCAGAATTTCACGTAAAAGTACACAGGGCATCTGATGACGTCATCAGAACGTCGTGCCAAGTGCATAAAGCATCTGGTGACGTCATCAGGACGTCGTGCCAGGTGGTGCCAAGTGCATAGGGCATTTTCTGACATCATCAGGACGTCGTGGAAAGTGAGTAGCGCTTCATTTTTAGCGTGCGCAACAAGTTTGTTGCTTACTGATTATTATAGCAATCCATGCTATTCGAAAATTATTGAAGATTTTTCAGGGATATTACTTCGTAATATCAATAAAAAGTGAACAATTCTATCAAAAAGGGTCTTCAAGCAAAAGAGGTTTGGTTGGCGTCAGAAACGTTCCAACAAAAAGGGAACAATAGGTAAGTTGAATGAGGAGAGTCTACAAAGAAGTGAACAATAGTTTCTGAGACTGATTTTCCTGCCCGATACTTCTTAACAGCAGAAACAAACCGTTGTGGTACTTCACAAGGAAGAGTTCAATGGTTTCCAAGAATGGACTTCTATTCGTTGACGAGATTATTTTAAAAAATATTCTCATTAGATGTTGCACTTTGGTTTCGCTTCTCGTAGCAGCTGGAGCTAACCGTCCGTCTGTGTTTTTGGCATCATCTTCTATTCTGATGGTAAGTATTAGGTTTACATGCACATACTTTTTAACGGTTTTCGTGTAGTCAAGACGAGTTTTGGAACCACAGAGTGCTTCCGTGTAAAACACCGCAACGGTTTGTTTTTGCTATTAAGAAGCATCGGGCAGGAAAATCAGTCTCAGAAACTATTGTTCACTTTTTGTAGACTCTCCTCATTCAACTTACCTATTGTTCCCTTTTTGTTGGAACGTTTCTGACGCCAACCAAACCTCTTTTGCTTGGAAGACCCCTTTTTGATAGAATCATTGTTTAGAACGAGCCGTTGAAGCGAAATAATTGAAAGTAAAACTTGAGTTGGGGTATAGGAGAGAAATATTGATTTTTACTCATACAGGCAACAGAGTATCAAGCGGCTGAAAGATTTGAAAGGATGCATAGAATAGAAAACTATGTGGAGTCGCTCGCGCGCCACTGGTAGCGCGCTTCGTGTAGAGCGCTAGAGGTAGCGCTGTTTCAGAGGGTCTATCGCGCTTTCCGTAGCGCGCCTCGCAAGTACTTGATACCGAACAGCGCTACAATGGCTGTGCCAAGCGCGTTTTGGCTATGCCAGTGCGTGTCGGCTAGACCAAGCGCGTTTAGGCTAGACCAAGCGCGTTTTGGCTATGCCAACCGCGGTTGGGCTACGACAAGCGCTTTTGGCCTGAGACAAGCGCGCGCCTGAATGATACTTGATTGCAGATGGCGCTATGCCGCCCACATAGCGCGTTTGCGCTAGTTTTGGCTCGCGCTACCTCGATTCTTAATGCCGCCCCTGGCTCCACAGGGACTCCTAATGGGCTATTTCTCAGCAACTTCGCGGCTATTTTTCGGCGTTCCACGAATCGGACAAGGAGCGGCCGCGACATAACGGAGAAATAAGGAGAAGTAACTAAAAGTAGCCAAGACGCAGCCGTCGCCGGCTTGCTGAACCCCATTCAGGGCAGCCAGCGCCTTCAGAGGTTACGCGGGGTTCAATTACCTCACACCTGGGTAATTGAACCCACGGAGGAGTTGACGTCTGATCATGCCACTGGAATGCGTCGTATGCTTACCTGAAGAGAATTATTCTCGGCTATCTCGCGACTATTTCGCGGGGAGCATTATTTAGCAGCTATTTGTCGGCTATTTCGCGGCTATTACGCGGCAAGCAAGTATTTCGCATCTATTTCGTGGGTATTTCTTGGCCAAAACTCTCAGAGTAATTCTATAATACATAAAGAAGTGGATGGCCACAAAATTCAGCTATTTTCACAGAGAGTAGGGGCCGCATGACCATTGCATCCAGCAGAAACTACGAAGATATCGTCCTTGTCATTGAATCAAGAAGAACCCATTCGATCGACAGCCAACTTCTCTAGGATTACCCTTTTGCGAACTTTGCAAGCTTTCCCGCCAAGCAGCGTCGTGGCTTTCTACTTGAATTGCACAGACCAGACCAAAAGTGTTTCTGACCCGGGAACCAACGAGAAAGGAGACTCTCCGAGTTGTCCTGCACAGCTTCCCGGATGACCAGCAACGGATCCCAGACTCCTGCTCACTCTCCGCGGAGTCCTGAAACATTCCCCGGATGACCGACAATCCGAGTAAACCCCGCATGGAAATTAAGGTGCGTCCGAATGAGAATGGCGGCCCAAGCGGCTGGCGTGCTTGGCAGGCGACCGCCGCGTTCGCCGCTCTCGGACGAGCTTGCGACACGTTCCCACCGCCATTGACTACGAGCGGGGCCGGCACCGGCTGGCAGCAAGCACTGCGCCGATCGATCCCTGCAGACGGTAGGAGAGGGGAGGGCCGTCGTTGAAATCCAACACTTGTCCGAGGGCGGCACATGCGACGGCCGCCTGCCAAGCACGCCGGCCGCGTGGGCCGCCATTCTCATTCGGGCACACATTAAGAGTCAAATCTGAGACTTTGACCAAATTGCCGTATACCCCCGTAATCTAATGTAAGCTGTCAAAAATCGATAAACAAACACGAGATCCGTGTTAAAGGTAGTGTTCATGATGAAAACCACATAGTAGTTTTCAATGTTTTTTAGCAGGTAAGTCCACTAAGCAGACGTCAGTAGGGGGAGTCCATACAGCACTCTCAAATACCAGAGAAAAAATTGCTCAAAGAAATCTCTGGAATATTCAATTATGCGTTTTGATGTTTTCCGCGGGCTTGCGGACAAGGCGTCAAACCTGAAGCCGGCAACTGATTCTGCACTTCAAAATTCTTAAGTATGTAGGTGAATTTCTTTTCTGTTTCTTGTATTTGAAATAAGATGGGCCGCTGCACGTGCTGGGATGCTAGAACCTTTCGCGGTAAAAATATTCATTAATTCGGTGCATGTTCTTCTGGTAAAATGAAAACGCGACAGCTGATATATGACGTGGGCGGGGTGATCATGTGGGTTGGTTGGTCCACAAAATTTTCACCCACTTCCTGGCCGTTCGTCGTGGTACTTCCGTTCTTACTCTTCTCGAATGGACCCGAAGCTCACGTTTTTGCTCGAAAAAAAGGAGCAACTTTTTCATCGTGAACACTGCCTTCAAGCACTCCGAATAACAGCTCTAGAAACATTTCGAGCCATATCCGTAGCATTCTGAAAATCGTCAAAAGCCGCGTTCCGCCCTCCAATTTCCCCGATAGGGAACTGTGTACAAGTCGAGTCGAAAAATTCGGAAAACAGCAGGGGTGGTAGAAAACTGATCTAAACTCGCAGTTAGGAACCGTTATCAGCTAGCGGTTATCAGGTTGAAATCACGCACTAAGCCGGCATACAACCCTCAATTTACCTCGGAGATGATACCTCACAATCTTCTTTGCTCTCATCCCTTACCTCACAGCTCATCTCGAGCGTTCATATGCTTCTATTTACTAACCTTCTATATTCGTGCTTATAAATGAATATAAGCTCATCAATTTTATATCAAAAACTTATCAGAAGCTCCGGCTGAATCGCGAAAGCATAAATCATTTAACAATGAAAGCAGCATGCTGTTGGTCGGTCAATTGGTGAGTATCACAACAAACACACAGAAGCTGACCGACCAACACCATGCGCCTCTCAGTACATAATCAGCTTATCAGTATCCCCTTTACAAGAACAACTGGCGAAACTATGATATGCCAGTTAGAGAAAAAAGTCCTCGGGAGGACATTCCTATCTGACTGGCAACCGTCGACCGATCCACTCCTAAGGAGTGCACTATATCACTGCAAATCCGACCGATCTGCTAGTTTATATGTGAACATCCGTGTATGCAATAGTAGCTTAAGCCCCTTTCATAGTTTGCCGGCCGACGTCGGACGACTCGTTATCAAATGTGATAAGTTGAGATAGATAAGATGGGTAGGGTAGGGTAGATAGATATTACACATTCGATAACGAGTCGTCCGACGTTGGTCGGGCAAGTGTGAAAGAGGCTCTAGGGTTACGAATACATGGATATTAGCGTCCTCGTAACATCTTAGTTTCTGTTTGAAAATGGAATGTGGGACCAACCAAGGAAATTCCAACTTCCAAACTACGCCTCCAGCAACATATGAAAAGGGGTTATAGAACACCAGCGGTGTTCACAACAAGATACAAATAGGACTTTCAGAATCTACAGTTAGGGTTCACAGCAAACCTAGGTTAACTTCGAGGCCATTGACCTTTTCTAACATCGAGGTTTGGTAAGATTACTACCATCCCAGATTCGTTATCAGCACACCAAATAACCACACTGGGAGAACAGCGAGTTATTATGAAACATTTTTTAAACGCTTCCAGAACGTGCTACTTGGTAGGTGTAAACGCTGAACCAGCAAGTATAATAACTCTGTTCAGAGTTTTTGAATTGTGATTTCACCCAAACTTTGTCCAGGACGGTTGTTTCAAGCGCCGAACGCGTATATGGGGGTACGTTTCTAGACTTCGGAAAAATTACTAAACGTTTTGGAAGGTTAAAAATGTAGGATTAACAACCGTGTTGAGCTTAAAACTTATTGGAACCGGCAGCTTGTAGCGGAATACTTCGCTGTTTTACTTTAGACGCCCAAGAGATACTAGCAATACAATTCGTTTTCGCAGATGTGTTTGACGCTCTTAACACTTTGCTTGTAAAATCGAACCCAAACGAGCCCGTTATGGTAGCAAACTTAAAGACAGTGGTCGCGATGAGAAAAGTTGTGGAAAAAAACGAAACAAATCAGCTTGATTCGCAAACGGTTACAAAACCACGAAGGTTACGTAACAAGAAACGAGCTATAAATAGAGTTATTGAGGTTCTAAGTTGATAATTCGTGCACACGTGCACAGTTACGCCCAAAAAGATCGCAGTCTCATGCTGAGCAGTCAAAAACATTGACCTTCACAGCCAGAACTAAATGCAATTTTATTAACTAATAAAAACCGTTGAACCATGAAAGCAAACCCTTCGTTCAATGTTTAACTCGACGGCGACAGAAATATTCCAGAAGGTCTGTCTGAAAACTATTGTTCATTGATTGAAATTCAATTCAAGCCAGCTGATGGTCTCGATATTAGAGATCATCGATGCGCATGATGTGGAGTGGGCTCGTCCACCATCAAAAAACAAGAAAGTTCAGGCTTGAAATTTAGCTCAAAACGGTGGTTCTTTCGCAATTTTTTCCTCACAGTTTCTACTACTCTGAACCCAGAAAAGGGTTTAGAGAGGAAAAGAAGACAAGCATATTTTATCGTGACCACTGCCTTTTAGAACGTTCCTCTCCAGCCGCGCCCACTCCCTCAACGGTCACCGATCGAAGTGAGGAACTGAAAAAAACCATTTTACGAAATCAACAGGTGTGGTAGTAATCCACCCGAAACTACGAGTTCCAAAACGACCAAAACATAAATGTATTCTGCGAGTTTCAACCTTGCATGAAAGGGAGAATTTTAGGCGGCGTAGAGATAATTTGGTTCGAAACCGTATCCCCAGTTTTGCTCGACCCTGGAAAAACCTACCCATCATATTAGGAGCGAAATGGTTCCGTGCTTTCCATGCAGTGTTCCCTTTTTTGGAAGTAGCAGCTCGAAAACCTAATGGTTTCGGGCACGCTCACGAGCTCGCTGAAACCGGCAGTATGCGCTGCATTGTGAGCAGAGCACGATGAAATAGTGCAGAGGTGGTGGAGACGGGAGACATTCCCAGTTTCATGAAGAAAAAGTGGTGCGTAGGACTTTTTCGTCGATCATGCTAGGTTGTCGAACCGTAGATGATCGCCAGCCAGTCGCCAGCAGCCAGCAGCCGGCAGTCTCCGCGCTCGGTCATTCTGGCCGCACATCGGTGCCTCCCTATTTCTTTGAGGGGTGGGCCTCGTGGTTCCAGCACGGGTACCTTCGAGCTGCTTGCTGCAACAGTGGTTGTCCACAATTGCTGACCAGGATATCGTTTGAAATATTAGAAAACAATTTCCTAAAAATCAAAGAAGGATGAAGAAACACCTTCAAGGGTTTTCCCAGATAAGCGAATTTTTTTTCGTTCGAAACAACAGAAAGCAAAAACTGTCGCTCGTGCGATCGTTCAGACGAACGAACAGAGTTACAAAGATCAGAAAATCAGAAAATTTCAATCGTCTATGGACGCTGTAGGCTTGGAGTAGGCTTCACACAAGAATCGAAAAGTGAAACATTGTGGCAAAAAATGACAGCAATAATATTCATAATCAAATCGAAAGGTATAATAAAATCCGTCGAAGAATGGTGAGGAAAATGAATACTGGACCAGCCACTGCATTATATACACCTTGAGTGAATAATTTTCAATGCGTCCTCTATCGTTTTTACATTTAAATGTGTTACTACAAAACTAGCTACTACTTACCCTGAATATCTGCGGTGGTCAAATTCACAGTGCTGTGTTTGCTATGTGAGCTACCTATAATGATAGCATCACTAGATGCTAGTGCAATCTTGGTGCAATGCCAGTGATCGCCGCTATAGTGCCCTTCGTGTTGAATTCCTTAGAGTCCCGAAGTTTCGCAAGGAAACTCAACACCTCGCATGATGATTCGTGTATGGTCCCGGTTTCAATCAGTTTCAGGTTTCATTCTGCAAGTTTCGAGCACGAGCTCGCTAGAGAAAACTCGTTGTTTATTCCTCCCAGCTCGATAAATCGGACTGTTCGAAATTAACACCTCTTTCTCGAAGGTTTTCACCTTCGCCCGAAAATCGCTAGCGTATTGATTTATTGTACCTAGGCAGCGTACAAAAACGAAAATACTATACTCGACCATAGTTGGACAAGTGTTGAATGTATGAGCGTAAACTACCCTGCCCCAGCAGTGAGATCGAAAGGATATTAAAAAAATAGTAACGGCCTCAACCGTTGCGGACCCATTTCTGAGAAAAAAGCACACGGTAAGGCGAATCTTTTACTATCGACCAAACAAGTATCACAAACAAACAATGCAAATCCAAGGTGAGTGAATGGTCAAACGTTTGTTACAATGTATTGCTAATAAAGATTTTTATGATGTGGAAAATGACGACAGGAGACAGGATATAAACACAACCCGCTGATTATGCTAGGCAAACTATTGAGCAAATGATCACAAAATATTATGAGATGAGAATAAAGCAGAACGGTGATTTACTATGCAAAAATGTGATGTATTGTGTTTATTTCCCTAGCGTGATATTCTAGTGCGGCTAGGTACAAGAAGCACCTAGTTACCCCCAAGAAACTACAGCAACAGTAACGGCGGCAGCCACCGAAGACTCCACCAGGCGAATCACTTTTTCCGTGACGTTCCTCCATCGAAGACTTATGTGTCCCGCCCGTTGTGCAGTTGCAGGCGGTCTGATTCCACCTTAGAATGTTGTCTCTACCGTAGCCTGGAACTCGAGGATCGCTCCTCACAAATCGCACCTGAGCATTTGTTGTTTTTTTTTCTTCACCGTTCCACTCTTTTACCGGAATTCTATCATAATACAACACCATTGACGACGAGAGTATGAAAAAGAAAAACTATGAACTCTTGTGAAACAGTACTTCTATCTATAAGTCGACTTTTGGTAAAACTCTAAATCTGCTAGTACATAACAAAAACAAAACAACCTGGACATCCTAGACAGGAAAATGCATTCGAGGATACCATAAATTAGTAAACTCTGCTACCAGTAAGCATAGAAACGCCGTATGTAACCCTGAGAAAAAGGAGAAAAATACATAACATATTTTCCTAACGATACTGGGGAGGAGGACAAGAAAACTCGTCGATGATCCAACATGAACGCAAAATACTGTGAAACAAAAAAAGCGAACTATCAACAAGATATTGTTCAAACAAAAACAGGAACCATATACAATGAACCAGTTATATCAACAGAGAAGCTGGACCACCTTGGGTAACTCTAGACCTGGCAATGTACGGCTTCATGGAATCTCCGTTAGCCCAACGCCCTCTGCGTTGCAGATCTGCTTGCGATATACCTTCTTCGAGAGCTCTGGTTGCTCACTCCCTTCGGAAGCTGTACGACGTCATAGTGGGAATGCCCGTTGCTTCCCACATACGACAGATCTCCGAGTTGGCCGCCGCCACAGACCAGGCTCCACCATTCGCTGCTGCTAACATGATGTCGTCGTCCCTGGAATTCAAGCGTGTCCTCAGCAAATTGTCGAACCATTCTTCTTCCGCGAGGAATACCGCTGCTCCAGAGCCTATTTGGTCGGTCTTTGACTTCTGAAAAAAATTGAAATCACATCAAGAAATTAATTCCCAGTAAAGTTTCCTCTGGAAATTAACCGTGAACATTGCTTTCAATCTACCCTGAAATACACAAGCAAAAACATGGTTTAGTCAACTCGTGATGGTACTCGAAAGAAATAGAAAAATAGAAATAATATATGAATTGCAACATACATAGATGGAAATTTTCCGGCAATCGACCTCTTCCTTGAAATCTCTGGACCGAAGTCCCGAAGCTTCCAAAATCCGTAACAGCGCACTAAATAAGAACGTCAGCAGAAGTCTCTGATTTCCCTCCAACGCGGCCATTCCATATCTAACGCAGTGTCTAAAAGCTGCTCCCAATGTACTTTCGAAGCAAATCTCTGTTTCTGCTCGTTTCAGGTCTCCTCTCGCCTCTAACCATGTCGCCTAGTACTGCCCACTGATGAACTTTGTTAGGCATCCGGCCTAGCCGCGTAAATGCTAGTGCCGACACAAACGAGGCTAAAGTTCTAGATGAAACCGTTCTGCTCTTTTTGGCCAAAAACACCGCAGCACTTTAGAGGGTAGTGTCATTGCGCCGCTCTGGCTGCTCTCGCTGCCAGCTATTGAATTCAGAAAACAGCCAATTGTAATTTTTAATGGTGTTTTCCGCCCTGGATGAACCCAAAAGTTCCTCCATGTTTTTTTCCACGCCCTCGCCCATCTGTAGCGCTCGAACCCGCAAAACTCCGTATACCGTTGAAGTATGTCGCCGCCTGCAAGAAGGTACACCTCACTCAATATAAAAGGAACTATGCCTACATCTTACTTGACGTTTTGATTTTTTTTGGCTGGGACACAAAAAACAAAAAAAATAAAACGAACTGCCTAGGAACGCAATTAATCCTAGAGATTGACTATCTCACTACCTCTATCACAAAAAACGAAATTTTGTTCCCGGAAATACGCAGCCAAATAATGCAGCCTCTGCGTCTCTGCCCCCTGAGCCACTTCGCCGACTTTTCTCGTCTCGGCTCCAACCTCCTCGCGAAAAAGGTGCTTTATTCCTCCCAGCCCGATAAATCGGACTGTTCGGAAAAAAACCTCTTTCTCTCGAAGGTTTCCACCTTCGCTCGAAAAACCGCTAGCGTATTGAGATTTATTGTGTAGAACAAACAAAGCCGAGGGTCAGAGGGAATTCAAAGGCCGACGTGTGAAGGGTTGCGGGGAGCAGTCCACAAGAAGGAAAAAGGAGGGAAAGAAGAAAATTCTGACGGAATAGCCAAAGGGATGAAAGGTTTGGAAAAAAGCTTAGTGCCAGTGGGAAAAATCACTCCATCCCTGACCTCTTCTATCCACTCCCCGCCGCACTGTTTGAGGGCTGAAAAGGATCTATGCGATGGCCAGTATGGTACACCTAGTATGGCCTTTCCGCCCACTTCCTTTAAAATATACATTGTCGCATGCGCGAGCGCTGGGGTGCTATTAACCAGAGGAGCCCGCTAGCCCAAATATGTCTATTCGCTGTACCTAAAGCGTCTATCCCAAGCTGCAAGTTCGAGAAATATGTAAAACGCCCCACAAAATGCAAAGCTTCCTCATTATCTGGAAAAGCAAACAAATCCACTATAGGAGATCCCCATCTACTTTGTAGAATGGAAACCACGTTATTCAAAATACCCCCAGTCGTCGAAATCTAGCATTTTGCTGGACAAATCTGCCTCTGTATTCTCTTTGCGGGGAATCTACACCGAAATGCTGTTGTTATTCAAATTCCCAACAATTTGATGAGCAATACGGTGTAATGACGGGTTAGAGCTTCCCTTCTTTAGTGTAGCAACCACACTCTGGTTGTCAACCTTGAGATCTACGTCTAAACCACTAAGCACCTTTCCCCAAACTTCAAACGCGAACTGCACCGCTAATGATTCCCTTAAAGTACTAGTTTGCCTTAGATACTGCTCAGGGATGTTTTTAGAAGTGCTATCTTTGTGGGACGCGGAAAGTAGTACTGCCCCCAAGTCAAATTCTGACGCATCCGTGAACAAAGGGGCATAAGGTTGAAAAATTTTCTAATCAAATAACTTTGCGAACTCATCGGTGGACAGTCTTTCACGCCAATAATCGACCTCCAGTTTCTCGTCCTCATTTAACGGTACTCGCAATCTAGGGCGTTTTGGCCCGCCACAATATTTGAATTCATTGCACGCAAGAAGAATTGAGGTTCGTCTTCTAAAACAAACCACATGGAGGTTACGGTACCAATGAAAATGGACCGCTCTCTCAGAAACGGTATCTTAGAACCTCGCAGATTCTCAAGCCGTCGCACGGCTTTCTCTAACCTATCTCTGCTTACACTAATCTTTCTGCCGAGCAAATCGATTTAAAAACCTAACCGTTTGCCTTGGTTAGACGGAATTAGTCTACACTTCTCGAAAGATAACGTCATACCAGCTCTACGGAAGTCCGAACACACCAGATTCACTGCGTTAAACACTTCACCTTCACTAAGGCCACAAATAATATCATCGTATAAACAGATATTGATTTCTTCTTTTCTCCATTTTGCCTAAAGCGGCTTAAAAAGCTTAGTGAAAATGAAGGGGGCGGAAGAAAACCCAAACGGTAATACCCGAAAGCCATGATAGTTCTTCTTTCAGTGAAATCCAAAATATTTTCTGTGGTCCGAATGGATGTATACATGGTGGTATCCAGATTTAGGATCGAAGGTGGCTATGAATTCTGACCCCCATAACATGTCAAACGCTTTGGACATGTCTTCGAAACGGATTGATTCTTTGACAACAAATTGATTAAATCACGAAAGATCTAGAATGAACCTGAGCTTCTTAACTTCCGCCACTGACAGTGGGGAGACAACAATCGGTTTCTTTTCTACCAATTCAATCGCACCCGTATGAACATCTCTTCACCTGCTCCTTCAACAAAATCTGAGTGGCGATAAGCTGACTGACGACTTGGCAGGACCTTGATTTGCAGAGGCGGGCGATCTATAAAATTCACTTTGAACCCTTGTGACACCAAGCAGCTGACAATATTGGATGGATTTAAAGACAGTCAAAACTCCGAATGAAGAACGATCTCACCCGCTTGGAAGCTACTGTGATTTCCTTGGGAGTCTGCAGTTTGCGGCAAAGTGACCAGCTTGCCCACAGTTGTAGTAGGGACGGGGCTGTGTTACTCGGAAATTCCTGACTGGTGAATAGGCTTAGAACGGTTGAGGAGCTGGGAAGTTGTCTTCTGATGTAGCTGGAGGCATGTGACTGGGGAAAGGCTGCTGCTGTGGACAGAAGTACGGGAACTGTTGAAGCTGCTGTGACATCTGGGGGAGCTGCGGGTAGTATGGCGCGGATATGGTTGTTCCGGCACCATAGCCGCTCTTTCAAAGGGGCTCGGATCCCCTTGGTTTCTTCTTCTCCACGTTCTTCTATGATGCGGACTTTTTCAGATGGTCGGCCACCATTTTATCAAATTCGTCCGACTGAAAGATTACTCCTTCTACTTTTTCGAAAGGTGTCCGCTAAGTTGAAAACCGAGCTATCGGGGGTCAGCCTTCTTTTCAGAGATTTCCCATTTTATCCTTGCGAATTTTTTCTGTTGGTGCCTCTTCTGCTTCTTCTATGTCCCGGATCCAATTTGTCAAATGCTGAGTCTGGGCCTTGAGACCTGGGTGTGTTAGGAGTGGGATTTTGATCTGAGGCTGTGGAGTATCCGACTTGTGTTCCTTCATTTTCTTCTCGACGATCTGCGATGTTAACCGACCGACCCCTTCCGCAACTTGCAAAGAAATGGAGGCAGTTAGGTTAACCCTCTCAGGAATAGACTGTGTTTGCAACGACTCTCTCTCCATGGAATCTAAAATTATTTAAAAACTTTTTTTGAATCAACTAACCTAAGCCAGGTATGCGAGGATGAGGCAAATATCTGCTAGACAAATAGGATACGTCCCAAGATACCAACTAAGTCGAATGACCACTTCAAAGAACTGTAAACGTAGGATACATTCCTCCGTAATTGTATTTTTTTAATGATAGGAAATAACCTTACTGGTTTAGGAAGGGGCGCGGCTACGCGACCAGACCAATGATGACGGAATCGTAAGGAGAATAGGCTAAAGAATAAATAGGATTTTTTTCTCAAGCGTCACGCCTTTTTCTAAGAATATATGAAACTATGGGCACCACACCTCGAAGGAATAACGTAACGGGTAACACCCTTTTGGACAGCTACCAATCACGCATCGATACAATCAAAACCAAGCACAAATATAATCTTAGAAAAAATGACACCAGGATACAAGAGTTGAGCGTGACCGCAATATGACAAGTACTAAGAGAATCAAAACGAACTGCCTAGGAACGCAATTAAACCTACATTGACTATCACACTATACCTCTATCCCAAAAAAGAAAATTTTGTTCCCGGAATTACGCAGCACAAACACGCAGCCTCTGCGTCTCTGCCCCCTGAGCCACTTCGCGGACTTTTCTCGTTTCGGCACCAACCTCCTCGCAAAAAAGGTGCTTTAGCATGGATTACTACCGTCCCAGATTATCAGCTCTGTCAAGCGCCGGTTCTAGCAAAGTAGGCTGTCCTCCTGGATGTCTGGGATAGTCGCATTCCCCCTCCCCCGTTGTAGTGACTTTATAGTGGCAGCCAACCTTAGGTCGGTGACGCCTAGATGCCGCCTAGGGTTGCCACTTCGGAACGATATATATAGTCGAAGAGCGGCCTTAAAGGCAGCATACACGCTCACAAACATGGTTGAGATAACAGCACAAATAGGACCGCCTGGCCCCTACCATCTCGTAAACGGCGTTTGAAGCGCTGAAAACCATCCAGGTTGACAGAATTCAAGCATTCCCGTCTCGAAAGCCTGTGGAACCCCACCCCTACGAATAACAGAATGAAGAGTGAGACATGTGAAAACATTTGATAGCTTAGAGTGATAGCCCTAGCAAATGAGAGTCTATGAGAGAAACGGCTTGGTTTACCTGAATATAGCATGTCTGTTTACTGATGAAATGCTCCATTTTATAAGCCAGCCGGAGTAGATGGGTTTTCTTGAAAGTGGATGGGAATTAATCGGTATGTAAACAAGTTATATACAGGGAAATCAAGCTGTTTCTCTCGAAGACTCTCATTATATAGCGCTATCGCTCTGAATTATCAAATGCTTCCACATGCCTCACTCTTCATTCTGTTTTTTGTAGGGGTGGGGTTCCACAGGCATTCGAGACGGGAATGCTCGAATTCTGTCAACCTGGATGGTTTTTAGCGCTTCAAACGCCGTTGACGGCATGGTAGGGGCCAGGCGATTCTATTTATGCTGTTATCTCAACCATTTTTGTGAGCGTGTATGCTGCCTTTAAAGACAGTGTTCACGATAAATCTCGTTTCCAAGTTCTCAAGGTGAAACACTATGCTTGCAGATACCGGAGCTGATAGTGCCGAAGAAAGCAGCAAAAACAGGCCAGAATTCGATAAGAAAGACTGCGAAGTGCAGATTTCTTTAGCCCAGTACTCCCACCCGCCGTTTAAGACGAGCTCAGCCCGTACCGCCCCCGCCCTTTAGGACGAGCTCGTGAACCATTTCAATGGCAAATTGCCAAGCAACTGCACCACGTCCAGCCTGGTCGATTTTTGCGGAGACCGACAGTGCGCTTAAGCTCGTCTACGCCCTGAGCCTGTACACACTCATTTTAGCTTATTCTAAGCGTTTTTTCACCGCTGTTTCTTCACTCTTCGTTAAGTCACAACAAAAGAAAACCTTTTTTTCGGGTCAAACTCGAATGTGATATTCATCGTGAACACTGCTTTTGAATGCAAAACTGCCTCTAGGCGGAGAGTCTAAACCAACACACAGCGGTTATCCGCTCGGTGGATGCACAACACAGCAGCTAAGACCACTAAACCATATATACTCGTGAGGAAGACACTTTCTGCTTAAAGGCAGTGTTCACGATAATCTTCAATTTTGAGATTATTAGCAAAATCGATTATTTGACCCCCGGGTAGAATTAAAATGGCGGAGAAACTGAGAAAAACCGACCAGAAGGGCACCAAATCCTTTACTCTCAACCCGCCACTTTACTCTCACAGGAACTTTTCGTTGTGACGATGAAATATTTTATGGACCCGTCCTTCACCATTTTCTGCTTTCTGTTGCTCCGTCCCTTCCTTCGGACCCTAAATAATACTGTTTTGCATGAAATATTTTCCATTTCCGGCTGACCCCATTTTTCACAGGTCCCAACCATCGGTAACATTTTCATTCAATCGGACAACTAGTCCAGGCTAGAGAATAATGTCACTGTAATACGACGTTTCAATGCGTTTCTCGCCGTTTCTTTGCACTTTTGGTAGCACTAGGTGCCAACGCTTTGTTTTATGTGAAAAACTCGGAAATTATATTCATCGTGAACACTGCATTTAAGCGGTTGTAACTTTGGGCTTCGGTAACATACATGCGCGTCGTTCTTTTAGATAAAACAATTTTTCAGTCCGATAAGATTTAGAAATTTTCCGCGAAACTAATCACAGCGACAGAATGCTCGATTTGAACACAATTTTGAGAGCTTCTCGTTCGTCGGTCACTTACCGCTGAGATCGCGTTGCCCAATATTCTGTAGTCTGATTGTCGAGAAAGCAGTCTCGTGTTGTTTCTTCGCAGGGTAGGCAAAAAGTTTAGAAGATCTTTTGAATAATGAACTAAATGTTTTTCTTAATCCGTTTCACGCTTATATTCTAGATAGAAAATAGTGAACTTGTTACTAGGAGAAGAAAGCGAGGTATAGACAGAAAACTCGCTCAGATGAACAGCTATACAGAAATTAGTAACTAGTACACGCAGAGCACGTAAGCTCTATGCTTCTTCCAGACAACAAACCATTCCGCAGCCATCGTTCTTAGGTGGTTATCTTAGCAATTCTGATTTTACTTGAAGAGAACGATTATTGGAGAAATATCTAAAAAGGGTTGAATAGGGTCATAACTACTACCAGGAACTTAAAGTTCGGCTCAAAATAGCACCAAAACATGAGGAATTACTATAGGGGACGTACTCATAACAGCTACAAAGAATTCGGAGTAAAATTTCCACTAATCTTCGAGAGGATTCATGGAGTCGTCAACTGAACCTTCGAAGGTTTCGCCTGTCACTCCTATCAGCATGCAGCGGAGCTGGATGGCTGCCAGTCGGCGGGTGCCATCCGTTACAGCCCCCTTACAAATAGACGAGAGTGGCCACCCCGTCGCGCCGGGGCAGGGGTGTGCGTAATTACGGTTTACGGTTTATGACATTTTGGACCGTCAATTGTGATTTTTGTAATAAAAAATACAATGGAGGTAAAATACTAGGAATTTCCAGTTGATCTGCTCTACTCCCTTTTTGGATCTACTAGAGGGCTCTGCAGTGTTGCCGCGACCGGTGGCACGCCGTCGTGCGGGAAGTTCGGGGCGGCGTCGAAGCCTGATGCTGCGTTGGACACCAAGACCTCGCAGAGTTGCAACGGCGTTGCCGTCAGCGTCGCATTCTACCATTGCGTACGTCTTCACTCATTCGACATTTCACTTTGCCCCCAATATTTTTTATTGCTTTGATATGCTTGATTGACATTAGTTTGAAGCTTACGTTTGGCGAAGTGATGGTGTCACAACATAGAGATTCTGAGACAGCAATTTTACTCTTCCAAGCATGATCCAATGATTTTCCTCTCAATTCGAGTTGAAATTGGGAAAGCCTCCAGGAGGATGAATTTGAGAGGGAATCAAAAATTAAGCTCGAATCGATTGCCGGCCTCGTCGTTCGCCGGCACTGGTCAAGACTATTTTCCTCCTCCGCTCGCTGTCGGCGTTGCTAGAAGCGTCGGAATCACTCTGCGAGGTCACGTCATGAAAATGGTTAGGCCAAGGTTTACGAAAAGCCCCCCTCCTGATTAGTGTTAGCTGGAAAGTCGCGGTCTCAAAGCCAGGCAAGTCGTATGCCCAATTGAGTTCTTGCAGTTATAACTTGAAAATTCCAAGAAAAACCTCAAGTTAGAACTCTATTGTAGGCTTCAAGTACAATATATGGCGATTCGTAGCTTTAGAATTGCACGTGTGTTGAGATTTTCATATGAAGTATCTGTGTAGAAAAATAGCGTTTGAATGAACAACGAGAGGATGCTACGCCTTCTCTCGTTGTTCATTCAACGAGGGAAGGCGTAGCATCCTCTGAAATCAACAAAATGATGTGTAACTTTCTCTCGATAACGCGAACCGCGGTCGATTGAAGGCAAACTTCGGTGACGTTGTGACTTCTCCGAAAATTGGGTTAGATAGGTAGATTTGTGATAGGTGAGCCTCATCTAGGAGTGTTGTGGGCTATGTGTTTTATATGATCTTTGAGAGACGAATCAAGGTATTTACATCAAGGTAGGTTTCCAGAATAAAAGTTGTTACTACACGTGTGTGGTCGTCTCGCCGCCGCGTGAAGGAGTCACCGCACCCACGGCGTTCCCGTCGCTGCTGGGAGTCGATTTCCACAGCGCGCGGTGAAGAAAGTGCGGACAATGGCTGAAAACGTGGACAACGGGCACACTTTTGTGATTAGGGTAATTGGTATATCAAAACTCTGCGGCCGCGGCAGGGATGATCAACTGTCACGAATCGTGTTGGGACCAGGCCCACATACTAAAAAAGGGCTGCCTCGGTCGCTGGCTCAAAAAGGAAGGTTATGCCAGGAATAAGAATACCGCGTGGAAATCGGCCGCTGTTGCGGCCCTCTGTCGGAGTGCACTGCAAAGGATGTCAGCGATAGCGACCGAGTGTCCAACCCAGTGTCATCATGATGCTTCCTGGCCCTGAGTGGACGACGGCTGACCCTAGCGACAGCGACGTCGCCTGAGACCACGACAGGTCTGCCTTGGAGTACGAGTGGCCTTAGACCAGTTCTGTGATTGGCTGAAATGAATCAAGAAGGATCACTTTTCCCTGCGGTTTTGGTATGTACCCTGGGAATACCTATGACCTGTGCTTCAATTTAGCCGAAAATCTCGACCTTGGATTTTTTTGGCATGTCGAGAGTATAGCTGCGATCTCTGAATACTCGAATAGTTCAAATATTTGATTTTTCGCATCAACTGCAGAATGAATTGAACTATGAGCTATTCCGAATTTCATCCGAATATCGAGTACGTACAATACCGCTGCTATCCAAGGGTGAAAACCGGCGAAAACGCCAAAGTGAGCAACTAGAGCGTCTTTCAACCGCAACTCGCTTGAAAGTGCTCCGTTTTGAATTTTGAAAACACCGAAATGTTTAGCATGCCGTGGTCCAGTCAATCATGTGAAGATATTTCGCGAACATCGGGAGGAACATTATTTCCCAAGGTGAAATGCATTTTCGTTTTGAAAATGCTAGAGATCGCGTGCGGTTGTTTTTCGCCGACCTTGTTCATTATCTTGTGTAATAAATATCATATTCATAACCAACTCCACCTTAAAAAACGGTTACATTGATAAATTTTTTACTCATATTATGTAGTTGAATAGATTGTGGCACGGTGATCATTTTGGTCTTTTCAAAATTGAAAACAGAGCACTCTAAGGCGAGTTGTGGTCGAAATACTCTTTAGTTGCCCAGTTTCGCAATTTCGCCCATTTTTCTTACCGTTGGATAGTGGCGGTATTGTAATTTTGGATGATTATGGGTTCAATACTATGAATGTCCAGGTTTCTGTTCTCTTATTAATTACAAAGATTTTTACAGTGGACTAACGCTAGGAACAAGGGTAGTTCGTATACATACATCCTGACATTGAAGCGAAAATTGGAGTGATTCGATCATTCGGTATTAGGATATATATATAGTCGTAGCTGAGAACAGGTCTATATGCTATCTCAACGATATGACTATGAAAAGCATCTGAAAGTTCCTATTAGCCAGGCTTTACGTCGAGGATGAATACTTCAGCGGCTACAGACCTTTAAAGAACTATCTTAAGTGCTTATGAATATTTCATGCCTTCTTATGGCATGGTGTATGCTCACAGGATATCACAAACTGAAGATTGAGCCGAATGCTCTTGATTATTTCATGCCTTTTTGCGGCAATTTGAAGATTGAATTTCGAAGTTCTTGAATATTCTATGCCTTTTTTATGGCATGGTATATGATCACAAGGTATCCCATATTGACGATTGAGGTTTGATATTTTGAAATATTTTACGCCTTTTTATGACATGTTTTAGGATCCTCGTGAAGTGGTGGGCTGCGTAAAAGATGTGCGTAAAAGATTCGGTGTAGCGTAGAAGATGTGCGTAAAAGATTCGGTGTAGCGTCCATTTCCGACAAACCTGAAGAACATCGTCTAAGATGGAATGGGCACGTTCTGCGAGCTGGAAAACATTCGAAAGCGAGAGCGGCCACGTAGCTCCAAGTGACAGGCCAGCAACCAAGAGGACGAACTAAGCAGAGATGGTTGGATGTGGTGCACAACAATATAAAGATTGCAGGCCTCCATCCTGATAACGCGAACGACAAGGCCAAATGGTGACAATGTTAGAGAAAAGAGGACCCTACTACAACGCGGGACAAACGCTGCAGAAAAAGGAGCAGTTTTGGGATCCTCAGAAGTCTCAGCTAACCGGTTTTAATGCCGTTTTGTGTTTGCTAGATCATCCCCGTTGCAAGATGATTACTGCTGTGTCTAAACAGTTCTTCTGCCGAGTCTTCCCTACACCCCTGTTTTGTGTTCAACTCAACTACCTTGTGATATCATGAGGGCCTGAAGTGATTTTGCCCGAGCCGAGAGAAAAAATTCGTCCGAATTAAACTCATCGCCCCAGTGGTTGGCACGTGTGTCTAGTGGCCGTAGCGAGGGTGTTTATATCAATTAGCAGGAAAAAGGAAAAAAAAAACGCATAGTGAATATTATCCCAGTCAGCTGTTTGCAGAAGTGGGAAGGCTACTCCGAAAAATTTCTTCACGAAGGCACGCACGCCGACTCATTTGAATAGGCTTTATATTTCATGCCAAAATGAGTTAAAGGCAGCATACACGCTCGTAAACGTGGGTGAGATAACTACGGAAAAAGTAGAATGGTATGGCCCAGATTACCCCGCCTACGTATTTTGAAGTGTCAAAAACGACCCACTATGCCGCTACATGAGTTATAAGTTGGCCCCGCCCTGTATTTTCACGCCCCCTGTATTTGCCCTTTTTCTGCAACGCAAGGTTGCTGGGTCATATCCGCCGTCGGTACTGTTGGTAGATTGCCTAACAAGTGATCCACACACGTCACTTACGGCGAATATGGCCCAGCAACCCAGCGTAGGAGGAAAATGGCAAATACAGGGGGCGTGAAAATACAGGGCGGAACAAACTTCTAACTCATGTAGCGGCATTGTGGGTCGTTTTTGACACTTTAAAATGCGTAGGCATTATGTTGTAAGCCATAAGGCTCAATTCACATTGTTATCCCAACCACGTTTACGAGCGTGTATGCTGCCTTTAAACCATGCATTTTTGAAGTACTGAAATTGAGTACTGAAAGTGTCACTTCACTTATAGAAAAAATAATAATCAACACCACACGTGAAGCTTATCTGGCTCAGGTGAGCCTGGGCGGAGCAAGTAGCGGAGCGGACGGCCATTGCAAAAGATACCAGAGCTTTTGACATGATAAGCTCGATAAGGCCTGCTTCAACCGGCTCAACTCAGCTCAGGAAGGCTATACATGTTCTGTTTGTCTATAGTTTATTCGGTGAATTTTAGTGAACTGAAAATTTTCGGGTGGTTGGTGGTGAATGGCAATGTTTTCTGCAACGAGGTTGTTAGGCATCGCGATATCGGTGTATTAGGCGGTGTTGCTATAAATATGAATTACGCTGCATTGAGGCGGAGAGAATCGCAAACAGAACTCGAACCAATTCTTTATTTACAAGGAAAAAATGGACGACAACAAATTGAGCGGTAAGGGCAAGAATGCACGGCAGCAGTTAGCTTGGAAGAAACGGCTTTATTTCTTCTGACCTTTTGCCAAACTATGAACTCTAGATAGATGTGGCCGCTTGGCGCAAAGACTAGACCGGACATTTCTGAAATGAAAATATGCTGAATTACGGTTAGCCATCTAAGGCCCCGGTCATAGTAGGATGAGCCGAGGTATCCAGCCCGGTCGATACACACAGAAAGCAATGGAAATGGGATGTGGGATGCAAAATCACCCGGCGTATCCTCCAACACCCCAACACCCACCCGGTCGATACGTATGAACAATGTGGTGGGGTAAGGTTGAGAAAACCACTCGGTGTATCCCTCCAACACCCCCCAACACCCACCCGGTCGATACGTATGATTGAAATGATGGAGTGAGTTCGAGAAAATCTCCCGGTGTATCCAACGCGGTCGATAACCATGCAATACGTGGATAACGGCTGATGAGAAAATCACCGGGTGGGCGGGCCTATGATAAAACATTGCGTATCACCAGAAAGCTAACCTTACTGCTACCTCCGTTCCTTCACTTTACTCTCCTTCACTATTTCTCTGAACAGGTGCAATCCTGTTGGCCACGTAATCATCGTCATATCTAGTTGGATACACCGAGTGATTTTCTCAACCTCACTCCATCATTTTAAACATACGTATCGACCGGGTGGGTGTTGGGAGGTACTGGGGGGAGTCGGGGGGAGTCGGAGGGTTACAGATGCAAATAGCACCAACTCTGAACGCGGCCTAAGTGTTTGTACGATCTCCTGCCTTTCGCTCCCCTGTCAATGTTCTACAACACTGCTAGTCCTGTCTTTCGCTCCCCAGTCAATGTTCTACAACACTGCTAGTCCTGTCTTTCGCTCCCCAGTCAATGTTCTAAAACACTGCTAGACTCCTTCAAAGTAATTGTGGGAAAGTTTGGACGACATACTTGTTAAGTCTCATGTACGGTAGTATGATAGCATCAAAGTATAATACGTTAGACATTTCTGATAGCGTCATGCTGAAGAAATCATTGCCTTCAGGACTAAATTGCCAATAGGCGAAGAAACCCAGCTCCAGTACGACCATCACAACAACCTAAACAGATAATTATGTCATGCTAATGTGCGAATATTGCATTTGATTGAGCTTACCTGTACAGTCATCCGTATCTCATGATTGCGTCCAAACCCAATATTCTTGTAGAAGAACACAACGGAAAATATAATGGTGTAAACAACAGCATGCAACACCGCTCCAAGGTAATTGTTTACAGTATTCATGCTAAATAACGTGAAACATCGAGAGGGTATATTCAAGGAATAAGCGGAATGAAAATTTGATAGCCGGGTTTCGCCACAATATTTTTTCTCGGATTTCGGTTGAGGAGCGCCCAAAAAGGAACAGAAATGCGGTTCTCGAAAAAACGAAGGAAAATTCTGCAGTAATTGACTATTCATTTTGAGCGACTTTCGAAACGCGGAAAAAAACTTGCCAAACTGTTGGCTTCAAAACCCACAGTTTGAAGAATCCCGCTTATCCCGGCTTTGCACATGCCGCACCACTCCATACGTGGTAGTAATTGTCAAAAGCTTGCTATACTCACACTCCTATTATATCCGTGTATGGAAGGTCAACGAAAATAACAGAAAGAAATCTCGGATCAAATGCCACTCCCATCCAATCCGTCTGTGTAAACACGATGAAGGCAATGTAATAAAGCAAAATGAGAGCTAAGCATGCCTGAAAAACACAAAACCATTCACATATTGCTACAGAAAGCAGTGTTCTCGGATTTCACTCACAACAGAAAAAGTCCAGCGTTTGTCGTACCGACCAAAAGTTGGTAACATCCATGTCATTCTATCTAGATGCCAAGACGCAGCTTTGTGGAAAAAGTGGCCACATGGTTGTAAGGACTACTGGTCAAATTATTTCGCTCCCACACCAGCGTTGGGGCACCCCGATGGAATGACACGGAGCATAGAGTAAGCACACAACGGCTCTGGGCTCGAGAACGCGAAAAGTTTGTGTAGAGCGCGTGATCGAGGTCATTTCATTCAGGACCCTTTCGCGCAAATATCCTCTTGTGATATAAACGCCTATCGAGTTACCATTCGATCCCAGTGAGTATCGAATTTGCAGTGTGTGAAGGTCGGTAGAATGAACACACATGGTGTTGTGTGTGGCAACATGTACTTACGGACATGAGGCGAAACATTCGATTTCTCACTGTAATGGTAATTTTACACTAAATCACCCAAGAATCGCTCAATAAGTACTAGAAAAACTCAACGAGTGAGTGAAAGCTTCCGACTCGTATGAGTCGCACGCACTTTGAAATTATGATAGACGGAGAAATTCTCACAATGTACATATTCCAATTTCACATAGTTGCAGAAAGCATAGGCACCGATCAAAGTAAAACTGTACTCTGATCTCGATTTCAAGAGTGTACAAGTTCTTGGTTCTTATGTTGATCTCCATAGATTCCTTCGCTTCTGTTGTGCTCGGAAACTCGAGTGCTGATGAATTTAAAGCTGACTCAAGCGAAATTTTATAGTTATACCAAACACAATTCTCGTAAACAGCTAGTGGTACAGAAGAGTGTACTTAAACTGTACGGCATCAAATCTTGTAGCTTTCTGCGTGACGCATTAAGTGGAGGCTACAATAACCCCGTAGTTCTCGGTATGAAGTCCACGTGAAAAACACCTAAAGCGGCAAATTTGGCTGGAGAAGGCAGTTGTAGTTCCTGTACCAAATGGTAACAAGTGAGTAGTTTATGCAAGAGGCCACAGCAAATTGTTATAGAATCGCATTGATCTATTCACACAATTAACATATAGTTAACCACTTAATGCCCGACCCAGGAGACCTCTGCCTATAGCCTACATTCTTCTATATTAGGACTTTACTTTACCTTGAACTTCTGCTACACGTAAAACAAGCAAGATTCTGTGAAACACGCAAGATTTACACTTCTGATACATGAGGAACAGTCAAGATTCAACCTCACCTTAAGTACTGACTTGTCGATGTACAGCTTTGCTCGCGTTGGAAACAAAGTGTAGCAGAAACGTTGCAAGGCTAGGAGTATATGGAGTGGGACGGTCACGAAGAACGGCGCGAGATTGAACGATCCAAAAATCTATAATTAGCATTGATTAGTCACAAATTTGAGCATTGACAGAGGATTTTAAAAATTGCACCTCGAAAGACGAAAACCAACATGAACTGTGCTTTTCCCTACTGTTCAGTGACAAAAGTAAAGGTAGGACGACGATCATATAAAGGCGTTTCCGGAAAGAAAGCATCAAGGATGGTCTGTGATGATTTTTATTTGGTTACCTAAGGAACCTATCGTGCTATGTATCGCCATTTCAAAGGCGGTGAATGCCGTATTGTCGATTTTGGCCCACTCTTGCCGAATCTAGAACCAGATTTAGCATCAGACATCAGTAAAACAGTTTATAGCCATTTCAGAGCTTTTTGAAAAGATTTATCATTTATTTTTGAGGTGCTTCAGAAATAGTTTCGGGTATAATTTAAAGTTTTTCTTTAAAGGTATTTACCCGAATCTTGGCTTGTTCTGTCGAAATGATGAGGATTCCTACAGTTTAAGTGCGTTATAATATAATTTGTTTTATAAACCTGACCTATGATTCCGCCAAACGAAATTTCGTGTTGACAGCCTTAAATAACTTTCGCCACAGAAATATTTCGAGCATAATGTTAGACTATTACGGAATTACCCTATACCAGCTGTAACCTACCTAAAGTTTTTATACGAAATTCAAATTCGTTCTGAGTGCTAAAATATCGCCCACAGGCAAGTTTCCAGCCGAATCCAATCAAGTACTGTAGGAATCATCAAAAGTTGAGTTTGCCGCAAAATTTGCTCCAATGGGAAGTTCAGCATCGAATCAGTTGGAATTTTTCAAAATAATTTATTGAACATTGTATTCGAGATCAACATTCTAACCATATGAGAATAGTTTGACGTCAGATCGGATCTGCTCTTCTTGAACGCTACAGCAGTTTAGTGTCTACTTTATCTCAATCATACTCATCTAGATGATATAACGTGGGGGCTTAACTGACGACTCTGGGCTTCTGGGGCCTGTGGTTCAGCAACGACCGCAGTATGAGCTGTTTTTGCCAGTGCATCCAGAACCCACACACAAATTTCACTTCATCAAGAATGACCTTCATAGGGAAATTACGCCTATACTTTGTTCACAGAACTAGCAAAATCTGATCTTTGATCCGAGGAGAGCGTGCCAGAACTGAATGGAGAACAATCAAAATTTTTTGAATGACAACACGTATCACTTCGCAGCCTCCTGTATTGTGCACTGATTGTACACGAAAATGAAGCTCAAGGATAGCACTATCGTACGCGTTCTCCAGTCAGCCATAGAGGTTCCTGTCTTGCAGAATGAAAGTCTTACCCTGAAAATGCGGCCGTAATTTTTGTGATCGAACTGGATGATCGCAAGCACAGACGCAATGGTATGAATAATAAAATAGACAACACCCATCGAAGAGATGATAAACAGAATAGTGAACGCGAAATCTGATTCCCAACCGCAACGCGGTTTGACGGCCTGGAATTGGACATTTGCAGGTTTCGAAGCGGAACTAAGGATAAGAAATCGTGAGTGACTCGCAAAATACAGTACCGAGCATATTTTTTGCAAAAAAAGCGTTTTGCGGCGTTTTTTGCGCTCATAAAGCGCCGCATCGCCATAACTCACTCCAAAATTGACGAAATGAGTTTTTCATGTGGTTTCCGTGTTCCTCTCTGTGAGGCGAATCTAACGGTATATGTGAAAAGCACTTTTGACATCGGTATTTTGTTGGAAAATGTGTACTTCCTTCTTAAATTTGCATCGACCACAGGTCAAAACGTGACAGAATTTTGCTATCATGACCGTCTGATCAGTTCATAATGAGGAGTTCAGAAGTGCAAATACGCAATTTTATATGAGATTCTAGAATTGAATCTAGCATTTTTAACGCTATCGTATAGGACTAAATGGAAGCTACCCAGAAATCACTTCAGAATTGAAATAGGACTACTTTAAAGCAAGTTACGGTATTGCGGCGCTTTGTGAGTGCAAAATACGCCGCGAAACGCTTTCTTTGCAAAAAATTTGCTCGGTACTGTACTGGGGTGAAGGATGAATTCCCGGGTTTTATTTTGATTTGTTTTCACTAGTTCGCGAATGCTTTATCGAAGTGCAATATAGCGTAGGGAACACCATTCTTCCTCTTTCTGCGGCTTCTCAAGGCTTACAGTACAGCTTGATCCCTTTCGCATTTTATGTACATGTGAATTCAATATGTTTTGTAGGTGGTGAATATATGAAAATGTTCACATTCGCTTTCCATCGAAGCAATTTGATTCAAATTGATCAATCATTGGACCCCTCCGAGGACCAGACGATAGCATCAAAGTATACTTTTCTAAATTGTTGATGAAATTGGCATTTTTGTGAGAATTGCAACTTTGCAGTTTCTCTTCTATCCAAAGACTTTAAGGCACCAAACGTATTAGTTGAGTAATATTTGATGCTCTCTATTCAATGATAATCACATTGCAAATCATCGACCACTTTTTCCAAAACCGAATGTTGAGCTATTTTTCCGATTTTTGAAAAAAAAAACGCGGAAAACTGACAGAATAAACATCTTTGGATAGAAAACTTCGAATATACTCAGATGTAACGTTTTGGGGCCCCAGTCTCCCTACAGACGAGAAACTACGAAACGTGCGATTTTCGCGAGGAGTTGCAGAAACCAGTTGCACGAGGGAAGACGGATCAGAAATACTCACGGAGTTGATTGATTCACTCGGTGCGACCCTTACACCGATCGTTGCGAGACCTACCAGCAGGCAGTCGCCCAAATCGTACGAGCTGATTCGGTTATAATCACAAAACTGTGGCTTTATAGATGGTATTCATTGGAATTCCTTAGATTTCATGTTCATTCACCCTCTCGCTGTTTTCGGCATGTATGTTTCTCTATTTCTTTTGACAAAGAGTGCCTCTTCGAGTGCGCCCGCTGTACGCATAAATTTCTGGGTCTTATTATAACCAATCGCATCTTAGGCATCAATTCGAAAACAATGTTAACGGGGACTATCCTGATGGGATGCTATTTCAGTAATGAGCCGTAACCTCTGTAAAAGATCGAAATTAATCGCATGCAAAGGAGTCACTTCATTTTCGTTTTTTTCTGTCAGTGTCGTTCAATTAGGGTCAGCTGTTAGACGCAAAATCATTTTTTCGATGGCTCCTTTTCCTTGGTTTTCTGCCTTACCGTACTATGGAGAATAGCGTGAACCTCATTTAAGGCGCACTTGAGATCAGGATTGCCAGACAGTGTTGCTGTGCCGATGAGTTTCTCTAATTGCTTCTAAATTGCAGACACTCTTGACTCTTTGCCTTCCGGATAGGAACTAGACTGAAAGTATATATATCCACAACTCCCGAGAAATGCGGCAGCTCACCCATAATTTTGAATTATTACATACATATATTCTGAAAATGTGTGCCCTTACAGTCATGATACGCACTTTGCGAGAACACCCAGCTTGCAATAGGCTGCCTAACATCAAACCCGTCTTAGAAGTTTGAACGTTGGGCGTTCCACAATGTGCGACAGAGTTGTTTAAGTGGTTCTTTATTAAGTGAAGGTAACCCTGGAAAGATTATTTCAGTGGAATTCCCTCGTTTACTAGTGCTATCAAAACAAAGACTTTTTTGGAGTACATATATGTATGTAGTACGATTATCACCACTTCTGTTCTTGTGAAAACGGAATATGTGAGCTACTACTTTGTATAGCATATGTGTGACATCCAATTCGAGCACAGTTCACGTCCGATTGCAGCTACTTTTCAGTTTTACGTCGCATTCGCTTCCAACGTGAAGAAGTCAGAGCTCCAGGCAAAAAAAAATCGAGGTACGTGACTCCAGTGAATGTAGCCGAGTGCTATGTTCCACCAACGAAGAGAGATGGATATTTACAGCTATTAGCAGGGTGACCATGACATTCAGATACACAAAGTTCTCAAGGAATGGTTCGACAAATGGCTGATTTTGCGGAGACAGAATGCTCCGCATCAGCATAGACATGCAGATACGCAGACTAACCAGGCTTAAACCGATTCGACAAACAATAATGTAACGACTGCATGTATAGGTCTTTTGCAGAATAGTCTCGCAAATGGAAGGGACGCGAGCATTTTAGGCACTGCCAGCCAGCAGAATTCATGATCGACCGGTGCGGCCTGTCCAATCACTAGTCCGGATTTACCGACTCAACCATACATCCGCCTTGACAAAGCTTGCGATGAGGAAGATCGCGTTTTTGCAAAGCAAGTGGAAATCCGTACTACTGGTCAAAATTATCCCCAACTCTTTCCTAGAGAGTATGGTTCGTCTAAATACTACCATGAAGAAAGAATGGCGAAAAACGGCCAGGAAGTGGGCTGAAGTTCCCCAAATCGACGGAACCATAGGATCAGCACGCCAGCGAGAAGGATGAGTTCCTCTCTCATAGGAGTTACCGCTGGTATAAATAGGATTGGGAATCTTGCTAGGATTATGCTGCCGAATGGTGCTATGTCTGCCAACCATCATCCAAATTGACTCTCCCACGCACTCGTAGGTTTGTACGATAGCAGGAAAGGGGTTGCATCCCCAAGGCTGGTACCGGATTGAAAACAGCGAAGGGTTGAACCTGATGTGTGCCTTTAAGTTCAACCCCTTGTTATCGGCAACATGTTGTGCAATCCGAGAGGAAATTTGGGCTCTTCCTGCCTCTACAGAGGGGTGAGTGTATATGTTCATTGGCACGGTCAGCAGCAAGGAGGCCAACTCCGCCGCGGCCTACAACAAGACATCATCTATCTTCGCTACGGCCCACAACGGAAACGATCCCCTCAGCGTCCAAATTTGACGTCTAGAAAGTGATGCAAGGTCACCTCCTCGGACTCAAACGGCCAGCTTCCCCCTCAGTGAGACTGGCCGCCTTATATACCTGCCGTCGTCGTAGAAGAGGATGCTACAATGTTCACTCGTATCAGACAAATCAATGGAGAGAAGTGTCAGCAGCAGGACTGTGCGGAACTGTTCCGTTTCCGATTCCGTTTCCGTATTTCCGGCGTTTTTGGGCTGTTCCGTCCCGCATCCGTTTCCGAGTTTTGGGGCCGGAAATGGAATATATTGGTGCAACACGATCTATGATAGTGGGTCTAGGCAAGGATTTTTAAGGTTTCATGAGACGCTGAAAATCACATCACACCTCTTGTGTTCAAGCGAATATGTGAGCTTAGCTGAGATCATTCACGAAGTTTGGGGGACTGATATTGGAACCCTATAAAATGGTGACATGAAATGGGCGCGGCAGGAATCTAAACGCCGTTTGAGGGTAATTTTTGAGAATATGTAAATTTTTCTTTTAAGTTAAATTCAATGATTTCGTGAAGCTTTTCTTCTCGATTCCATTTCTTCGCTTAATTACTGCCACTACAGCAACAAAATTTTTTTTTGCACTGTGCAGCCCGTCTTCCAGGAAGGGGTCTCGGCGGAGACAGGTGGAGGTGACCATGGGCAGCGGCGAGGCTCGTTTGAGGCAGATCATAAGAGAATTTTCGCATCTCGTCGAGTTTTTTTTTCATTTTCCCATTTCAATCGTTTGATATCCACTCCATTTGGCAAATATGGTTTGGAAGAAGAAAAGGTAGTCGCTGATTATCTGAAATTGACTTATGATCAGCCTTGAGGACACCTGGTGTTGCTTGGACTGCTTTGTGGGGGACACTAGATGTGTGCGGCAATGAAAAATGCAATTTTGGCAAACGGCAACGGTAAACCCTAAGAAGGCCAGCAAACTGCAATTGGCAAACGCTAATTACCGCTCACCACTGCTGTACACTATTTCGAAAGGCGGCTTCATATGGCTTGGGTTGCTAGAATGAGTGAGGTTGGGCGGAGTAAGCAGCAGAGCGGTCGGTGATGGCAAAATGTAAGAGTGATAAGGAGATTTGGACATGATAAGCCCGATAAGAAAAAAAAATGAACGGCCTAAGCTATAGAATGAGTATTTTTAGAGGTTGCCTTTTCGGATTTTCAGAAGCGAGGCTTCGAAATCGCTAAATGCCTCGTAGTAACTTTATTTCGCATAAGTATTAGTTTATTGACTGAAATTATTGATTATTGAACGAGAGCTGCGGGAAATGAGCAGCAGCGAAACGGGAGAATGAGACAACCTAAAGAATTTTTGGTATGTTCCGTTTCCGTTTGCGGTGTTTTTTGGCCATTTTTCTTCCGTCTTCGTTTCCGGAAAATATTGAAAAGAGTTCCGCACAGCCCTGGTCAGCAGACACCAGGAGAGTCGGCTGCCGAACTCACACGTGCCAGGACAAACAAAGGGGTTGCATCCGACAACAAGCAGCAAAAGATTCTGCTAATTGGCAGCAGCTCCTGCTGGCAGTCGCTACAGCAAAGGCAGTGTTGATGTTTCTTTGTACGCGGGTTCAACCACTATTGTGTCTACGTACTACCCCACAACAGTCTCAGATGGGAAAGGGGCGTAATGACAGTCCCTCGACGCCCGCGGATGCGTGAGTGTATCCATGTAACACTTTAACCTGCGATTATCAGCAGTGGTTTTTCATTAAAACAAACAGTGGATTGGAGGAGTGGTTTCTGGAAACGTTCTGAAATCCCCGTAAGGTGAGATAGCCATTGTTCCCTCTAATAAAAATCACTAAGGATAATTGCAGGTTAAAGCGTACCAGTGATCCAGCCGCGTCGGTGTTGATGACAACAACTTGGACCCAAGCGTGCGCAACCTGATCACTGGAACTTTCTTCAAAGTCGTTTTTCCTACCCAAGAGAGTGTTTGGGCGCGTTCTCCTAAAATTGGTCTGCTTCCAAGTTCTCTTACAACTGCTTCCATTGGAAAGCTCAAGTACGAAGTTTATCATAGACAGTGCCTCTCATTGTTGGTGTTTCTACAGCTCTTTTGATAAAATTTTCCAGGAGCTGGCGTTAATGTAAAAGCGATATGTTTCGAAAATTCACGTTGCTCCGCCGAGAGCGTTCCCGAACGTGTGTGTGTGAAAAAAGGAAAATGTAAACTCTGGTACCGCCGTAGTGACCTGTTGATTTCGATCAATACCAGCAGCGGAGCGGTGGGCCTCGGTGAAATATAACTAGTGATAAGGAGGTTCCGACGAAAAAGCCACCGCTCCGCGCTGTGATAATCAGAAATCAACGGGTCAACATGGCGGTACCAGAGTTTATGTATGCGTTATAAACTCACTCTCAGAAATATTATATGGAGAATGATAGAGATTAGACATGTCACAATCAGTATCGACGCGGCGTACACGCGATCCGTACCTTCAAATAAGTACTGATCTGGAGTAGAGCTCCCGGTTGTGCCAGTGTCGCTCATTTATTGAAAGAGATTGGCAGTCCCGCCTCCTGAGGTTGTAGCTGCGTAGGTTTGGCCTACACAGATGACAACGCAATCATGCGGAGACTAGGAACGCCCACCTGTCATGTCTCGAACAGCAACAGGTGAAAAAGAAACAAAAGCGCTGACTAATCTGTTTGAAAACAGAAAATAAATACTTTCCACAGTAGAAACACACTACAAACTTCTCGCCCTTGTTTTTGCAAAACGTGGATTAGGTGCAACCATTGTAGCAATCTCTGTTACTTGAGGACAATACATGTGTCAGCTGAGCAAACATGTTGAAGAGGAAAAATAACGATCAAGGCTTCTGAGCAAAGTACTGTTCAACTGACCCCTTTTTCGGTAGGCGGATAGAAATCTGAGTTACCCAATCGGAACGCTGCCAGGTCCGAGTCTTTCATCTCGATGAGCTATTAGCTTTAGAAATCACGTAGCCTCTGCTCATTTGGCTAGGAAATTGGTTGTTATCTTCCACTGACTATCGCAACTCATTAGTCAACTTGTCCACTCTGACGACAAGTTGATTAACGGGTCGCGATAGTTACTTATGAGCATTATTATCAGAGCTCGAGTCCTGATCAAGTCTCCTGAAGTCCACAGACCAGTAAACCCATGGGAACACAGTACATACAGTAGGCAAGGTAAGGTCAGCTGTTTACAATGCAGCTGCTGTTGGGAGAGACAAGCTCTGCAATAGAAGTGTTTTTGTACGCAAAATTTTAACTGCAATAAAATGGCCAAGTTTTTTGGGGGGGGGGGACCGGAAGGTAATGTCTTACTCTTACGCTAAATACAAACAAATTTTCAACGAGATTGGGTTTTTGGCAAAATATCTAGAGATGGCTTTTCGGATATCACCCCAATTTGCAAATGTTTCGCCACTTAAAAAGTGTTTTAGCGCTAGAAAAAGTGGAAACTGATGGTGCAACGTGGGGCGAATATGGTGGATGAGGCAGCACCCTCCCAACCCAATTCATTAATTTGTTTCTGGGTGCGCCTTTGCGCAGTGCGGTCTTGCATTGTCTTGTTGTAGAATAACGCCTTTTTGGTTATACCCAAACACCTGCTCTGTTTACTCTCCCAATCTGCTTCGAATGTTCTTGGATAGTCGACCACGGTTGTTTAAGACTATTTGACAAGCAATCAACCGTGTGGCACGGATTCGCTTAATCTTCTGCATTCAAGGGGTCGTTTTTTCATTCGCAGCGGAGCGGGGCGGGTAAGTGCTTTTCAACCATATCGATCACGCGGCGCCGCGCCGCGGCACCGCAGGCCGTTTAGAGTTAATCTGCATAAATTTTGTAAAAGGCGCCACACGCGGTTGCTGTCGCGCCGTCTGAGATTAGAAGGCGGCGCGGCTGTCGCTCGGCGGCGATGGTGTCTAAATGAAGGGAATCTTCCGAAAAGAACTCATCAACGATAATTCGCTGTGAGTAGAGTTAAAGGCAGCAAAAAGGACACGAAAGACGAGTTTATGAGGCAAAATAGGCCCTCCCGTGATTACGTTGTTGATTTTGAAGGTGGAGGAATCTGATCGCTATGAGGGATGATACCTATTAGTGCAATGAAGTGATCAGCTCACTTATCAACTTTTATTGACTTGATCACTAATGTAACCTGAGTCATTTGTTCATTTAGAGGAGGCGGATCTGGGGCACGGGGCGTGTCTGGGACACCAAAACGCCTGTTTGCAGTCGCTATTTTGCCACTCTTGGCTCGTTTTTACCGTTCTTTCGACTTTGGTAGCCTATAATCCTTCTCTCCATCATTTTACTGTGGAAAGTCACCTAAGGCGATCATCGTGAACGCTGCCTTCAAACACTGTTCGCGATAGAAATCGCTTTTTCTGTTTCCTATCTTGAAACCGGTCTCATTCTTGATTCAATGATGCTTCTGAATCGTACAAGACCTTCTGGGAATGGAGTTATGGTCCTCAAAAAATTTAGCTAGGGAAAATGGTGGACGAGTTGTCCGAGGCTTGTAACTTCCGTCTTTTGCAGCCAATGTATGCGAGCTGACCTGAGTAAAGAGAGAAGTTGAGAATGAAGGGAAGAACGGGGCTTTCGATCGGAAACCATCGCTCAACTCACGATTTCGAGTGTTCCTTTGATCTCGTCGAGGGGCGGAAAGGGCGGGAGCTTGCCCACACAATGGCGGGGCTTGCCCACTTTTCCAAGCCGTTTTGCTGCACCTGGGTAGCTTTTCGTCCCGTTTCTTCAACGCTGTTCTGCTTCTGAGAGCCACGAGAAGCGTTTGTCATGAAAAATTTGAGAATGAAGTTTATCGCGAACAGTGCCTTTAAGTCTAGTATGTCATATTGATGTTCTATAATATAGAGCCTATGGAGGCGCATTTAGTCCAGGAAAAAACTAATGGAAGCCCATAAATTTATCACATACTCTTAATAATATTTTTGAAAGTTCGGATTCGGCTTAGTTTTTTAGTTTTCATTGTGCAGTTTAGTTTTAGACATTAGACCCTAATTCCAAAATGAATCAATAATTCGAACACGGCAGTTTTAAGAGTCGAAATGACCGAATTTTCGTGAGTTTATGAAACAGATTTTTAAGTGACTCGGCACTTTCGAAGAACTGTTCGATATTCGCTCCAGCTGAATATTCAGATATTCATTTTATCAGTCAGATGATTGGATTTCTTCTGGAATTATTGGGATACTCGAGAGCAGTTGAATTTTTTCGCAATCGCCTATTCGATCATCGTCACTTTTAATCCGTCCAGTATTAATGCTTACATTTCTGCATTGGCCGAATATCTGAAAAGCCGAATAGCTTGTTTGTTAGTGAGTCTAATACATGTTCGATGAGCTGAAAAATTCATTGACTGAACTATTCAGAAAAGCAAAGAAAGTCGAATACTAGAGGAACGTGGACCTGTAAAACTTAGTTAGGATATTAATTTAAAAATCCAAGGGTTGTTCCAGAATGCTGTGTGCGTGGAAAGTTGAGTCTATATATATATATATATTCTATCAAAAAGGGGTCTTCCAAGCAAAAGAGGTTTGGTTGGCGTCAGAAACGTTCCAACAAAAAGGGAACAATAGGTAAGTTGAATGAGGAGAGTCTACAAAAAGTGAACAATAGTTTCTGAGACTGATTTTCCTGGCCGATGCTTCTTAATAGCAAAAACAAACCGTTGCGGTGTTTTACACGGAAGCACTCTGTGGTTCCAAAACTCGTCTTGACTACACGAAAACCGTTAAAAAGTATGTGCATGTAAACCTAATACTTACCATCAGAATAGAAGATGATGCCAAAAACACAGACGGACGGTTAGCTCCAGCTGCTACGAGAAGCGAAACCAAAGTGCAACATCTAATGAGAATATTTTTTAAAATAATCTCGTCAACGAATAGAAGTCCATTCTTGGAAACCATTGAACTCTTCCTTGTGAAGTACCACAACGGTTTGTTTCTGCTGTTGAAGTATCGGGCAGGAAAATCAGTCTCAGAAACTATTGTTCACTTTTGTAGACTCTCCTCATTCAACTTACCTATTGTTCCTTTTTGTTGAACGTTTCTGACGCCAACCTAACCTCTTTTGCTTGGAAGACCCCTTTTTGATAGAATTGTTCACTTTTTATTGATATTACGAAGTAATATCCCTGAAAATCTTCAATAATTTTCGAATAGCATGAATTGCTATAATAATCAGTAAGCAACAAACTTGTTGCGCACGCTACAAATGAAGCGCTACTCACTTTCCACGACGTCCTGATGATGTCAGAAAATGCCCTATGCACTTGGCAGCACCTGGCACGACGTCCAGGTGACGTCCCAAGATGCTTTTTGCACTTGGCACGACGTTCTGATGACGTCATCAGATGCCCTGTGTACTTTACGTGAAATTCTGATGACGTCATCAGATGCCCTATGTACCTTACATGACACCCTGATGACGTCATCAGATGCCCTATGTGCTTTGCATGACACCCTGATGACGTCATCACATGCCCTATGTACTTTACATGACACTCTGATGACGCCATTAGATGCCCTATGTACTTTACATGACACCCTGATGACGTCATCAGATGCCCTATGTACTTTACATGACACCCTGATGACGTCATCAGATGCCCTATGTACTTTACATGACACCCTGATGACGTCATCAGATGCCCTATGTACTTTACATGACATCCTGATGACGTCACCAGATGCCCTATGTACTTTACATGACACCCTGATGACGTCATCAGATGCCCTATGTACTTTACATGACACCCTGATGACGTCATCAGATGCCCTATGTACTTTACATGACACCCTGATGACGTCATCAGATGCCCTATGTACTTTACATGACACCCTGATGACGTCATCAGATGCCCTATGTACTTTATATGACACCCTGATGACGTCATCAGATGCCTTATGTACTTTACATGACACCCTGATGACGTCATCAGATGCCCTATGTACTTTACATGACACCCTGATGACGTCATCAGATGCCCTATGTACTTTACATGACACCCTGATGACGTCATCAGATGCCCTATGTACTTTACATGACACCCTGATGACGTCATCAGATGCCCTATGTACTTTACATGACACCCTGATGACGTCATCAGATGCCCTATGGTACTTTACATGACATCCTGATGACGTCATCAGATGCCCTATGTACTTTACATGACACCCTGATGACGTCATCAGATGCCCTATGTACTTTACATGACACCCTGATGACGTCATCAGATGCCCTATGTACTTTACATGACACCCTGATGACGTCATCAGATGCCCTATGTACTTTACATGACACCCTGATGACGTCATCAGATGCCCTATGTACTTTACATGACACCCTGATGACGTCATCAGATGCCCTATGTACTTTACATGACACCCTGATGACGTAATCAGATGCCCATGTAATTTTTACATGACACCCTGATGACGTCATCAGATGCCTTATGTTTTTTACATGACACCCTGATGACGTCATCAGATGCCCTATGTACTTTACATGACACCCTGATGACGTCATCAGATGCCCTATGTACTTTACATGACACCCTGATGACGTCATCAGATGCCCTATGTACTTTACATGACACCCTGATGACGTCATCAGATGCCCTATGTACTTTACATGACACCCTGATGACGTCATCAGATGCCCTATGTACTTTACATGACACCCTGATGACGTCATCAGATGCCCTATGTACTTTACATGACACCCTGATGACGTCATCAGATGCCCTATGTACTTTACATGACATCCTGATGACGTCATCAGATGCCCTATGTACTTTACATGACACCCTGATGACGTCATCAGATGCCCTATGTACTTTACATGACACCCTGATGACGTCATCAGATGCCTTATGTACTTTACATGACACCCTGATGACGTCATCAGATGCCCTATGTACTTTACATGACACCCTGATGACGTCATCAGATGCCCTATGTACTTTACATGACACCCTGATGACGTCATCAGATGCCCTATGTACTTTACATGACACCCTGATGACGTCATCAGATGCCTTATGTACTTTACATGACACCCTGATGACGTCATCAGATGCCCTATGTACTTTACATGACACCCTGATGACGTCATCAGATGCCTTATGTACTTTACATGACACCCTGATGACGTCATCAGATGCCCTATGTACTTTACATGACACCCTGATGACGTCATCAGATGCCCTATGTACTTTACATGACACCCTGATGACGTCATCAGATGCCCTATGTACTTTACATGACACCCTGATGACGTCATCAGATGCCCTATGTACTTTACATGACACCCTGATGACGTCATCAGATGCCCTATGTACTTTACATGACATCCTGATGACGTCATCAGATGCCCTATGTACTTTACATGACACCCTGATGACGTCATCAGATGCCCTATGTACTTTACATGACACCCTGATGACGTCATCAGATGCCCTATGTACTTTACATGACACCCTGATGACGTCATCAGATGCCCTATGTACTTTACATGACACCCTGATGACGTCATCAGATGCCCTATGTACTTTACATGACACCCTGATGACGTCATCAGATGCCCTATGTACTTTACATGACACCCTGATGACGTCATTAGATGCCCTATGTACTTTACATGACACCCTGATGACGTCATCAGATGCCCTATGTACTTTACATGACACCCTGATGACGTCATCAGATGCCCTATGTACTTTACATGACACCCTGATGACGTCATCAGATGCCCTATGTACTTTACATGACACCCTGATGACGTCATCAGATGCCTTATGTACTTTACATGACACCCTGATGACGTCATCAGATGCCTTATGTACTTTACATGACATCCTGATGACGTCATCAGATGCCCTATGTACTTTACATGACACCCTGATGACGTCATCAGATGCCCTATGTACTTTACATGACACCCTGATGACGTCATCAGATGCCCTATGTACTTTACATGACACCCTGATGACGTCATCAGATGCCCTATGTACTTTACATGACACCCCGATGACGTCATCAGATGCCCTATGTACTTTACATGACATCCTGATGACGTCATCAGATGCCCTATGTACTTTACATGACACCCTGATGACGTCATCAGATGCCTTATGTACTTTACATGACACCCTGATGACGTCATCAGATGCCCTATGTACTTTACATGACACCCTGATGACGTCATCAGATGCCCTATGTACTTTACATGACACCCTGATGACGTCATCAGATGCCCTATGTCTTTTCCATGACACCCTGATGACGTCATCAGATGCCCTATGTACTTTACATGACACCCTGATGACGTCATCAGATGCCCTATGTACTTTACATGACACCCTGATGACGTCATCAGATGCCCTATGTACTTTACATGACATCCTGATGACGTCATCAGATGCCCTATGTACTGATAGCCTGCGACCACTGGCAGTGGCTAGTGGCAGGAACGAGGAACGAGGGACGAGGAACGAGGGACGAGGAACGAGGGACGAGGAACGAGGGACGAGGAACAGGACACGAGGGACGCGTTACAAGAAAAAACGCGAATTTTAGCTAAGCTTCCGCCGATCTAACTTTGTTAATTTTCAATCGATTTGGCTCAAATTTTGTCAGCGGGTGTCTTCTATACTCTCTCACTTATATTCAGAAGGAAATCTCTAGAAAATTTGTTTTACAGGTTTTATTAACTACTTTACCAAAATCTAAGTGATCACAAGTGCCAGGCAAAACCAAACCTCTCCAGCCGCTTCGCGGCTGGAGCGATACTTAGAATTCGACTTTACCGAGATAGCAGTCGTGCGCCGCCGCCTCCATTTGCCGCGGCCCGTTTATAGAGTGAGGCGGCGCGATTGCTTATAGCGGCGCGGCGCGGCGCCGCTAGCAGGCGGCGGCGCACGACTGCTATTTCGGTAAAGTACTGACGTGGGGCCAACCTCACTCGCTGTGTATCATCATTGTGGATCGCTTTTGACGCTTCAAAATGGGTAGGCGTTGTGTTCTGTTCTGTCACCACATTCTAATTCCGGCTTTACGTATGCTACCTTTAATCTCCAAACTGTCTAAAAACTAGCATGAAAAAAAGTGATTTTTGTGGTCAACATTGGCTGGTATCCTTCTGTTTTCCCTGAAAATTAGAGTGATAGCGGATTAACGAACTCGAAGCTCATCGAGATCAAGCGACTCGGAAAGACTGTCATGCATTTTTCACTGCATAAAGGATGAACCTGTTAACATCAATGTGATTGATTTTATTTGTGTGACGTAAAAATGTCCTCCATGAGAGGTCTGAGTTCCTTAGCTCCATTAAAGTGTGGCTCACCCGTCTCACGAGGAATCGACGCCTATGAGACAAACTTCTGACTATCCCTTTGACAGAAGTTGGAGTCAGTTTCACTCAGCTGGAAAGTGACGACGTTTAGCGAGTACATGGCGCGCGTCCGCTTCCCCGCCGCAGGAATAGTCTAGCCGCAGCAGGTGTGTAAGTGACGCGTACTCCGCCACCCCAACACCACCACTGGAGTAGAAATCTCCTGTGGAGGTGCGAGAGACATTTGCTGAACATGTTCGTGTCGACGGCGAACTGTGATCGGCTGGTCGCACTCAGAGCGAGCTCTCGCATCCTTGGAGCAGGTTGGTAAAACTCCTCACAATTTGCAGGGGTGCCAAGGGTATCACACAAAGCATTGAGGAGGTGGACATGTGTTTATCTCTCACAGATTTTTGACGAAAATTTCACAGTTTTCTTCGTATAGCTTTTACACAGAATATAATACATACTACCTAGATGGTTTTGGTCACAATACATGTAGAGAGGCTGCCATGCAATGTTCTCGCCCCTTTTCATTAAATGCAGTGTTCACGATAAAAAAATGTATTTCATTTTCCATTAAGAATGGGTAGTGGTGGGGCACACTTTAACGTTAAAAACGCATGAAGAAGAGCCAGGAAGCGCCCCAAAAGAGCCCGAAATTGCAACTTTGATCGCAAGGCAAACCCCATTAGCGCTATGCCCGCCCTCCAACGTAAAAAAATGAGAGCTCGAGATTGTGATAACAGCAGAGGAACGTATCAAGGAAGTACTGTTGAGTGAGCTTAAACACTTGATTGCATTGATTGGTGTCATCCTTCATAGCGGTCAATTCTTACACACTCGAAAGTCAACGCATTTAGAGGCAGCAAACACGCTCAAAAATGGTATCGATTTTATGTCATAAATCGAAGGTTTGAAGCTAGTAGTATGGGAGACTAACGAAAAACCGAAAAACTGCGCAATTACATGAATAGCGGCTGTTTTGTTATGGGGTTAAATTGGACGAGTTTTGCCTGAGGGGTTGAAATAGCCAATATTAACGATAAAATGGTTGGGATAGCTAAGCCGAAAGACTCTTACAGCTCTGTACTAGAACGCTCACCTCGTTGGAAGCTTCAAAACCAGCCGTAGTGACCGTGTTCGTATATTGAGGGGGCGGAGTTGAAAGCTCATGGGCGTTGTTGACGAAAATTTTCGACTCAAGTTTAGTAGTTTTCATTAGTTTCCGATGCTTCCATCGGCGTGAGCGTTCTTCTAAGGGCCATAGGGCCCAAGTAGCGTAGTTATCTAAACAACTTTTTTCGGGAGTGTCTGCTGCCTTAAGAGAAGGCCTATTTTAGCATAAAAACGCCGCTTTCTCTATCCTTCTAAGCATGCCTCGCTATATAGGGCACCAGATCTTCCGTAAACCCTAAAGATATCGAAAGTGAAGGTTTTTTTCGGATCTGAAATAATACGCCATGTGTACTGTATATTGATAAAAAATCACATACCGAACTTTTTTTACAAACTTAAATCCTAGAGCTCGTTGTACACTTGGGTAGTCCCCTTCACCGGGACTTAGCTTGCAAATCTAGGAGAAACTGATTTTGAAAAAAAAAATTATAAAAAATGGGCGTTGAAGTCGCGAGAAAGCGTTATGACATGCATTTTGACCACAACCTATGAGCGCTATTGCACTGGATCTCACGTTATCGTACTGTATCTAAATTGCTTACTCTAAGTGTAGAACATATTAGTGCACGAGCGGAAATTGGTTCGGTTTGTTTTAAGAAAGGAAACAATTCGGGTTGTTATTGTTATGGTGTGGTGAAGTGTACCGAAATGGTTCTAATAATTTCCGATATCCAGGAAGTTCGTCAGAAGGAAGTTAGTGAGCAACTGCGAGTGCATCAGTGCCCGCAATTATCCTTCACTTTGATTTCAATAGTTCAAGGAACACTGGAAAGTCCCACTGTTCTCCCTCCCTCCCGAATGGTTCACTACAAAGCACGCTACTAACAGTTTCAGGCTTTCGTCCAGGGAGGAAATTAGAAAACATTTTCCACTAAAAACGTTCACATGTTATCCCCTAAGCATGTGCCTCTGAATACATCCTCGCTGTCTCAAATCCGAGCTGACCTTCGGCTTTCAATGTCCCGTATGACCGTCTGGAGGTTAATCAGAAGGGGCGGAGACAGCGTAAGAGAAGCAATGATGAAGGCTCCAGCTCTTACAGATGCTCACAAGGTCGCCCGGTTTTTCACGCTCCAGCAAATATGGCAACTGACCGGCAAAAGATAAGAATCGATGGACAGCGTATCATTCCACTGTCAGCATGGTTCTTGGGTAATCTAATGTGTTCAGATTAACTTTCCGGACAAACAGAAATTCAACGTCGATGGTGATGACAGTTGGAGCTGCTACTGGAGAGACTTGCGAAAATTTCCTCTCTACTTCAGTCGCAGGAACATTGGAGGTGGTTACCTCATGCTGTGGGGAAGCATTTAACTACTCTGTGCGACATAAACTGGCATTCGTCAGTTGCCTGTTGGACTATTCCGAGTACCAAGGCCTGCTGGCAACTAAAACTCATTCAGAGCAGACTTCAGCGACATCGAGAGTCAGCTGGTGAAGATCAAGCAGGATTTCGGCCAGGCCATAGCTGCAGTGACAAAATTTTTCGCTCTGCGTCAATTCCTATGAAAGGATCCGTTGCGATAAACGTTTCGTCACCGCACTTATAGACCTCAAGTCAGCATTGATTGCGTCTACTGGCCGGCTTTATGGAGATCACTTGAATGCGAACACATACCGAAGAAGATAGTGAAGCTCCTCCAGGAAACACAAGGATCAACTATGTGGTTGTATTCGCATCGGAAATAGGCTGTCTGAAGAAAGGAGCTGAGCTCCAGCGGGTGAAGGACTTCAAGAACCTTGTATCAGTAGTGCAGGAGAAGAAAGGGGCAGCAACGACAGAGATCCACAGCAGAATCGAACACGTTTCTAGTGTTGCTGCTTCGTTTGGTTGGTGTCTGTGGAGGAAAGCCAACTTATCGGTGATGACGAAGATTTGGCTGTTTCGAGCATTGATAATTCCTATACTATTACACGGCTCGGGAACGGGGGATATTGCTCAAGTCGGACCTGGTGAAACTCAGAGACTTCTTCCAGATGCGATGATGCTTGCGCCAGATACTCAGGATTACCCATTGTAACCGCATACCCAACGAAATCATAAGGGAGCGATGCGATCACCAGCCCAAGATTGCGGACTAAGTCCAGAGCAGAATAATACGATGGTTTGGACACGGGTGCAGGATGAACGCAAGCCCCCCCACCGGTACAGCATTTTATGGAGGATACGTCCAATGCAAAAAAGATCCAACGAACAGCAACACCTAAAAAAAGGAGCATGGCTGAAACTAATTGAGGATGATCTGAAGATACAACGGTGCAGTGTCCTTAGTGCTAGATCTATTGCTACGAATCATTCTGAATGTTCAGGCCGCCCGAGGTTCCATGGCATCCACTGCAGTGTATTAGCTGCAAGGTCATTCCGCTCCCGCCAGACGTAAGCTTTGACGGGATGAGTGCTGTCATTTCATCTTCTGCCGTTTCTAGGCCTCCGAGGATACCTTCAAAGTACACTTTTCAACAAGGTAGCACTTGCGAGGTGTCCACGTAAAGCAGGCCAACAAATGACTTTTTGCGCAGCGCACTTTGTAACTTTGTGGTGGCTCCGCATGCGGCTCAAGCTTCTCTTCACTCCCACATGGGGAAATGTTTGCGGGAATTCCTAGGCATTCGTCGAAGTATATGCCAATTCCCAACAACACCAGTCGATTTCCGAGCTCAGTCAAACAAGCAGTCGTTCTGAGTGGTACACCATTGGCATCCTCGAGACACTGAGGAATCACTTCGGTTCAAAGCTTGTGACGAATCGCATACCGAATTTTCTGCACAATTGATCACCCGGGTGTACTATTTTTCCAACCTTTTCCCTCCGGAAGGGAGGTTCAATTAAAGTGGAGGGGTTCGGATAGAGGGGGGGAGGTTCTGATTTTCAACCGACAATTCAAAAAGTCAATATGGGCAGACGAAGTTCATTAGGCAAACCGGAAATGAGACAATAATGAATTGTACTCGGCGAACAGTAAGAGATCATCATCCATAAAGTCATTGTTCAAGTCCTCATCAAGATCAGATCTTTTCGAAAATGTCCACAAGAGTTTGGCTGTCGACATCTAGAGCAGCGCGTAGCAGTGCAACGTACGGACAAAGCGTCCAACCTAACGTCGGTAATGATTTCCGCTTTTCAACAAAACTGAGGTGAAAGGCTTCTGCTCTTTGCTTTTTGTACCACAAACCCCTTGCAAATCAAGATGGTTCGAGTGCAGATGCTTGATTTTTAGAATCTTATGCAGGTAAAGAGTATTGGAAATTCTGACAGTTGTTGTTCCTTTGAATAAACGAACGGTGGACAACTGTCATATGAGGTGGGCGAGACGATCCAGTGGGTCGAGTGAATCCCGTTATTTTCACCCACTTCCTGGCCGTTTTTTTTGTGATACACACTTCCGTTCTCACTTTTCTTTGAGGCACCTAAAGCTTACGTTCTTGTCATTAAACTTGCAACTTTTTCATGGTGAACACTGCCTTCAAGGGCACAGTCCAACCTCGAAAATCCTTTTCATTTTTCTGCCTATTATAGAGACGGTCCCACGGTGATACTAATGATACCTCTTAAATCGTACAAATCCCCTAGGAACGGAGTTATGTCCCCAAAAATTTACTAAAATTGAGCGGCGAAAGCATGATGCAGTTTCCTGAAGCTTGTGACTTCCGTGGTTCCAGAACCGATGTGTGGGAGCGGACCCAATAAAGAGAGAGAGAGAGGCTGGGAATGAAAGTAAGAACAGGGCCAACGATTGTGATAATGAGATCTTTGCGGACTGAACGCGATTGGTGAACTAGACTATATTTCCGCTAATGCTGGGGAAATAGGGAGGAAGCCACACTGGGTCGCACTTGGCAAGTGAAAGTTTATACAGGGGAGGGTGTACTCACAGCAACTTCTGTGGAAGTCCCTGAATTCGTCTCTGCGGTTGGACTGTACCTTATCAAGAGATAAGATATACCATGTTAAAGCTCTGGTACATCCCTTTAGTGACCTGTTGATTTCTGGATTATCACCATGGCAGCGGAGCGTGGTGGGCCTTCGGTGAAATGGTAATCTTAGGTGATAAGGAGGTTTCGACTGAAAAAGCCACCGATCCGCGCTGTGATAAGCGAAAACATGAGTTCACTTTGGAAAGAGTCTACTCTTTACTGTGTTTCATATCCATAAGATCACCTTTGATAACACATTTCCAGTGAATAGCGAGAACTCTAATAAAATAGTGATTTCCGGTTTTTGGATAAAAAACATGTTTGTGGATTGGTTTTATCAATTCGGTAATTTATTACAGCATTTTCTTTGATAAAAGCACTGTTTTATAACAATGAAATCACTTACTGAAAATGGGAATTTTTGCGGTGCAAAAATCATGGCACTCCGGAACCTTTAAAATCCAGTGGTCACCTCCACGTTGCCCAGCAACTTATCGGGATGTTGTTAGGGCCTACTTTTAGCCACGTTTCTTAGTGCAGGAGATCTAATACCGGTCCGAGTTACAACAGTTGCAATTTTTCATCTGCAGAACAGAAGTAATCCGGACGACTATTACCGTAGTTTTACTTGCAGCAATGTCGTAGAGGCTTTGGCGCAGAGTTGAAAACTAGACTTGAAAACTGGTATTGTAAGGCTATCAACATTACCCGGGAATTTAAACTTAGGCATTTGGTCAGCTAAGCGTAATTACTGATGTTTCCTAGGCACTGTCTTCTAGGAACTTCACCATGATTGGGTAGTCGCTGGGTTCATAATGCTTCCTGCTAGTCAGCTGAGTCGCCAATTTTGTGTTCAATGAGAACACCAGAGAATTGAATTTGCTTGTTGTAACTTAGCCAAAAAGACCGGAAGTTCGGATGATTTAACCTTACTGGGTGATAGGTTTACCAGGTGGGAGAAACTTAAGTGTTGTGAAGTGTTCTCCGGATAAGACCTGAATAAGTAAGATGATTCCAGCTACTATCCGGGTTGGAAACAATATACCTAAATGTGTAGCGCAACGTGGGCGCGTAAGCTGCCGTGGTGAGAAGCGCCTTCTACTGCAGCTCCACTCTGCGACGGCCATTTTCGGGAATAAATATGGACTTATTGTTAGCTGACCACCGGAGCAGCACTGCAAACTCATCTGTCATGTATTTAATCTGGTACTTTCACGTCGAAAACACTCTGCCCTACAGCATATCAAATCCACTATCCACGTTAGCTGACCCCATGCGGCTCTGGTTAAGAAGTTGCAAGAGTTTTGACACCAAACTGATGTATCAGAAGCTTCAGGAAGATGCAGTCTGTCATTATTTTGGTCATCGAATCCGAAAATCTCAACCACGATTCGACTGGAGTTCTCGTTTGTTTTTGGAAATGCTGTGTTCAGAAAGAGATCTATATAGTTATGAAACGGTCTGTAGAATTTTGACGGTAAGCAAACTAAGAGAGTTCTACACGGTAGCTTCTGATTGGATCAGACATAAACCAAGCTAGAATTGTGTTTCGAAAAGCGAACTTCGATTATACTCGTTCCTAAGCACTTACTCGGATACGGCTTTGAACAGTGTTTTTCAAAGTGTCAAAACGTGCAATCTTCTGTGAAAGTGTTGGAACACTACCTGTTTTTTGCCAAGAGCGGAACTCATGTGGCCCAAGAATTCCTGGAACAAGTTACTCCTCCGAGACTTCAAAGCAAAATTCATGATGGCTTTACGCAAACTTACTTCAAGTTTTGCTAGTGCCTTGGAGCGATGTTGCGAGTAACTTGACCAGATTTTTTGATTGATCAGTTCACCTCCGCCCTGCCGTTCTGTCCGCAGCAGTGCAGGCTGATTGCGAAAACATGCTGCGGCGCGGTTATTGCGGGTATTTACAGACAAGGGATGTGGGATCACCCGGGCGGTGAGATCAACCGGGCACCAGAGGCAAAAACCGCCTGGCAGGTGATCCCACATCCCTGTCCGAGGATCTCTATCGCAGCCGCCACGCCAGCACGCTTTCGCTATCCAGCGTGCACTTTGGGAACTGGAACGGCAGTGCGGAGGTGAACTGTAACTTGTAAGTTGCGTTAGTAAATGCACACCAGCGCGGAATAACTTATGCCGTGACTGTATGTTACCTGACCTCCGACTCGCGACGCCGGCCGAGGGTACCGACACACGACGCGGTCAGCACACACGCATCGAAGCCCTGCTTCGACAGTGCGTCGTCGTATACCTCTCGCTCCGAGTTAAGTTTAATGTGCAATATAAAATAACACACTTTAAGTTACACGTCAGTTCTCTTATGCTCAACGTGTAAGCCAACTCGCACTGGAGCAACATACTTACTTGGTTGAAGGTCACATGTAACTTAAAGCTGTGAAGATAGAGGCGTAGGTAATATGTTTTCCGAGTCCTTAGTTTGCATGTAAACTTATCAGAAATTCCTGAAAGTATGTGTTGGAACACTTATATTCCGAGACTCAAAAGTTAATGTCGGACAGGGAACGAGATTCTCATGCCGTAAAATAGCGTGTTTTGTTGTGTCGATTGCGTTCAACACTGTCAGTGTACGACACCATGGAAATTTTTGCTACCTTGGAGAATGCACTCCTGGACTTCCTTGGTTTATTTTAGAAGAGAACTTAAGTTTCATGATAATTTACGTATAAGGAGATTGAAACGACAAAGCATTTCCAATTTTGGCTGAGTTTCGGTGTGTACAGGCAAATTGAAAAAAACATTGTTGTGAATTCTTTTCCATAATGTCGTAGAATAAGGAGTGGTGAACGCAATCGACACACCAAAGCACGCTATTTTACGGCATGAAAATTTCGTTCCCTGTCCGACGTTAGCGTTCGAGTATATTCGAGTGCAAGTATAGTCTACAGCAATGTTAGTAGGACCTGGTGAGGTTGCGGACTCGTCCTAACATACGGTGAACTTTGTTAGTGGATATCCACTCTATTTTTTCCCGGAACAGCTTCTTTGATGCCAGGATCCGGTGAGTCTGTAAGTGTTCACCGATACGACGACATCTGTGGAAGCAATGAAAACAGGTGAAAATGTGGAGAGTGGAAGCCATGAAACTCACCCGACCAATTTTAGTTATTTTCCGGAAAAATGAGTGAGATAACAATACATATCAGGCTACAGTATGTTATGAAGAATCCGCAACCTCACCAGGTCCTACTCTCCATTGCTGTAGACTATATGGTACACAAACTGTAGAACATTGTTCAACAATGCTATAAATGGTTTATTATTCAACAAATGTTATAACGGTGCTTTTTTCCCACTTGAGTAACAGCCAGGAGCTGCAGCTGAATAGTTGTCGATCTTCTTGAGTCTTATCTAATTCTTTGGAGGTCGTCTTTTTCTGTGGCTCGTCCTAGAAGGAAGCTGAGCTTTGCCTTCTCTTTCATCACGAAAACGCATTTGTTTATAATCTAGTGATTTACTCGAAGTTGAATAGCGCAAGACATCAAAGCCAACCTTTGTCGCAGTCGTATTCAGGCAGCAACACATTTCCTACTTCTTTCAACGTATCGTCGTCCTCTTCGCCTTCTTCACGCCTGTGAGAACCTACTTTGGTTAAACATATATCTGAGATAGTTCTCTGAACCATTAGTTTTAGAGAGCGAGATTGTGTAAGTTAGAGTATGTTTCTAAATAGACCAGTGGAAAAAAGACCGTGAACTAAAGACTCGGGCATCAGCGTCGGCAGGGAACAGAGATTCTTCATTAGTGTAAAAATGACGTGTTTGAGCTTGCGGATTGGGGACTCTACTATGCGCTCCAGAGCTCCTGTCCTAGACGGGGGGCACCCAAGATTTGTACCTAGAAGTGAAGAAAAACTCTGATTGAAGATACTTGATACTGCTATCAATCATTGCTTGCCTTGTTTTGAAAACTCCTATAGGAAATACTGCGATTGATTGAAAGCGTTTCCAATCATTGGTTCATTTCATTTTTATGTCCTGAATCGTGGAGTGCCCTCCCTTCTAGGATAGTACTCCAGTATTCCACGCCAATGGAGGAAATTGATTCCTAACTTTTGGCCTGATGCACACCTCTCCCCAAGCGTTCCCCTTAAAGAGGCACGGCGCACCCAAAAAATAATTTTTAGATTTTATCGCTTATCTTGGAGAGAGTCAGCTGATCACAGGGGTATTCTGAAATTGTTCAAGACCCCACTTTGTAGCCAGAGTTATGGCTCTTCAAAGATGCCTTGATTTCGAGGGTGAAAAATTGGTGGACGAGTTGTCTCAGGCCTGTATTTCTCTCTTCATTCGCGGTCGTTGCATTAGAGAGAAAGCCAGGATAATGAGACAGTCCTCGGTAATGGACTGAAGAACGACGAATCATCACTTTGTTGGAATTCATCCATCCATCGAGCCGCTATCGAGTTTGGAAAATCAGTTAAGGAGTCGTGGCCTGTGGTGGTGAGAGCGGAGGGGGTCCGGGAGCCTGTGGTGGCCGCTTATATCTCGCTTATTCGGGAGGGATATGAGATCTGGCATTTTGGCACGTGTTATAACACAGGAAGGGTCTTCCACACAATTATATGAAAATCTCAGAATTAATATCTGAGGGTGTGCACTCGTGCCTTTAGGCCTAGTTTTCGGACTGCACGTGGTCGCTGCGGCCATGCGAGGGACAACTCGTTCCTTTTTCATCGCAGCGTAATGGAAAGCCGCTCCAATTGTGATCGCTTCATGTGGCAAACGTCCTACATCGATATTTTCTACCAGCCATTAATTTCACTGGATTGAGTGAATTTTCTTCGATCATCGTTATGAACAGAATCGCTGCCGCTGCTACATCGCTGCAGCAGCGGGTGTGGAAATCGCTGCGATGAAAAACAGCAGCGATGCAGTCAAAATTAGGGCTTTACCCACGGAAGCCACTCTAATGGTTGGTCCTCAGGCGAAGATTCACCAATCAGAGATGGCCTAACGCGGGAACGGGATGCGCCCTGAGTATATCAGCTCCTTTTGACGAAATTCCGGAGAGCATATGTATGTTTTGAAACTACATATTTTACCCCTCCGGTCTGCAATGGCCGAAAAATCCGTTCTGCCCAAATCCTTCTCAGGGGCGTTATTAAGGTGCTGAACACGGATGATATAACTCATGGGATTACGATACCTTACTGTACTTGTACCACAGTGAGCGTTGTTTTAAATTCGGGTGGAACTTTGCCAAGAGTGAGTTTCTTTAGGTGCTGATCTTTAAAGGCAGCATACACGCCTTCGTAAGCGTAATTGAGATGAACTACGGAATTAGAAATGGTATGGCACCAAACACAACGCCAACCGATTTTGAAGCGTCAAAAACGATCCACAATGACGCTGCTACGTGAGTGCAATTTGGGCCCCGCCCCTGTATCTGCCTTTCGCGCCCTGCATTTGTGTCCTCTCCAGAACAGGGGTTCTGAGCCATTCCCACCGCCGGCGACGTTTGTGGGTGGTGGAGTAGGTACAATAGGTAAACCACAACACATTGACGATTTGCGGTGGGAGTCTGGCCCAGCACCCTTCTGTCTTTGGAGGAGGACGCAAATACGGGGGCGGGCAGATACAGGGGCGGGGCCAATGGTCTTCTTCCTCGTGTAACGGCATCGGTGGGTCGTTTTTGACCGCTTCATAAATGCGTAAGGGGCGTTGTGTTCGGTGCCATACCATTCTAGAGATTCCGTAGTTATCTCAATTACGTCATTACGAGCGACAATGTATGCTGCCTTTAATCCGAGAATCATGTTTTTCTCTCAGGATTCAAATGAAGAAAGCGATTTCCTTATCATAAATCGTTTCTATGCAGTTTCAAAGTAGACAATAATTGGTGCGGACTCAAGCCTCTTTCACACTTGCCCGACCGACGTCGAACGACGACCCGTTATCAAATGTTTAATATCTATCTACCCTACCCTACCCATCTTATCTATTCTTCAACTTATCAAATCTTCATAGCGAGTCGTCCGACTTCGGCCGGAAAACTATGAAAGGGGCTTAAGTTTAAAAGCCGTTCTTTTGAGGATTCAAGTAGGAGATGACGAACGATACCGCTTTTCAGAGCGCTCTAGCCGCGTAAAGTGGCGTACCAATTGGCCGCCCAACAAAAACTCTAGGCAAAGACTCAACCAAATCGCATGCTCTCGACAAACTACCGTATTCCTTCTGTAATTTTCCCCGAACTTAAAAACAAACCTTACTTTTTGTGCTCAGTACCCGGATTAACTCTTAGGACAAAGTCTCTCGGCAAAAAAAGCTTTCCAATGTGAGTACACAGTACTTTATGACCGAGTTTTTTTTATTTCACTGTGTCAGTTTGTTCTTCAGACAGCCAGTGAGATCAGGGTGAAGATGTTGGGGGATCAATATATACACTATCTCGACGTTAGCGTTCGAGTCTACTCAACTCCAAACGCCAACCTCGGACAGGGAACGAGATTCTCATGCCGTAAAATAGCGTATTTTGATGTGTCGATTGCGCCTAACACAACTCATTCTACGACATCATGGAAATTTTTGCTACCTCGGGGAAATCATACCTGGAGTTCTTTGTTTTATTCTAGAAGAAAACCTGAGTTATATGATAGTGTAAGTAAAGGAGACTAAAATAACAGAGCATATTCAATTTAGGCTGAGTCTCGGTGTGTACAGGCAAATTAATAGAACATGGTTTGAATTGTTTCCATGATGTCGTAAAATAAGTAGTGTTGGACGTAATCGACACACCAAAACACGCTATTTTACGGCATGAGAACCTCGCTCCTCCGGCACTGGGAGAGGAGATCTACGGGAGGAAATGAAGCTGCCGAGGAACTACAGGAGGTATATTGTACATACGATGCATGAATGAAGATGATGAGGTGAACTACTGGTGTAATCGCCACTCTGCAGCCGCGACGCAAACCGTTAAGGGGTCTGCAGAGTTGCACTGACCGGCGACTGGTTGCCGAGCGTCAGCCTTGACGCGGCGACGAAAATTTTTCCGAACATTATGGTCGCGGCGTCGGTCGCTGGCAGTGGCGCAGGGTCGTCGCAGCCTCAAAGCACTCTGCGGTGTCCCCTAGTTACCCTACACGCCCCGTCGGTCACCCTTCTCGCCAAATCTAATCGATATTGCATCACTCATTGCTGCTCGTCGCTGCGAGCAACGTCGCGACTTTAACTTTGCAGACCCCTTTATAATGTCATTTCAAACGCAATCAACACTTACAAACCACATATATGACGCCAAACATTCGTCAGGATCACTAACATGTCGAGACAAAGGTATTGACAATGTTGCTGGTATAAAAGGCTTCTCATCTCAAGTAAACTCCGAATACGGTACCGATTGCCAAAAGGGCATGAAATGATGGTATCAGTTGCGTTTCTATCTCAGACCAGCCGACTCAGGCTCTCAAATGAAAAATGCAAAGTATTTTAGGGCTTTTTGGCAATCGGTACCGCACGGTACTTTTCGTCTAGTCTCATCTCACAGTGTGCTTCAATCGGCTTTTTGGAGCCGGGCTTGGAAGGTGGCCTCATGTCACTTCCTAGAGGATCCACCGGATACCGGAAAAAAATTTCTGTCGCTCCCCACGGTCCATGGTGGGGTGCGCCCCACTGAGGACCGTGGCGGTGGGGTCTCCCCCCTCCCTCTGTGGGGATCTCAAAGGGAATTTTCCTGATAGGATGTCCCTGGGGTCCCCTGTGTGCACCGGGAATCGTGTGCCCCTGTTGAAACATAATAGGTTTCCGTCTTCCCCAGAATTTGAAATTCGCTCCAAAATCGAGATCTGTTCAACTACAGTGCTAGTATACTTGTAAAACATATTTGGTTCCCGTCATCTAAGTAAAATTCCGTTCATCTACAGTTGATAAGACCAGGGGTGCGTTCCAAGAACGTTCCCACGACGCCGTGGGAGGAAAAGAAGCCTCCCCATGGACATTTTTGCTTTCCAGGAATGCGAATTATAAGTGAAAATTGCTCCCACGTGGCCGTGGCTACGTTTCCATGGACGCGTTTTGCCATGGGAATGTTATTGGAACGCACCCCAGATTCTCCGGATAACTCCAGTAAATGACCTCTTCCAGTGCTGGAGTCCCTGTCCGACGTTAGCGTTCGGGTATGTAGATTGGCTATTAATAACCGCGACCCATCCCTTTAGGTTAATGTTTACCATTCAGCTAAGTGAACTTACAAAGTCCGCCGAGGCGAAACCTGCACCGAAGAGCTGCTGAAAAATTTCGATACGACAAAATATAATTGTAAGTTATAAAGCTTCACCGTCTTCAAACTCACTCTGCCCTCGTTCTCCTTAACGTTCTCCTTAGAATCTTTAGGTATTTGACCTGCTCCAACATTATTGTTGGCGGGTACTCCCGCCCTGCCTCCAATTGGAGGATATACTTCCCCACCGTTAACAGCCGCCGTTGGCACCTAAAGTCGATCTTTTCTGTCCCTGAGTAAGTTAAGCTCAAGTGGAAAGCAGATACAAGCACGCCCATGCCGATAATTTTTTCCGCAGGGCTACCGTAACCATTCTTGAACAAAACATGATAACGAACGATAAAACACGCTCATAACATGTGGGGTATTAAAGGGCAGCGGAACGGTTTGCATTCATACATACACCGCTCTCTTCGAGAAGCCACTGGGAAATGGCTGAGGAGGTCGAAATTTGCAAACATGTTTGTTGGCCACTACGATGTGGTCATATCCAAGCTGACTTTTGGAAAATCTTGAAAGGAGGGTTACGGCAGCCATGCGGAAAAAATGATCGGCATGTGCGTGCTTGTGGCTACTGGCCGGAGGATCGCTGGCTACTGCCGGGAGGATCGCTGGCTACTGGCGGGAGGATCGCTGGCTACTGGCGGGCGGATGGCGGGGGATGTCGATCCGCCCGCCAAAAGTCAGCGATCTGCCCGCGCCTACAGTCTGAGTAATGCTATAAACATTCCAAAACGTGTAGTGCAGGGCGACCGTTCCTTCTCTACTGCAGTGTTACTCTGCTATTTGTAGGAAATTCTGATGGTCCGTTCTTATCGCTCATTACTGCGATCGATATGTCACCGGCTACATACGAGGCTCGAAATAGTCAGATTCAACTCACCGCAAACATTTGATGATTTAATTTTGTATTTACTGTTTTCTTTCGCACGCACATTGAAAAGCGAATTCGTTTGTAATTATGATAGTGTCCTAAACCGTCACATCACAAGAGGCGTCATATTCGGGATCTAAAAATGACTCCGGACAATCATACTTGGCTAAGTAATTGACATGTAAATGGGTTGTCAAACAAGAACGGGATTATTCTGCCCGTTAGTAAGAGGAAACAGTAAGAAATGAGCCACCTCGGTGGTCTTCACTTATACATGTCTTCGTTCTGCAGTAGCATTGATTTGGGACTTATCAGACACCTTTGGTTATAATCAGGACGGTCTACCGTTCGCAGCTATTAGGTGCTCTTGGGTCCTATCGTACGTATCTATCACTTGTCGTGTAATGCGGCGTTAGAGTTTTCGCGGCGCGACGCGATGGCGCATGTCAGCGCAACGCGAGAATCGCGTCGTGCGGAAATGAGGTTGTGAATGGCGCGCAAACGTTGGGCGACTACGCGCAATTACGTACGTCCGCAAATTTTCGTATACAAGCGAAAGCAATTGATAAGTGATCTTATTCTGTTTATTTCGTGTAATGCATATTTTTTCATCTTTTATCTGTATCTTTTATCGCTTCTTTTTACTTTCCTTATAACAACTTGCTGTATTAACGACAAAACAACAAAAAAGACATCGGGAGCGAATGATGCGTAGAATTTTTTTCGTAATTGAGTGCACAGAACAGGGTATTATTCGGTGAAATGAGACTGAGTCATGCGCCTGTGGTTTGTACTTCCTGAAAAACCTCAAAAACGAAAAACGTCAAAACTTTACAAAAATCGATTTCTGCCAGACTCAGCCCCATGAAAACAACAAAAAATAGACGATGAAAACTCATCGGAGAAAAAAGGGGAAGACAGATATAGCTGTGAAAAGGCAAAAAATAAAAGAAAGGAAGAATCTAGACGCCCCTCGAGTCCCTGATAGGGCAAGAAAAAATTATGACAATCTTTTGGCGAATATCACGTCGCGTTGCAAAGCAACGCGATGCGATCGACGCGGAGCAATCATCATTTGCGCGTAAGATCCGATGTATCGCCCCTATTCACTTTGAACACCTAGCGAAGACGCGATGCGACGTCGCTCGATCGATACGTAGGCTAATTATAACGTCGCGTCGCGCCGCGAATGAGCTCTAGGGGTCGTTTATACTTCCGCCGCGGCGCGGCGAGATGCAATACAGCCATATTGATCACGCGGCGCCGCCTGGCGGCGCCGCGAGGCGTTTAGAGTTTTTTTGCTCGAAATCTTACAACGGTGCCGATCGCTGCCGCCGCCTATGTGCTGCCACGCCACCCGAGGAAAGCAGGCGGCGCGGCGGCCGCGTGCGATCCGAATTGACATAGTATGCCTCTTTTGCTGTTATTCATACACATTCTCAATTTTGTTCTTCTGATTCACCTCTAAAATTCCTTCCAAGGTCCTGGGCGTTGTTTAGAGTAGGCTGGGTGGTGAAAAGTTCATTTTCTTAGCCTTTGAAATCATTTTTCTAAAGATAAATCGTTTTCGAAAACTCTATCCGCCTTCGGGTGCTGTGTTATGGTACGAAAAATTATAGATGTTTCTTTTGCGCAAGAAATCACTCATTACAATCGGCCTTGTGTTATGCCAGAGCTACTCCAGGCTGTGTTTAACGTCATTCTGCGACGTCACCGCGTGAATTCGACGCAGCCCGATTATACATCCTGGTGGCGCGATTTTCAAGCGGCGCGGCGCGTCGCGCCGCCCCACTTATTGCCGGGCCGCTCCGCGGCGGAAGTATAAACGACCCCCTAGACACCGCTTAACAGTCATCCCGATGCATTGGAATGATAGAGACTGACCCGATCCCTCGCAGAGCCGGCCAGAGCAGGGTAAGGAATGCCCTGGTTACCGGCCCTTCGGAGGTGCGGCCTCCAACCAAGTTGGAAAATTTTGCGCTCCCCCCCAACTTATTAAAGACGTTTTTTCATTATTTCATGCTTTGCGGCACCATGCATACCACGGCTACCCGGAATACATATACATAGGAATTGCACATGGAACTTACGGAGTCCCATTATCGACTTCAACAGTACCAATCGACTTGGTATAGCCAACGGGACCAATCGACCTGATTTAAAATGACCTATACTGAGCCTAGTTGCGATCGCGGACCTTTTGCGGCCAAACCAAGGACATCGTCCTTAGTTCGGTCGCAAAAGGTCCGCAATCAAAACTAGACTCAGTATGGGTCACTTTAAAACCGACGCCACCCGCCTCGAGACATTTGCCGCCGAGCGGCGCTTCGGGTTCTTTTTTCGACCCCTGGAAACCGACGTCCCGTTCTCGGCCCTAACGGGACCAATCGCTCTGGGACTCGGGCAGTAACTTTTTTGTGTGATTTTCTTCCAAATAAGCACTGAACCACCTCAAGCCGGAAAACTCGCCTAGTCACATTTTTCAGAATCATCAAGTCAAAACTGCGAGTTTTTCGCAATTTCAAAGCCCCGGCAGACACACACATGTTCCTTGGTTCGGCCGCAAAAGATACGCGATTAAAACTAGGCTCAGTATAGGTCACTTTAAAACCGAATGCACCCGTCTGGAGACATATGCCGCCGAGCGGCGCCTCGGTTTCCGAGCGTTTTTTTCGACCCCAGGTAACCGACGTCCCGTTCTCGGCTCTAATGGTACCAATCGACCCAGACTCGGAGAGTAATTTTTTTCTGTTTTCTCTTCCAAATAAGCACTGCACCAGCCCAAGACGGAAAACTCGCCTAGTCACCTTTTTCAGATCTGTCAGGATCGAAAACGTCACACTCATGATGCTGAAATAATGAGAAGCGGGGCCTCCTATACAGGCAGCAGCGACCGTTTATCCAATACGTGTTGCATCACATTTGTTGCCACTGGACAGGTTATGACGTGTTCGGCACCCAGTATAGCTTTTTTCTTTGCCCAAACCATAAAGCGCTCTGCAGAGTAGCACTGCGGCAAGTCTCGCTGCCGCAGGGAAATGATGGAGAATAAGGAACGCCCGGAAGAGTTTGGCAACGTGTCGTGTGACAGCGACGCGGATACCTCGCAGTGTTTTTGCCGCTGCGACTGCTTTGATTTATGCGACTACCGCAAACCGTCTTCTTATTTCGGTACCTCGAAATCTATATTTCAAGGCAGAATCACTTTACTGAGCGCAAATTCCGAGTTCATTTTACATCTACCTAAGCGTATTGTTTTTTGGAAGATGCTTCTGGGCATTACCTGAACTCATGAAGCATACCAAAGCAGTAAAAGCTACTCAGAGCGAAATGTGATGTTGAATGAATAAGGGCGAATGTATTGGTCAAAAAGGTCGTTAGGGACAACGGCGCTGCAATACCGTGAAGCCTTCGCGCCCAACGCCGCGTCAGATTTAGAGCACGCTCCAGGCCTCTCGCTCGGCGGCGTGTTCGTCGCAACTCTAGCCGTCAAGCGAAGACTGTCGGGCGACTGAACATCAGTTAGCCCAACGCGTGCTGAATACGCATGCGTATTCAGCACGTTATTGTGCACAAAGTTGGGACGTGGAAACATGATGAAACTGGTAGAACACATCGAACACGTATGGATAAACGGTCGATGCTGTCTGTTTAGGTCTTCTGATGAGAAGCCAATTATTTTGCCTCTCAAACTCGCTTAAAGGCACAGGACACCCAAAAAAATTAATTTTCAGGTTTCGTCCTTATCTTGGCGAGGGTCACACCCTGATAACAGTGGTATCTCTAAAATCGTCCAAGACCCCTTTTGAACAGAGTTATGCGTCTTCAAAGATGCCTAGATCTTGAGGGCGAAAAATTGGTGGACGAGTTGTCCCAGGCCTGTATTCCTCTTCATTCGCAATCCTTGCGCGAGAGCGAGCCAGGATAAGGAGGCATTCCGGCAGTGACCTGGAGAACGACGACTTGTTGGAATTCATTCATCCATGGAGCCGCTACCGAATTCGAAAATCTGATAGGGGGTCGGGCGTGTGGTGGTGAGCGGAGTGGGTCGGGCCTGTGGTGGTCGTTTATATCTTGCTTATTTGGAAGAATTGAGATCTCGCATTTGGCTCGTGTTATACAGGAAGGGTCTTCTACACGATTACATGAAAATCTCAAAATTCATAGCTGAGGGTGTACTGTGCCTTTAACATTCTCGCTGAGGTTGACAAGCTAGAAATAGCATATATGAAGTTGGCTAAACAATTTGCTCATTTGTGATTGCTCATTGAAGAGCGAATGAACTGGATTGTAATGTACCAAGATCACTGGAAGGCCAAAAAGGGCAAGCAGCGATTGCAGAACTTTCCTTTTACCGACCACTGAGAAGGACATTTTAGGTCCTGTATCGCAGATAAATCCTTTGTATGTAGTCTTACTATTACAGAACAAAGCCTGGGGAACCTCGGGCAACGCTTGCGAGTCTCCAGCTTGATCTATAGAGGTCAACTTCGTGGACAGAGTTGCCCCAAGGACAACCATCGGCCCAGAACGATGATGCCTTTCATTTCATTGAACTCATGCCACAACATTTTCTCTTGGTATAGAAAATCCTTGCCGATTCTCCTCCGCGATCACCTCCACAGGACTCGGCGTCTCCACATCAACACTCTCCTCCTCATCTTCTGCAAACACCTACACCCGACCCTGAGTCTCCAAATCAAGATCCTAATCTAGACACAACTACTCGCCACATCACTGCTGCTACACAAACGGTTCCTGTGGTAGCGGATCCTAACCAGCTGTCAAAAATGACTGATAATGCTTTCTGTAAAGCTATGGCGAGGATTGGAAGCAAAGTCGATGCCCTTTCTGCGGGTGAGGACAGACATTTTGGAGTTTTAGAAAACTTGGGTGTTAACAGATTGGGATGAATTCGAGAAAAAAAAAAAACGATATGGCTGATTGAGCAAATCAGGAAATGATGAAATCAAAATGGACGTCGCGAAACGTGTTACGGAATATAGCGCGATAACAAAGAGAGGGACCTACGCTTCCAATCGCGGCTACAACGCATATGTGTTAGGAATAATCCATTTTTGAATTTGTTCATAGAAGCCGTGGTTGAAGACTTACAAAAAAGCTGGAGTACTGAGAGGAGCGGATTCGCCCCGAGGGCTGGCTTATTTCGCTGCAAGCTTTGCGATAATCTTCACAGTGTAACTTATGGATTTACTCAGACGAGAGTGATACTCATGTTGGAAATGGATTCAAACAGAGAAGAGGTTCACGATCCTACTTCAAAGATCGATTTGTGTGTACACAAGACGGAAGTGCACACTGAGCCTCAACTTCCTTCAACTGCAACTCAATCAGAAAGATCACTGAGAGGTTGCAAATGGACCTCCCACACAGCGAGTAGCATCATCGCAAAGCTAACCCAACCAAGGACATCGATAAAGAAACTATCTCCCGGATATAACGTCGTGTATTGTCTCAAAGACCAATTCATGATTACGTCGACCCGAAAGCAGGCAATGAAGATGTGGCGACAAAATTCAGGCGGCATAATTTGCGTGGCCAGCACAAAGTGAGTCCTCGATAGATTCTTGGACCACCAGAACAACGAACTGAAGAAAGCAACAGGAGCTACAATTACATCAACTGCACTACAACATACACGATAGCCAAGGAGGGATTTTCATTTGCCAAACAATTTCCACTCCTTATAACAACAATGAAGACAGGAGCGCTCGGCTTCGGAAGTCTCATTACTGCGACGCAAGAAAAAGAGAAAGCTACACCTATGATCAAACAGTTCGCCATTAATATGAAATACGATCTCCTCCAGATATTTCATCTATAAACAACTTGCCCATGTAACGGATGGTACCATAGGTAATGGAGTAGAAATGGATTGTGTTTCTGCTGAGAACTATATCTCCCGCTAATCGTCCCATGACCTTTCATCTCGCCCTCGTAGAAGTCGAGATGAATCTGGAAGAAGACATTTTACATGCCTTACGAGAGCATGCATATGGTAATGGATGGAGCTCCTGGGCACAGCAGCCTGGTCTCTCTATGGCCTCATGGAGTTTTTCTAAGACTCGCCTCGTTTCATTATTAAGCGACGGAGCTTCAGTGATGACGGGAGTCGCATGCAAGGCTCTTATGGATTGTTAAAGAAAGGCTCAAATCAGAAACAGAGTTTGGGGGCATACAAAAACAGCAATGATCTCGTTCCTTTCTCCGGTTTGCGGAGCTCACAAAGTTGGAACCTGGGGATTACACCGCGCTAAAAGGTATGCCATGAGCCTCACTAAAGCCTTGGTGATAGAAATGCACTACTGATTTTATTCTCCAATGAGAAGTCATGGAAAGAAGATCCACCTACCGATCTTGCGGTGGAAATGAGTTTTCGATTTCTCCAAATGATGATGCTGCACCGTGTGCGCTGGGCTGCCAGTTTGCAACCATCTGCCCCGAATATTCTCAGTAACTATCCTGTGCTACCTGTATATTCGGAAAGACTTAATTTGAATCTTGATGCCACTACGAAAATGCAATAAGCACTTTGGATGATGACGGATGCTCGAACATTCATCGTACCGCAATGTGAACGCTACATTCCATCGTTTGGCCTCTGTTTCTAAAGCTGTCCAAAACGACGAAAGCCTGCTTGTGGATCTCGTTTCTCGCTGGCGACGTCTCAATGCTGAATTTGAAGGGAGCGAAATGAGAACCGAGGTAAATACCTACTTGATGGAGAGTGGCATTCTAAAGTGACTAGAGGGTAGCGGAAGGGCAGAAAAACTCAGGCCCGTAGTAAACCCGACGAAAAATTCAGTTGGGACTGACTGAGTTCAAGTTCTGAAAAGAACTCAGACGAGGTGCACACATTTCAGACTTATGTGTTGAAGGACAGTGACCTAGGCTGAGTGGGAAAAGTCAACAAATAAGAATTCAACCAGAGCTGACTGAGTGGACGCAGTCAGCTCTGACTGAATTCTTGGCTTAAAAGAGGAGAGACAGTGTGGTTATTTAGGAGGGCACGCCTGACTTTTTTACGGAGCGACGGAGCAACTTAAATCGTTCAGAGGAGAGTTGTGTAATATTGCGTCTTGTGTAGCGCAATGGGCGCAGACCGCGCAACTTTTCGACGCTTCTTTTCCAATTTTTTTTCAGCGACATCGAAGTTGGTGTCCAGCTGACGGTCGGCCACGATTGATGGCAACAGGCCTCGACTCGAAGGTGATAACGTGACTGACTCTCGGGAATTGGGAAACACTCGTCCTTTGTCAGGGAATGCTGGAAAAAACTTCATGATTTGTATCAAAAGCAGGGAGCTTTTCGCCAATCTTTCGTTACAGTTGAGACCCTAGGCATATAAAGAACTCGTTTATGGCAAGAACTCGACAACCGTTTTTCGTCGTGACCACTGTCTTTAAGTGTGGCGGTCGACCAATGACCTGCCAAATCGATATAATTTTGGACTCGTCTGGGTCGTGTCTGAAACTTTCCGGGCTCGTCTTACCTCTCACTCAGTTGAACTTGACTGAGTGGTGAGTTTACTACGGGCCTCAATCCTGACTACTTTCTGAACTATCATCCTCGCTTGGACGCACCTGATACATTGCAGCGCACCCAGCAGTACAATATGACCTATTACGATAATTTACTCTGTTCCCTCGCGCGCTTGTGCGGGCAGGGGGCAGCGAGAGCTAGAAAGTGGGGAGAAGGAGACGCAGCATACGCGTGCAGACGCACGCAGTGAACGGAAATAAATTTCGCCCGCAAACAGAGGATAACTCAAGTTGTTATCAATTGTTCATTATCTTTATTAGAACCTGCCCAACTTTCTATGATTTATTTTGGGAATAAATTCAAAGCTCCGCTATTTTTCTGTTCTACCATGTCCCAACTGCTTTCGCATGGCGACCGGCCAGGGGCCTGCGGCCCCCTCCTTCTGAAGCCCTGAGTTTCGCCCTCCTCCTGGTTATGGTTACCGAAACCGAGGATGCTTAAACCTGGGCCAGAGACAGTCGTCTGGGCCCGGCGCCCACCGCCGGTTCGTCAGGTGTGGTCGTGGAGTTGCGGTGGTGTAGTCTTTTTCCTATCATGTAATATCGTGCCCATAATAAACCTTGTAGGTAGGAACTAGTGCAGAAAGGTATAGCACTCCTTGTAAAGGCATCCAGTTAGGGTACTTGGACCTCAGACAATAAGTGAGGGCGAGACGAGGTGAGACATTGGCTGGTCGTTGTGAAATTTCTCCGTACGTTTTGGAATTTTTCATGGCTCGCGTTCAACGAAATACTATTTTGAAAACTCAGTGTCGCTATGATGGTTTTGATGGTGCTATTTAACCAGTTTCTACCGGAGTGATACAGGGAGGGACTACGGGAAACCTAGGAAGGGGGCTATCAAAGGACAACTTCTTGTTCTCCCGCGTGCTTTACAAAGACATTGATCATGGTGAACTAGAAGGGACTACGACGGACTCAAAAGGGACTATCGAAAGACAATTTTCCGTCTCCGTTTTGATTGTCTCTCCTGGATATCGACAGGCTGGGACTACAGACTATCGTTCAACTGTGACGGGGGACTTTGCTCGTTGGAGAGGATGACAGGCAGATCGCCTTACCGCCGTACAGTGAAGAACGAGCGAGCGAATCTGACGATATCCACAAAAGCAACATCTATCTCTCTTGTGTCTTTATAGTATTGAAACAACGAAAAATCGAAAAAGCTCCAAAGATGTTTCTAATAGGAACTAGAAGGAAAGGCATGTTTATGACAGTGTGTGTACGAAGGGCACCCAAACACTGAACTCGGTTCTTCTCAAAACGGATAGCAAGTTTGAGAGTTTCGAAAAAGTATGGTGCCTTTACAGTTTTGAAACGCACTAGAGGCAGCATACACGCTCCTAAGAGTGGTTGAGATAACTACGGAAATAGAATGGTATGGCTCAGAGCAAAACGCCTACGCATTTCGAAGCGTCAAAAACGAACCACAACGCACAAGTAAAAAGTAAGAACGAGTAAGAAGTTGGCCCCGCCCTTGTAATTCTCCGCCCCCTGTATTTGCCGTCCTCCTACAAAACAGGAATGCTGGGCCATTCCCACCGTAGACGATGTATGTGATTTACTTATTGTGTTTATTGTACCACCCACAAACGCCGCAGACGGTAGGAATTTCCCACCACTTCTGTTTTGGAGGACGCAGGTACAGGACGGCGCCATATTCTTACCCGCGTACCGGCACTGGGGGTCGTTTTTGACGCTTCAAAACGCGTAGGCGTTGTGTTCTGAGCAAATATTAATTTATTCCGTAGTTATCTCGATCACGTTTACGAGCATGTATGCTGTCTTCAACCACGATATCATGCCGATAACCACACCTTCTGCCCTGTTGACATTCAAACCCCTCACAGGGGAGAAGCTATTGCCCTTCAAGTCCTTGTCGTTAATTTTTCTCGTTCCTATAACTTCTTGCTTCGGGGTTGTGATATGTGTGATTCCTAGAGAAATCTTCTATCCCGTTCGCCTTAAGAGACGTACTCAATCAATACATAATACTGCAAAAGTCTATCCTTTGTTAAATTCTATTTATTGAAGGCAAAGTTTACGATAGATTTTCATTTCAACATCTCCACGGTTTACGGAAAGTCTGGAGCCCTTTATAGCAAGGCATGCTTAGAAAGGACGCAAAAGCCGCGTTTTTGAGACAAAATAGGCCCTCCCTTGTTTACGTTTTCTTGTTCAAGGAGGAATTGACAGCTATGAAGGATGATGCCTATCAGTACAATCAAGCACTGAGCTCATTTATCAGCACCTCCATGACTTGATCCTTCCTGTAATCTGAGTGTTCATCTGTTCACATTGAGGGGAGCGGAAATGGAACACGGGGCGGTTCTGAGACTCCAAAACGCTTGTTTGCAGCCGTTATTTTGCCACTGCTGGCTCATTTTCAACCGTTCTTTCGACACTGAGAGTCTAGAATCCTTCTCGCCTATTATTTCACTGTGGAAGGTCACCGAGGATCATCATCGTGAAAGCTGCCTTCAAGTGGCTTACTACATGTATAAGCCTCTAGCCTATTTCAGTCGGGCAAATGGACGAGAAGCGAGCATTGCGGCGAGCCGCCTGTCAGCGGAGTTTCGGTCGCGACCGGCGATCTCTCTCAGCAGCCCCGTACATTTTCCAGACTAAATTTGACAAAAATACCGAATGTGACACTGGATTTCTGCTTGCATGAGAACTCTGCAATTTAGACGAAAAAAGGTTTGAAATTTCCACCAAATTTACCGATTTTACTGTGTCTACCAAAGAAAATTCCCGGTGAAAATTTTACCGAAAAAATCAATGCTCTTTCCTGATCAGTCTTGGGTCGAAAACCAATCCAGGGCTTGCGTTCAAGAAACACTTCGCGAACTTGGGTTTCAATGTCGAATCCGAGCTAAAGCGTGCACAGAAAGATGGCCGATTCCCAGATAATTTCTTTTCGGATTCACTTGAATGCCGTGCTCTCTAAATAATTATTTCATCACTGAAGAATGAATACACACGCAAGTCATTAGGGAACCTTTGCTCCGGTCTATAATGATGGATGAAACTTGTTTATGAGTATAATTTCTGATTTCTTTGCGCACAGGCAAGCGGAAACTGATCCTCAGCAGGATAACTTTAGAAAGCACAAAACTGGAAAACAGGCATCTGTTCGTTTCCAACATACACAGCAAGCAAAGGCGACAATAAGTTGCTCATTTCTATTTGGGAGGGAAAATCATCTCCGTCGTATGCTGCATCTCTCGCCACACATTTTCTCTCTGTCTCTCTCCTCGCTACGGACACGCACACAACATAACAAAGTGAATTTGGCTCTAAAATAGAAGATACATGATGACGCTTCGCTTTCTGCGTGATCATTAGAAAAATTGCAACATTTTCGTTTCCAAAGCGGCCTTTCGTGAATTCCGATGGTTACCCCGTAGAAAGCGCTGCTGTGCCGGATTTCAGGAATCGTTTACATTTACGCCGCGAAACGGCGCGGTGCAATCATATAATATTGATCATGCGACGTGGCGAATTTGATGTTAGAGGACTGCACTTCGCCGCTCGGCGGCAGAAGTATAAGGCCGGGTTCGTACTCCCCGCGCTGCGGTACATATGAGCATATGATAATCGTAGATGCGAAACGGTTGTTTTTCGAAAAATTCAACCGTGAGAATGAAGAAATTATTCTCAAAACCGCATCGCTCCTATGATAGTGATACAGAAAATTGCGAGTGGAGGGGAAATGAAGGCTATATCGATCTTCAGTCGATATGGATGATCGCGACGATCGCCGAGTGAAGTATGAAGCCGGTCTCACGCCCTATCCAGCTCGTATGGTGGTGTAGGTCGGACGCCGGCCGTTATCCTGTGCGTTATTAACTGTTTCTTATTTCTCGTACCAACACCATCCACGCACGATCGCGTCAAGTTGTAACATATTGCAGTTTTTCAGTTTAACGCAGAATGTTAGCATCAGCGTAAAATCAGTCGTAGCGTCGACGCTGCCCTTTTCTCGCATTTCATCGGGCTTACAAGGGAACCACAATAAGTCATTGTAACCATTCCAAATGAAGTGTAGATTTCTAGAACCATTTCCGGACAAAAAGTCCGAATATGCCCATCGCAGCTGCCTAGACCCACTCTGAAAAAAACTTACAGGCATTTTTTCTCTGATTTTCGTACTTATTGTACCCTCCAAAAAGCGCATTATTTACGAAAATCCGGGAACGGACCTCATAATCGTGTCCAGCGCCCAAAACTACCCCACTGAGCGAAGTTAGAATGAAGGAACGCATTCTAAACTTTGCGCAGACTGACAGCATTTTGGACTTGTACGGATTTTCTGTTGGGCGTTTATTTATAGCAATTAGAGAGCTCTCGAAGCGTTTTAGAAAAATATTCCAGACGTTTTAGAAAAATATTCCAGACTAAAAATTCGCTCTGGGTGGTCATTTGGGGGTGCTGATCACGAATCTGAGGTTCATTTACCGATTTTCCGAAGTTTTCGACTGTATTCGTTCACAGATTCCCATCCGGGGAGAATTTGATAACAAATCGCGACATTTGACGATGTCCGGAGTGCTACTATAGATTATGCTCAAATTATTTCTCTGGGGATCATTAGGATCGCTAAACACGAATCTGGAGTCCGTTTATCGATTTTTTGCAGATTAAGGTAGATTACGTTGGGTATACGGTAGTTTGGTCAAAGTCTCAGATTTGTCCCAAAGTTTCTATGTGGGGATTATTTGGGGTGCTGAATACGAATTTGTTGTCCATTTGTCGATTATCGGAAAATCGAGGTAGGTTTTGCCTCCTAAATGGCATGTTACCCACCGTAACGTACAGTAAATCTTGGAATTCGGGCAAGCAAACCCCAGATTCGTGTTCAGCACCCCAGATTTTCCCCACATACATGTTTTTAGCAAACCCCGATGAAAAATTTAAAAACACCCTGAAAATTCTATGCGAGGTACCCTTAGCTTGCCGCGAAGCTTTAAAAAACGCTCATAACTTTTTTCAGAGCAAGTCTAGGCAGCTGCGATGGGCATATTCGGACTTTTCGCCCGGAAATGGTTCTAGAAAAGTACATTTCGTTTGGAATGGTCACTATGACTTATTGTGGTTCCCTTGTTAGTTCACGTGTTTCTGGGGAGCAGAAGATTGAGGCAATCGTGTCAACATGATTCTTTTCTGACACAAGCTAGAGAGAAAGAGAGATCATGATAAGATGATACCCCACTATATGAAGTCACATTGAGTGAGGTGCTCCTATCATTCTCACTTCTGCAACACCACGAGACGGCATGTCGAGACCTACGACTCCGATCAAATTCTGTCCAAACTGCACAATCAAGCTGTGTTCGAAGTGTGCCGGAACATATAAGAGCGACGACCAATGTTCTGCCGACGGTTAGTGAAGCGAATTTTCCGAAGATGTGGAGCATTGCTACCCTCTATTATTCCCCGCTCTGCCAGTGACTTCTCCACGAACTTTCACCTGAATCCTCAAAGTTAAGAAATTTTTGAGTCTGCATGCCCCTCTAGAACTTTCCTTTGACAGGCTTCTAATGACTGCAGAACTTTCCAATGTCAACTAAAACCTAGGCGACCCATTAATGGTTATGGTCATTATTTCAGTGCGTACCGGAGGTGTTCAGCGCCCACCGCATGAATGTCAGAAAAAGGAGCAAGTCAGTACGCCGTCATCAGGAAACATGTGCGAGCAGAATCTCCGCAGCCCAGCACCCGGCAACAACAACCAGCAAAAACCACGCACTCCTGCTCAACTTAGCGACGGTAACCAGAAACTCACCTGGAGGAGTGATTCAGGTTGGTGAAATGTATGAATTACTCGAAAAAAAAAATAAACGGTGCTATCTTGGACAAGATCGCCCAGGATTCCAGACAAAACTGGAACTTTTGAAACAAATAAATGAAGCTCCGCTGCAGAGATTGGCATCAGCTGCGGGCTGCTTGATCGACACGTGTTGGAAGCGTAGAAATTGGGGTGAAACACCCATGAAAATACGAAATTCCGGACCGGACATATTGCCAGTATGATACCATGGCATTAGCCACTGAATCGACCGGATCAAGGGGTGGGGTGGTGTCATATCAACCAGCAGCCCACAGCTTGGGCTTCTCCTCCCTTTAGGGACGGTGCAGCCGCCAAATAGGGTTAAAACTGATCACTCCCAAAATCCAGGATCCCCGACAGTTTTAGGCTCCATGCAGGGTATTCCGTCCCTGAGGGACGGTGCAGCCGCAGGCTGCACCATCCAATTGGGCTAAAGCTCATTTCCACCCCCCCCCAAATACCTAATACACGACAGATCTAGCCTCCACGCAGGAGGTTTCCTCCTTGAGCGACGGTGCAGCTGCAGGCTGCACCGTCCAGATAGGGATGAAACTGATTTCCATTCCGAAATACCCGATACACGTTGATATGACCGACCCGCCCGTTGATCACGTCGAATCAATGGGTAATATCATACCGCAATGACAATATATCCGGTCCGGCGTTTCTCCTCCAGTAAACCCCCAGTAAAGGCCAAATAAAGCCCACTGGATCCAGCTTTGGCCGAGCCTGTCGACTCGCATGCACACTGAGGCCGGCTTGAAACCATTTGGGAGGGGGCACTCGCGAAAATGAAATGATTCATTCATGAAAAATGCAAATTTGGGCTGATATCATATGCCTGATAGCGTTATCAGTCATTGTTTTCGGAGATTCCATGGAAATAGGCTCTGGGGTGCGTTCCAAGAAGATTTCCATGGAAGGAAATTGGGTCTGATAAGATATTACGAATGATAATCTAACAGATAGGCTCATTTCATGCGGTCTCTCAATCTATCATTGGTCGGCTCTTATCAGATTCATTTTTCCTCCCGTGGAAATCTTCTTGGAACGCACCCCTGGTACATCCCTAGTGACCTGTTGATTTCGATTATCACCAGCAGCGGCTCAGGTACTCAGGACGACGGCCGGCAAACCTCTATGCCGAAAACGACGGCCGGCGCCCACATTTCGAGGGTGCCGCCCAGCGGCGAACCATGCTGCATGCGACGCACACGCAGCGCGGATATTGGTTCGCCCGCTAACCACAAAACACGCCACGCCATCTTCAATCCGGTCGGTTGGAAAGACAATTGATAATGATCACGACTGATCTCGTCGTAACGTGATATCTCGTGCACAGCCGTTATAAAAGGCGCCTCATCTCACTAGAGTCCTCAATCGGCATTCTACTGCCGGCCCTGGAAGGTGACGTCGAGTCACTCTCCGGATGCCAGCATACTTTTGGCTGCTGAGGGGATAGGGGTATCCCCACAGCTGGGGGGGGGGCGGCGGTTTTCGCCGCGATCCGCGGGGAGGGTGGTTCCTCACCGCAGACCGAGGCGGGGCGTTTCTCCGCCTTGGGGCCGGGGTGACATGCTTGAGGTAAGCAATAATAAAAATAATGATCGCGGGCCATCTGGTTAAGGTCGGCGGGCCGTCAACACACGGCTGGCCGGCGAACCAAAAGCGGGCGGCCGGAGGACGGAGATCGTGGGCCAGCTGGGAAAGGTTCGCCGGCCGTCGTCCTGATTACCTGAGGGAGGGTACTCGCCTCAGTAAGCCAGAGCGCAAGTTTAACAGGATATATCCCGAGTGAGAATTTTGTGCCGGGGGCAAATTAAAATCGTCTCTTTCTGCGGCGTCCTGCGCACTCCTCAAGTCCTATTTAAAGGCATCATACACGCTCAGAAACATGGTAGAGATAACAGCATAAATAGGGCCGCCTGGCCCTTACCAAGTCGTCAAAGGCGTTTGAAGCGCTGAAAACCATCCAGGTTGACAAAATTCGAGCATTCCCGTCTCGGAAGCCTGTGGAACCCCACCCCTACGAATAACAGAATGAAGAGTGGAGCATGTGAAAGCATTAGATAACTTAGAGTGATAGCACTATCACATGAGAGTCTACGATAGAAACGGCTTGATTCACCTCAATATAACATGTCTGTTTGCTGATGAAATGCTCCATTTTATAAGCCAGCCAAAGTAGAGCGGCATTCTTGAAAGTGGATGGAACTTAATCGGTATGTAAACAAGTTATAATCAGGGAAATCAAGCTGTTTCTCTCGTAGACTCTCATTTGATAGTGCTATCACTCTAGATTATCAAATGCTTCCACATGCCTCACTCTTCATTCTGTTATTCGTAGGGGTGGGGTTCCACAGGCTTTCGAGACGGGAATGCTCGAATTCTGTCAACCTGGATGGTTTTCAGCGCTTCAAACGCCGTTGACGACATGGTAGGGGCCAGGCGGTCCTATTTATGCTGTTATCTCAACCATGCTTGTGAGCGCATATGCTGCCTTTAAACCAACCATCTCAAAGAGAGAACAATCTTGGCCGGAAGCCTATCATTAGCTGTGTTGATTTTCACTATATCGTTTTCGAAGTTCACGGAACGACGGATGGTTTGCCATAACATGTTTACATGTTTTTACATGTCTTAACCCTCGAAATTGAGGTTCCGCTGAAATTGAGCTTTCAACTCCAAAATTGAATAGGAGCTAGCTGCATCCATTTCTAGGCTCCTGCCAAAAAAATTAGCTTCCTAGCTCAATTTTAAGTACTGCAACAAGATCGTGAACGCCGTCTGGAAAAAAAGGAGATTAACAGTTTTTCGACCAAAATCACGTGGTTTTCGCCATTTTTCTCGAGCGTCAAGAAACCATTCCAAACCATTTTTGGGTGTATACCCCAACTTTTTACGCTCTTTCCAACGGAGGAAAATCCGCATTTCCACAGTCGCTCCGAACGCCGATTTCGTAATCGCAGAGTTGCGCGTGGGTGCGTTAAAGCCAAGTCTGTTAGACAATTTTAGGTATTATTCGAATGGGGGTGTGTATACAAGTCTGTTGGTACCTGCTCGTTGGTGCCCCTGCTTCTACTGAACCCAGCAGACGTTTGAGTGTACACAGGGAACGTTCGAGCGATATAGCGTGCACAACTATATCGCGAAAGTATCCCGCACATTGCATAAAGGTGCCGCCGTCCGGCACACCACTGCCTCTGGTCCATAACACCCTAGGATCCGTACCTAGGGAGTTCATGGAGTCTTTGGTCACAAGCCACAGTTTCGCCACCCTGAACTGTCGATCGCTGTCGAGTGATATCCAAACAACTGCGCTATCCGGACTTCTGAGCTATTTCCATGCACCGTTTGCTGCTTTGCAGGAAACCCGCCTCAAGGATAGACCCGTCATCAGCGTCGGAGAGTACACCATCTACTGCGGTAACGCTGACGATAGGAGAGTGGGAGGCTGTGCAATAGCTGTAAGGAAGGATTTCAATGGTATGGTCAAGGAGTTCGGCTCAACGTCGTGTCGGAATGCATTCGTACGACTGCGGGATCATTCCACAGAGGATTCAATCTGTGGATAGTGAGTGCTCATGCGCCCACTGAAACCGCCGAAGACAATTCGAAGGATGCGTTTTATGAGGAACTAAATACGTTGCTGGCCAGGATACCTTGTCAGCATGCTGTTGTCGTGAGGATTGACGCAAATGCAAAGATGGGAGATGATCAGGAATCCGAAGTACTCGGTAAATGGTTCTACCCAGTGGAGCAAACATCGGACAATGGCTACCGCCTCGTCGACTTTTGTGAACGCAGTGGTCTGATTATTGCATCGACATTCAAGAAGATTCATCGCCGCCATCAGCTTACGTGGCAGGGACCAACCCGGCTATCTCCAGAAGAGCAGCGGAAGCGGAAGATGACAACTTTGAAACTACAGCTTGACTATGTCCTGACGAGGAATATTCCAGTATCGGACATTCGAAGATCTAGAGCTGTGTGGGATGTCGCATTCGATTCGGATCACCGTCCTGTTCTGTTGAACTTCACTGCGAGGATTCATAAGAGGAAGCGAGGGGCTCAGCCTCTCCAGAGGATTGACATGACAAGTCTCAGAGATGAAGAGTGCAGAAGGAATTTTCGACAACGCGTTTCTATTCACATTGGAGTACGGACTAAGAAGAAACTTTGCGACGCGGATTCTTTTGTCAAGTGCATCCAGGACGCTTCGAAGGAGGCACTCCCGGTTGTACAGCCTAAGAAGAAGTTCGCCTACGTCTCAGAAGAAACGACATCTACCTACAACAGAGTATGTGCTCTTCGAACTGCAGGAAACTTCGCGGAGGAGAAGCGTCTGAGGAGGAAGTTGCGTCGGCAGCTTCAAAGTGACCGCGAGCGAGAGTGGATGTGTAGAGCTAAGGAGTTCGAGAAGGCTTGGGAGGAGAGGAATCCGAGGAAAGCCTACACGTTGCTGCGACAGTATAGCGGGAAGATAAAGAGATGTTCTCCTGTCTTGAACACTACCAATGGAGTTGCAGTTGGTGATGCGACGCTGCCAATATGGAAGGAATACTTCAGTTCACTACTGAATCGTCCAGCGCCATCAGTACCTGAGCTCCCGCATGTTCAGAGAGCACATTACGATGTCAGTGAAGAACCGCCGACTAAGTCTGAAGTTTTGGATTGTGTCCGGAAAATGAAGAATGGAAAGGCTGGTGGAGATGACAACATCACTGCTGAAATGCTGAAAGCTCTTCCTCCGTCTGGGATTCGTGAAATGACCAACGCCATCCGTGCTATATGGATGAGCGAAAGGATACCCGATTCGTGGAGACATGCGATCATCGTACCTCTTCACAAGAAGCTATCTGTCACGGATCCTAAGAACTACAGAGGAATCTCTCTACTTCGTGTCATGTACAAGGTTTTAGAACGTATCATTCTCGAGCGACTTATCAAACATCGTTAAAGAACGACCAGAGATGAGCAAGCCGGTTTTCGACCTGGAAGATCGACCATCGACCAAGTGTTCGTCGTGAGAAGGGTAATAGAATCGTGGCAGCGGTATTCGAAGCCATTACGGCTTGCTTTTTTGAACTTTGAAGCCGCGTTCGACTCTCCTCATCGTGATCGGATGCTCAATGCTCTGCGAGCAGATGGAGTCCCGGAAAAGTATGTTCGGTTAATCGAGGACATGAACAAAGGAACAAAAGCAGCAGTTCGTACACCTGTCGGATTTACGTCAGCTTTCGAGGTGAAAACAGGAGTAAGGCAAGGAGCCGTTGCAAGACCTTTTCTTTTCAACTTCGCCGTTGATGACATCATACGTAGAGTTGCAGAACAGCTTCCTGCGGATGTGATCCTAACACCATCAGGACGCTCCCTTGTCGACCTGGAGTACGCCGACGACATCGTGTTATTCGCTGAAAACAACGCAAAACTGCAAAGGATTGTGAACCTCGCTTCGAAGTATGCCGAAGCCTATGGACTTCGTCTTCGTCCGGACAAATGCAAGCAGATGTGGGTCTCTCAGAGGCCTTCAACGGGAGTTTGTGTGGACGGACAACGTATCGAACTGGTGGACGATTACTGTTATTTGGGCTGTTTGCTGGAGACCGATTGTAGTTATGCAGCGGATATTCGACAACGATGTGCGAAAGCTACGTCTGCATTTAATTCTCTAACCAAGTGTTTGTGGTCTACCACCATCGCGAAGGAAGTCAAGTTGCGCGTCTACCTATCCGCTATTCGCCCTATCATGATGTACGGATCGGAGACGTGGGCAGCACCGAAGACGCAGATGGAAAGGTTGGATTGCACGGAGAGGAAGCTTTTTAGGCGTTTGCTTGGATATTTCTGGCCGCGTGTATGCCATAACGAAGACCTCTACAAGGAAATCGACGCAGTACATAAACGCTTGACACGAGGTAGGTGCCAGCATCTCCTAACGCCATCTCAAGCAGCAATGGAAAGTCGACTTCGACTGCTCGGGCATATACTAAGAAGAACGCCGGATCGTCTCATACAACACGCTTTGAAAATGCTTCCAAATCCTGTCTGGAAACGGCCACCTGGGCGTAGGCGAAAGTTCTGGACGGATGTGGTTAAAGAGGATTTGAAGTCACTCGGCATCGAAAGACAGTTCAGGCGCGATGTTTCGTTTCGCAGGAAATGGAATAGTGACAGCTGGATGGAATGTCTTCAAATTGTGGCTGAAGACCGTGAAAAATGGAAACGGCTGACTACTAGACGGCACACCTCGGTGAAGATGCGGAATGACCGCGTCAGGCGAAAGCCATCCGATTAAGTAAAAGTGATTCGAATAATTACCGACTTTCTAAGAACGGCAGGGAGAATAATTGAGCGGACCTTAAGGCCTCTTTTTCAGAGTTCGATCGCCGGGCCACGCGATTAGTTGATAACCATGAGCATCGATCGACATCGCGTCGCAAGTCGATCTGTATTCAAAATATGCCATCGCGGCGACCAGCGATGGAAGTGTAAAATAGGCCTAGAGGTTCGGAAAGGACTATTTTCGACATATCTCTAACGAATATTAACAAACAGACAGTCTTACCGAGAATTCCTCTCACAACAACTGGAAAACATCGTCAACTAACAGGTGAAGAATTACTATAGCAATGGTTGACGAAACAAGACCAACGGTATGAAAAAATCAATTTAGACAGAAAAAAATAGAGCGATGAGAAAAATGCATGCAGAAAGAAGTGTCTTTAGAAAGGGCCGGAATTCACAAGTTTCCGCTGCAATTGCAGAAACACCGAACGCGCAGCCTCGTTTTTGATTAACGCGGCGGTCAGAATCGAGACACGCCCACCATTCCCCGTGTTTCGCCACCAACTTGCATATCAATGCACCCATTGACCCCCATTGGATGCTAAACGCAGTTCTGCCTGAGCTTCATCGCGAAAGGCTCTAACAACCCAGCATGTACCCTCGATGCCCGAGCAGCTCGTAGGGATGAGCTTGGCCGCCTGGTGCTGCGTTGCGGCTCGTTTTGATAAGAGGCGAACGAGTGGGCGTGTGGTGTTACGGCCCCAGCTCCTGACACCTGGTAATCGATGAAGTGACGGCCATCAGCGCATCGATTATCAGGTGCCCGGCTTGGTGTCGAAGCACCACACGGCCACTCGTTCGCCTCTTATCAAAACGAGCCGCAACGCAGGCACCGGGCGACCAAGCTCCTGCCTGCGAGCTGCTCGCGGATCGAGGGTACATTGACCCCTCTTATTTTTCGAAGAATTTTTGGTGCAAGAAACAGAAAGCAAAGCCACCTACGTACCTAAGAATTTTGAAGCGCGAAACCATTCTCGCGACGTCATGTTCGATGCGTTGTACGCAATCTTCCTGCGTACTACGCATCGAACCTGACACCGGCGAAACGCCCAAACATTCACAATTACTTTTTTCAGAGATTTCTTTATACAGTTTTTCTCCTTTACCTGATTGTTCCGGGGTGTTTTTTTTCCTATTAACCTTAGTAGACTGACAGGCTACAAAACAGCGAAATTTACTTGGCTCCTACCCATGCTGGTGCGGAGCGGAGGTTAGAGACAGTGAGAGAGCGTAGGGCAGACGGAGGCCGAATCGTCGCGCGCGCCCCTCGCGTCTCGAATGATGTGTTGTAGAGGGTACCTACCCAAAAACATCAAAATCTGTGATACAGTTTTTTTATCGTGAACACTGCCTTCAAGGAGCAATATGTATAAAATTCTTGCAATATGTGAGCTGTTAATAGACTCGACCCAAACCGAAGCTGTTCATGTATCCGCTCCTTATACAGCTTTTCAGGATCGGAGTACACGTCAGCCACAGGCTCATACTCCTGCTCATCCAACCTCGAAAGGAGCGACAAGCTCAGGTATCGACACTTGAATAAATTTTCAGATCAGTTAACCAAGAGCTGCCGCAATTTGATGTCGTAACAATCTTCATCGATCAAACTGCACTACACTGCTTTAGGAAGGGTAAACCACGAATGTATAACATCTACCCGAATGTTATCATGGTCATGAGGCACACGGAGCGACTGGACGACTTCTTCCCTGATTGGATCCGAAGGAGTGAAAGGGGATACAAGCCTTTTGATCTGAACATGGTATGCTTTGGGTGACAATCGTGATTATTTATGGGAGGGCATGCTAAGACAACTGCCATGGATTTGTAGTGAATTCTCATGAATCTCTATCGCACAAGTAGCGTTACTGAGTACTAGTTCCAAGCTTATTTTAATAAAGAGGCAAGTCTTAGCTTAAGGCGGGGATCATACTTCTGGCGACCAGCGACAGCGATAATGCATATCAGGGGTGTGCGTAATTACGGTTTACGATTTACGATTTTACGATTTACGGTCTTTTTTGGCGTCGTAATTACGGTTTACGATTTACGATTCTACGATTTACGGTCTTTTTTGGCGTCGTAATTACGGTTTGCGATTTACGACATTTTGGACCGTAAATCGTAAATTTTCGTAACTAAAAATACATGCTATGGAAGTAAAATGCAAGGCAGCTCCAGTTGAGCTGCTCTATTACCACTTTGCGTATACTAAGGTTTTTGATCAGGAGATGGGACCAACTCCGGCGTCTGGCTCTGGCACGACTTGGTTATCAATTTTTGACGGGATTATATTAACATTATTATTACATGTAAGGATAACGCGGGACTCACGATCGGAGTTGGAGGCGCTGGGTACAAGATCCACGTTTCGCGCTGAATACGTCTCACTAGCTGCCGTCTATAGCGCAATGCAGTCAAATTTCAAATTCACGACGAACTTCGTTTTTGAGGCTTTCATTATGAGTAATTGTTCTAATTCTTAAAACTTAATTGTCGACAAAGCGCTCTGATGAAGCCGAAATGGGCTTCAAAGTGTTTCTGGCCCGTCATTGGAGAAGGTTGCGTCTACTCTGCCAACCCGTAGCTAGATGCCTCAGAGGGCGCGACCTGTAACGCCGCACGATTCCATGTAGCGAGATTTTACGGGTTTTGGTTACGATAGCTAGAACCCGCATATTCTTGTATCGAAGGTGAAAGGTTGCAAATTCTACGCGTATTATACGTAAAAACGAAGGCTAAATTCGCTACATTGATCTCTCTGTCGCTAAACCCGTATATTCTCGCTATAATTGAAATGCAATCTTAAACCCGCGCTGGCTACGCGGAACGCAGGCATGCCGTTCGAACAGTGTTAGCCCAGTCAAATGGCTGGTCGTGGAGGGTGACTCCGTGTCGCTCTCTGGAAGGCCTGGCCGAGGATATTTTTGGCCGCTGGGAAGGTGCATGCCGTGGGGAAGAAACGGCGTTGCGGTCGATCGCAGAGGGAATCGCCTTTCTAGTACTAATTGGGATTTATTGGGCCGATCGACCGATGGCTGTAGCGAGAATTTACGTAGATTATGCGGGCGCTGTAGCTAAATTTTCACCAATTGAGGCTAAACTTTCCGTAATTTACGTAAATTTTAGTGTCAAAATTAGACTAGATGCCTCCGAAACCCTGGGCATCTCCAGTTTCCGTGTGAGGCATCTAGCTACGCGCTAGCAGAGTACGCAGAGGTCACAAAGATCAACAAGTGAAACATACTCAAACGACTCTCGACCCCCAGCTGCACCGAACAGGAGTCGGAGCCACATGATAGTTCGGCTAGTTCCTATATCTCCGGGCCTCTTCCGTTACTGTCCGGGCAGTGAGAATCGCCTGAGTAGCAAACTGGCGGAGCCCTTAAATTGGACTATTCAGAGCCGCTCAAATATAGTCATTTTGATTTTGACTCGTTTTCAACGCTTACAGCGGCGTTAACGTTCAGGGAGATGTATCACGGATATAAGTGTGTCGCTGTGACCCAACACCTTAGTCTTAGACCCCGCCACAGTCGGCCAGAGGCCGGACTGAGCCGTCCTCTAACGTCGCTGGTAACCCTGAGCCGTCCGCTCCCGTCCCTAGTGTGTCGAGCGCATGCCAATCTATTATGACGGCTTAATCGAGCGCCTTACGGTCAGAACGGGCTTGGAGATTTTCCACCTCAGTGAAGAGTACAACGCATACCTATCGACCGAGACAGCCACAGCTGGATCATGGCAGCCCAGGCGAGCACAGTCCGGCCACATTTTTTTACATCCGATTTGCATGATGTAGATGCTTATCGACCGGGCTGGCTACAGCTGATCGGCCGACTATGACGGGCCTTAGGGGTAGAAGACACATTTTTTGAGGTGACAGGCAGATCTACCGTGGTAAGCATGCCTAGCTATGTTGTCAACATGGAACGGTTTTAGGGATGGTATTCTATCGACCTATGCGTGGAAAACTGAGTTCGCCGAAAGGCAGCCCCTACCTTGTACTATCATTATGATGCCCTTCGTGAATATTGCACTGCATGAGGCGTATATGTATTGAGTCTGCGCTGGACACTCAAATCTGCAAACTGCTTTTCCCTTCTATATTTCTAGCTAAATCTGCAGCTCAGAAAGCAAGAAACTCCCAAAATAGCCTTTATCACGTATTGACAGAAGGTGTTCGTGCTCCTATTTCACCATAATCCTAATTATAATTTTTAGCGGTTATTGTTGTATTTGCTATTTACGATTTACGGTTTACGATTTACGGTGGTTCTACCGTAATTACGATTTACGATTTACAAAATTTGAAATTTCATTTACGCACACCCTGGTGCATATCAGGCATATCGATTTTAGGTCGATATCGATGAAAAACATTGCGTCGCGTCGCTCTTCGCTGGATGTATGATCCCGGTCCAATAGACACGTGAGCTTAATGGCTAATATATCCGCTCACAATAACCATAGCTAAAAGCGGAACTGGCTGCTCCTGACGTCACCGCCCTGGCAGCAGCCGAGGGTCGAGACGCAACTGTCGTACGGTGGCTATAGCAGCCTCGGCTCCCGTCCGGTTGCTCTCAGGGCAACTGCGGTGCCAACACGAGAGATCGAGAGACGCAAGATTGGCTGCCCTTTGACCGATAACGTGCGGGTCACGTGATCAGTGGGTATAGAAGACGCCTCGTCTCACACAGAAGGGCAGTTGGCCTTTCGAGGCCCTTCCTGAGAGACTACTCTGGGGCACTCTCTGGAGGACAATATATCACCGCCGAGAGGATTCTCATGACAAGCAGTGAGGAAGGCTTTCTCATTGTGAACCATGCCGGGGATGGTATCCCTATTGCCGTCTGTGATAGGATCAATCTCCTTGCCCACAGGCTGTGACAAGCTCCGTATCCTCGACGAGGTTTCATCCTCTCGAGAAAAAGAAGGAAGAAAAAATCAGTGATTGAAAAAGATTTTGAAAATTGCCCGGACCGCGGTTGGAAATGCAATCGGATATCGCTCCGAGCGGAGCCGCCGTCACCCGGTCAGCAGCCGTGGTCGCCCGAATAGAACGCCGGTTTTGCTCGGAGCAGATAGACAGCGTCGCTCGCGTTGTTCTCGGGGTCCGTTCTGAGCGGCGATTCGTCTGAGCGATGATGACGTCCATGAGCTATAGAAGGTAATCTATAAAATAAAACGGAAATCTCTGCCAGATGACCCTGCAGCTCTGTTGCGACCTCGCGTATCTTTGGATTTCCGTACTGTCTTGTTTGCAAGCCACCGTAACCCATATATGCTACAATCAAAGACTGGAGCGACTATCGTACTCTGAAAATAATTCTTAATCCATTTCCAGCTATACAATATAATTTTCTTACTGTGTTGATTCTTACTTCTAATACCTAAAATACAACTCTCCTGCAATATTCCTAGTCCTAGTTAGTGCAAAGTCTAATAAAACTGTTATTATTGTTATGATTACTACATACTTCTGGTCTTGGGATATTCATCGTGCCCTTCATGCTCAGTGTGACTGTGGGAAGATCAAGTGCGATGACGACAGCTGCGAAAGTGTGACTACATTGACCAGGGGTCGTATTCGCCATCAACCCGCCGGGGAGTCGAAGGGTAGATGAGGTGAAATTTCAGTTCAAAGTGCGCGCTCCACGGCCCCCTCTCGCCTCCCTTGGCTTCCCTCCCGGCCGCCGGAGGTTTTCGGAGAGCCTAGCTGGAGAATGGCCGCTTCGCGATGGAATCTTTATCTTTTCGCAGTGATATCGATACGTAACACAGTTTGCATTTCCATCTTACATGGTGTAAGATGGGTTGATCTGCTCCTCTGCCGCGCGCAGTATCATCCCTTCCGCTTCCCTTCGACTACCCTCGGCGGGTTGTTAGCGAATACGACCCCTGTAGTATATACGCGGCGCTATCCAGTCTGGACTACCCTAATAATAGTGATGTGCTGGTGTGTGATAACAGCGGTGTTCAAGTGAGCACAAATTTGCATTCCTTACCACCCGAAGTAAACACGAGGCTCTTTGACTCCCTTTTTTTTGAGATTTCAAGCTTGTAAAAGAGGTTCACCATATTCAGCACAGGGACCGTGTCCGTTAGCCACCAAACTGTGATGCGGCTGCGTGGCGCACGTGGACTCTTAATCGAATGGTCTCACTTCCTTTGGTTTAGTCCTCTCTCAGAGTGTCGCCGTGGTACGACACGATATTATGATAACTATGTGTATCGATGGAGATCGAGTCGCGCGTCGATAACTATAAAAGCGTAACATCGTGGCGATCGGTGATGGAAGTGTGAATAGGTGTGAAGAAAACTGAAGATTTTCTCCTTCTACCTATGATGTTGGGCTGCGCTCGAAGAAGACAATTCTAGAGAGAATCAGTTTAAGGACTTCGTTCATAGTTCTGCTGCTGAGCGGCTCGGCAAAATGCAATACTATAATATCGGTTTCGCCACCCGTTTTATAGCACTAGCGAGTAGTATATGGTCACATAGTCACATCACTCATGAATTTTCAGCCCATGAATCTGCCGGTCAAACGTCCACCACATGCCTACGAAGGCGATCCACCAATTACTAACACAGGCGACATACTCGCTCGAATGATTGGCAGAGGAATGTACTCGACTGCGTATGTGCCTGGTGAGTTTGCTTCTTCCCAACTCTTGAAAAATCGACTCTGGCCATTGAGTTCTCCCAACATGTTTTTCAGATATCATTTACTCCTCACCGTCTCTGAGATGTCTGCAGACGGCTCACGCTATACGGTGCATCACCAAATCGAAGGCTCAGATAAGGTCTGTGTTTCCGAAATTGTGGTCCAATGTTCTATCCTTCACAATTCCAATTTCTTTTCACTACTTGTTTAAGAGTTGAGCCTGCCCTCTTTGAGCCTATGTGGCTGTATCAAAATGGTCCGCCGCACTTCCTGACTCCTGAACAACGCGCTCAATATAGTGTGGACGAGAGGTACAGACCTCATACCAGAATTGAAGATGTTGGTTTTGAAAATTTTATAAGACAAGGACAGTGGAAATTCATTCATTTTTTGTAACGAAAGATAATATTGCAGCTAGGAAAACGTAACGAAACAAGCATCGACTATAACAGCCGCGTGCGCAACTGTCTAATGCGCATCGCTAAAATGCACGAAGCTAGTCCTACAAAGAAGGATCAGCTTGTATTGGTGGGTGCTATCTGACGCTTGATGAAATCACATCTCAAAAGAAAACCATAGAACATTTTCATCAAATTTCAGTTCGATTTCAGATTGTAGGTCACGCATCTACGGTAGACCTTGCAGCCGGACACTTGGCGAAGAAATCACGAATCTCTACTGACATTGACTTGTGTGGGAATGCTGAGAAAATTCCCTATGGTAGTCTTTTGGTCCTGGAGCGCATAGAAGTTTGTTCTACTACTGAGCTTATTTTCATTTTCAAACAATTCGTGAGAGCTCGAAACATATTAACAAAAGATTCTCGACTAGAAAATGAACACAAAATGTTAATATCCATATCGTTCATAATTACCTCATGAAATTTCCATAGAAAACAGAAGTTGCTACCCTTCCAAGCGACAATCGCTCGACGTTGGTTTCACACTAACTGCATTTCCAATCATTCGCAGCAGAAATAATTGCAGAACAGGTTGTTTATTGCAAGGAAATCACACCTGCAATGTCACGTACTCTTTTCTTCTATACCTTTCCCATTCACATTTGATTTTATTCTTGGGGCTCGTTTGTGAAGATATGATGAACTTTGATAATTTACCTGACAAAATTCTCCGCGAAATGAACTTTGTTTGGCGCTAGCAAATGTGCAATACCGCTGCTATACAAGGCAAAAAGGGGCGAAATTGTTAAAGTGTGCAACTAAAGCGTCTTTCGACCATAACCCGCCTCAACGTGCTCTGTTTTCAAATTTGAAAGGACTAAAATGTTCCTCTTGCCACAATCTATCCAAATTCATGAAATTGCTTTGGAATTTTCAAATGGAAACAACTTTTCAAAGGCAACATACTCGCTCGTAAACGTGGTTGGGATAACAACGTGAATCGAACCGTATAGCTTAGAAAATGATGCCTACGCATTTTGAAGCGTCAAAAACGACCCACAATGCCGTTACAGGAGTAGCAAGTATTGCCCGCCCCTATTTTCACGCCCCTTGTATTTGCCCTTTTCCTCCAACGAAGGTTTGCTGGATCATCTTCGCCGTCAGTGACGTGTTTGGTTCCCAGGTTAGGCAATCCACCAACAGTACCGACAGTGAAGATGACCCAGCAACCTTGCGTTGTGGGGTGGAGGCTAAATACAGGGGGCGTGAAAATACGGGCGGGGCCAACCTTGCTACTCCTGTGGCGGCATTGTGAGACGTTTCTGACGCTTCAAAATGTGTAGGCATTATGCTGTAAGCCGTGCGGCTCTATTCACGTTGTTATCTCAACCACGTTTGCAAGCGTGTATGCTGCCTTCAAGATGGAGTTAGTTATGAATTTGAGATATCACAAGATCTTGAGCACGTTCGATCAAAAATGACCTTATACGATCTGAGCATTGTCAAAACGAAAACATATTCCACCACGAAAAAATAGTTTCTCCTGAATTTTGCAAAACACTCTCACATGACTCCCTGGATCACGACATACTGAAAATTTTGGCGTTTTCAAAATCCAAAACGGGGCTGTTTAAAGGCATCGTCCACGATGAAAACCGAATTTGGGTTTATGCGTTCATTCGGGCTGGTGGGCCATGACAATGTCACTCAGAAAGTCTGGAGTTACAAAACCGTCTCTGATTGAAGATTCGCTTACCTCAAATTGGCTTCCTGGGTTTGGGGGGTCGGCCTTGGGGTCGATCCGTTGTTACAAGGAACAAAGCTCCTGGGTTGCTGACGGCGGGCGTGCCTTGACGCGTCGTAGGGCGCAATACACACGCCAGTCAATTTCGAATTCGGCATCGATCGAAAGCAGCCGGCAGCACTGGACGCAGCAGGTGGGTAGCCCATTTTAATTCAGCTGAAGTCGTAGTTGAGCGGCATCCTCGGTGAATTGCTTCCAACGCTGCGCCAAGGAACGAAGCGTAAAACTGTTCCTTGCATTCTCTGCGCAACTTTCCCAAGTTGATGCCGGCGCGAAATTCAAATTTCCTATGAACTTTCTAAAAATGGGTTTTTCTCAAAAAGTCGACGTTTTTGAGGGGGCGTTTTGCTACCGTTAGTCACTATAGGGATAGTACAACACGAAAACATCAAAAACCCAAATATGGTTTTCATCGTGTTCGATGCCTTTAAAGCGAGTTGTAGTGGAAAGACGCCCTAGTTGCCCACTTTGGCAACTTTGACCTTTTGCCCTGAGGCGTCATTAAGGATCACGGTAGCGCGCGCTATCACCGTTTTCGGGCTACTATGCACGTCGTTGTCTCATCCTTCGCACACTCCCTCCTCCGCATAGCGCGTTCGTGCTAGTTCTGGCGCGCGCCACCTCGATTCTTGATACCACCTCTGGACGGCGGCGGTATTGTATTTGGGCAGTGTTTTTATGTGTAGTCTTCAGCACTCAGGAGACCGCGTATCCACACTGCTCACCCACTACTGCTTTGTTTCTGGAGCCACGGGCCTACACTGCTCACTCACGCCATGAACTTGATTTTTTGTCGTTCCTTCAAAGTAATAGGATTCCTTCTCTTCAAGGCAGGGTTCTCGATAAAATCGGTTGTTGTGCTATCACCGTGGAATGGTAGACCTGGCCATCACAAAAGTGAAAATAAGTAAAAAATTGGATAAAAACGCTCAGGATGAAGTTATTGCTTGGTGTCCTTCCGCCCCCAATTATTGAGATTTGTTAAAAGCCTGTTTTGTCAACTTTTATTTTGCTTCTAAAGTAGTTTCTGAGCATTTCTGGAGACTACTGACTACTCTAACAGCAAAATAAAAGGTGGACGAGCAAGCATTAACTAAAATCTCGTTAATTAGGGGGCCGGCCGACACCGCTATTTAGCCGTTATACCTTGTTTCTAGCGTTTTCCCGCAAACTTTCGGGTTTTTCCACTTATTTTTACTTTGGTGATGACCAAATCTACATTCTCATGAAGAGGGCTCAAAATTCGTTTCTATCGCGATTTCTGCCTTAAAGGCACAGTACACCCTCAGATATGAATTTTGAGATTTTCATGTAATTGTGTAGAAGACCACTCCTGTATAGCAGGTGCCAAATGCCAGATCTCATTTCCTTCAAATAAGCGAGATATAAGCGACTACCACAGGCCCGGTCCCCTTCGCTCACCACCACAGGCCCGACCTCCTAACAGATTTTCGAACTCCATAGCAGTTCGATGGATGGATGAATTTCAACAAGTCGTCGTTCTTCAGTTCATAACCGGACTGTCTCCTTATTCTGGCTTTCTCTCGCGCGATGATTGCGAATGAACAGAAATACAGGCCTGAGACAACTCGTCCACCAATTTTACACCCTCGAGATCTAAGCATCTTTGAAGAGCCATAACTCTGTTCAAATGGGGTCTTGGACGTTTTTAAAGATACCACTGTGATCAGCGTGTGACTCTCTTCAAGATAAGTATGAAATCTAAGAATTAATTCCTTGGGTGTCCTCTGCCTTTATACAGCTGGCAGGCTAATACTAGAAAGAACATTCAATGCTTGTGGGCTGACATTATGTACCTTAGTATTCTTTCATATGGGTTTATTCACAACGAAAGCCCAAAAACTTAATTGATTGTGCATAGAGCGCGCGATCGGCTGCGTCTGTATCGATCAATCGCCGCGATATTGATTCGCCAGTAAACCTAAAACGCAACATTTGGCTGCCGGGGACCCGCGGGGCCCTAAAGGCTGTGACCCCGTTGGAGAATCGGAATTTTCGGCCAGCGCCTCATCCTTTCACACCAGAGCGCTGTCTATCTTCACCGCTGCAGATCTTTACGCTTTTCATGAAGAACATGAAGGAAAGGGAACCAATGAAAGGGAGAATTCCTTGAATTCTATTCATTGATATAAATACAGTTTTGTCACTTCAATACTAAAAAACGCCGTCAAACAGATACGAGAACAACAGATCGGTAAGCTTAACCTCCAATTGTTGGCGACCTCTCAAAACTACTTGAACCTCTTCTCGGATATGTTTTTGAAAAGAGTGCTATAATCCTTCAAGAGCAGCGTGAGCTCATCAAGGGAGGAGCTACAGAGTCCAATCAGCTTGAAAGTTTGAATGATTGGACCCTGTCGCTAACTGTAAAGCGTCGTTGTAGCATTATACATTTTGACTTCCAGGAAGCATTCGTGCATGTCATGGAAAGTTAATACATTTTTATGAATTATTGGAGTTGTATCCTATAGTGGTCGTGTAAATCGCAAATTTCCTTGATGGTCGAGCATTTTAGATCTGAGTTAGGATAAGTTTTTCTGAAACATTTCCAATCTAGAGCCCTTTCCTCAAACTGATGTTTCCATAAAGCTTGAATGTTCGGCTAGCCGACAACCGTCATAGTTGTTGTGATGTTCAGTACACTTTGGTAACAAAGTCTTCACAACTGTACTCGACGATATTACATGAAACAGTCTTCGGGTTACATTCGAAACGGGTGATCAAGCAGAAGAGACAATGCTTTTTGGCGAAATACAGTAAAACGCGAATCTGTTAAACGGGGTCACACCGTCATGGTCCCGCGGTTGCTCAGCAGCCAAATGTTGCGTTGTAGGTTTACTGGGGACTGCGATATTGCACACTGGAGGATATCGATTGTTCTGGTAAGGAGGAGTGAAATAGAATGAGATAATCATCTCGAAACGGTTGATACCTGAGCTCTTCAACATTGAAGGATAGCAGATACGCGCAAAAAAGTTGTTGAGATAACGACGCTACTGGGTTCGTCTGGCCCCTAGTAGAACACTCGCGCCGTTGGAAGCGTCAAAACCCGTTTAAACCACTGAATTTGAGCAACGCAAGTCGAAAAATTTCATCCAAGCCGCCCCAGAGCTTCGACAACCCCGCCCCTAAATACAAACTCGTCCAGATTTATTCTTCCAATACGGCCACTCTGGCTGGTTTTCGAAGCTTCCAACGAGGTGAGCGCTCTACTATAGGCTATAAAAATCTATTGGTTTCGTCATCTCAATCGTCCAATTTTACCCGATAACAAAAGCAACCTTTATTCCTCAATTTGCTTGCAGTTTCCGTTAGTTTTTCCGTTGGTTCCTCATACTACCTGCTCCAAACCTTCGATTTATGTCATAAAATCGGTACAATTTTTGAGCTTGTCTGCTGCCTTTAATCAAATTTCTGAGGGAATATGAATATCGCCGCGATTTTCTAGCTTTGTTGCTCAGTGGAGGGTGAAACCGATGTCATCGCAGTGATATGCATATTTGCTCGAAAATTCGAAAATACGGTTGAAAACGGAGGCTTCAACCGTTTTTGGATGAATATGTCATCCCATGCCACTCCACGAACCGCCGTTCTTCTCATCAAAACAGAATCGATTCTCTCCAATGCGCGACACCGCGGCGATTGATCGATACCGCTTTTTCTCACGCATCGCCGCGATGGTAGTATGATTCCGGCCTTAGCCATAGATCGCGCGGTCTCTTGTGAAGCAAAACTTTTCTGAATACTTTGACGAGCTCAAATTAAAGAGATTAGATGTTATTGAAATCCCCAGCACGCAAAAGAACTCATAGCTAGACCCCATTTGCTTTAGTTCCGATACTCAGTCAACCACGAGATGGATGTTTTCTAGGAAGAATTATACTAATCTGTTTTAAACGCATAATATGTCTCCACCCAACTTCACGTATAGAAATTTTTTTTCCAGGGTCGCCGTGGTTGGACTCCAAATCTATTCGCCGTGCCCCCGGTGACCTACAAGGACGTGACAACACAGTTCAACATCAGCTTTGTACTGAGAGAAGTACCACCGGCAGCAGCAAAGTGATAACGAATGAAACCAATCACATACACAGTGGAAATTTCTCAATGAACATGGATTTCTGCTGAGTAATAGTGGACAATGGGAGGATTGCACATAGCACATGGAACGCTTCCGTGGTGTTCAGAAAAACCGCTAGAGGCTTATAAACAGCAAGGCTTTCGATTGATTGAGTTTTTGAGTCGTCCTTATGAGAATGTAGATCTGGCCCTTACCATGACGGAATTCGATTTAGTATGGGGAAGAAACCCATGAACGATCCACCGTCGAAGCTGGAGGAAGACCCGCGGTGGCTTCCGTAAATCACGCCAGTATTACAGTTATGCTCTGGACGAAAGGTATCGTCAGTGTCCATCAAGTAGGAAGTCGCGCTCAGCAACCGGGCGCAAAATTATTCGTTCAATAGCCATTCTCCCTTCGGTTTCCCGCGTGCAATTTTCCCTCCATGGAGCGTCGCGGCTTCTCTCATCCAGTGATTGACGATACGAATATCGAATAGATTCAAATGGCCAATTTTTCGAGGCCTAAATACCCACCCGATAGAATCATTGGTTACCGGCTGGCACTTTTTCAGCAGCTGTCATATGGAATGAAATCAGTAGTTGTCATAGTATTCTTGCACTTCTCGGTATTCGCAACCCAAATTTTTCTTTTCATAATAGGCCCAGAGGCATTATTTGAAAAGTTACCATCGCGGAATCACATTTCAAAGGAGTGGCGAAACACAGAAACAACACAATGAACACAATACACATCAAGAGGCTGCGAAATGTTCATTAAAATTTCGAAAATCTTCAAAAACTTCAAAATAGTCTCCAAAAATTCGAAACTCGCTTCCGGTTAGCTTTTGGCTCGTAGAGCCTTCTCCAGACTTAAAAATACAATTACATAAGAGCAGCGTTGCAGATGAACCAACTCGCCTTCTTCTTCTGCCCAAAAATAGGCTAGAAACCACGATTGTCGTGGTCTCACTCTATTCCTGCTTGTAAATACTCAGCGATTAGGACTATTGTTCCTATCATCTCTTATCGATTCATTGTTACAGTATTCGGCCCCGGTCAGAGTTGGTGCTATTTGCATCTGTAACCCATCGACTCTCCCAACACCCCCCGCACCCCCCCTCGCTCTCCTTCACTATTTCTCTGAACAGGTGGAATCCTGTTGGCCACTTAATCATCGTCATATCTAGTTGGATACACCGAGTGATTTTCTCAACCTCACTCCATCATTTTAAAAACGTATCGACCGAGTGGGTGTTGGGGGGTGCGGGGGGGCGGTGTTGGAGGGATACACAGAGTGATTTTCTCAACCTCACTCCATCATTTTAAACATACATATCGACCGGGTGGGTGTTGGGGGGTGTTGGGGGTGCGGGGGATACACCGAGTGATTTTTGCATCCCATTTCCAATGAATTCTGTGTGTATTGACCGGGCTGGAGACGTCGGCTCATCCAACTATGACCGCGGCCTTCCACCGGTCACTAAAAAGTTCCTATCATCTCTTATCGATTTATTGTTACAGTGCTCCACATATTGTTACAGTACTTAATGTTACAGTAATCGAGGTGGTGCTTCCTGGGTGTGCCTCAACGTTCTGTGCCTAGAGATCCGTTAGGCTCCGGTCAGACTTCGTCGAAAAACCTGCTGAGTCCGACTGAGTCCGAATGAATCCGGGGTGGAAAAACCTGCTGAGTCCCACTGAGTCCGGTTGCCCCCAGTGCCAACCAGTTCCTCTCCGAAACACGCAATTGATAGTGAAGATTATCACCTCAGCTGTGAATCAGAACGTGTTTGGTGGCTGATTTTTTTGTTTTCAACATGTCTGAATCTAATTTCCGTATCAGCAGCAGGTGGGGCAGAGCGCAGACGACGAGAGTCGAGATGCGGCGGGACTCGGCAGGTCGCAGTCGGCCAAAAAAAATGCACCCAAATCACGTGAGAAACATCTATATCGACCGGGTGGGGTGAGGATGATTTCGGTGGGACTCAATCGGACTCAGTCGGTGCATTGGCCCCGCCTTTGTACGCATGAGAACCATCAGTATCGACCGGGGAGATTGCGGTGGGCATCAGACGGTCGCAGTCGGACTCAGTGGGTTGATTTTTTTGCACCCGTCTTCCACGAATTCGATGCATATCGACCCGGTGGGACTCAGTAGATCCACCGACTATGACGGGGGTCTTATTAGGATACGATGCTGGGTTGTTGAGGGCCCTCCGGTGTTCATCCAGGCGTTTGAAGAGAGGTCTCATCGTCTCTCCCTCATACTTTTCTCCACAACCATCGCATTCTAACTGATAAACAGTTCCCTTGAGTTTGCAACTTTTAGAGTCACTACAGTATACACAGCCTTGTCTTCCACACCTCCCTTCGTAAGGTCTTGAGAAAGTGAGCAAGGATTTCAGATTTGGAGGTGGACGGTATGTGAGACGTACGGGTAGCAAGGGGGGTTTTACGACACGGTTCACTCTTTGTGCCACGTCTTCATTCACTTACAGTACTTCACCGGTCACTAAACAGCTCCTATCATCTCTTGAACACCAGAGGACGCCTAGCAACCCAGCATCGTATCCTAATAACGGAATCCCTCGGCACAGAACGTTGAGGCACACCCAGGAAGCACCACCTCGATTAGTGTAACAATAAGTACTGTAACAATAGGTGGAGTACTGTAACAATAAATCGATAACAGATGATAAGAACTGTTTAGTGAACGGTGGAGTGCTGTAACAAAAAATCGATGAGAGATGATAGGAACAATAGTCCTCATCGCAGAGTATTAGAAGCAGGAATAGAGTAAGGCCACGACAATCGTGGTTTCTAGCCCATTTTCGGGCAGAAGAAGAAGAAGGCGAGTTGGTTCATCTGCAACGCTGCTCCTATGTAATGCTTGTACTTTTAGGTCTGAAGAAGGCTCAACGAGCCGAAAGCTAAGGCGCTATTTATACTACCCAACGCCAGCGCGAAACGCGTCAACACCAGCGCGGCACGCGCGTGCCGCGCTGGCGTGGCGTTTGTGTATGAATGGCTTGACGCCCCGCCCGCGCGGCACGCGCGTCACGCTCTGCCCGCTGGCGTAGCCGCTGCAGTATTCATACTGCCACCCGAAACGTCTTGGCGTTTTCATCCACTGATATTATTTATCGATCGTCTCATTCATTCCAGCTTGACCGCTCCGCCATGGCGTCGCCGCTGGTGTATTCATAGTCTCCGCAAGCGCGGTAAGCGCGTCACGCGCGTAGAAAGTATTCATACACGAACGCCACGCCAGCGCGTGCCGCGCTGGCGTTGAGTAGTATGAATAGCGCCTAACCGGAACAAGTTTCGAACTTATTGAAACTCTATTTTGACGTTTTTGAAGATTTTTGAAACTTTAATGAACATTTTGCAGCGTCTTGATGTATATTGTGTTTATTGTGAACGAAAACGAGGCTCAGAGGTAGCACAATCATTCCTTAACAGAAGTAGCAGTGTAATAAGACACTGGGAAAGACCCATCGCAAGCCGTCGAAGCATTAGTGTCTGTCATACTTTTACCGAATCGAGTGATTCGAAAAATAATTCGACTGAAAAAGTCGACTTCGAGTTATTCGAAAAGTCGAATATTTTAAAAAAAAACTCAAAAAGGTAAAAGTATAGTGTCTATCGAATGGGAGCCGCTCACAGTAATTGAGCGCAAAATTATTCGATTAATGGCCATCCTCTCTTTGTTTCCCGCGCGCAATTTCCCCACCTAGCAGCGTCGCGGCTTTCCCGCATTGAGTGATTGACGATGTTTGAACGGAAAATATACGATTAATGTATTTCGAAGGCATTCGAATGTGATATCGTCAGTCACTGGATGAGGGATCACCGCAACGCTGCTTGGCGGGAAAAATTACACGATCAATAGCTACTCTACCTTCGTTTTCCCGCGCGCAATTTTTCCCGCCAAGCAGCGTCGCGGCGATCCCTCATCCAGTGTACCTGCACCCTCTAGGCTCCTCCTCAATCCGGTCAGTCACAACTAAGGGCAGTGTTTACGATGATTTTTCTTTCCCGAGTTTCTTACCTAAAACAATGCGCTGGCCACAAAGTGTTGACGATTCAGAGAATGCTACGATGAAATTGCCTAAAATCTTCTATACAGGGGTTATTTGGACTGCTTAACACAAAACTGTGGTCGGTTTATCGATTGTCCTTGGATTACGGCATGTAACGGGGGATGTGCGGTAGCGTGGTCAAACTCTGAGAAAATTTGCCCCGACGGCAGACCAACCCTGCCTTGAAGGCTCCTAATCGGTGCCTGCAGGGTAGCGTCTATCCAGAGTCCCTCCACCAGCCATGCCACTGCATCAACCTCCCCGCTGCGGTGCCTCAACCAAGACGCGACGGCTCCTAAACCCGGTCCGGAGGTACCTCAACCCTACCGCGATGGTGCATGAATCTGGCCGCAACGGTGCCCGATTCCGTCCGCGACGGGGCCTGAAACCGGCCGCCCCGATTCGGTCCGCTAAAAGGGCGTAATCTTCGCCGAGGTCTGCGGTGAGGAACCACCCTCCCTGCGGACTGCGGCGAAAACCGCCCCACCCCTCAGCCGTGGGGATCCCCTATCCCCCAGCGGTCAGAATTAAGCTGGCCTCCGGAGAGGGACTAGAAGTCACTTTCCAGGGCCGGCATCAGAATGCCAAGTGAGAACTCGAAAGAGATGATGCACCTTTTATACGGACTGTGCTCATGGTAAACACATTAACACGTGATCATTCGCTTTACCATCGGGAGAAGAAGAAACCGCTTCATTTTGCTTTCATCGATCTGGGGAAGGCCTTCGATCGTGTTCCGCAAGAGGTTATCTGGTATGCGTTGCGAGTGCATTCTGTGCCTGAAGAGCTCATTGAGTGGGTGCGAGCTCTCTACAACGACGCAGGGAGCCGCATACGAGCTGCCGCTGGCACGTCGAAAGAATTTCCGATTTTCGTGGGTGTGCACCAAAGCTCGGCCCTATCCCTACTGTTGTTTGTCATTGTTGTTGATGCAGTCACGAAAGACCTGCAGAAGCCAGCACCGCGGGCGTTGCTGTATGCGGATGATGTGATGCTGGCTTCTGAGGACAAAAATGATCTCGAGCAACAAGCACAGGCCTGGAGTGACCGTCTTGCGCAGTTCGGCCTTCGACTTAACGTCGGGAAGACCGAATACTTGACAACCGACGCAAATGAGCTTCGCAGTATAAGAATAAGTTTCACGGATCTACCCCGTACGAACACTTTCAAGTATCGTCCATCGCTGGATGAGGGATCGCACGACGCTGCTTAGCGGGAAAAGTTGTGGGCGGGAAAACGAAGGGAGAGTGGCTATTGATCGCGCAATTTTTCCCGCCAAGCAGCGTCGCGGCGATCCCTCATCAAGTGATGGACGATATCTTAGATCGACAATCACTGCTAACGGCGGCATTGTTCATGAGATAACTGCCCGTATCAATGCTGCTTGGTCTAAGTGGCGCTCGACAACCGGTGTCTTGTAAGATAAGAAAATTCCTGATCTCCTGAGGATGAAAGTTTATAGGTCTGTAATACGACCTGTTGCACTCTAAGCTGAGTGCTGGCCAGCGACCAAGGAGGCAAAACGTCGTCTAAGTGTCATGGAAACGAAAATGCTGCGATGGAGTGCCGGCATCACCCGTCTCGATCATGTTTCCAAAGAAGACATCCGGAAGCGATTTTGTGTTGCTCCCATTGCTGAAGAGCTACGAGAATCAAGATTGAGATGGTATGGTCATGTTCTGCGTGGCAAAGACGATTCCGTTCTAAAGATCGCTCTTGATTTAGAAGTCCGTGGCTGGAGACCGAAAGGACGTCCGAAGCAGCGGTGGCTGGACACATTGCATAACGATCTGAAGGCTGCTGGCTTACATCCCGATCAGGCGCACGATCGAGAAAAGTGGCGCCGTCGAACCATTCATGCGGACCCTGCAAGGAAGCGGGGCAAGCGCTAAAGAAGAAGAAGATTCGCTTTACCATGTTTTTTTCATGTCTGCCAATGCAGCCGTGACGCGTTCAAGTGGTTCCGAAGCCCTCTCTGACTCATCAGCCTGCTGACTAGTGTAGCGGTGGCGTCGCGGTGATATCGCGAAGCCGCTGCGAAACTGTTACGACGCCCACGCTTTGCTATCGTGGTACCGTTCATGATTCCGGAGCCGTCGCTGCAGTGTCGCGGCACGGGCTCGGATCACTGTGCCGTTGCTACATCAGCCCGGCACGGTCTCGGGTTGCGGTGCCGTACCGCCCCGGTCAGTGCAAATTTTCTCAGAGAAGTCTCAGATTTGACTCGAAATTTCACTGCTGGTGTTATTTGGGACGCCGATAACCTCCAGTTGAAAGTTTTGAGGCGAGTCCGAAGAATTTTTCTGAACACCTCAAAATTCCTTACAGTGAGAGTGCGTTAGCGGAGTGAGAGTACATATATTCGTGTACTTCTGCGTGCGTTTTCCCGATTTTTTCGTCACTTCAGCTCTACCCGGGGGTCAAGCAATAATTCTAGCAGATAATCTTCGGATTGAAGATTATCGTGAACACTGCCCTTAAACATTCTTGAAAAATTCACTTCTGATCATCTGAAAAGTATGAAGGAAATGGACATTTATACTTAAGAAAAAGCTATGGTACCGACCCCATAAAAAGTTGAAATGAATGGGTTAGTAACCGAATGGGTTATCGCTCAAAGCGAGACCGGCTCCTCCCAATTCTGACGTCATCGAACGGACAGCGGCTGAGGGGCGAACTTGCACCGCGGTCCCTCTCCGGTGCGACTAGCAGCCCCGGCCGCTGTCCGGTCGCTCTCGGGGCGACAGCGGTGCCAACTCCAAAGACAGAGAAACGCAGGATCGGTTGTTCTCGGAGTGATAATCTGCGGAACCCCAGTGCCAGTGCGCCAATGAAGTGTGCGGGGTCCCAGACGTGAAAAACATGATAAAGTGAATGATAACTTCCTAAAATGTTTATCACATGCACAGCCGGTATAAAAGGTGCCTCATCTCACTCAAGTCCTTATTTTGATGCCGACCCTGGAAGGTGACTTCAAGCTGCTCTTCTGAGGCCAGCACATTTTTGACCGCTGAGGGATCGGCGATCCCACGGCTGGGGGCGGGACGATTCTCGCCGCGGTCCGCAGGGAGGGTGGTAGCTCACCGCAACCTCACCGAAGGGCACGACCTTGTAACGGATCGAGACAGGGCTTTCCTTGCCGTGGACCGCGACACCCACGCACCTCTAGAGAAGAGGCGGAGTTAAAGAAAAGTTAGCTGTTGGAAAAATTTCGAAAATCGCCCGGACAGCGACCGCAGTGCCAAATGGGACCGAAGATCGATTCAAGCGGGAATGCGGTCGCCCGAAGAGCGGCTGCTGTAACCCGAGTAGATGGCTAATTTTCGCTCGGAGCGGAGAGACAGCGTCGCTAGAATCGCTCTCCGGTCCCGCTATGAGCGATGCGAGAAAAGGATCATCAAAGGCACAGTCCAACCTCGGAACCGATATTCTGTTTTTCTGTTCATCTTGAAGGCTGTCCCACGCTGCTTTCAATGATGTCTCTGGAATCGTACAGAACCCCCTGGGAACAGTGCTAAGGCCCCTAAAAATTTACCTAAAATTTAGAGGCAAAAAATTGGTGGACGAGCTGTTCGCAACCGCTTTATGCAAGCGGACTCGAGCGAGCAGATAGGCTAAGAATGAAGGGAAGAAGAGGGTTATTAATCGAAAACCGTGGCTATTGTGAAAGATTTATTGTACTGTAAGTTGTGTTGTAAAAGATAGACGTTTGTGGCCGACACGGGAATAGGATAGGTGCAACACATGAACGATACGACACAAGAAGGGCTAAGCAGCCATATTGGTTACCGAAGTGGCGTCGACCAATAGCAGTGCCTAGCCCTTCCCTCCGATCAGCCCCTTGTTTGGCGCCACAAGACGACCACCCTATATTTTGCCACGACCCAACGCTCCGCTCCTTACTCCGACCCGCTCATGTAAGCAAGATAGGCTATATGTATTTTCTTATCGACAGAGAATTTTTCAAATGTCATTTAGTTCCACACACTTTCAGAAACGCGGATTTTGATGCGAATAACTGCGATAGTGCGGAAGTTCCGTAAAGTGTTTACCACTCCTCATTGCACTACTGTGCATGTTATTAAGCAGACGGTCTGAACCGTTTATTAGTTGTTCAGAAAGTGCACAGCGTGACTACTGCATGTTCAATATTAAGCGGCAGTATGTGGGAAGTCAGACCATTGAACACTTCGTTGGCAAGTTCTGCACAGTAATAAGCAGCTCATACTATAGTCGACGGAAGCGTGTTATGATAGTTGACCTACGGACGATGATAGTTGTTGACTGCATAAAAAGGGTCGCATATTCATGGCTGACAATGCGTTACGCGTATCTTTATTGGTTGCTCGGGGTAAGTTGCCGCTTCAAATATCCATAACATGCAGCAAATTTCGATAGCTAAAGAATTTTAGACCTCGTTCTTCTTCGGGGTTGGAGCTACCAATCTGGACATCCCACCAGAGGCGGTCGGCGGGCCGGCGTGTTTTGCTTTGGGGCTCTACAAACTTCCTAGGCACCTCAGAGAAGCCTTCTTCTATGAGGTGTCGAGAGTGAAGGATGGCATGGTGAGTAGATGCTTACTGTATAAGACTTCGTGATTTCCGTTTTGAAAGTAAACAAGAAGTTGGTATTCATTCACGCTTCGCGCTTTGGAGTGCGTTGCTACTCGAGGCCTCCCATCAACCACTATTTTTATCTTAATGAGCTCTAGTACTCCTCAGGCGGGATGGAATCGTTGTCGGAATGTCTGCCGCTTTGCGTGTTGCACGCGTGAGTTATCACAAGCTCCAACGGAGCGCTTAGATAGGAAAACCTATTTATCGAAGAAACGTATTGGAAAACATTTGCGTACGTGAGGACGATACAGCACGATAGACAATTGAAAAAAATTGAAAGTGTCTTGAAATATTTTAGAAACCGATTTGGCGAAAAATGATCGAAACCAAAGAAAAACTGGGTAATGTAGTGAAAAGTCCGAAAATACGATTTTGCGGTCGAGGATAGGCCAATTTATGATACCCACTATAAAACGTCGAAATTCACATCATTCGGCCTCGGTCTCCGTCTGCCCTACGCTCTGTCACTGTCTCTAACCTCCTCTCCGCACCAGCACGCGTAGAAACCAAGTGAGTTTCGCCGTTTTATAGTCTATAAGTAAAGTGGAAGACGCAAAGTCCGATTTTTCAATCTCCTCAGTTAAAGGCATCGTACACGAGGAAAACCGAATTCCAGCCTTCGCGTTCAGTCGGACTAGTGGTTCATGACAATGTCGCTCAGAAAGTTTGGAGTTTCAAACTCGCCTCTGAATGAAAATATGCTCACCTCAAAATGGCTTCCTAGGTTCGGGGGCCATAAGAACTTAATGGCCATCCGCCGTAGCAGCCAGCTCCGTTGCGGTTGCGTCGCGGTCGCGCGAACTCGCAGTGGAGCGCGCTATCCCCACCGGAGAGATTCTAACGAGTTGCGGCCACGGAAAGATTGCTGTGGCTATTTTTAAAACTATCACTTGTCTGTAGTTATCAGTGTCTGTTATACCTATTTTTGTCGAAAAAAGAACGCAAGTCGCCATATTGAACACTTTCATTGGGGCTGAGCGAATTGAATCCTTGACTCGTCATTGCGGGTACTCCAAATATGATTAATTCCCACCCAAAGCAGAGCTTAATTGTGTTGTTTTAATTGTTTTTTTTTGCATAGGATTGGTGTCCAAATTATGATGATGGTGTGAGTGTGAAAATATACAAGAAGTTGGCTTAGAAAGCTAATAGATGGGTCGGAAACCGAGTACCGAAGCTACTATCGGGCAATTAGTTTTCTTATGTGCAAAACTGAACTCACAACGTAGAGAACAAAAGCAGTGTAGATCGAAAAATCGCTCAGAAGTTATGTGAAAGTACCCAAGGTTTGTTTTCAGATATCAACATAGCCCTTGCTTTTTTGTTCACTTGCATGAGCTTTTCGGATTCGCCTGCAACTTTTTCGCGGCCCCAAAATCACATCTGCAAATACTATGCATCTGACGAACATCTTGGGCTATGAAAACAAACTTGCGGATGCGTCTTACCCCAAGAATTATATCGCAGAAGTACAATACTCGCCCTAATTTACTCAAAGAAGTCGCGAAAGTCGCGACTTTTGCGACTTTCCGCCATAACTCGTTTCTTTCTCCATTTTTCCCCATAGTGTGTGGTACCATTCGAATGTACGCGTCGCCCTCTATCCGATTCGATGAAGAAGTTCTGAGAAAGTCCATTTTCGTACTGCTCGCCTACTCGAAGTACCTGAGGTGAGTCATAAACGGGCGCGCCCGAGATAATTACTCTCCTCTCGGCGAACGCATGCATGCTCACGAGAAGAGTCAGTCACTAATGTTCTTTTGTAGAAACATTGTAAATAGAGATTGGCGGAGTAGTTGTTTCATGGAATAAACATCACTCGTATTGAGGTTTAAATTTTGGAATGTAATGACTTTGTCTAAATTCAATTGAGGGGCTGCAGACTTGTCACCGCGCACTTTCCGCTAATTCGGAGAATTTTCGCAAACTTCCCATTTCAGGCTCAATGCGAACTTCGTGACCTTTTGAATAGCTATTTACACTTATGTATGCACAATAATTAGCCAAATTTAATTCTAGTTTTTTCGTTTTTTTTTTTTTTGAAAATTTTCAATTTCTTTCAGATTTTGAGAATTCGAGTTCAATTCAAAAACTTTGCATCCGATTCAATTTTTAACATTGAAAATTTATTCAAAGTTCGAAAATTCTGAATTTAATTCAAAATTAACTGTGATTTGAACTTCCCATTTTTTTCGAATTTTCGATTTGGTTTTGTTTTTGTTTTGGGAAACTCTTGCTTATTTAAAGTTTTGGGAGCTCGGTAATATGTTCAACTTTTTAATACTACAAACTCAATCAATTTCAGAATGTGAATCAATTTTACTTCTGATTTCCGAATTCGATTCTTTTTTTGATTTTCTAGTTCATTTCAGGTTTCGAAACCCACCCCACGCAAGCAACAACAGTTTGTATCCACTTCACTACAATCTGCGTGATAATCAATTTTTAAATCATACATAAATTTGGATTTCGAGATTAAAAATGAATTTGAAATGAACTTGAAAAAAATGGAAAAATTCAAAATCAAATCGGAATTCAAAAATCAGAAGTAGATTGAGAATTTCCGTAATTCCAATAGTTTTCCAATGTTAAAAAATCGAATTAATTGCGGTTTTCGTAATAAATTCAAATTAGCGAAATCTGAGATAAGTCGCAAATTAAAAAAAACTAAAAAACTTGTTATTAAATTCAGTTGATTATTACGCAGATTGTAGTGAAGTGGATACAAACTGTTGTTGCCTGCGTGGGGTGGGTTTCTAAACCCGAAATGAACTAGAAAATCAAAAAAAGAATCGAATTCGGAAATCAGAAGTAAAATTGATTCACATTCTGATTTATTGAAATTGATTGAATTTGTAGTATTAAAAAGTTGAACATATTACCGAGCTCCCAAAACTTTAAATAAGCAAGAGTTTCCAGAACAAAAACAAAACCAAATCGAAAATTCGAAAAAAAAATGGGAAGTTCAAATCACAGTTAATTTTGAATTAAATTTAGAATTTTCGAACTTTGAATAAATTTTCAATGTTAAAAATTGAATCGGATGCAAAGTTTTTGAATTGAACTCGAATTCTCAAAATCTGAAAGAAATTGAAAATTTTCAAAAAAAAAAAACGAAAAAACTAGAATTAAATTTGGCTAATTATTGTGCATACATAAGTGTAAATAGCTATTCAAAAGGTCACGAAGTTCGCATTGAGCCTGAAATGGGAAGTTTGCGAAAATTCTCCGAATTAGCGGAAAGTGCGCGGTGACAAGTCTGCAGCCCCTCAATTGAATTTAGACAAAGTCATTACATTCCAAAATTTAAACCTCAATACGAGTGATGTTTATTCCGTGAAACAACTACTCCGCCAATCTCTATCTACAATGTTTCTACGAAAGAACGTTAGTGACCGACACTTCTTGTGAGCATGCATGCGTTCGCCGAGAGGAGAGTAATTATCTCGGGCGCGCCCGTTTATGGCTCACCTCAGGTACTTCGAGTAGGCGAGCAGTACGAAAATGGACTTTCTCAGAACTTCTTCATCGAATCGGATAGAGGGCGACGCGTACATTCGCATGGTACCACACACTATGGGGAAAATGGAGAAAGAAACGAGTTATGGCGGAAAGTCGCAAAAGTCGCGATTTCGCGACTTTCGCGACTTCTTTGAGTAAATTAGGGCAAGTATTGTATGTATGTAGAAACGCTAACTTTCTTCCTTTTACACTTAGTGTGAATGGTTCTTAATTTGAATTAATACCGCAAATCGCAAGTTTTTCCCGTATCTAAGAAACTGCAAATGAAATACGGCCTCTCCACATCGCGAAATAGCTCCTATCGCATGTTATGCAGTTATTTTGTGATATTATGGCCCCGTCATCACAAAATATTTCTATTTGTTTAATATATTTGTAGTGAAATTTCAAAATCCATTCGTCACACATGCTCAATCAGCGCCTTCACTACCGCCAATAGCGCGCTCTACTGCGATTTCGCGCGACCGCGACGCAGCCGCGTTCGGAGCTGGCTGTTACGGCGGGTGGCCAATAAGTTCTTATCGGGGGGGGGGCGGCCTTGGGGTCGATCCGTTGTGTCAAGGAACAAAATTTCATGCTTGCTGCCGGCTGGCCGGCTGGAGTGCCTTGACGCGTCGTAGGGCGCGATGCACACGTCAGCCGATTTCACATTCAGCATTGATCGGAAGCCGCTGACAGCAATGGTCGCAGCAGGTTGGTAACCCTTTTTAATTTCGCTCAAGTAGTTGTTTTTTAGGTAGGCAATCGAAAGCTTCCAATGCTGCGCCAAGAAGCGAATCGTAGAACTGTTCCTTGCGTTCTCCGCGCAACTATCTCAAGTTGATGTCTGCGCAAACTTCAAATTTGTTTTAAACTTTCTTAAAATGGGTTTTTCTTGAAAGGTAAACGTTTTGGACGGGGCCTTTTGCAACCTTTAGTTACTATAGGGATATAACAACACGAGAACGTCAAAAACCCAAATAGGGTTATCATCGTGTACGATGCCTTCAAATGAACACTCTCCATTCAGCGACCGCCTTCTCCTAAACAACTTTTACCTGTGGCGTTGGCGCAACCTACTTGAAAGCTTGATGCAGCTTTCTACGCTTACTTCTAAAGTATGCAACTTATTTTCCGACATTTTATGTAACGCTTGTTAGTCAGAATTAGCTGATACTCGTGAACTACACTACGCCCCATTTGGTGCTTTAAAGACCCTGAGCTCACGGTTTTCACTGATTGCTCTTCAGTTCTACAACTGCGAGTTTGAAGGATGGGCCACGTTGGATGTTCCCGAAGATACATATATCGAAGAGCAGTAGTTGTTTGGTTTAACTGGACCACGAGGTTGGTAGATGCTTTATTGGCTTACGCACGTTTCGGCGGGATCGCCGTCTTCAGAGCCTGAAAGGAACAAATCAGAAATGTGCTTATTCGGAACGCCGAAACGTGCGTAAGCCAATAAAGCATCTACCAACCTCGTGGTCCAGTTAAACCAAACAACTACTACTGATTACAATGCCGAGGTTCATGGAGAGTCGTACCTGGAGACTTATCGAAGAGCATATAGGACCCATCACCACGTACCGGACATATTTCAAGAGGTACGCTTAAAATCTAGGCCTTGGAGGCAAGCTCTATTTCAATATTGATTCATTTTCAGAAACAGAACCAGGGGATACAGTGCACAAGCTTTCATCAAAGATGCAGCGAAGGCATGGGAACCTAAACTCATCCAGGTTCACATTTAGAAGTGCTATTTATCGGTGAAGGGTTGCTTCGCTGCATACTCCGCTTGGAAGAGTGATTGATGCAAGCAACCATCTATCCTCTGGTTCCGAGTCGAATTTACTTTGTTCCCTCGCGCGGTTTCGCGGAGCGAGGGTAGAGACAGCGAGAAAGTGTGGGAAAAGGAGACGCAGCGTAAGCGCGCAAACACACGCGATGAACGGAAACAAATTTCACTCGGAAACAGAGGATATGTATGATCCCCGTATCTTATTTAGTCTAACGAATGGACCAGGCGCGATTATCGCGACAAGTCATGCTGTGTTGAAGGCATCACTGCCCGATGGGGCTTCGATCTTGCGCGGCGATCCACAGTCGCAGCCCCGTTCATTCACTGCACTAAATTTATTACCTGATCTCTATTTACATTTATTGTGGTTTTCAGATTGGAAAAAAATGGGAGTTCGGTTGCAACTATCGCAAAACGTCATCGTTTCATGAAGCCGCTTGCCTTTTTGACTAGCAACAGTGAACAACGATCTACACTATCCATGCTTCAACAGATTTTTTTTCCAATTTTTCATATGATTTCGAATAAACCTGAAATTGCAAATTATTAAACGATCAAAATTTGTATTTCAAAAAGGCTACAAGAAGCTCGGGAGTTTGCTCTGCCTCTGAGGTTTGAAAGTGCACAAAACCTTGTTCTTCGCCGCTTTGTTTCCTCACACTTAGCGAGCTTTTTATCGCCTCTTAAAGCCACTGCAAGCATAGAAAACCACCTATTCTGGTTTTTCTTCGCTTAGCTAGATCCATGTTGACATGCTGGCCAAAGTGGTTGCTCTAGAAATGCACCATTCTGAAGTAACAGAGGACCCAATGCCAAGCATTTTTCAGAGAAGGGCTTGTCCGTGGATAATAAATATGGGTACGACAATATCGCCGATGTACATCAGACGAGACAACGCGGAACTATCCGAATAAGCTCGTGGGCAACTAGCGAGACGCTTGTTCGCACTAAACGGTATCTCTCATCTCAAGAATTCCGCAGGCATTTTTCCGTAAAAGAACTACCTGTGATTCTGATTCTTCGCGATGTTGCTGACTACTGGTTTCCTTGGAGGAGTTGGGCTTGCACGCGGCGAAAAGCCGCTGCGTTCACGCAGTTGATGAAGCGCCGCGCGCGTATCTTGTAGACAGGCGAGCTCGTCCGAAGCTCCCACTTCTCGTGTGCTCTGTCCACGAGCTGTAAATTGTAGACCACAACAATTCACAGCTCGTGGACAGACCCCTGTACCTGATAAAAGGCGCACAACAACCTGGGAATGGTTTTCCAAATTTTGAGCTTTTTCCGAAAACGGTACCATGGTGATTTTAATGATACCTCTGAATTCATACAAAGTCCCCTGGGAACGGAATCATGGCCCACCAATAATCGCCTGAAATTGGGCGGCAAAGGCATGGTGGACTAATGGTCAGAGGCTTGTGATTTCCATAATTCTCAACCGATTCATGCGTGTGGACTTGAATGAAGAGAGAGGATTAGAGTGAATGGAAGAACGGGGAGAATGATCCAAAACCATCGCTCATCCCGCCGCTGTTGAGCTCGAGAGGTTGTCGAAGGGACGTACCATTATGGCTTCTTGCTGTGAGCGCTCCAAAGTGGTTTCTTCCTTTGTCTCGCTTAGTCGTAGGAATCGGGAACTTCCACTTGGCAGGTGTCACATAGGTTGGGTCTACTTAACAAATAAATATGAATCCGAGTATTTTAAAATTTTCTGTCAGATTGGACTACGCCTTCAAATCAGTGTCTGAGTGATCAAGATTCCGTTGGTAATGCCCACAGACCAACGAAATATTATGGTTTCCGGGAATGCGACTTTCACAATCGTCGTTGCCAAGAACTCGTACGAGCTTACTTCGCAATATCTTTCGGAGCTTATCCATCAAAGATTAGGTGTTTTATGCATTTTTCTACTTCTTTAAAGACAGTAATCACGATGAATATCATATATGAGTTAGACTAAAAAATGATTTGCGTGAATCGATCAGGCTGGACGTGGCGGAGTTTCTTGGCAATTTCCCATCGAAAACGTCCGCGGCGCCACACGCTCGTCAGAACTGCTCACACACTCGCGGGGGTCGGTGGTAGGTTGAGGGGAGTTGAACAGGTAGCGTGCTGCCGCTCGAAACGAAAAAAGGGGCGGGCTAGGCCCGAAAACTCCCCCATTCATGCCGAAAACTCCGCGTGTCAACCTCCCACCGACCCTACAATGCCACGTCACACTTGACCCGTTAACACTGAGAGCTCTTCCTAATCACCTCCTACCTACCACTCAATGTGACGTCACACCTACGCGTTAGCAACGAAAGTTTTGCCTGATCACCTCCCACCGACCACCAATTACCATTCCTGCAGTCGCGGGCGTCACTGGCAGGTCAAGAGGCAGCATTAGCGATTCAACCTGCCACCGACGCTCGCCAGAGCGTCGATATCCCGTACAATGTCAACCATGACAAGCACAAACACCTCACATCCAAGCGAAGCGTATACATTGTAGGCTGCCACTTCCGCGCTTTACACGAGAGAGTGTCAGAGAAAAACAGTGCAGACACTGCAACACGTCGCCCCGAAAATTCCGCCACATATGAGACATTACCACGAAATCTTCGGCAGTTATGAGTCATTCCGAAATCTCCGCCGGTCAGCCAGATCCGATCAATTTGATTGGAAAAGGGGCGTTTTAACCGGCCATCGACCCCCGCGATTGCCTGAGTGAGTGCGGGGCGCGCTGAGCAGGTGTTCTGGGCTAACAAAGTCTTCACTTCGCAGCCGTTTTTATCGAATTCTGGCCCGTTTTCGCCGCTTTTTCGACCCTATCCCTGCAGCATCTGCCAGCGTGGTGTTTTACACTGAAAACTCAACGACGAGATTTTGAGTGAACACTTCCCTTGAAGGCAGTGTTCACGATGGATTTCACTTCCAATATCTCCACGGTTTCCTCAAGGTCTGGTGCCCTATATAGCAAGCCATGCTTGAAAAGGACGCAAAAGCCGCGTTTTTGAACCAAAATAGTTTCTCTCTTGTTTACGTTGATTTCTGAGCGTGGAGGGGATGACCGTTGTGAAGGTTGATACCTATCGCTGCAATCGAGCGATCAGCTCCCTTATCAGCACTTACTTCATTTGATTATTCCTGTAATCTGACAAGGGACGACCCCCCGAGGGAGAAGGGATGCTGGGTTGCGGGTTCGATTCCCGCAGTGCATCTTCTGAAAAAAAACTGTTCTGCATTTATTCGATTGTTTTCTCATTCACATTTCAACCTGCTTTTTTCCAATCTTACTGGATTCACAATTTCTATCGCGTGAATCCCTGTGGTACATGAGCATTTTATCACCTTATTCAAAAACTTATTCTTCTTACCTTCTTGTGCTAGCATTTAGGGTTCATTGAGAAATATTGCAGTGTGAACATCTTGTAACTTTGTATTACTTTTCTCGAGTAAAGGAAAACATCTCTCTTGAACACATAAAAGTGTTTGCGAATCATCGTAGGAGATATGTAGCATTGCCATTTTAAGAAGCAGAGCGATGAACCCTTTCTTAAAAATTATCATCATTGCAGCAGTTTTCATTTTCAGAAGGCGACAATAGGTTGCCCAATACATCTGCTGACCCTTTATCGAAAAGTACTAAACTTGGCTCGAATCACGCAGAAATTTTTCTCGATTATTTGGAGTTCGAGGGTGCGTGAGTGAGCGAGCAACATATGGAAAAGTCTAAAAGTCTAAAAGTTGAAAAAAAGTCTAAAAACAAACTTCTCCCTATTGATCCAAATAAAGCAGATTGAGGTAGATGGGCGTTAGATATAGTAGCCAGCCAATTTTCGCTTCTGAAAATCCGAAAGCACCGCCATGGTGGACGGATGAAGAGAATGCGCCCGCTAATTTTATATGTTTTTCCAATTTTTCGCTCTACCGGATGGTCCATAGGTAAAATTCAACATACAGTAATGTTACTCTATCCATCCCCCACAACTCCCAGAAGAACTTTTTTGAGGACGTCTCCTACCCCGTACGGTTGTCCCTTGTAAGTGCTCATCCTACTATATATATTTTGGTAAATTTGTGTGCGTGTGTGTGTATGTATGTATGTATGTGTGTATGTATGTATGTATGTATGTATGTATGTATGTATGTATGTATGTATGTATGTATGTATGTATGTATGTATGTATGTATGTATGTATGTATGTATGTATGTATGTATGTATGTATGTATGTATGTATGTATGTATGTATGTATGTATGTATGTATGTATGTATGTATGTATGTATGTATGTATGTATGTATGTATGTATGTATGTGTGTGTGCGTTTCTCTGTGTGTTTGTTTGACCGTTTATTCGGCTTGACTTTCAAGACGGGCGACCTTACGGACTCAAGAGCGCGCAGAGCGCCGTAGAAAGTGTGTGTGTCCTAAGTGGGATTTCGCAAGAAGCCGTAGAAAGTGTGCGGGACCCGAGTGGGGGTGAGCGACACGCCGTGGAAAATGCGCGGAACTGAGGTGGTGCTACGCAGGACGACGTAGAGAGCGTGCCAGACCCAAGGGAGTGCACAGTAGGAAGTGTGCGGGGCCCGAGGGACTGTGCGCCGGACGCCGTAGAAAATGTGTCGGACCCAAATGCGAGGGCGCCGGACGCCGTAGAAAGTGTGCTGGACCCAAATTCGAGTGCGCCGAACGACGTAGAAAGTGTGTGGGACGCAAGGTAGAGTGCGCCGGACGCCGTAGAAAGTGTGTGGGACCCAAGGTAGAGTGCACCGGATGCCGTAGAAAGTGTGCGGGACCCAAGGTAGAATGCGCCGGACGCCGTAGAAAGTGTGTGGGACCCAAGGTAGAGTGCGCCGGATGCCGTAGAAAGTGTGTGGGACCCAAGGTAGAGTGCGCCGGACGCCGTAGAAAGTCTGCGGGACCCAAGGAAGAGTGCGCGGGACGCCGTAGAAAGTGTGTGAGACGCAAGGTAGAGTGCGCCGGACGCCGTAGAAAGTGTGTGGGACTCACACGCGAATGCGCCGGACGCCCTAGTAAGTGTGCGGGACCCAAGTGGAAGTGCGCGGGACGCCACAGGAAGTGTGTGGGACCCAAATGTGAGTGCGCCGGATGCCGTAGAAAGTGTGTGGGAACCAAGGTAGAGTGCGTCGGACGCCGTAGAAAGTGTGTTGGACCCAAGGTAGAGTGCGCCGGACGCCCTAGTAAGCGTGCGGGACCCAAGTGGAAGTGCGCGGGACGCCACAGGAAGTGTGTGGGACCCAAATGTGAGTGCGCCGGACGCCGTAGAAAGTGTGCGGAAACCAAGGTCGAGCGCGCCGGACGCCGTAGAAAGTGTGTGGGACCCAAGGTTGAGCGCGCCGGACGCCGTAGAAAGTGTGTGGGACCCAAACGCGAATGCGCCGGACGCCGTAGAAAGTGTGCGGGACCCAAGATAGAGTGCGCCGGACGCCGTAGAAAGTGTGTTGGACCCAAGGTAGAGTGCGCCGGACGCTGTAGAAAGTGTGTGGGACCCAAGGTCGAGCGCGCCGGACGCCGTAGAAAGTGTGTGGGACCCAAACGCGAATGCGCCGGACGCCGTAGAAAGTGTGGGGGACCCAAGTGGGAGTGCGCGGGACGCCACAGGAAGTGTGTGGGACCCGACCCGAATGCGAGTGCGCCGGATGCCGTAGAAAGTGTGCAGGAACCAAGGTAGAGTGCGCAGGACGCCGTATAAAGTGTGCGGGATTCAGGTGGAAGTGCACGGGACGCCACAGGAAGTGTGTGGGACCCAAATGCGAGTGCGCCGGATGCCGTAGAAAGTGTGCGGGAACCAAGGTAGAGTGCGTCGGACGCCGTAGTAAGTGTGTGGGACCCGAGTGGGAGTGAGCGACACGCCGTAGAAAATGCGCGGGACTGAGGTGGTGCTACGCAGGACAAAGTAGAGAGCGCGCCAGACCCAAGGGAGTGCACAGTAGGAAGTGTGCGGGGCCCGAGGGACAGTGCGCCGGACGCCGTAGAAAGTGTGTGGGACCCAAGGTCGAGCGCGCCGGACGCCGTAGAAAGTGCGTGGGACCGAAAGCCGGATGCGCCGCACGCCGTAGAAAGTGTGTGGGACCCAAACGCAAGTGCCCCGGAGGCCGTAGAAAGTGTGTGGGACCCAAGGTAGAGTGCGCCGGATGCCGTAGAAGGTGTGCGGGACCCAAACGCGAATGTGCGGGACGCCGTAGAAAGTGTGTGGGACTCAGACGCGAATGCGCCGGACGCCCTAGGAAGTGTGCGGGACCCAAGTGGAAGTGCGCGGGACGCCACAGGAAGTGTGTGGGACCCAAATGCGAGTGCGCCGGACGCCACAGGAAGTGTGTGGGACCCAAAGGCGAGTGCGCCGGATGCCGTAGAAAGTGTGCGGGAACCAAGGTCGAGCGCGCCGGACGCCGTAGAAAGTGTGTGGGACCCAAACGCGAATGCGCCGGACGCCGTAGAAAATGCGCGGGACTGAGGTGGTTCTACGCAGGACGACGTAGAGAGCGTGCCAGACCCAAGGGAGTGCACAGTAGGAAGTGTGAGGGGCCCGAGGGACAGTGCGCCGGACGCCGTAGAAAGTGTGTGGGACCCAAACGCGAGTGCGCCGGACGCTGTAGAAAGTGTGCGGGACCCAAGATAGAGTGCGCCGGACGCCGTAGAAAGTGTGTGGGACCCAAGGTAGAGTGCGCCGGATGCCGTAGAAGGTGTGCGGGACCCTAACGCGAATGCGCCGGACGCCCTAGGAAGTGTGCGGGACCCAAGTGGAAGTGCGCGGGACGCCACAGAGAGTGTGTGGGACCCAAATGCGAGTGCGCCTGATGCCGTAGAAAGTGTGCGGGAACCAAGGTAGAGTGCGTCGGACGCCGTAGAAAGTGTGTTGGACCCAAGGTAGAGTGCGTCGGACGCCGTAGAAAGTGTGCGGGATCCAAGTGGAAGTGCGCGGGACGCCACAGGAAGTGTGTGGGACCCAAATGCGAGGGCGCCGGATGCCGTAGAAAGTGTGCGGAAACCAAGGTCGAGCGCGCCGGACGCCGTAGAAAGTGTGTGGGACCCAAGGTTGAGCGCTCCGGACGCCGTAGAAAGTGTGTGGGACCCAAACGCGAATGCGTCGGACGCCGTAGAATGTGTGTGGGACCCAAGGTAGAGTGCACCGGACGCCGTAGAAAGTGTTTGGGAACCAAGTGGGAGTGCGCGGGACGCCACAGGAAGTGTGTGGGACCCAAATGCGAGTGCGCCGGATGCCGTAGAAAGTGTGCGGGACCCAAGGTAGAGTGCGCCGGACGCCGTAGAAAGTGTGTGGGACCCGAGTGGGAGTGAGCGACACGCCGTAGAAAATGCGCGGGACTGAGGTGGTGCTACGCAGGACGACGTAGAGAGCGCGCCAGACCCAAGGTAGAGTGCGCCGGACGCCGTAGAAAGTGTGTGGGACCCAAAGTCGAGCGCGCCGGACGCCGTAGAAAGTGTGTGGGACCCAAAAGCGAATGCGCCGGACGCCGTAGAAAGTGTGTGGGACCCAAACGCGAATGCGCCGGACGCCGTAGAAAGTGTGTGGGACCCAAGGAGGAGTGCGCCGGACGCCGTAGAAAGTGTGTGGGACTCACACGCGAATGCGCCGGACGCCCTAGTAAGTGTGCGGGACCCAAGTGGAAGTGCGCGGGACGCCACAGGAAGTGTGTGGGACCCAAATGTGAGTGCGCCGGATGCCGTAGAAAGTGTGTGGGAACCAAGGTAGAGTGCGTCGGACGCCGTAGAAAGTGTGTTGGACCCAAGGTAGAGTGCGCCGGACGCCCTAGTAAGCGTGCGGGACCCAAGTGGAAGTGCGCGGGACGCCACAGGAAGTGTGTGGGACCCAAACGCGAATGCGCCGGACGCCGTAGAAAGTGTGTTGGACCCAAGGTAGAGTGCGTCGGACGCCGTAGAAAGTGTGCGGGATCCAAGTGGAAGTGCGCGGGACGCCACAGGAAGTGTGTGGGACCCAAATGCGAGTGCGCCGGATGCCGTAGGAAGTGTGCGTAAACCAAGGTCGAGCGAGCCGGCCGCCGTAGAAAGTGTGTGGGACCCAAGGTTGGGCGCTCCGGACGACGTAGAAAGTGTGTGGGACCCAAAGGCGAATGCGCCTGACGCCGTAGAAAGTGTGTGGGACCCAAGGTAGAGTGCGCCGGACGCCGTAGAAAGTGTGTGGGACCCAAGTGGGAGTGCACGGGACGCCACAGGAAGTGTGTGGGACCCAAATGCGAGTGCGCCGGATGCCGTAGAAAGTGTGCGGGACCCAAGGTAGAGTGCACCGGACGCCGTAGAAAGTGTGTGGGAACCAAGTGGGAGTGCGCGGGACGCCACAGGAAGTGTGTGGGACCCAAATGCGAGTGCGCCGGATGCCGTAGAAAGTGTGCGGGACCCAAGGTAGAGTGCACCGGACGCCGTAGAAAGTGTGTGGGAACCAAGTGGAAGTGCGCGGGACGCCACAGGAAGTGTGTGGGACCCAAATGCGAGTGCGCCGGATGCCGTAGAAAGTGTGCGGGACCCAAGGTATAGTGCGCCGGACGCCGTAGAAAGTGTGCGGGATTCAGGTGCGAGTGCGCCGGACGCCGTAGAAAGTGTGTGGGAACCGAATGCGAGTGCGCCGGACGCCGTAGAAAGTGTGTGGGACCCAAGGAAGAGTGCGCCGGACGCCGTAGAAAGTGTGTGGGACCCGAGTGGGAGTGAGCGACACGCCGTAGAAAATGCGTGGGACTGAGGTGGTGCTACGCAGGACAACGTAGAGAGCGTGCAAGACCTAAGAGAGTGCACAGTAGGAAGTGTGCGGGGCCCAAGGGACAGTGCGCCGGACGCCGTAGAAAGTGTGTGGGACCCAAGGTCGAGCGCGCCGGACGCCGTAGAAAGTGCGTGGGACCCAAACGCGAATGCGCCGGACGCCGTAGAAAGTGTGTGGGACCCAAACGCGAGTGCGCCGGACGCCGTAGAAAGTGTGTGGGACCCAAGGTAGAGTGCGCCGGATGCCGTAGAAGGTGTGCGGGACCCAAACGCGAATGTGTGGGACGCCGTAGAAAGTGTGTGGGACTCAGACGCGAATGCGCCGGACGCCCTAGGAAGTGTGCGGGACCCAAGTGGAAGTGCGCCGGATGCCGTAGAAAGTGTGCGGGAACCAAATGCGAGGGCGCCGGATGCCGTAGAAAGTGTGCGGAAACCAAGGTCGAGCGCGCCGGACGCCGTAGAAAGTGTGTGGGACCCAAGGTTGAGCGCTCCGGACGCCGTAGAAAGTGTGTGGGACCCAAACGCGAATGCGTCGGACGCCGTAGAATGTGTGTGGGACCCAAGGAAGAGTGCGCCGGAAGCCGTAGAAAGTGTGTTGGACCCAAGTGGGAGGGCGCCGGATGCCGTAGAAAGTGTGCGGAAACCAAGGTCGAGCGCGCCGGACGCCGTAGAAAGTGTGTTGGACCCAAATGCGAGTGCTCCGGACAACGTAAACAGTGTGTGGGACACAAAGGCGAATGCGCCGGACGCCGTAGAAAGTGTGTGGGACCCAAGGTAGAGTGCGCCGGACGACGAAGAAAGTGTGTGGGACCAAGTGGGAGTGCGCGGGACGCCACAGGAAGTGTGTGGGACACAAATGCGAGTGCGCCGGATGCCGTAGAAAGTGTGCAGGACCCAAGGTATAGTGCGCCGGACGACGTAGAAAGTGTGCGGGATCCAGGTGGAAGTGCACGGGACGCCACAGGAAGTGTGTGGGACCCAAATGCGAGTGCGCCGGATGCCGTAGAAAGTGTGCGGGAACCAAGGTCGAGCGCGCCGGACGCCGTAGAAAGTGTGTGGGACCCAAACGCGAATGCGCCGGACGCCGTAGAAAATGCGCGGGACTGAGGTGGTGCTACGCAGGACAAAGTAGAGAGCGTGCAAGACCTAAGAGAGTGCACAGTAGGAAGTGTGCGGGGCCCAAGGGACAGTGCGCCGGACGCTGTAGGAACTGTGTGGGACCCAAATGCGGGTGCGCCGGACGCCGTAAAAATTGTGCGCGACCCAAGGTAGAGTGCGCCGGACGCCGTAGAAAGTGTGTGGGACTCAAGGTAGAGTGCGCCGGATGCCGTAGAAGGTGTGCGGGACCCTAACACGAATGTGCGGGACGCCGTAGAAAGTGTGTGGGACTCAGACGCGAATGCGCCGGACGCCCTAGGAAGTGTGCGGGACCCAAGTGGAAGTGCGCGGGACGCCACAGAGAGTGTGTGGGACCCAAATGCGAGTGCGCCGGATGCCGTAGAAAGTGCGGGACCCAAGGTAGAGTGCACCGGACGCCGTAGAAAGTGTGTGGGAACCAAGTGGAAGTGCGCGGGACGCCACAGGAAGTGTGTGGGACCCAAATGCGAGTGCGCCGGATGCCGTAGAAAGTGTGCGGGACCCAAGGTAGAGTTCGCCGGACGCCGTAGAAAGTGTGTGGGACCCAAGGTTGAGCGCTCCGGACGCCGTAGAAAGTGTGTGGGACCCAAACGCGAATGCGTCGGACGCCGTAGAATGTGTGTGGGACCCAAGGAAGAGTGCGCCGGACGCCGTAGAAAGTGTGTTGGACCCAAGTGGGAGTGCGCGGGACGCCACAGGAAGTGTGTGGGACCCAAATGCGAGTGCGCCGGATGCCGTAGAAAGTGTGCGGGAACCAAGGTAGAGTGCGTCGGACGCCGAAGTAAGTGTGTGGGACCCGAGTGGGAGTGAGCGACACGCCGTAGAAAATGCGCGGGACTGAGGTGGTGCTACGCAGGACGAAGTAGAGAGCGCGCCAGACCCAAGGTAGAGTGCGCCGGACGCCGTAAAAAGTGTGTGGGACCCAAAGTCGAGAGCGCCGGACGCCGTAGAAAGTGTGTGGGACCCAAACGCGAATGCGCCGGACGCCGTAGAAAGTGTGTGGGACCCAAACGCGAATGCGCCGGACGCCGTAGAAAGTGTGCGGGACTCAAGATAGAGTGCGCCGGACGCCGTAGAAAGTGTGTGGGATCCAAGGTAGAGTGCGCCGGACGCCGTAGAAAGTGTGCGGGACCCTAACGCGAATGTGCGGGACGCCGTAGAAAGTGTGTGGGACTCAGACGCGAATGCGCCGGACGCCGTAGAAAGTGTGCGGGACCCAAGTGGGAGTGCGCGGGACGCCACAGGAAGTGTGTGCGACCCAAAGGCGAATGAGCCGGACGCCGTAGAAAGTGTGCGGGACCCAAGTGGGAGTGCGCGGGACGCCACAGGAAGTGTGTGCGACCCAAATGCGAGTGCGCCGGACGTCGTAGGAAGTGTGCGGGACCGAAGTGAGAGTGCGCCGGCCGCCGTAGAAAGTGTGTGGGACCCAAGATAGAGTGCGCCGGACGCCGTAGAAAGTGTGAGGGACCGAAGTGGGTGAGCGCACGTGTGTATACCACCCCTTTCTTCACATCCCCCCCCCCTTGACCACTCATTTCAACTGCTTAGCCAGTTATATGCATTAACCTTTCTAAGTCGGGTTTATATACGATGGGAATGTGAAATAATCAAAATATGCATCCAGGAAACCAACAAGCACGCTCATGCCGACCATTTTTTCCGCAGGGCCACCGTAACCCTGCTTTAAATTTTTTCCAAGTGTCAGCATAGTTATGAGCACATCTTAATAGCCAACAAACATGTTTGCACAATTTCCACCTCCTCAGCCACTCCTCAGTGGCTTCTCGAGGAGAGCGGTGTGTGAATGAATGCATACCGCTCCTCCGCCCTTTTATACCCCGCATGTTATGAGCGTGCGTTTACATCTCGTTATCATGTTTTTTTTCAAGAATGGTTACGGTACCCCTGCGGAAAATGTGATCGGCATGAGCGTGCTTTTGGAAACACAAACATCATTGTACTTCATTTGGAAAAATAAAGGTAGCAGGGTGTCGGTTGGTCATGGAGGAGTTTACTAAACCTCAAACAGCGGTCGTTTTTATCATGACAGAAATGTATATAAATCGCTCCAGCCGCGAAGCGGCTGGAGAGGTTTGGTTTGGTTTTGCCTAGGCCTTGTGATCACTTTGATTTTTATAAAATAGTTTATAGAATCTTTGAAACTAAATTTCTGAAGATTTCCTTCTGGATATAAGCGAAGGGGTCCAGAATACACCTGCTGTCCGATTTTCAACAAAATCGGTTCACAAACAACAAAGTTGTGAGCCCGAAAGCTTAAGAAAATTTCAAGGTGTGCGCCGTAGGCCGTGAGCCGTAGGCCGTGGGCCGTAGGCCGTGGGCCGTGGGCCGTAGGCCGTCACGCTTTTCAGTTCTCACTGCTAATAGCCACTGCCAATGGTCGAAGGCAATCAACTTGGCAGACAGGTAAGTTGGTAGGGGGTGCGTAGGCTGGTAAGTGATCGATTTGTAGGTGAGTGGGGATTCTGATGGCATCATCGGGACGTCATGAAAAGTGCTTCGGGCTTCTGATGACGTCATCACGACATCGTCAGAAGTGCTTCGGGCTTCTGATGACGTCATCGGGACGTCGTCAAAAGTGCTTCGGGCTTCTGATGACGTCATCGTGACGTCGTGAAAAGTGCTTCGGGATTCTGATGACGTCATCGTGACGTCGTCAGAAGTGCTTCGGGCTCCTGATGACGTCATCGTGACGTCGTCAGAAGTGCTTCGGGTTTCTGATGACGTCATCTGGACATCGCGAAAAGTGCTTCGGGATTCTGATGACGTCATCGTGACGTCGTCAGAAGTGCTTCGGGCTCCTGATGACGTCATCGTGACGTCGTGAAAAGTGCTTCGGGCTTCTGATGACGTCATTGGGACGTCGTGAAAAGTGCTTCGGTCTTCTGATGACGTCATCGGAACGTCGTGAAAAGTGCTTCGGACTCCTCGCGACGTCATCGGGAGATCGTGAAAAATGCTTCGGGATTCTGATGACGTCATCGGGAGATCGTGAAAAATGCTTCAGGATTCTGATGACGCCATCTGGACATCGCGAAAAGTGCTTCGGGCTTCTGATGACGTCATCGTGACGTCGTGAAAAGTGCTTCGGGCTTCTGATGACGTCATAGGGACGTCGTGAAAAGTGCTTCGGGATTCTGATGACGTCATCGGGACGTAGTGAAGAGTGCTTCGGGCTTCTGATGACGTCATCAGGACGTCGTGAAAAGTGCTTCGGGCTTCTGATGACGTCATTGGGACGTCGTGAAAGTGCGGGACTATCCTAGACGGGGGTCACTCAAGATTAAAGTCAGAAATGGAATGAACGACCGATCTGTAACGCTATCAATCGAAGTATTTCTACAGAACTTCATCAACAACAATGATTGATAGCAGCATCGAACATCTTTGTCAGGTTTTCCATTCATTTTCACGAGCGAATCGTGGGTGCCCCCTCCCGTCTATGATAGTCCCAAAGTGCTTCGGGCTTCTGATGACGTCAGCGGGGCGTCGTGAAAAGTGCTTCGGGTCTCTGATGACGTCATCGGGACGTCGTGAAAAGTGCTTCGGGCTTCTGAAGACGTCATCGGGACGTCGTGAAAAGTGCTTCGGGCTCCTGATGACGTCATCGGGAGATCGTGAAAATGCTTTGGGTTTCTGATGACGTCATCTGGACATCGCGAAAAGTGCTTCGGGCTTCTGATGACGTCATCGGGACGTCGTCAAAAGTGCTTCGGGCTTCTGATGACGTCATCGGGACGTCGTGAAAAGTGCTTCGGGCTCCTGAGAACGTCATCACGACATCGTCAGAAGTGCTTCGGGCTTCTGATGACGTCATTGGGACGTCGTGAAAAGTGCTTCGGGCTTCTGATGACGTCATCGGGACGTCTTGAAAAGTGCGGGACTATCCTAGACGGGGGGGGCACTCAAGATTAAAGTCAGAAATGGAATGAACGACCGATCCGTAACGCTATCAATCGAAGTATTTCTACAGAACTTCATCAACAACAATGATTGATAGCAGCATCGAACATCTTTTGTCAGGTTTTCCATTCATTTTCACGAGCGAATCGTGGGTGCCCCCCTCCCCGTCTATGATAGTCCCAAAAGTGCTTCGGGCTTCTGATGACGTCAGCGGGGCGTCGTGAAAAGTGCTTCGGGTCTCTGATGACGTCATCGGGACGTCGTGAAAAGTGCTTCGGGCTTCTGAAGACGTCATCGGGACGTCGTGAAAAGTGCTTCGGGCTCTTGATGACGTCATCGGGAGATCGTGAAAAATGCTTCGGGTTTCTGATGACGTCATCTGGACATCGCGAAAAGTGCTTCGGGCTTCTGATGACGTCATCGGGACGTCGTCAAAAGTGCTTCGGGCTTCTGATGACGTCATCGGGACGTCGTGAAAAGTGCTTCGGGCTCCTGAGAACGTCATCACGACATCGTCAGAAGTGCTTCGGGCTTCTGATGACGTCAGCGGGGCGTCGTGAAAAGTGCTTCCGGGCTTCTGATGACGTCATCGGGACGTCTTGAAAAGTGCGGGACTATCCCAGACGGGGGCACTCAAGATTAAAGTCAGAAATGGAATGAACGACCGATCCGTAACGCTATCAATCGAAGTATTTCTACAGAACTTCATCAACAACAATGATTGATAGCAGCATCGAACATCTTTTGTCAGGTTTTCCATTCATTTTCACGAGCGAATCGTGGGTGCCCCCCTCCCCGTCTATGATAGTCCCGAAAGTGCTTCGGGCTTCTGATGACGTCATCGGGACGTCGTGAAAAGTGCTTCGGGCTCCTGAGGACGTCATCACGACATCGTCAGAAGTGCTTCGGGCTTCTGATGACGTCATTGGGACGTCGTGAAAAGTGCGGGACTACCCTAGAGGGGGGGGGGGCACTCAAGATTAAAGTCAGAAATGGAATGAACGACCGATATGTAACGCTATCAATCGAAGTATTTCTACAGAACTTCATCAACAACAATGATTGATAGCAGCATCGAACATCTTTTGTCAGGTTTTCCATTCATTTTCACGAGCGAATCGTGGGTGCCCCTCCCCGTCTATGATAGTCTCAAAAGTGCTTCGGGCTTCTGATGACGTCAGCGGGGCGTCGTGAAAAGTGCTTCCGGGTCTCTGATGACGTCATCGGGACGTCGTGAAAAGTGCTTCGGGCTTCTGAAGACGTCATCGGGACGTCGTGAAAGTGCTCCGGGCTCCTAAGGACGTCATCCCGACATCGCCAGAAGTGCTTCGGGCTTCTGAAGACGTCAGCGGGGCGTCGTGAAAAGTGTTTCGGGTTTCTGATGACGTCATCGGGACGTCGTGAAAAGTGCGGGACTATCCTAGACGGGGGGGGGGCACTCAAGATTAAAGTCAGAAATGGAATGAACGACCGATCCGTAACGCTATCAATCGAAGTATTTCTACAGAACTTCATCAACAACAATGATTGATAGCAGCATCGAACATCTTTTGTCAGGTTTTCCATTCATTTTCACGAGCGAATCGTGGGTGCTCCCCTCCCCGTCTATGATAGTCCCAAAAGTGCTTCGGGCTTCTGATGACGTCAGCGGGGCGTCGTGAAAAGTGCTTCGGGTCTCTGATGACGTCATCGGGACGTCGTGAAAAGTGCTTCGGGCTTCTGAAGACGTCATCGGGACGTCGTGAAAAGTGGTTCGAGCTTCTGCTGACGTCATCGGGACGTCGTGGAAACCCGGAGAGTGGGCGGGTGCTCGGGACCCATTGCTGGTCATCCGAGAACTTGTGCAGGACACCCCGTAGAGTGATTAGGAGTCCCGGACCCGTCACTGGTCATCCGGAAAATTGTGCAGGTTACCCAAAAGAATGAGGAAGAGTTTTGAGCTTTGCGCTAGCCGTCTGAGATAGTGTGTTGGATGCATCGGAATTTGCGAAGGAGTCCGAGAACACCTTGAAAAACTTTTTTAAAAGTGTGCTGATGACAAGCATAGCGTGCAGAAAGCTTGAGATATTATGTAGGTCATGTCGCCAGGCTGCTCTTCTGTTTCGTAACGCGCTTAATCTATTCACCCAACCCCATTTTGAGTGCTCGCTCATTCTTCTTCACCAGCCCACTGTTTTTTTCTGCAATAAATGGTACTTGCTTATCAGCATCCAAGTTCAAAAACAAATTGTTAGAGCTACCTCCATACGCAGCTCAGCAGAGCTTTTTCATATCAAATTCATGGAATCGAAGGAAGGAATGGGGCGGAGGAAACGAAATAATGAGTATGGAAAACTGCTTTGTTCCACTTATGTGAAAGTGTCCAAATGGAATGGAAGGTAGTTTCTGACTGTGCAGGTTTTGAGTTATTCTTCACTTCCGCACTGCCGTTCAGTCCGCAAAGTGCGCTTGATTGCGAAATCGTGCTGCGGCGCGGTTGCGAGTATCCTCAGACAGGGATGTGGGATCACCCGGGCGGTGGGATCACCCGGGCACAAAGGCCAAAAGCGCCCGGGTGATCCCACATCCTTGTCTGAGGATGTTCACAACCGCGCCGCAGCAAGATTTCGCAATCAGGGTGCACTTTGCGGACTGAACGGCAGTGCGGAGGTGAACCGTATGTAGTTTCATTCGCAAGCGAAGAACTGCGGGCAGATTCTGCATCCGGCTGTAGGCCAGCAGGCTTTCATGATTATCGATCGGGCTGGCTACGTCTGAGCGACCAAGTATCACCGGGGCCTAAGGCATCTGTCAGAGTTGGTTGAGAGAATCACCGTGGCCGACCCGTTCGATACGAATGAAAAACATGAAGGTTGCAAATAACACCCGGTGTAGCCAGCTGTGGCTGACGCGATCAACATGAATGAATTATGTAAAACGATATCATGGATATCACTCATTTATTAGCTTATATCATGTGAACATCGGTCGCGCAAGCCACATCGGGTGATTTTTCTGAGATAGTTTTATAACAGGTTGGGTCATTGATTCTTGTGACCACAGAAAGAGGACTGATCTAACGGGGAGATGAAGAGGTTTTTGTTCAAAATTCTCGCATGGGATATTACTGCGTAATATCAAGAAAAAGTGAACAATTCTGTAGAAAAAGAGGTCTCCCAAGCAAAAGTGGTTTGGTTTCGCGTTACAAACGTTTCAACAAAAAGGGAACAATAGGAAGTGGAATGAGGAGAGTGTACAAAAAAATGAATAATATCCTCTAAAAACTCTTTTCTTGGTCAGAAACTTCCAAACAGCGGAAACAAACCGTTGTGGTTCTCTATGAGGGAGCGCTTTTGGCTGCATAAAGGACTTTGATTATGTGAGTGCCGATAAAATATTTATATATCGCTTCCTCATACAGAACCGCAACGGTTTGTTTCCGCTGTTTAGAAGTTTCGACCAAGAAAAGAGTTTTTAGAGGATATTGTTCATTTTTTGTACACTCTCCTCATTCCACTTCCCTATTGTTCCCTTTTTGTTGAAACGTTTGTAACGCGAACCAAACCACTTTTGCTTGGGAGACCCCTTTTTTTCAGAATGGACTACCACTTCGGGACCTCATAAAACTGAAGAAGGGTCGGTGTGCAACTGCACAAGAAAGGGGTTAGCAGGGTTTGGAAGGTTTGAAATGCTTTGTAATTTCTGATTGCTCGAGTGTTGTCGCCGAAACCAGCTTATAGGCCGGCGCAACCGAACTCCAGCGGCAGAGAAGCGTGAGAGCTTCTGTACGCCATCTCACACAGAATCACAGCGAATTTCGATTCGTTTGCCTTACACTCAAGATTCCGGCGAAGCCGGCAAATGGGCCGGCGCAGCCGGATCCCAGCGGCAGAGGCCGGCGTTAGCCGGCCGATGCCCCTGGTTTCTTCATATCGAAGGGGGGGAAATCGGGGACGGGGCTGTTCCGGGACTCGAAAACCCTTGTTTGCAGCCGTTATTTTGCCACTCCTGGCTCGTTTTCTACCGTTCCTTCGACACTGGGAGCCTTTGATCCTTCTCGTCTATCATTTCACTGTAGAAAGTCACCGAGGATAATCATCGTGAACGCTGCCTTTAAATTATGTAAAAAGCGATGAATGCATCCGCAGTCTCTTTTGAACCTTGAATTGATAACAGTTCGCTGAGGTTTTTCTAGACCTTAGAAAACTATTCGTTCCCCGGATCATTATAGTGGCTGGACAACATATTGTGAGTTGGAAATCCGGAAAGGCAATGAAATTCTCTGAATTTGGCTGCTAAAGGAAAAAAGAACAGCAACTTGTGAATATTTTCTTGCAGCTTCTAAATTATGCTGCATATATCCATATATCATATAGCCAAGTTCCTCAGCAGTTAGTGATGCGTGTTCAACAGGTTTCCTTGAAAGCAAATAATTTCAAGATTTTTTTCTCCATTTAGCATCTCCTTGTTGCATTCTACCTGCCCTTTTTGCAGTATCGCAGGGTTATTGTAGTTTTGTTCCCTTTTTTCTCACGACGTCTTATATGTCGTAATAAATCTAATCTAATCTAATATATTATCATGACTAATAAACATAAAATAATGCTGAACCTTATCTTTTCACTGATTCTCAAGTTACAAACAATAAACGCATTATTCACGTCTACCCAGGCATCTTTTTTTTACATAGTGCGAGAAATAGAATTTTCAAAAGTGTGCGCTCTTGAGAAAACAAAGCTAAGAAAACAGTTGTGTTAACCGCTCGCAAAAAGTCCTTCATAGGACTTTGCGCGCCCGTTATTATTGTCTTCACTGCACTTATATTTCTCTCCTTCTGATAAAACATTCTCGATACGTGATCCCAGAAGTTGGTCGCAGAGTGAAACTGCATTCAATAATTGCTCGGTGCTTACGCAATTTTTCATTTCAAAACAGGAGCATCCTTTTCTGAGCTTTTTCGTTTTCCCACCACCCGCTTAGAGGCGGTCAACTCTCGGCCGCCATGCAGATTACTACCATGTCTTTCATTCAATGCAATACGCTCTGAGCAAGTATGGTTTTGATATCGGTGTCAAGGCTCGCACATATTTCTAACGAAATGTCAAGGCAAACGAATCGAACGGTGCCTTCAGAATCCGAAAACATTCACCCTCGACGAAAACGTCGTTTCCGACGCGCTTTCGCGTCACCGACGCGTTTTAGGACACATGTTATGAGCAGTATTGTATGGTTATAAAGCGTAATGCATAAACAAAAAAAAACAACAGGAAAGTTTTGCATATTCATTCGCCACATAAGTGTACGTTTGAAAATCAGAATATATGTGTAATGCATATTACAAAATGAGAGCAGTAGTTATACACTGCTTACGAAACACCTGATAAAGACCCGAGCGACATGTGACCCGCGCTATAAGTGGCGCGCTAAATCGCGACACTGTAAACAGCGCGCTATGAGCGAAATAATAGCGAAAATAATTTGTATCAACCATGACAGCACATCGTCATCATAAAAGAAAACGTCATCCGTGGATCATTGGATCGATGGACGTCGAACCGGCTTCCGGCAGAAGGAAAAGGCAGTTCATATTCCAGAAATCGGAGATGCAGATGTGACGCTTGTGTTGCTGAAAAACGCTAAATTAGGAAGCGATTCGAAGAAGGCTAAGAAAATGTCAAACCCTAGATCAGAGTTTGGGCACTACTACAAGAGCAGTTGTCAGATGCATGCCCGCCACGACAAATGGTCCGACTTGGAGTGATCAAAAGTCACAGAGTCCAGAAGACACCTATGTGTCAGCCTTCTTCAGGACAACAGACTATCGATCGCTTCCTGTAAACTCATTTTCCACGGCAACTATCCATATGACCTCCATTCCTGCACTAGTGCCCGCGGCCTTTTCAGAAGTCTTCACAACACGTGCCTGCCTTCACTAAACTACAATCAGCTATCGATCTCTATCGAAACACTAGATTGACGTCAATATACTTACATGAAAGCTCATGGCATAATGACGATTGTGTCGTCCTCCTAGTCAAGAAAAAGCAGTTTCTGTGTGCCATCGAAGCAATAGCACATGTCATTGCTTGCATAGACCGCTTGCATTTGTAGCGGTAGAATGCGACCAAGGAATTCGCCAATGGAAGACTGATGGGAGGAGGAGGAGGATGATGATGATGAGCGCTCATCTACCTGAAGACGTAATTCAGCCGGACTTCCAATACCAAGCACATTGAAGTCGAGCAGCAGACGATACGTCCATTCGACGGTGAAGAAAGTGGCAGCATTTGAAGGGAAAGCCCTGAAAAAATTACTGATTTAGGAAGCGCGTAGTAACATATATATTCTTCCAAATGCTGGCGAGCTGCGGCATCGTTCCCGCGACAGTTTTACCTCGCCGAAGTATAACGAAGCTGGCAACCTTTAGGCCAACACTGCGTCCCAAAGTTCGCAAGTGCGGAACAACTGCCGCTCAACGTTGTTGTATGTTCTCTAACATGGGAAGTGTTTATGGTGGTTAACGCATCTGCAAAAAGGTCTTGTAATGTTTGTATCTCTTGAGCCTCCATAGTAAAACTGCGCAGTATCCCGCCCCGGCTGCAGGTTCCAAGAAGTTACCAGCTTAGAACGATCGATTTTTCGGCTTTTGCACCTTCTAAAAGACGAATTAGTCTTTGGAAAGTCCTGAAACGGACCACGTGATTGTGTTCAGCGCCCAGAACTACCTCCCCCCTCAGAAACGTTTGGGTGAAGCACATTTTCCAAACTTTTTACAGACTGATAGCGTTTTGGACCTATACGGATTTTCGGTTGGGTGTTTATTTATACCAACAATCAGGGGGTTCTGGGAGCGTTTAACAAAAAAAGTTCCAGATTTGACTTAAAATTCTCCCAGAGGGGTTATTGAGGCGCTGATCACGAATCTGGTGTTTATCTGTCGATTTCCCAAAGTTTTTGACTCAACTCGTTCAAAGCCTATAGTCGGGGGAAAAATTGAGGGCGATTGTGATTTGACGACTTCCGGAACGCAGAGTTAGAAATGGCTCAGAATGTTTCTCTGTAGGCCATTTGGAGTGCTTAACACGAATCTGGAGTAGGTTTATAGATTTCTGACAGACTACATAGATTACGGTGGGTATACGGTAGTGTGGTCAAAGTCTCAGATTTGACACAAAATTTGTCGTATACGGGGGTTGTTTGGGGTGGAGAACACGAACTTGATGTCCATTTTTCATTTTTTCAAAATGCTAAGGTAGATTTTGCTCCCTGAATGACACTGTCCCTACCACAACCTACACTAAACCTTAGAATTTCGACGAGTGGACTTCAGATTCGTTTTCACCACCCTTCATTGCCCCTACATACAAGTTTTGAGAAAAACCCAGAAAATTTTCGAAACACCCGAAAAAAATGTCTGCTGGGTATCCTTGACTTTTTCCGAAGCTTGAAAATGCCTATAACTTCTTGGAACCTGCAGCTCGGGGCGGGATACAGCGCAGTTTTACTATGAAGCCGCAAGAGACACCAACAGTACTAGTCGTTTCCTCAGATGCGTTTACCACTATAAACACTTCCCTTGTAAGCACAGAAGGATAGACACTAACCGTAACAAGGTGGAGCCGAGACCGGTGAAGAACATCCGATATCCACCTTCCCGATAGGTGTGTCGTATACAGTGCATATAACTATCATACTTGCTGGTTTGGAATCGCGTCTTCACGACATCTGTTGGATAGTTGAATAACCATGACAACATGCCAGCACCTCCTGCAATGGAATAGGGTGAGTTCTCCATTAAAAAACTTCAGTCTGATGTCTTCCTTTAGAGAAAGGGACTAGACTCTTCCAAAACCAACCTCCAGCCAAAAGCAGCTGTGGCCCGGTCAGTGACTCCATCTGACCATCCTTGCTCATACTTCAGGACATCCACTCCGTATGATGCGAAGTAGATGCCAAAAGCTGGACAATCACGAAGCAGCGTGGCCGTGAAGCCTCTGAAATCAGAATGTTTTGTATTTCATCACGTGTAAAATATAAGGATCTTTTTTTGGTCAATAACAACGCTGCAAGGCGTTCATTCTTAAAGTCTTCGAAGTCAGGAAAATCTCTTATAGGTTTGGCCCCAGAAACCCTTCCCCTACCTTTACCTTCGCTCTCTGACAATGATTTTGCACAACTTTCCCGACTGTTCTTTGGCGTCACTTTGGAATAAGTAGTTTGCATGCAGTCAAAATATTTTTGGCTTCCTCCTTCCCTATCTATATGACATAATGGCAAATTAGTTCTGTTGAAAAGACAACATCACTGCTGTTACAACAATTGTCATCGACATCCATTCCAGTTTATCCAAAACGCAGGTTTTTTCTCTCTTCAGGGGCAGGTCGAATATTTCAACGCCATCATCCGACGTCGTCGCTGCCGGATGAAAAGTGGCCGCCGCCCCACGCACTTTCGCGATCACGTCTTACCCCCGCTCCACATGATTTTGATAAATGATTATGACAAAGTTTGGCAAAGGTAGAACGAAGGTTGTGCGTCCTTCTGCGCAGATAATCATACATCTTAAAACCTTCGAAGATGGTGATACATCTAACTTATCGGTGCATCCTAAAAGTTTGCAGAAACGGAATTCCGAAGCAGGATTGAACCTACAATACCCGTTACTGACCCAATCTTCGTAGCCGAATATTTACTCATCTGCGCCTCCAAGTTAATAAGTACTTCGTTGAACATAGATGGCACATAAGGTTGGCCCGCAAGGGATTGTGTGCCCACACGATCGGCGCATGTGTCGAGCGACCACTATGGAGGCTTTTTTCAGGCCTGTATATCGATTAGCAGGATTAATAGACGAATATAAGAGTAATATCCCAGTCAGCCTTTTGCAGCTATGGAAGGGCTCGTTCGAAAAATGCCTTCGCAACGGCCGTTCGACACGCACGCTGGCCGCGTTGGCAGACAGTCTGATTCGGACAGACCTCAGCTGCGTCGTACCCGAACCCTTAATCGCGTAATGGCCGCGCCGCAATTTGAGGACATGAAGCTAAATCGAAATTCCCATCACTCAACGCGCTGCGCGTGCAAGCAGTGCTGCTCCCTCCTTCTGTCATACGCTCTCTTGCTGTCTCTTACGTCCGCTCCACGCGCGCATGCGGAAGAACTATGGGGATTTGGTCTTTTTACAGCCTGAAGACCGCAACCGTCGGGAAACTATGGCGAAATATGATATCAAAAGACGATTTCTTCTCAATTTTTCGTCACAGAATTTTGGCTCGAACTTGTGTCTGAGCAACATCAAAGGCGCTTCTGGTCGAAATTTCCACGAAATTCTATATTCGGTATGGAAAGAATTTCTTGTGAATGCTCCTACTGAACTAAGCACCCATTTTAGAATGAAAAACACTCTCTAACCTGAACAAATTGCCGTAGCCATGCTTAGCGATTATTGACCGGGCAGCATGCAGAGGCGACTGATACCGCGTATTGGCCGCATCCTTCTGAATCTGGATTAACAGCTTCAATCGTTCTGATGGAGTGGCTGTAAGGAAAATGATTGACTCGATCACCTGTAGTATAGATATTCACATTAACCCTAGCAAGGCGCTCTATCAAATCGAAAACCGCGGCACATTTGAGGCAAAAGAGCGATGCTATGGCGGCAGAGTCGCGTCAGAAATTCAGTTGCTCCGTTAAATGACAAACCGCTGCACACTCCTGGAAGATTCCAGGTGAGGTTAATAGGAGGCCACGGGATGATCGAAAAGTCTCAAATAAATTTTCTAATCTTTCCAAACATACTGTTATTTGCACATAGAGAGGGGGCGGGGCTTGTCGCTGCGTCGCGGTCACGCTGCTTCACCATAACGACAGAACAACTCCCCATTCAAGAGGAAAGGGGCAAGAGAGAGAAACGTGCAAGGCGTTTTTTTTCCTTTCTAAGAAATCACTATGGAATAATCACGTATATTTCTAACCAGTTTGCCTTCCACACCCAAACTTTCTTATGCAAAAAAATCTCTTTCTGCAGAAATGGTCATTAATCTAAATTTTTCTGAAAGTGGCAAATGAGACCAGCGGAGAAGGCAATTTTCAATAGACGCTAGAAACCGGTTGGGCATGGAAACGACAAGAGCGCACAATTACAACAAATCTGAATCATTCAAATAGAGTTCGAATCCATTTACAAGGACTATATCTTCGTTTTCTTCAGCGGTTATACCCCGTAGTCGCAGGGTTTCTGAGGATTTGAAAAGGTTAATAAAAGAGAAGCCATTGAGTTGTGGAGCAATTATGAGAATACGATCTATTTCATCTAGTGCGGAAACGCCATGATTGAATGCGAGCGGTCGCGTTACGTTATTTGTAAACAAATAGCTTAGACCGCGGTGACTGCTATGTGACCGTTCGCGCCAAATTAGCTGTGGGGAGGTATGAACCAGGACGGGTAGACAAGATTCTCCGCGCATCTTTTCAACTTCTGAAAAATATTTTCGAGCGAAAACCGTTCTTTTTATCAATATTTTTTGTTGCTCAGATGAACATACTGTTAAAGAACAAATATCCTTACCAATGATGCTCTGCATCATGCCAGCAGCACATCCGGCAAAGAAATGCGCTTTCAGCGAATCCGGTTGTGCGAATTCCCGGCAGACTGAGCCATGAACTCCAAACACGATTGCATTGATAGCCGTAAGGGACGCCAATGGCGAAGATAGACCTGAAAATTCACTGTTTGAAAATTCGAACTAGATCTAAGCAATCCTCCTAATCAACTCCCTTCTCATATGTGCGATAGAATCGAGATATAAATACGAGCATATCCTCTGTTTCGGACCCAAATTTACCCTGTTCCTTTGCGTACTTGTGCGGATCGTGGGGAGAGACAGCGAGAAAGTGTGGGAGTAAGTGAGACGCAGCTTACACGCGCATACGCAAGCGACGAACGGGAATAAATTTGACTCCAAAACCGACAATAAGTATAGATATATAGATATAACTATAAATATAAGTCGAAGGAGCCATTTATAAAATATGATGTGACCCAAATTTTAAGCCATCTTCAAATTAACAAATACTTGAAACAAATGATAATGAGGGCAGTGTTCACGATGAAAGCCCGTATCCTAGTTCTCGGTGTTTTTGAGAATGTGAGTCCACCAGATATCAATAACCAAAAGCCCCCAGAGATTCCTCGAATTCCAATATAAAACTGTTTGGAAAAACCCTAAAATTTTCAAAAACGACCGTTCGGTGCGTATGGCGCAGGAGGGAAATTATAACTCCGAAATGTTGCAATTTGTTTTTTTTTTCACTCTGAACTTCTCTGGTGTGCGACTTTATTGTGTGTTTTTCTACAGAAAATTCTTCAAAGGACATGAAAAGGCGAAAAAACCAAAAAAAAGGTGAGATATGTGTGAAGTTTTGTAAAAAAAAATCGTAACTTATTAGAACACCTTATAATCATATATCAAAGTTTCAATAAGTGTGCTCGGAGTTTTAAATCACTTGACGTAAAAATATTCAAATTTCGGCAACTGTTCCTTTGGATGAACAACTCTTCCATGAAGTGGGCGGGGTGATTCAATGGGTAGGATGCTTCATAAGATTTTACCCCATTTCCTGGCCTGGCCATTTTTTTGTTGCTCTATCTTTTATACTTTTTTAGAGGGAACCAGAGCTAACGTTTCTGCAGAAAAAAAAACAAAAGAAATCACCTTAAAATCTGTCTTTACACTTATGGAACCTAAGAGCAATATTGTGTTTTCCCTCCGCAAACAATATTTTTAGAACTTAGTTTTGATCGAATTTCAGGTTGACTTTTCCCAAGAAAAAGCCGAAAGCAAAAAAAAACAGATGAACCCTTGGACAAAAAATGTCCATGAAATCACTGCTTTCACGCAGAAAACCCTAACTCCCTTCTGCAATATCGCGGTCAAAGATGAATTACCCCTCAAACTTTTATCTCTCCCAGTTTTTACACCCTTCCGAACTACGGTGGTGGTCCATTCCAGTATGAAAACACCTTTTCGACGATATCGCTGAATATAATGAAATGTGACACTTTGTCCAGAACTGGTTAAGAGTGATAGCTGATCAAAAAACACTTTTCTAGAATGAATCTTACGTGACAATCGGGAGAGCTAGCTGTTGCGCGACCCTTCTTGCGCCAAAAGCTGGCTTAGCACCGCATACCAGACATATACCAGGGTCACGATAATTAGCCTGGCTTTGAATGGATTTATTTGTCATTGACATCCATCGATGGCTGCGGCGGTAACTTGCCGCCGCCATCACATCATTAATCAGAGACCCTGACCTCCGATATCCGCATGTTGATTAGATCTACACGTGGTCTGAGAGAAATTGATTGAAAAAGTACTTGAAATTTCGACCCAAACTCTCGACTCTTGGCTCAATAGGTGATCCTTAAAAATAGACATTGCCCTCCAAGCGGCAAAAATATTCAAAACTTCTGACTCAAAAATAATTGTGGATATTTTTGTGCGGAAATTTCGGCAGTATACAGAATACAAGTTGATGAAATATGAACACGGAATATTTTGCATTTAACTTGTTAGAAATAAGTCATGTACATTAAAAATAAAATTTACCCATATTTTTGATCCCACTAAGCTTTCAAATCTCACATAAAATTATTTCAACATTAAACAAATGTATAAAAAATAATGACTATTTGCTTCTGTGGTTTTTTATTTTTTGTAAAATGTACCAGGAAAATTTTTCTTTCAGTAACTCAACCAGCTTTTTTTGCTGTGAAAAAATGCGAAGTCACCTACTCGCGCGTTAAACATATCTTGGAAATATTATCACTAGGTAAATCCAAGAAACTCTCCCCGATCCTTGCATGGTTTTAGCGGGTCCGAAATTTCTGTCAAACATGATGATTGCAGCACAAAGCAAGACATAAATTCTGAAACCTGTCCTGTATGCGAATCGAAGAATATATTCTGGGATTTTATTCGGACAACCGAGTGAAAAATCGAATTTTTGAATTATTCCCGAATGAATCATAAATTATTTTCAATATTTTTTCAATGGCTGCATATTCGAAAATTCGAATATTTCAAACTTCCGACTCAAACGAATATTAGGAAGAACGAATAATTTAATCTCCCTAATAAATCATAGAGTCGAAAAAAATCTAAAATCGAAATTCCCGAATGAACCAAATCTTCGAAAAAAGTAAGAACTTAAACTCCAGATTAATTCGAATATTCGACCAATCGAGTATTCGAATTATCCGGATATTATTCGAATAATTATTCGATTCGGCCCCAAGACTAGTGAACATTGACCAATGTCTAATAATACTTAGGTAGTAGTAAGAAAACTTTTGTAAGAAGCGAACTTTCATGACCTTTCTAGCATGGGACTACCCTGAGACCAAATTGGTGTTTAAAAAATGGTATCTTGAGGGCTATGTAGAAGAGAAAAAAACCATTTGAAGTTTTAAATTTTCACTCAATGGACTTGGGTAGATCAGAAACGGTAATACAAGTTCATCTTGCAGATTTCCGAAGTTAAAATATTTTAAGCGCAAGGTTTGTCCAGGGGTGATTTGGGGCGCAGTACAGAAATATGTGGTCAGTTTTTGATTTTCCGGAGCATTAAGGTAGGTTACTGCAGATAAATGGCATTCAGCTACCGTAGCCTACTGTAGTCTTTCGGGAAACCCGAAACGAACTTCATATTCGTGTTCAACGTACCAAATAACTCCGCCCGGTCCGAGGATTTATAAATTTCTGACATCCAAAAAAGCTATCTTTTGGTCGTTTCTGATCTGCCCAGGTGCATTGAGGGAAATTTCGAAATCCTAGATTGTTTCATTCTGTCTCCCCATAATCCTCAATGGACCGTCTTCCCAAATTTCAGTTTGATTTCAGGGCGATCCTTAGTGAGAACTGGACTCAACTACAAACTTTGAACACAAAAAAAAAGATTTTTTTTCAAATGTGGGACTTTGTTAGAAAAAACGCTGGAACATTTTTTTTGTTTCAGCAACGCTATAAATATTTTCAAAATTTTCTCGATGATCAATCGTAGACAGGATGAGGGCCAGGATTTGAAGACGTAAGCTCAGTTTTATATCTGAATGGAGGCTGCAATTTTTTTCTGCAATTCAAAAATTTCTTCCATCGCTGAATTTATCAGATTAATGTGATGACCTAGCCGCGCTCCTTAAGGCTACTGGGCTACTGTGACCTGGTAAACTCGCAGAAAATCGAGGAATTAACCCGAAAAAAACTCGAATTCTGCTTTTCACCAGATGAAGTGAAGACTCTCGACTAGGGCCGTGCGAAAATTTTTCGAAACCAAAAACCCAACTTTTTTCGATTCTAAAATTTGTGGAATGCTTCGCTACACTATGCTACGCTGCAAGATTTCACCTATCTCTCATTTTCCGATTTTCGGATTTTTTCAGGAAGATCAATACCGAAGAAAAACCCGAATTATTTTGGTCTCCCATTGGCCTATCTCCATAAAAAAAACTGATCCTGGATTGATAGCAGATTAGAACATCAATTTTCAAATTCTGTTTGAAAAAGCCAAGCAAAAGTTTTGCAAGTAATGCTGAGAGGCGAGTGAGAGTTCTGCTTCCTGAACTAAACTTGGGAATCGCACCTCACTACACAATTCAAATTTGGATCGAATGCCCAAAATCTAAAAAAAACATAGGAAATTAACGAAAATCAATATTAAAGCAAACTGAGTGAAACATTTTGAATTTCCCTAAAACAGGATCTAATTTTTCTCGAAATCTTATCTACAAAACTCTTCAAGTTAACCACCCAGACTCAAGCACTTGCAAGTTGTTTTACTTCAAGAAGTGCACAATTTCCTGCGTAATTAGCACAGTCAGTGATGATTTCGGCGCCGGGACGGTGGTTTCGGTAGCGCAGCAGGCAATGAGAATGGGGTTGGTGATTGATGACTGAAAGAAAATCGTCATACGTATCTAGCCACAAACCGCAAACCCGCACACAAACACAACACTCACACATACTGCGATTAGTAAGATTATTTTAAATACAATGAGGCATTTCATGGAGGCTTCACTATACTCGAATAAACAAAATTTTATAGGGAAAGATTTAATATAAATATGTTTCTGGACAGCTCACGCATTAATAGCACCAAAGAGGTTTTTAGAGAATCATTTCTGAAAACCCTGAAACGAGAAGCATATTCCCTTGCAGCACCAAACGCAGCGAGCGAAAGTCGCGAGTTCTGATTAGGCTTAGAAATCATAGACTTTTTGAGGTAGGATGTCCGGAAAAGTCCAGTATTTGACTATATCCGAACAACGCATATCCGACTATTTCTGCTCATTACAAAATACTTAAACGAAATAATTAATCTTTTTTCTCGAAGGTTGAGTATTCGTTATATTTCGTTGCTTCGGAAATTTGGATTATGAACTCTTTTGGGTATTCGAGCGATTTCAGGTGAAGATTGTCGAATATTCGATCAAAGAAATTACCCATTCCTGCTGTACTATTATTCGGAAGCTACTCCAGAATACGTGTAGTAAAAATACAATATATTTAACTAAGTATTCGTATATTCATTTGAATGGACTAGAGACCAGTTTTTCAAATGAAGTATTCAATGAAAAAATACATCAGATTTCCAACAAAAATAATTTTTCGCTATATTATGGAGACGGTATTCCCGATATTCGATAGGATCATTTTTTGATATTTTTTCCTGAGCATTTGGTCTTTTCAGAATTCTGGATTAACCATCTCTTCACAAAATTTTCGCTTTAATTCTGCAATTTATTCCTATAAAAAAAGCCGAAATATTCGATTTTTACCATATTCAGCCTGTTTAGCATACCCTTTTCGGACATTTGCTCACGAATGAAAAAAATCGTCATTTTTTTTTCTAAAGTTATTCAAGAAAAATTTGGCAAACGGAAGAAAATGTGAAAATCGAAATCACAAGCAATGTCTAGCATCCACAAAAAGAACACTTCCGAAGTTTTCATCAGATTTCATTCAGAAAATCGTTCCTGAATATTCAAAAAAAAACTCTTCTCTTCGGAATGCTTATAAGTCCGCACACAGAAAAAATCAACCTATTCATAATTCTATTAAAGGTTTTTACTCGAGAAAAACCTCATTTTTCTTGGGAAGAATTGAAAACCTCAAAATCTGTAACCATAAATAATAAGTAACTGTAAGAGTTTCGAGAATACCGTCAAGTATTTTCTTCGTTCGAAAAGTTCCTTCGAATTCCAAAATACTATGAGGTAACTTCGGTCTTAACTCAACCAAGCATGCGAATGTTCTGTGAAGAAAATAGTTTAAAATTTTTAAAGCACATCGAAATCAGACGGTAGTTCACGAAAACATAAAGATTTTCGATGCATATTAGAATATCCTTCCCTTTAAAAAAATCTGGAAAATTCTTGGTTCGTCGCTTTCTCGATGATTCATTGTAGATCGAATAGTTCACCCAAGGAGACCACCCAGTCAGCTGATCCTCACCTTTATAAAGTCCAGCGGTGCCCTCTTTTTGAATGATCGTCTTGATGCAGTGCCATGTACCATTGTAGAGCTTAGAGCCCGGACTTTGCATCTGTAGACGAACCTTGACCGTGTCCAGAGGGTGACCGGCCAGTACACCGGCCGCACCTGAAAATCAATGTGTCACTTAAATATGACCTACAGGCAATTAAAGACCACCCATAGGCCATCCAGCATCCTTATCTTACCTCCAAGACATCCAGCAAAGAAATCAATAGCTGACATATTCAATCAGAGGGATTAGGGTTAGAGATTCAGTAGAAAATCGCCAGTTTGTACCGGCTAGAGGAGAGTACCAAGGCTTAGGCCTTAGTTAATGCACGTATCGCGTGTCGCGTCTAGCCTTCGGAGGCCGGTGACGGAACGCGTTAGTTGTGAATCAGCAGGGGATGGTCGTCAGTAATGGCGGCCAAAATGTAGCAGAATATGGACGAGTTAGTCGGAAGCGGTAGGGAGGACGAGTTGTCCGCGGATAGCTTGAATATGTGAGTGTACACGAAGCCGACCCTATACAAGGAATTGGCGCGCGTTCTCTTAATAGGTGCTGCTAAATAGAGCGTCTGCCTGCGCCCTTCCCACTCCCATCTCCACCCCCCAATAGACAATTCCGTCACTGATCGATATACGGTAGCAGTATGGGTGGCCGCGGCGGAGAGTGTATGGGTGGTCTGGAGATGCAGACTGGAGACTAACACTGTCCCGCTCCTACAGTACATTGGTCTTTGGGGAGAGCGCGAGGATGTGATGTGGGATGCATGATGAAGTATGGTGTGATGACGAGAGAACGGGATGTTCAGCAGGTTAGGGTAAGAGAAGTCGCCAAATACAGACACATTCGCCTGTGGTCTTCTGGAAGACCCACGTCATCGAGACTATGTTTAAATGCCTAGTCACCGCACAAAAAAACATCCTATTTTCTTCCACTTTTTATATGCAAGCACATCATTTCTAAGAGAAAAGTCCGTCCTAAATCACTTGAAAAAATGAGATTTTGAAATGCTGCATGGAATTCTGTCACAAAGTGATAGATGACCGGCGCTGAATTTTAAGATCTCACGATCATTTCCATGCGCTTGAAATTTTATAAGAGCGCCGCCTTGAAGGTATACATTTTAGACCCTCGAGATTGAATTTTGAGATTTCCTTCTATTTGTAATGTGAAACCATTCGTCATACCACCAGCTAAGTGTCAGATCTTAATCAAGGATGCGCGGGATTTCTGCTTCCCGTTTTCAAACCATCTCCGTCAATTTTTTGAAGTTTCTTGTTTTCCGAGAAAAAATATGAACAGAGTGGATCACACAATTAGAAAAAATAAGCTTCGAAACCGCAATCCTTATTACACCCTGCCTTTGCGGAAGCGAATGTTGACTGGTTCTGTGCAGAATTTTGATTTTGAGATTTCCCACTAAATCGGTAAGTATGCTACAGTTAGAGCCAAGGAACGTGAGAAAACTGCGTAAGAACGGTCTTCTCCAAGTTATTCCAGCCATTCCCGTCAACCACCGTGCCATAAAAGTGTGTCCATCGTCCATGCTTTAGCCATCGTCCACGCATTCTTCAAAACTGCCATGTAAACATCGGCGTTCTAACCAAGATTATAATGCACTAAACAATTTGATCGTAGCATTCTCGAAATCGTCAAAAGTGGCGTTTTGCCAGCAAAATTTCCCCCACTTCGAAGCTTCGGACCAAATCAGATGAAATCTTACGAATATTGACAAATGAGCCTCAGATTCGTGATCAGCACGCAAAACAACCCCTAGAGAAAAATTTCAAGCTCAATACGAGACAATTTTTTTCGAACGTCCTAAAAATTGCCATTCGTGTACCCCTTTTATCTACGCAAAGCTATGGAAATTCCCACTTTTGGAAATCTCCTGTAAACCTCTGAGGCATTTAGGGGATTTGGTAAACGGATTATCAATACTGTGTTCCATACCTGCAACTATCAACACATGGTTTTATAAAAGCCCTCCAGAAATGTAAGGCAAGCCCTAGTAAGGGGCAATCACGAGCTTTGTTGCTCTGTATAAGCTTTCAGCGGGACTCTCCTAGACGGGGTGTCACCCAAGATTTTCTCATAGAAATTAAAGGAAACCCTGATAAAAGATGCTTGATGCTGCTATCATTCATTGTTGTTGACGAAATCCTATAGAAATTCTTCAGTTGATAGCGCTATATATCGGCGGTTCATTTCATTTCTGACTTGAATCTTGAGTGCCCCCCCCCCGTCTGGGATAGTCCCCTTTCAGCTTGTACCTAGCGTGATGAATTTCAATCGGAACAAATGAAATCGCTTCTTTCACACACACTCTCTCTCTCTCTCTCAATCTGCACGAGTCCGTTGAATAGCTGCAAATGGGGAGAAATACAGGCTTGTGACAGCTCGTCCAAAGCATTTCGCCGTTTGAATTTTTTAAATTTTTTTGAGCAGCCTTAATTTTGTTCCAGGAGTTTAGGCAATTGCAGTGATAGTAATAAACGCGAGTTTCTCACTAAGGCAGATAAAGTACGTCCGAATGAGACCCTCCGGCCGACTTGCTTTTTTGAGCGACCGTGGCTAAGGCATTTTTCGGACCTGTGAGCAAGTTGGTAGGAATAATAGACAAATATTGAATAATATCCCACTAAGCTAGCTGCAGTTGTGCGGAGGTTCGTCCAAAAAATGCCTTTGCGACGGCTGCACTATATGCATGCGGATTGCGTGGGCGGACAGTCCCGTTCAGACTCTGAGAGTTTTGGTAGAGAAATAGCCGCCAAATAATCGCGAAATGCCTGCTCACCGCGTAATAGCCGCGAAATAGCCGAGAAATGCGTAATAGCCGCGAAATAGCCGAGAAATAATGCTCTCCAGGTAGATATACGGAGCATTGCAGAGGCATGATTCAGATGTCAGCACCTGCGTCGTTTCAATTACCCATGTTTGAGGTACTTGAGGACCTCTTTCAGCCTCTAGATCTCCGCCCAACCGCTGGCGGCCCAAGATGGTGGCTGGGCGAGCCGGTGACGGTAGGTTCCTGGTTAATTTTGTTTACTTCTGAATATTTCTCGGCTACCTCTTGTACGTTCCGTGGGAAGCCGAGAAATAGCCGCGAAATAGCCGGGAAATAGCCCACCAGGAGCCGCTGCCGAGCCTGGTGAGCTGTTTCGCGGCTATTTCGCGGCCAGAACCCTCAGAGGACAGACTTAGGATAATCCAGAGAATAATTTTTAAGATGTGCCGTGCTTGTGAGGTCTCAGACTATGTGAATGATATCAGTGGGGCGTTAGGGCGGGTCTATATGATGTCATTGTTGAGATTAGTCTAATGAATTGAGGAGGGGCGACTATTGCGGCTCGCCGTGCGGAGTTTACGACACCACTAACCCGTTTAGTCGCTAGACTAAATTGTAGTAACCCTAAAAATCGTACTTTGAAGTGCCGTTTAGCGCGGATTAGGTTGGCTCATCCTTTGGCTCATGGACGATCCAGGCGTGTCGACGGACCACTCAGGTTTGACTACAGACGACCTAGGAGGGACTACGTCGAGTTACCTTCTAATTATGACAGTGACCAAGGGAATGAATGCGAAAAAGGTTGAACTGCTCAGTGCGTGTTAGCAAGGAAATGCTCTTTTAAAATCGATTCTTTCAAATTTCTATAGATTTGAGACTAACGAGTTCAAATGAGAAATCGTCGAAGCCTGCCTGAAACTAGCTTTAGGATCTGATATGGTGTAGTTCTTGGTCGATCCCCTATTTACGACATTGGTATTGGACTTAAAGGCAGTGTCCACGATGAATCTCGTTCTCGAGGTTTCAGTGTGAAACACTAAGTTGGCAGATGCTGGAGAGGATAGGGTCGAAGACAGCAACGAAAACGGGCCACAAATCGATAAAAACGGCTTTAAGAGTTATCCCGGTGCGCCTACCTATCCCGGTCCTCCCCCATTCGGACGAACTTGCGTCGCCGCACACGTTTCGATGGCGAATTGCCGTTATTGCGCTGACTGCACGTTTTTTTTGACACCAGCCTTAGTTTCGGTGAGGTACCCATGTCGTTTCCTCTACCACAGGAGTGTGACTTCGGGAAAATGACATGAGTCCTACAAAGTTTGCCCTGAACTTCCAGAGAAAAAAATGTGCATTAAACCTGGCCTGCCTGCAAGACCGGCAGAACCGGTAACCCAACATGGGGAATTGAACACATGGAATGCGAAGAAAGGTGCATACTCATCCAATGATAGGTGAAAGTCGTGCGCAGGAGTGTCTGTGGATTCTTGAGACATGCCAGTGAACGCTTCATCGCTGAACAATGCCCAGTTCTTTTCGTACCTTGCTCTTTGAACTATTGGTCACTGTTTCCAGACAATTCTTTTTTTTTCAAAGACTACTTTTCCCCGTCAACGTCATACTTAGGGCATGCTATTTTCTCAGCTTGAAAGTTGAGGCCACGAACTGCGAAATTTTAGGCCTTGTTTGGGCCCAAATAGGGGAAGAGTCCCAACAGACAAATGTGATTCCCAGAGCAGACGATGCCTCTAATCGTAAGTGCACGAGTACACCAAGGGTCTATCTACCCAACGCATCACCGCAACTTGAAAAAGGGCAGACCTGCAAGGCCCACAGCACCGGTGGCCCGCCTAGTAGCAGAGAACTTGTACCTTCTTGACAATTCACCCCAAGTAATGCTCATGTCAATTTCAGCCCCCAAAATGCAGGGTCTCCGAGCCAGTGCCAGCCCTATTTCTAACGCTCTTTTTAGACGCTTGAACAACAATTAACCTTTTTGCGGTGCTCGAAATGCAAGCATGGGGACCCAAAAACGCTGAGAATTTTTTTTGCGCTTAAACGCATTTTACCAGGTTGTTCAATAAGTTTTGTCGTTCGATAGGAGAGGGCGTTGCTGCTAGCCCAATTTTTTTTTGATTTGTTGGTGCACTCTTCATATGAACGTATGTGAAGTTTCATTTCATTCTGTCAATTCATTCTTTATTTACAATCCATTTAGTGTCGCCGTGTCACAGCCTTTTAAGAATTGAATATCGTGCAGTGATTAATTCTTATTTTTAGAAGGTGTAGCACCAAAATAAATTCACGAATGAATATTAAAAGTGTAAAGTGATTGTTCACCTACAATTAGAAAAGTAGAAAGATGGGTTGCTGAATTTAAACGTGGTCGTACAAGTCTTGAAGACGATCCACGTGAAGGACGTCTAAAAAGCGCATCAATACTAGAAATCATAGCCAAAATGCAGGGTATGGTTTTGGAAGATCGTCGATTGACCAAGAAAGATTTAGTAGAAGCTCTACACATCTCATTAGGCAGTGAGAGCCATATTTTAAAGGCAGGGTTCGCGATAAAACAACTTTTGAGCTCTCTTCATAAGAATGTAGATTTGGCCATCACAAAAGTAAAAATAAGTGAAAAAACCCAGAAATTATTGGGAAAAACGCTCAAAAACAAAGAATTACGGCTAATTACCGGTGTCGGCCGGCCCCCTAATTAACGCGATTTTCATTAGTACTTGCTTACACGGCATTCATTTTGCTGTTAAAATAATCAGTAGTCTCCAGAAATGTTCAGAAGCTACTTTAGAAACAAAATAAAAGTTGACAAAGCAAGCTTTTACCCAAATCTCGATAATTGGGGGCGGGAGGACACCAAGCCATAAGTTGCTCCTGAGCGTTTTTTCTCCAATTTTTTACTTATTTTCACTTTTTTGATGGCCAGATCTACCATTCCATGGGTATAGCACAACAACCGATTTTATCGAGAACCCTGCCTTCAAGTAAGTTTTGGGTTTCGGAAAGCTGTGTGCACAATGGGTGCCGCATTAGCTAACAATGGAACAAAAACACATTCGAATGCGACTTTCTCAGCAACACTTGGAGCGTTTTAAAAAGGATAAAGTGGATTTTGTGCGTCGATTCATCACTATGGACGAGACTTGGTTCACTATGATCCTGAATCAAAACAAGAGGCTGAAGAGTGGTGTGAACCTGGTTGATCGGCTTCGAAACGAGTTCGTGTCCGGAAATAGGCCAAGATGGTTATGGCATGAGTTTTTTGGGATGCGAAAGGAATTTCATCCGTGGATTACTTGCAAACTGGTAAAACAATTAATTCTGGATATTATTGCAATTTTTTCGACCAGTTGAAGGAAAAAATTCGTGAAAAAAGACCCGGTTTAAAAATCCTTTTTTATCAGGACAATGCACCGTGTCACAAGAGCACTTTGACAATGGCTAAAATCCATGAATTAAAGTACGAATTGTTGAAGCCTCCACCGTATTCACTAGATTTGCCCCCCAGCGACTTCCATTTATTTCCAGAACTCAAAAATTTATGCGTGGCAAGCGTTTTTTATAAAATGAAGAGGGCATAAAGGCTGTTGAAGCGTGTTTTGCAGACCTTCCGAATTCTCACTTCAGGGGTGGGATCCACAGATTGGAGGGTCGTTGGAGAAATTGTATTAATGTTCAGGGAGATTATACTGAATATTAAAGCGTATTTTGAACCATAAAATTGTGTTTTTCTTATCGAACTACAAAACTTATTGAACAACCTGGTACCTTGTATCACCAAACGAGGTTATTGACCTTTGCCTTGTGTACTAACTATGTACGAGCTGTGTTGTTGCGATTTCTATAATCAATCATGCATAAATATGTAGCTCAGACTTCGCTGATGATTGTTTCCATTACCATATAGTGTAGCTGTTCTCGTGACGCTCTATAGGCGGTCGTGACGTGACCGAGTTTTGCCCTTCGGATGAGAAAAGAAAACAGGCTCGCCAAACGGTGTAGTAGGCGCTGCTGGCAAAGATCACAGTTGCATGACGACATCTGAACTACGGGGGCCAAAGTCAACGCAGTGGGTTTTTATGAACCTCGTTAAAAAGTTTTCACCGAAGGAAAATTTTGAGGCTGACTCTATGTGATAGGTGGAACTATGAATATTGGAAAACAAGAAAATGGAAAAAAAAGTGGACGAGGATTTTTCCCATTACTCGAAACATTTCGGCATCCTTCTAGAAACTGTACATCTGCTTCTACACAAAAATTACAATACAAAGGTACTCTGAAAATTACTCGTGGGTATCTCAAAGTCCTTCCAGGCACTATTCACGATAAAGTTCGTTTTCAAAGTAAAGCCATTGTGGAAGCCCTCACTGGGGCGTCCTATCCATTTGCCGAGTTCTTTTATGAGTCATGTTTTGATAGTTGTAGGTATGGGCCACAACATTATTAGCAAATTTTAAAATCCCCTAAATGCCGCAGAGATTTACAGAAGATTTCCATAATTGGGCATTTTCATAGCTTTGCGAAGAGAAAAGGGGTACACGAATGGAAATTTTTACGGTGTTCGAAAATTCGTCTCGGGTTGAGCTTTAAACTCTTTTCAGTGGATTGTGTTGGGTGCTAATTTCGAATTTGAGGCCAAGTTCTCAATATTTCAAGAAATACGTCTGTTTTGGTCCGAAGCTTCAAAATGGAAATTTTTCTGGCTAAATGCGACTTTTGACGATTCCAAGAATACTACTATGAAAGCGGCCTAAAACTTTTACTTAGGGGTTATTTGGGCTGTTCAATACAAATCTGTGTTCGGTTTATCGATTTTCCTTAAAGGCAGTGTCCGCGATAAAATCCATGTCTGATTTTTTGGTGGAGATCGGCAGCTACGGGGCCTAGCGCAACCCTAACGTTGAAACAACTAAGAAAAATGAGTTCGGAACGGTTCCCTACGGCCCCAAAGTTGGACACCCGTCAGCTCGTCACCCCCAGATGCACTTTCCACGCACACCGACGTGAACAAATGAACGCTCGAGATTGTGAGATGAGCGATGGTTTCCGATTAATAGCCACGTTCTTCCCTTCATTCTCAACTTCTCGCTATACTCAGGTCAGCTCGCATACATCGGCTGCAAAAGACGGAAGTTACAAGCCTCGGACAACTCGTCCACCACGTTTCCTTAGCTCAATCTTTGAGGGACCATAACTCCATCCCCAGAAGGTCTTGTACGATTCCAAAAACATCATTGGAATCAGCATGGGACCGTCTTCAAGATAGGCGGAAAAACAGAAAAACGATTCTTATCGTGAACACTGCCTTTAAAGTACGGTATGTAACGGTGGGTATACGGTAGCTCGATCGAAACTTCAGTTTGGACTCAAAATTTCTGGGGATTTTATTTGAGACGCCGGTCACGAATTTAAGGTCCGTGTTTCGATTTTCGAAATATTAAAGTAAATAACACCAGTTAAAAGGCATTACGCCTACCTTACCCTACAGCAACTATAAGTCTGGCCACAAATTGACCCAAGATTCGCGTTCAGCGCCCTAAATAAATCCCAGTTGTAAGTTTCGAGCCGAATCAGGAGACTTTTTCTGAACACCCAATTATTTCCTTAATGGGTATCCTTACATTTTCGTGACGCAATGAACATTCCCTTTGTTGAATGCCCGGAGGCATTCAGGGAATTTCAAGCACGGGTCATTTACATATGTACTGTCGCAGACCTACAGCAACGAAAAAGGTGGTTTTTCGAATCGTCGTGGTGTGGATAAGATACTCTCCAGTGAAGGCTACCACAGAAGCCTTTCACATAAACTCAAGAGCGAAGTTTATCTTGTGCAGTGCCTCTAAAGGCATCGGAAGCGCTGGGAATCACTTCCAAATTTTTGTGTAACAATTGCTATTATTATTATAAGACGTTTTTAATATAGGAAGTTTTTCAGCATATTTTGTGAGACTTCACCAAATTCCTCATGTGTACAGCACTTCCGACGTTCATTCTATGCGCGATAAGTTCACAGATCATCGTGATGGATGCTTTCGTTCTACGGCGGACCTTGACCTCTAGTCAAATGTCCCACCATTCCGATGAAGGGATTGTCAACACTTCTAACCACGCTGCATCACACTGTTCGTTAATTCATGGTTTTCGATAAAAGCCCTAATCACTTTTTTGGAAAAAAAAGACAGTTCCGACGGTTTCGGTGTCAGCCATGTACGTCGAAAGAACTGTAAAGAACTTGTGAAATCCTTCCATATAATAAAAGAATCGGAGCACAAAGTACGACCACCTGGGCCTCCATCACTATAGCACTGTTTCGTCACATCTCTAACCACTCCAAAACAGTATTGAGCTGTAGGTGCATTTCAGTCCACCAAAACCTTCAAAGTATAGTTAGGCTCATACGATTGTGCACTCATTTAGGGGTAGGTTGGGGGATTACGTTTTTCTGTTCTCAACATTCTGTCATCGAAATAGCCAAAAAATCAGCGAGAACTTCGAGTTCTTTTCCTTTCTTCAGCCAAACGACTTCACCCTCATTGCGTGGGGGAGATTCAATTCTCGGCATCACCTGGGGTCACGACCTTCGTGCGTTGGTGACACGACAGGATCATTGACGTGACTTAAAACCACCTCCCGGACTTTATACCCCGCCCCAAACCCGGTATGGAAGGAATTCAATTATCATTGAAGGCTGAAACACAAAATTTTAAGAGAATTCAATTCATGTGTAAGGGCTTTACCACTGTCGAAAACAAAGTGGTTTTCATGGGCGATTTTGATAAGTTGAAAGGTGAAAGGAGTGGCAGTCAGGCTAAGTCCCTGCAAAGACGGCTTTTGTTTTTTTATATGGGGCTCTGGAAGTTATGGGGAGGGTGCGGACGGACGACAAAACGACATTGAACAATAGTCTTTGTTCAGTTACTGTTCCACTCCAAATGCGCGGTAATTCATAAAAGCCTAGAGGCTACTGATCAGGATGAGCGAAAATCTTTTGAAACTTTGGAATTCGGAAATCGGAACGACCATTTGAATTTTGGGAATCGTAATTCGGAAATCGGAAGGCAAAACCATCGGAAATCTTAAAATCGGGTAATCGGGAATAAGTTCACCTGGATGGATTCCAACCACCCATGGTGGCTGTGTGTACCTACCGTACTTCTAATATAATGAGCTTTCAAAACTGTTCTTAATCTCTAGCTGGGAGGAGATCTCCTCCCAATAAAAACACTTAATGATGCTTAATATTTTTTCTCATTTTTCACGAAATTCGCTTACACGACCAAAACCGAGAATCCAGACAAATCTGCTCAAATTTTGCTTCAATTAATTCTTTTCAGGTAGCACACTTTAGATACTTCGAGACAACACTCACTAATTCACTGTAGCCCAATAAGTTATCATTTTGTGTAATGTAACTTAAATAGTGAGTGTAACCACTCTATAACAAGAGCTATGTATATAGCTATGTATACCATTAGAATCACAACAAGTACATTTGAACAAAAATACTATAGTAGATAATGGCCACTTTCTAAACATTGTCTAGCGGATGGGCGAGGCGCGCTCATTGCGGAGAGCAGTGCGGAGTTTGCAACACCCCGACAAACAGAGTTTCGATCGCGCGTCTGCCCTTCGCAGTCCCGTCCATTTTTTACACCACACATTCTGAGAAGATATCATACGTTCACTCTGTTCCTACTGACTCCACATAATCATAAGCACCGCAGGACCGTATTAGATTCAATAAAAGCATGAACAAATCCGAAAATCTCTGAAAAAGAGCCCAGTTTGAGAATGGTTCAACATATGAATTTGAGGAAAAGAGCCCAATCACAGTGAGTTTTTGGTTCATTTCAAGAAAATATAGTTCCTATTGACATATGGAACCTTATTCCTTGCTCTTTTTAACATCAAAACAAACCTCCGGTTCAGGTTAAGCCCTTAAAGAACAGCCTAAATGTCTTGCAGAAAACAATGCGTAACCTCGTGAAATTGTAATCTTCTACTCATTTCCGATTCTTTCCGCGTTTTGGGGCATTTTTTCGGAAATCAGAAATCTGAAGGCCAAAAACCATCGAAAATCGGAAATCCGCTCATTCCTGCCACTGATCTATCGCGACAAGGCACAACGCCCTATTGCCTCAAACTCTGCCTGCGACTGCCTTAAACATAAGTGTGTAGTGAGCTCACACTATGTTTAAAGGCAGTCGCTTAAAGGCACAGTCCAACCTCAGAGGTAATTTTTGATATTTTGGTCCGGTCGCCGTCTTTAGCAACCCTGCCAAGCGCGAAATCTTAGTTCGCTCAAATAAGCGAGAAAAAGCTAGGAAAAAGTCGGCCACGCCACCTTGAAAGAAAAAATGGGCAACGCCCACTGGCAGGTTTCCGATCTCAATTGGGAAGAGACGCGCGAATGATTTTGTTCAAATTCTATGTTCTTCGTTTTGTTTTCGGTCTGGCTTTATATTGTGACCTTATTCAGAATGATGGCTGCAAATAACGAGAAAATACAGGCTCGAGACAACTCGTCCGCGAACTTCTAATAGTTCAAATTCAAAATTTTTGAGGAGCCGTAACTCAGTTTGTAGTGAGTTCTAAGCGATTCTGAAAACACCATTGTGATCAGCGTGAAATTTTCTACAAGATAGGCTAGGATACGAAAAATCAATTCTGAGCTTGGACTGTGGCTTTAAGGCTGGATTTTGATCAACGTCGTTCTTTCGTTGGCCAGTCCCCTCCTCACTGTTTTCCGAATCGCAGTTCCGAAAAAAAAAACAAGAAATATGGCGAGTCACCGCTCTTAGCTGCTCTGAACCCTGCCATACATACCAGCGCGCTACTACAGCACTCTGCAGGTACGCAATCACGTTACTTACGCGGTATTCATTCTACGGTAATCATGAAAACTGGAGCAATATACAAAAAAATTAAGGGTTAGCGGAAACAACTATAAATTTGGTGTTCTGAATTACGGTGTGGCAGAAACTGTGTAAGAGGCGTGACTGGGTAACCGCAGGTGGGGAGATAACAATGCTTCTTGGGACTCTCCACCGGGACGGATTATAGGGTGCAGAAGCAGCAAAACTTAGCGTTCAGTAAGGGAAGTGTGATGCGGTACTGGAAGTTTATTCAGGACCGAACTGCTTCACTAATCCCTACACAGGAAAATTTAGATGCAAGTTCCCCTGCGGTGTCTTCCTTTTTCTCAGTTGTTTTTTTAGATTTTTGTAATTAGGAGGAATACAGTTTTGTTACTCTGAAATTTGAAAATCTTACTAACCGACTAGAGGTCTCTATTGAGCTAGGAACCCTAGCTATGGTGTCACATTTTCAGCTTCACCTACAACGGCCTTTTTCGGACTTGAACGGTAATCCACACGTCAAGAAGTGGATCTTAAATTTTTGGTTATGAAGAAGTTTGAACGAATCGTTCGTAAAACACAAGGATGAAGGGGAAACTGTGGAGAGTTCCGAAAAATCGTATCAGTCTGTAAGTAGTGTCGTTATCGGAGTGAAATTACGGTCTGGGAGCTGCGCACTGCCGCGTTTTGAGACAGGCCCGCCACACAAAATCGTGCAAGGATCACGGCCAAATTTTTAATTCTTCTGTGAAAGCACTCCTGAGAGAAATGCAGTTTCAAAAAGTCATTAAGTGAAATATAAATCATTAATGGAAATCTGAGGATAGGAAAGTGTAGTGTTTTCACACACTACTGGACCTCTTTGTAAGTGGCAGAGTTGTGGCGGACCATTGACATAATTCGTGTAGAGATAGTGCACGCTTCAGTCAATAGGGATTTTCTCGAAAAGAAACGGTAAACTGCAATTCTACAAATCGTTAGAAGCAGGACATCGTGATTATAGGGCTCCCGGGACTTTAATACCCACCGCCATCCCCCCGTTTCAGGTGTTTTATAGTTACTTTGAAACAGAAAGTTGGCGCTTTGGCCGGGGTTTTCCTGACCGTGAGGGATTTAATTCGTTCAAAAAGCCACACAGTTTCCGGACAGAGCGCCGCGAACCCCGGCTTATGGTTCCTGGACAAAGCGCCGCGAAGCGGCGCTTTGGCCGGGGTTTTCCTGACCGTGAGGATTTAATTCGTTCAAAAAGCCACACAGTTTCCGGACAGAGCGCCGCGAAGCGGCGCGAACCCCCCGGCTTATGGTTCCCGGACAAAGCGCCGCGAAGCGGCGCTTTGGCCGGTAGTTACAATAAGACCACGTTGAATTACGAGAATGGCTGCATTTGCTAGTTCATGAATAAATATTCAGTATTACTTGTTCCAAAGCGTTTTCCCCAACTTTATAGTCATTTTTCACCCTAACAAGAGGTAGAACCATTTTTTTTGGCGAAAACCTCAGAAGCCGTTCTATGGCTATGCCTTCGAATATAAATTGAGTGGTCGGGAAAGGGACTCTCTACACACCGAGGGAGAAGATGCCCCGCCTTTTGCGGCTCTAATTCCCCTCGGGACCACTTCGCTCGCGTTGGGTGGAGTCACGTTTCAAACTGCAAAAACGGGACAACTCCTCCCACGGTGTGTAGACAGCCCCTGTCCCGAGTGGTCCACCTGCCTCGAAGCCCTGCACTGTTGAAATTAGCTAAAACGTGAATGAGGTGAAAATGGGTGGTAATCCATAATGATAAATGGCAAGCAGCATCCGGTGAGGGCCACGTTTGCTGGCACGTTGAAGGCTTTCTGCTCGTAAGGCCCGGATCATACTACCGTCGCCATGATGTGTGAGAAAGAGCAGTATTGATCAATGACAGCGATAGTGCGGAGCGATGGGTTCGACGAGCAAAGCAGAATTCAGCTGAGTGAAATGGTACGATGTAAGCATTCGAGATCGGTTGGAATCTACGTTTTCACCAACATCAAAGAGCAATTATGCATATCGTCGCGATGACATCGGCGCCGCTCTCCATTAGGCAGCGTCGTGATAAATTCGCGGCGATATGCCCACATATTCGTTGAAAATTACGGCTGTGTTCTAGAACAGAAATGGCAATCGCTCTTGGATGAATATCTCATTCCATTTAAACTCTGTTTATCTTGAATTGCACAAAACCCGGTCCGCCAATAGTCCCCTAATTGGCCCGCTAGTACCGTAGTGTACGTCCACGACGCGTTCTCGGCAGACCTGGGTGGCAGGATGGGTGGCCGAGTGACGGCATTGACGAATCGGTTGCTCTGCACACCGGGTGCACACCCGGGTCTGCCAAGAATGCGTCGTGGACGTACACTACGGTACTAGCGGGCCAATTAGAGGACTATTGGCGGACCGTGTTTTGTGTAATTCAAGATAAACAGAGTGTAACTCCACGAACTGCCTTCATGCCTATAAAAACAATCGATTCCCTCCAAGGTGCAATATCGCCGCGGTTGATTTATGATCCCAGAATAAAGCTCTCAAGTGAGTTCTAGGAGGATTCGCACTGTTCCGGGGAGGACAATATTGATGTGGCAGCCATGAAACGTATTTCATTGGAAATGTTTTCCTTCAACAGCTAGAAGTTTCAGGAAGCCACACGTCCTCGGCGATTCGTCAGGAGTGGCGCGCCAGGGCCACTCCCCTCGAATCAGCAAGATCTGAAGGACCTAGGCGGATACAGCAGACGCGGATTCGCTCGGATAACGATAAGGAGGGGAAAATTCCGTGCTGCTTCCTGTATACATCGGAGGCTGTAAAGCGCTATTCATACTCCTCAACGCCATCGCGGCACGCGGTTGACGCGCGGGCGTGGCGTTAGAGCATGAAAACTTCATACGCGCGTGATGCGCTTGCGGAGGCTATGAATACCATAGCGGCGACGCCATGGAGGAGCGGAAAAAAGTGCGCATAACTTCTCGAAGCAAACAAATTCTGTACACGCGTTCACCATCACGATATCATTATATATCACGATATTATATTACATATCACCATCACGATATTATAGAGGATAGTAATGGAATCAATCATCATAAAAGGAGTGGAACTGAAGATGAATTATTAACGAAAATGATGGAAAAGTTGTTACGGCCGCCGCAATGGCGGAGCGGGCGTATCGCGCAGGCATGGCGCCAGGCCATTCATACTGAAACGCCACGCCCGCTCGGCACGCGAGTGCCGCGCTGGAGTTGATAAGTATGAATAGCGCCTAAGCTCACCAGTGCTAGAATTTCTGCGGAAGTTCGATCTTGACGACGTGATGAGGCTGGTGGATATATCCCCTGCGAACATGAAACGTCAGCTAGTCGAAAATCGGCTGTACGACAGACTCTGCGCCACAACCGACTGTGAGATCTGCCCTGGAGGTCAGGACGGAGATTGCATTATGTGTGGAGTCATATACCTGATATCATGTGAGCGTTGCGGAAAAGGATGTATTGGTGAAACAGGTGAATATCCATTGTGCTCAAGGATCAAGGAAAGAGATGAAGAAAATTAATTCCTAGCACACCGTTGGTAGCCCATCACAGACAGTGCCACAACAATGAGTTTTTCAAGTCGGATTTATCAACGAAATTTGGGGTAATTTATACCCATCAGTTTAATTAACTCTAGTTCATACCCCAAAAAAGCCCAGAATGCGGTTCATCAACACACACCCCGCGAGAGCATCGGATACTCCGCCGACGTCTAATCAAGAAACTTTTGTGCCACTGATGTGACGTAAAATCCTGAAACGACAACTGCGCGTCCTCATTCGTCTCGAAGTTTGTTGTTCTGCAAACTTGGCCTTCTGGCCTTGATTTTGCAAGTTATGGGTGATTCATAATTTTAAAGATGATCGTTGCATGTTTCCACAATTTTCTTCACCGAATTGGAATTTCCATAATTTCAACACCGTTTTCGACAGACTTGGGCTTTTGTAAAATTTTCGTTAAAGGCAGTGGTCGCGATCAAATATGCTTGTGGTCTTTTTTTCTCTAAACCCTTTTGTGGGTCTCGAGTAGTAGGACCTATAAGAAAAAATCGCGAAAAAACCACTGTTTTGGGCCAAATTTGAAGCCTGAACTTTCTTGTCTTTTGATGGTGGACGAGCCCACTCCACATCATCGGCATCGGTGACCTATTATATCAAGAACATAAGCTGGCTTGAAATTGAATTTCAATCAATGCAGCTTCGGATTTATGTACACATCTAGTCAAAAACATTGACTGAAGTGCTTGCTTTCATTGTTCAACTGTTTTTATTAGTTAAATTTGCATTTATTTCGTCCTCTGAATGTCGATGATTTTTGACTGCTCGGGATGAGACGGCTATCTTTTTCGTCATCGCTGTGCACGTGTGCAGGAAACAGCTTCTTTGGGCCCTAGAAACTTTAATTCTAGCCCGTTTTTCACCTTCATAGTTTTTCAGCTGTTTTTGATCTAAGCTGATTTTTGTAGTTTTTTCTATAACGGTTTTCATCGTGACCACAGCCTTTAAGATTTTCACATTTTCGGTGTGGACTCGACATTTCATTTCATTTCATTCTTGTGATGCTTTTGAAATATGTGTTGCAGAATATGTTCCACTGCTACAAAATGGATATTTGGAAGAGCACATTCTACTTCCCAATTACTGCTGAACGAAATGTGGCCTTATGGGCTAGAAATAAGGTGTTCGAATCTGCCTCTTCAGCGTAGCTTAGGTATTAGACCTTTCCTTTCCCCTCACCGATTAGATAAAAATCACGAAAACGGAATTTTACACAATTTATTAGCTACTGACGCTATGTCTTCGTTTTTCCTCAACACTTTCATGGTTCACATTGTATCGAAACGTTTTTGTTGCTAGACTTATGCTTGTTCTCATTCGATTCAATATGCGCTCCATGAAAAACCCCTTCTGACGCGTGATTTGACTCTGATAGTTCATGAAGCGCCTGCCAAATCCATTTGCAACAATTTCACTACATTTAATGATTATGTTGTCTGCTTATACCAACAAAAGCCAAATCAATTCAACAATTTCACTACATTTAGAAAATCAGTTTGATAGCCAAATCTAATGGAACAATTTCACGACATTTTAGAGCAATGCCAAATTTTTGACCTTTTCTGCGGAGCCCAACTTTCAGATTCCTCTCAGACAATAGCAGTCCCCGGGCGCAACCGGCTCCGCCTCTCCCCGCCCACTGCAACCGAAACGCAGAGCAGTTGATATTCGAACTTGCGGTGCATTTCGGTTTTGATTGCAACGTGCAGTGCCTTCAGCTTGCTCTTCGGGCCACATGCGTTGACGGACGCGCGCATTTCGAAACTCGATGAATCAATTGAAACAAGGAAGAGCATCTAGGTTTCCTGCGATTCTTGAGCGGAATTCTCACTGTTTCTCTTGTGGGGCTTGTAATTGATTTCCTCTCCTTGATTTGTGCTAAATATTCGACCATCCTAGAAGTCACTATATTCTTCATATTTGTGCAATATTAAGAGTGTATTCAAAAAATGAAACGTTAACATGACTTTCCGAACGCATTTTGCCAATATTCATGGAAGGAATATTTCGGATTTATTTAGAAATTTGGAAAAAATGAGAGAAACGAATCGCTCGGATATTTAAATCTGAACATCCACTCCGTAAAATTAAAGTCCGAAATCGAAAAAAAAAACAATTGATTCGGGAGGGTTAACTGGATTTAATACGCATTTTGAGTGTTCTAAAATACGATATTCAGCTTATCATCTGGTTCCAAGTGAAATTTATTTCCATTAATCGCGTGCATCTGCTCCCGTACGCTGCGTCTCCTTCGAGATCATTAGAAGGACTGAGAAAGGGCGGTTGTTATGAATACCTAAAATATTCAGGGAAATATACCTAATAGTTGGAGGAAATCAGGTGAAGTCAGAAGATTAATGGGTGAAGTTGGGAGGGAAATTGTGACAGAATCAAAATTCTAAGCAAGGGAAAGTGTATTAAGCTTAAAGGTATTTCATAATCAGCACTAGCTTAGAAAAGGGACAATTAAGGGTCATATATATCCAAGGAAATTCAGTAGGGTGGGGGAATTCGGTGAATGTGGAAATCGTTGGATTCTTCCTTGAAAAATCGATTAGCTAAAATGGCTGCGATAATCGATCAGCGAAGCGTCTGGACCACTTCGAGGTATCGATTTTGCAACTGTGTTGCTTAAATCGGTTTATAGAAAGCGTCCGGGGCGCATTTATCTACGCTGTATGATATACTATGACGTCATCAGCCGACAGTTGCGCTCAGCGTGAATCAATCTCGTCGGCAGCACCCGGAGCGCAACGTATGCCGCCTAGAACGCAACATATGTGGCCCGGAAATTACCAAATTTGTCACCCTGAGCACAACATGGACGCGGCTCCGGGTGCATTCGGGGTGCGCTCAGGGCCTGCTATTGCCTGACCTGCTTCACACTTATACGGTGTCAAACCACTTCACATACGGCTGTAATATTGCGTCACTAGAAGACAACGTGACGAAATTTATCGCGTGTGTCTCTTCGGTCTAAGCGAGTCATCATGTGCTAAAAAACTAGTTCATTGCTATGTCATGTGCAAGCGTCTACAATGGTTTCTCGTTGGGTGGTCGCCGACGGCGCGCCTTCACGCTCAAATCCGGTGCTGGTCACGAGCCAAGGTGTTCGACGAAGAATCACTCAGAGCGAAAAGTGTTCACATCTTCCGCTACGAGATAGGGACAAACGTGCACTACATATATGAATATATAACATATACAGCTTTAGGAAACCTTTTCTGCAAAGTAGGCGAAGGGGCCACTGGGCGGCAGGTCAACTGACCCAAAAGCTGAGAATGGCTAAACGCTCTAAACTTCCAGTAACCGCTTCAACAATCCCTCTCATTGTCACTCTCAAAAGTGATCTGTTTGCTACGAATAAACATTAGCAGTGCAAACTGAACAATAACCTCCCAACATAGGCGTTTCTTTCTCCATCTCTGCATTTCAACGAAATGGCTTCCTTATCCTCCACGGCAGCGATCGCGTGGAGAGAGTGATCGATGGTGATCGACATCAAGAGCAGGGGTGTGCGGCAAAGGAATTTCAAATTTCGGCAAACGGCAACGGCAACGGCAAACCCCAAAAATGACCGGCAAACGGCAAACGGCAAACGGCAAAATCTGTTTTGTGCTACAATACACCAACATATGCGTACAAGGGAGGGTTGCCAACTACAGATGGAGTTTCGGGATGTAATTTTGATATGTTCTAGGGGGAGGACAGTGTTCCAGTATCCCATGCTCAGAATCTGCTAAATGCTTCAAGCAGTCCTTAAAAGATGAAGATCTGATCAAGGCCAGAACGGTTCGGCCGAAGCGAGTAGAGCCGATTTAACGATTGAGTTACCTTTAAATGTGTTCAGAATAGATGTAGAAAATTTTGGTGCATTGATTCTGTTCAGATCAGAAACTATGTACTGTTGCCCAAATTCTGATCTGTTCTGATCATACAGAAAGGTATTCCCTTCGTTAAATCAGCTCTACTCACTTCGGCTGAGCCGTTCTGGCCTTGTTCAAATTTGGACCTTTTTAGGGACTGTCTGAGGCATTTAGCAGATTCTGAGCGTGGGATATTGAGATACTCTCTTATCCCCTAGAACATATTAAAAGTGCATCCCGAAACTCCATCTGATGTATACAACCTTCCTTGTTAGTCATGCAATATCTGCCAGTTACTATGGGCCTGACGTTTCAATAGCCTATACAGGAGGAAAAATTGTGGTGAGCGCGAAGCTGATTTGGAAAAGGATTGCTTCTGCGCACACCCCTCATTCCAGAATCTTGGTTCGGGAGAAATCTTGCAACAAGGGACTTTCACAAAGAGATAGAGCAGTAAGGGTTCTCAACATCACCCAAATTTCAGAAAAATTCCGCAGTGGGTCTCGAGATATCAAAAATTGCCAATTTTAAAATGTGTGTGTGTGTGTGTGTGTGTGTGTGTGTGTGTGTGTGTGTGTGTGTGTGTGTGTGTGTGTGTGTGTGTGTGTGTGTGTGTGTGTGTGTGTGTGTGTGTGTGTGTGTGTGTGTGTGTGTGTGTGTGTGTGTGTGTGTCTGAAGGAATTTAGTGATAAGAAGTTTGGTCGGTCTTTCAATAAAAATGGAGTGATAACGTGATAAGACTCAATAGAGCTCGAGAGACGTTGTGCCTCAGGTCCATCAGGGATCATATGCTCCGTGTGCAGGAACACAAATTGAAGTGCGCCAAGCGCTGCATAAAGTGGTCGGGATCCAACTAGAGTCCACAGAGCGCTGAGAACTGTGGACAGGACCCAAGTGGGAGTGCACAGCGCGCCGGGAAAAGTGGTTGATGCCCAACTGGGAGTGCGTAGGGGGCCGAAAAAAAATGGTCGGGATCCAAGTAGGAGTGTACAGCGCGCCGGTAAAAGTGGGAGGGACCCAACTGGAAGTCCACAGAGCGCCGGGAACTGTGGACGGGACCCAAGTAAGAGTGCACAGCGCGCCGGGGAAAGTGGTTGATGCCCCACTGGGAGTGCGTAGGGGGCCGGAAAAATGGTCGGGACCCAAGTTGGAGTGCACAGCGCGCCGGTAAAAGTGGGCGGGACCCAACTGGAAGTCCACAGAGCGCCGGGAACTGTGAACGGGACCCAAGTGGGAGTGCACAGCGCGCCGGGAAAGGTGGTTGGGGCCCAACTGGGAGTGCGTAGGGGGCCGAAAAAAAATGGTCGGCATCCAAGTAGGAGTGTACAGCGCGCCGGTAAAAGTGGGAGGGACCCAACTGGGAGTCCACAGAGCGCCGGGAACTGTGGACGGGACTCAGGTGGGAGTGCACAGCGCGCCGGGAAAAGTGGTTGATGCCCAACTGGGAGTGCGTAGGGGGCCGAAAAAATGGTCGGGATCCAAGTAGGAGTGTACAGCGCGCCGGTAAAAGTGGGAGGGACCCAACTGGGAGTCCACAGAGCGCCGGGAACTGTGGACGGGACCCAAGTGGGAGTGCACAGCGCGCCGGTAAAAGTGAGCGGGACCCAACTGGAAGTCCACAGAGCGCCGGGAACTGTGGACAGGACCCAAGTAGGAGTGCACAGCGCGCCGGTAAAAGTGGTCGGGGCCCAACTGGGAGTCCACAGAGCGCAGGGCACTGTGGACGGGACCCAACTGAGAGAGCGCAGGGCGCCGGGGAAAGTAACGGGTGTCCTACAATGCCGAGCTGGTGCGATGGGCAGAAAGGCCATGAACGTCCTGTTTTCGGGTCTATCCTAGACGGGGAGGGGGGCGGCACCCAAGACCTATTGATAGAAATGAAGAGAAACTCTGATGACAAGTGACTGATAGGGCTATCAATCATCATTAATCATTGTTTTTATAAAAGCTCTACAGAAATACTTCCTTAATTCCCTTTCACACTTGCCCGACCGACGTCGGACGACTCGCTATCGAATATGTACCATCTGTCTACCCTTTTTCTATCCATCTTATCTATACTGACTTATCAAAATCGATAACGAGTCGTCCGACCTCGGCCTGCAAACTTTGAAAGGGTCTTTACCAATCGGGGTTCATTTAAATTGCCTTGAATCGTGGGTGGCCCCCCTCCCCGTCTAGGATAATGCCCTGTTTTCTTCTTCCTATCTTTTAAGGAAACCTTCGTTAAAATGGAATGAAGTTATCTAACTGTTTTGCTCCGCTACGAGATGTTCATGATTTGGCATAACAATATTTATGAGAAACTCGTTAAAAGAAGTGAAATACTTGGTGCATTTGATTTGTCATGGGATTTAACTCAGAAGAAACACTAAAAGCTCGATGAAATGATATACCGTAGATTCGGATGTGCACTTTCTTACCGAAAATTGAAAATTGGGGTTGGTTTTGACAGGCCAAATCACGCGCGTCTTACTGAGCCTACACAAACATATATTCGTCTTACTGAGCCTACACAAACATATATAAAATGAAAGTTATGGTGGGAGCCACAACATAATTTTTCAAGGAGCTCAGACTAGCAAACCTCGACAGTGAGCACTCAATAGTTTTCAGAGAGCGCGTGATTTGGCCTTTCAAAACGACACTCAATTTTCAATCTTTGGTAAGAAAGCGCACATCCGAATCTACGGTATATCATTTGATCGAGCTTTCAGTGTTTCTTCTGAGTTAAATCCCATGACAAATCAAATGCACCAAGTATTTCACTTCTTTTACCGAGTTTCTCATGAATATTGTTATGCCAAATCATGAACCTCTCGTAGCGGAGCAAAACAGTTAGATAATCCTATATATTAAAAGCTACTCGAAAGCCTCAGGTGATCAGGAGTTACCACCAAGATCAACAAGGCTATAAGCTTCTCCATCGCCTGCGATAATCCTGTTGATTCTTCTCCATTTGAAGTTTCCGTGCAAATCAATGCTAGAGAATTCAAAAGATGGGGTTCTTCTTGTACAGTGCAAAGTGTGACATCCCGTGAGAGAGAGAGAGTTATCGAAAGGCCTTTTGCGGAAGCTCCCGAGAAAGTCAATATACAAAGATGGACGGACTCCCAACTGGATCGTCTGCGTCTTTTACGTGCGGAGTTCGTTAGGGATCACTTGAGTAGGATGGCCGTCAATCTCATATTGGGGGTCGTACCACCTGGAGTCAGCAACACCGAGATGGAACTCGGTAGGTGGGCTAGAAGTACCCTTGCCTCGTTACGCTGCGCACATTCCCCTATGCTGATGTCATACTTGCATAAGGTCGATCGCAGTAAGCCTGACGAGTGCCTGGACTGTGGTAGCCGTGGCCACACAACTGAGCACCTAATCGATTGTCCAAAGAGGCCTACCACCTTGACAACAATGGATTTATGGACGAATCCGGTTTCAGTCGCCCGTTTCTTGAACCTCCGACAAAAACCTTTCTGCGGCTGCAAAGCAGAAGAAAGTGTGACAGGTCTGCGAAGGATTTTCTGAAAGGAGCCTGCGGCCAGCGCGTCCCAGCCTAGGCGATCCGGGGACGATCAGCAAACCGTAAGCAAGCTTGGTGCGATGGGGGTGTGGGCCGACCCAAAGACGGTGGACGATACTGGTACCACAATCAGGTGCGAATAGGAGGGTGAATACGCGATGATTGGTCGGAATTCATGGCGCAAGACAGTTCACACCGCGATCAGCAGTTCACCGTTTAGGTTATAACCGGAGTCACAATCTTTACTGTTAGTAGCAAGCAGTAGACTCAAGGATTTCAAATTCGCTCACTTGAAACTACGATTGAGTAGCTACCCTTGTGAGGCTACAAGAATGGAGTGAGACTAGTCTAGTTGAAAGCAGTACTCACAGTAAAAGCAGCCCACGAATTCTCAAATCAAGAGCTCAGAGGGGCATGTTGATCGAATGCACAGAAGGAGGGGCGTTTGACTGGTACATGCGACGCGCGCGACGGAAGTCCGCTGCGCTCACTGGAGCGCCGCGTGCAGTGCGCTAGACAAGAGACACGCTATAAATCGCCTTATACGGTCCCAAAACTTGAATGTGGTTTACCCGCCCCACTCCCTCACCTGTGGCTACCAAGGAAGTGGGTGGAGCGACTACACCACGTTCAAGTTTCGGGCCGTATATTGCTATTGGTTGCTCGTTTTGAGCCGGTTCCCCACACTGTTTTTGCAATGGGCCTCGAACCCTTGGATTTCTGGTGAAAAGTTGAATGCGGTTTTAATCGTTGCCTTCAAAAACTTCATTTTTTCATCTTTACACTATTTCTGTTGTTTCAATGAATTTTTGCCGAAAATTTGCCGTTTTGAACGAAAATTTCGGCAAACGGCAACGGCAACGGCAAACCCAAAAAATGGCCGGCAAACGGCGAACGGCAATCGGCAAACGGCAATTGCCGCACACCCCTGATCAAGAGTGTTAATTCGCCGGCAAAATCATCACGCACTCTCCCACGTGGTGATATCGGTGGGAGAAAAAAACTTTTCTCAAAATAATTTTTCAGTTCCGAAGGAGACTGTAGCTTACGGTAGCAAACTCCGAAGAAACAACTTCTGTTGTAAACCAATTATTATACAGTGCGTTTCAGAAATATGGGTGCACCCCAAATGAGTCGTTTCTGGGTATGGATCAGAATTGACATTGAGTATGCGATGCGATTACCACTGCACTCGCCTTAACAGAAAACCCTAGTGCATAACATTTTGGTAGTCGGATTGAAAAAACACGTGAATTTTGGCACCGGACCGCAGAAAAGGCTGTTTCAAGGGTATAGACCAGGGTCAAACAATGTTGGAAATTTTCCATGGTGGGTGGGGTCACCACCAGATTTTTTCCGATCCGTTTTTTTCAGTTTTTACTCAGTTCTACCACAGAATGTTACACAACCACGAGTTGTTCAGATTTGCTTGTTTTTTTCGAGCATTTTTTAGCGGCTATTTCTCGGCTATTTCGAGGCTATTTTATGGCCAAAACTCTCAGAGTAATTATCGTAGCTCAGCGGTTCAGTGAAATAGACCAAGCAGTGAAGTAGAAAAAAGCAAAGCCGCTTATTAGAAAGAAAAATAGAAAAAACGCCCGTTGGAAAAAAGGGGGTTAAAAGGTCATTTTTTCCCAGATGGCCTTTTCAGGCTTGGTTCTCCCTTTTAGAGGGCGGCAGTCGAGCAAAAGGTGCACCTACCGAATGGTGATCGAAAACTTCATTGGCTGGATTTTTTCAAAAGAACTTTTTTCTGAGATATCTCATCTCACTCTTTTTACATGGTAATGTGAAATCCCTAGAAATTTTGTCTGAAAAAAATCCTGCCGATACAGTTTATAATAACCATTCAGTAGGTGCATCTTTTTCTCCACTGCCGCTGTCGAAAAGCGAAAACCAAGCTAAACAGGCCATTTGGAAAAAACGGCCTTTTAACACCACTTTTTCCAAGGAGCGATTTTTTCTATTTCCAATTCTGCATGAGCAGCTTTGCTGATTCCTACTTACTACTAGACATATTTCACCGAACGGCTGAGTTGCGGCTCATAGTAGCAACGTATATTACAGTGGAAGGCCCCCGAAAACCATTTTTTCGCTAATTGGACAGTTTCAGTTTCGACGAGCATTCAAATCTTGAACAAGGTGGGCGGGTCTACCTTGAACTCAGCTTGGCCATTCTTGGGAGAGGGGTCTGACAATCCTAGAGGAGTTTCATGGTTTGAGTAGAGTTAGGTATCCGCAACTCGCAGTTCGAGGGCCTCGCGGTCTCCGCCTCTTCTGTATTAAGCGAGTTCTCGCAAAGGTTTTCAGTTTTCGTGAAAATCCGTTTGAAGACTAAATTCTTATTGAGAATACTCCTTCCTGCATGACCACAGGAAAAGGCGCCCGCTGGAATCAAACCGGTCGCCGTGATCCTCATAGTGTGCAGCAGGGCTGTGCGTAACTGAATTTTGTAATTTCGTAAATCGTGAATCGTAATTTTTGAAGTTTCTCGTAAATCGAAATTCGTAATTCGTAACTAATAATAAAAAGTTAGTCCTAACATGGCCCCAACCACACTCAGCTTCCCAGTGATGTGATGTTTTCATACCTGAAGAGGTTCGAGGTTGGGTAAAAAAACACTGTCCTGAGCGGTGCTTTGACAATAGGCATTCATTCTTATAGCCTAGCTCCCCCATTTTGAGCCGGTAGAAGTATAGCTAATCGGAATCTCCTTATTACTGTTATATTTTGCCATGACCGACCGCTCCCCTGCTTACTCCGCCCGGACTCTTCCGAGCAAGCTAAGTTTTATATACGTGGGATAAAAACGACTTGAAAAGACAAATTGAAACCCTAAATTTTAAGGCTGGGTCCGGGCAGAATTTGGATTTTGAGATTTTGCGCTGAATTGGAGCGTAGGTTACTGATAGTCCCACGGAACATGCGAAACTACGGGGAAAAAACGGTTTTCTTCTGTTCGAGCCATTTGAGGGAACCACCAAGCCAAAAATGTGCTTATCGCACATCTTTCAACCGTCGTCAACGCATTCTTGAAATTTGCCGTGTAAATATCGGTCATTCTGGCCATGATTACCTTGCGTTGAGTACCGTAATCCCTGACTTAAAGGCAGTGTTCACGATAAATCTCGTTCTCGAGGTCTCGTGTGAAACATGAAGTTGGCAGGTGCTGTAGAGGATAGGGTCGAAGAAAGCAACGAAAACTGGCCAGAAATAAATACAAACGGCTTTGAAAGCTCTCCCGGTGCGCCTACCTATCCCGGTCCGCCCCCCAATCGGACGGTCTTGTGGCGCCGCACACGTTTCGATGGCAAATTGCCAAAGAACTCTGCCGAAAATAGCATTATCGATTCGCGCAGATTTCGCGATTAGCGCGCGCTTGCTGAAATCAGCAGGGCCCATGATTCTCGTCCACGCCCTTAATTTAGAAACCGTTATTTTGACTTATTCTGGACGTTTTTCTTCGCTGTTTCTATACTATTAGTTACCTCACGATCAAACAATCCCATTTTTTGGGTCGAACTCGAGTGCGATACTCATCGTGAACACTGCCTTTAATGGACTACCAGATTTGCGGTAGGTTTTTCCTAACTTTTGATTAGGAAAACATGAGGAATCATCGCTCTACCAAACAAAGCTGAGTGGAAGTCAAGTAGGGTAATACCGTTCTGAAAAAAAATTGCGTCCCGATACCTTTAGACTCAATCTTCTTTTGCATTCAGATTTTTTATAGATTATCATTTCTGAAAACACTTGATGACATTATGGGAACTCCCTGAAAGGTCGCGAGAACCCCGAACCGTTAAATGAAAGATTTCCGCAATTCTACCTAACGGATCTCGAGACTGTCCCACCTGCAGATAATTCATGAAGAAAACTCAAAGATTGCACTTCTGTTACTTGCACAATTACCACTCAAAATCTCGCAACACTTTGCCACGCGCGACGTTTTAAAGAAACAACCGCAAAAGTATTTATTCAACAACGAAGCGATTCTAGGAAACTTCGGTCCACAAAAAAAGATTACTAGTTAGGAATTTCAGGTGTGAATATGACAGCGTTTTCAGAACCAAAAATAAGTCGTCGTTCACTAAAATAACAAGGATCGGATGTGTTGTTGTCAAGTCTGGCAAATGCTCCCCGTTTATACAAAACTTCGCGCGAGTATTGTGGTCGCGTGGGAGGGTGGTTTTCGAAATCTTCAAAAATTCTGCAACGGGGTGTGTATTGGGTTCCAACCTATCTTTACTCCATTAGCTGCGCAGTTGCAGGCAATCGATGTTACAGCCCGCAACTTGAAGATAATCGTGCTGAGACGAAGATTACTCGTGCCAGAGCCGCGTGGTCACAGCATGATTCCGTTCGTACTACACGTTGCGACAGCGCTTGGATTGTGTGCAACTGTGGTTCCTAATTTTGCTCTGATATAGGCAGTAGCTCTACCAAATGTCTGCGCCTCTCGTATTCATCATGGGCGCGAGAGCATTCCATGGAGATAATAAAACTTTGGAGCTCGGCTCCACCGACCTGGGCCGCATATTGAGCAAGGAAAGGTTGAAACCGGATAGCAAGTTTGAGTAATTCAGTATGAGCCGCAGAGCGGTCGGGTACACCTGAATCTGGTTATCAACATTATTTTTCGCAATAACGAACCCCTCTGCTACTGACTACGCTTGGCTGGAAATGCCAGGGGAAGGATTCACTGAAAAAGCAAGTTCGAAAGATTAATCAAAAGCTAAGAATTTGAAAAAAGTTAAAATTGAAAATTCATTTACACCCTCTACCGCAGATTTCGTCTGTTCCCTCAATCCCATTTTCACGATTCGTTACGATTTTGGGCAGAAATTTCGTAAATCGTAAATCGTAAAAAAATTGCCAAAAACGCCCGTAATTTGTAAATCGTAAATCGTAATTCGTAATTACGCACAGCCCTGGTGTGCAGTACTCGAGCTCCTTGGGGTGTGTCAGTAGACTGTGTGTCAGGTTGGAAGCTACAACGAACAATGTTTTCTTCTGTCTACTGCCACTTCCAGACTGTGCTCTCCGCAGCCGAAGGCGAAATGTCAGCTTTATTCAAACTTGTCATCGGCTCCGATCTGGAAACAATTTAAGGCAGATAGTGCCGGCTTCCTCCAAAGAAAGGCAGAGTTGCTCACCGATTCTCGGGTTGGTACATGCCTACTCGATTCGTCACCAAAATGATGACTCGCTAAATCTAGAGGAGGTAGGGACCGCGAGGCATTCGAGCTGTTAGTTGTAAATCACTATCAATACTCACTCAACACTTGGGTAAGAGAGACTTTCCAAAAAAGGTAGTCTCGCATACCTTCGAAAATGTGAACTTTTGAAACGAACTGTAGAATATTGTGAGTAAAGGTACTTCCACGGTCGTTCCTTTCCACATTTTTTTCGTTTCAATTCTCTCAATAGGTTAGCAAGATTTCCCTGTTCTCTTTCCTCGAGCATCTTTTTCCCTTGAAACGGCTCGATCTCGAGTGCTGCGCGGGTTTCGTGTGTAGATGCGAACGGTGTATGGATTCTCTCAGCTGCTATGATGCCAGCGGTCAGGGAAGGGAAGAAGGTGTACTCCTATCTATTAAGGGGCGCGGAGCGGGTCCCGGACATTTTGTAAAAGCCGTAGTAGCGGTACACCGTAGAGGACACCAATGCCCGGCGTAGGGGCACCGAAGTCTGTAGCGAGAACACCGAAAACTTGCAGCAGGACCACCCAACATAGACCGCGGCGGGTGCATCAAAACCCGTCTCAGGGGTTGTGGATTCGCTTCTTTCGGAAATGGTAGCTCGGCGGCTGTCAGATGGGACTCCGGTCTCTTGAGTCCCTTTCAGAGTTGCCCGACCGACGTTGGCCGATGCGAATGTGAAATATTAGTCTCCCCTATGATATCCAGCCTATAATTCGGTTTACCAAAAAAATCTACTGGTCACATAGATCCCCGAACGACCGCTCTTGTTTCGTCTGTAGATGTAAACCTTCTGCTAAACTTGACTTTATTCAAGTTTATCCTATTTGAAAACGAGTCGTCCGACGTGGGACGGTAGACTATAAATGAAACTTAATCGGCAAAAACCAAATACACCCTGGAATCGCTCCAGACGTCCCAGCCGGATGTTGACGGATTAATGGAGAGTACCCACCTGGATAGCCTGAGATTGCTATTGAAGCAAGTGTTCACCCGCCGTGCAACCGTTCCCGTGTTGAGTACGGACAGCCGCTATGTATACTCAGAACGTCGGAGGGCCGTGTGCCCGGGAATATCCGACAAAGGGCGAGCGGCGGGGGCCATGTTTTGCTAGCGGAGAATCATCAGGCGCGAGGCGGGGGCGCCACCAAATTTCGTTAGCTCGGTCCTGCAGGGAAAATTCGAAACAGAGGAAAACATGTTCGCTCAGGCAAATCGTATTACACGTTGAACGCTAGAATCAAACCCGTGCCACATACGGAGCACAATTTTATGATAAGTTCACTGCAGGCAGCCTCGAGCAAGTACTTACATCATCGCGCACTTCGCGCGGTGGCAGTAAGGTAAGTTCCCCAGTCTATCGAATAGACTTGAATGGGACACCCACCATAGGGTTTCGAAAATTTTGGAGAAAGGTAGAGCACCCACCCAGGGTGTGGGAGGGATGGTTCCCGCAGATCGTTATACAAGGAATCAATCACTTAAGCGATGACACCGCGGAAATGTTCTGCCCGGGCCCCGCGCCCTTTCGCTTGAATGTCCGGGCTTCGCGCCCATTATGAGTCATGGGGCTGGGGCGGGGACCTGTTGGCCGCCAGGCGCGGAGGGGGGCCCCGCCTCGCTGAGTGGTGGGTACGGGGACGCGGCCCTCCGACGTTCTGAGTATATCTATCACAAAAACGCGGGTGTATGAGTAGCTACGGTAACCTGGTCTGGTCATTCCCTTGTCAGAGGGTTGTCTGGAAATTCATCCGCACCGCGATTATCTACTCAGTGCACGTGCTCGTTTAACACTTATCTGAACTTTGTGCCCTTCCTCGAGCCTGCCTAGATGTCTTGAGAAATGTGAAACAAGTTGTACCTCCAATAACTCCTGCCGAAAAGTGAACGAATCTTGTATAGAGTGGACTGTCTGAGGTTAGAGTGTGCATTAGTGGTGAAATATGCTGTCAGTCGGTGCTAGGTTACACTCCGAGCTCTTTATAACCATGAGCGGAGTGCGCCTAAATTGTTCAATCGAATATATGAGAGATCATGTCATATGTCAAAATGTCACTCCACCTTGTGTCAGTTGAGTAGTTAGTCTACGTTAGTAGTAGCTTGTTCTTCACAGTGAGGTGAAGCCAGCCAGCCTGGCCTGTCGGCCTCTCACATCAACCGGTTGGTCTGGCCGCTTGTGAGTAAGTGAACATGTCGCTATTCATGAAGCGTATATCACTGACAAGAGTGGTGCTTTGATAAGATTGAGCTTGGAGGTAATATGGCGAGAAGAACGAAAGCATGCTTCCCATGCGCTCATAACGTTTCTTATGGCTTTACGCTCAACACGCTCCTTCCGTCGCTCTGGTGTACCAGAGAAACGAACACGCGTCACTTCAGTAGCATACACCTGCCAGGACAATGCATTGGGCACTGCGAAATTCAGATCCGAAGGCAACCGAACCATTCTGCTGTGGATACTTGCTGTATTGGGTTATTTTTACTATTAATTATTATTTATTTGTCAATCAGAAACGATGAACAGAAGCATGGAAGTAATTTTTGAAAGTTGGGCTCCGCAGAAAAGGTTAAGGATTTGGCATTGCTCTAAAATGTCGTGAAATTGTTTCATTAGATTTGGCAATCGAACTGATTTTCTAAATGAGGTGAAATTGTTGAATTGATTTGGCTTTTGTTGGTATAAGCAGACAACATAAGCATCAAATGTAGTGAAATTGTTGCAAATGGATTTGGCAGGCGCTCTATAAATTAACGGAGACAAATTACGCGTCAGAAGGGGTTTTGCTTGGAGCGTATATTGAATCAAATGAGAACAAGAATAAGTCTAGCAACAAAAACGTTTCCATACAATGTGAACCATGAAAGTGTTAAGGAAACGAAGACAAAGCGTCAGTAGCTAATAAATTAAGTGAAATTCCGTTTTCGTGATTTTTATCTAATTGGTGAGGGAGAAGGGAAGGTCTAATACCTAAGCTACGCTGAAGAGGCAGATTCAAACACCTCATTTCTAGCCCATAAGGCCACATTTCGTTCAGCAGTAATTGAGAAGTAGTTTTTTCTTTTTGCCTTTATTTGCTTGCTAGAGGACCTTCTGACGCGTGATTTGACTCTGGGGTGGTAGTAATTGGGTGTGTTAAACGCGAGTTAACAGGAGTTAAATTCGCGTTAAACGCGAGTTTAACCACACCAGATTGTAATGATAACTCTTGATAGTTAAGAGAGAACTCGCTCTAGTTTCACCCTAACATCCCCCAGTGGTAGGCCTCCTGATACAGCTTTTGAATGAAAACGCTCTCGAAAAAGCGACAATGTGTAACCTTTGTTACGTGAAAATAGCCTTTCTGTAAACGTTTTCACGTCTGTTTTCTCTAAAATTCCGCCATGTGGCATCCTCGCGGTGACAGTTCCGCGTTTAACATACTTTTCGCAGACAGCACGGAAATAGTGCTGAAATGTCGAGAGGAGCTGGAGCGGTTAACGAAAAACTCCTCCCCGAGGAGTTTTTTGGATGCGGTTAGCAAGATACAGTAGGAGAAAAGTTTTTGACCATCTATACCTGAGGGCAAGTACGAGTTTAATTAATGCAGAGGGTTAAGGAAGTTTGATAGCACTGTTAGCGATTTTGATCCAGGACGTCCCACCCTATCTTTAAAACTGGAAAGGTGTTCCAAGGGAGTAGTCTTTTAACGGCTTCCGCCAGGGAGAACGGGCGATGAGGATCAAAAACAAAGCAAGGATCATTGCTGAAAACACGTTGGCAGTCTTCTTTGGTGGCACTAATCAATCTCCCTCCCAATCAGCTGTTAATTTTTTCGAGCGCCGACACTTCTCCCGCTTTTGTTTATTTTCTTCCGAAATTCATTCGCTTCTGGGCTATTATCAGGTTAGTTTCATTTTCATAATTCATTTGCATAGCACAGGCTATGACGAGTATGTAGTAAATTATTTGTTTTCTCGCAAAGCGTTTCGAAGGGGTTTCCACAACTTTTTTAGTGCAAAAAAGTGAAAATTTTCCAAGCCACTGATTTTCAAGTGATTTGAATGCTTTAGTAATGATTAATCAGCAAGTTAGTCGGGGCGTATCAGGGCGAGTTTTGTGGGAAAGAAATGCGAACTTGTTTCTGAACCAACTAAATTTGTTCTCGCTTTTTCTGCAAGATTCTAATACTCCTCTTTCATTTGCCAGATCAGTTGCCATCGTGGCCTCTTTTTTTGAGGGTCCGCGACGCAGTTGCTTTGGTGCATTGGTAGAGCCACTCGAAGTGTTTCCCCAAATTCTTACCTTCAAATATGTGTACAAAATCTTTTCCTTAAACGATGCGCATAATGAGTGTGTAACAGTGTTTCTATGTATATTTTCAGCACTAGCTGCGGGCGGTGGATCTGCTCGTTTCATTTTTGAGAAGACGGCAAACACTTCACAAATTCAACTGCATCAATGACCGAAACCACACCATTACCCCAATCTCGGACGCCAGACTTGAAATGCACACTTACAAAAAAAAACAATAGAATTCTTTTCAATCAATAAATTCGAAAATAGACTATCTAGTTTATCATCATTCTTATAGGTTTTCAACTATCCATTTCAGTTGGAATGCAGGACATTCTTTGAATTTATGCATTACTCGACGAGTTGCAGGAATGTCTTTTCGCACTCTAGCGTTACCTTTTCAAGAACACCTTGTAAAATAATTCATCCAGAAATTCCCAAATTTTCGTTCACTGAAATTTCCTTCCGATAAATTTTTTGTTTTTCAAAAAACTTTTTGTTTGAAAATATCAAAAAGTTAACAAAGTTACTACAAATGCAAACCTTTTGTCAGATCACACTCAATTGATTGATTGAGGCTAATGATTAAACTAACATGTCTTTTTCGAGAGTGGTCCTGAAAACTCATGGAGCTCACAAAAAATTATGAGAATCCAGGATTTACAAGGAAAATTTAAAAAATTGCATTTTGATCGTGTTTCAAACAAGCAAAATATTACGAAGTTCCTTTTGAAAGCTCTTCCTAATGAATAAAATAAATAGCATCACTTGTATAATCTTTCCGATCCCTCGTCTTTCCACCGTAAAACGTCGTTCGTGTCCGCGTAGAAAAATACTTATGCGGACGAAGGTCACGCATAATGTATGTGTAAGCAGAGGGCAGCTTTCGTTAAACCTGGCAACAAACCGTGGCACCTATTTCGCGGTTCGTAGCCGGCCAGGGAGGTGGCGGTGGTTAATACGTGTTAATTTGGCGGCTCTACTCGCATTTAATTCGCGGTATGTTGGCGGCTTGGAGGTGGCGGTTTATTCGCGGTTAAAGGCACAGTCCAACCTCAGAGGTAATTTCTGATATTATGGTCCGGTCGCCGCCTATAGCAACCCTGCCAAGCGCGAAATCTCAATTCGCTCAAATAAGCGAGAAAAAGCCAGGAAAATGTCGGCCACGCCCCCTCGAAAGAAAAATTGTGTAACGCCCACTGCCCAGGTTTCCGACCTCCAATAGGGGGAAGAGACAGCGCGAATGATTTTATTCAAAACCTATGTTCTTCGATTTGTTTTCGCTCTGGCTTTATATTGTGACATGCTTCAGAAACGATGGCTGCCAATAACGTGAAAAATACAGGCCCGAGTCAAACCTGTCCGCGAGATTCTCGCCGTTCAAATCCAGAATTTTTGAGAGGCCATAATCTTACATTGGTGGTGGTTTCTGAGCGATTCTGGAGAGACAAAATTGTGGATCAGCGTAAAATTTTCTCCAAGACAAGCAGGAAAACCAAAAATTCGATACTGAGGTTGGACTGTGGCTTTAACACACCATTTACTACCACCCCTGATAATTCATAGAGCGCCTGCCAAATCCATTTGCAAGAATTTCACTACATTTAGTGATTATGTTGTCTGCTTACACCTACAAAAGCCAAGTCAATTCAACAATTTCACCTCATTTAGGAAAAATCAGTTTGATAGCCGAATCTAATGGTAAAACAATTTCACGACATTTTAGAGCAATGCCGAATCCTTAAGCCCCTTTCATAGTTTGCCGGCCGACGTCGGACGACTCCATTATCATCAAGTTTGATAAGTTGAGATAGATGAGATGGGTAGGGTAGGGTATAGATAGATATTACACATCTGATAACGAGTCGTCCGACGTCGGTCGGGCAAGTGTGAGAGAGGCTTAAGCTTTTCTATGCGATCCCAACTTTTAAGAAATTTCTACAACTTTTCCCAAGGGTTTCGCTTCTATAATATCGCCTCATCTCTAAAAGTCAAATTGCTTTTTTTGAAAACATAGTGACAGAAAATGAAGAGACAACCGGCTCCGCTGCTAGGATTGCAAAGATAAATAGCTTGCAACGCGGCTTCCTACAGATAAGCAGACGATGCTTTATAGTTTTTGGAATTTAAAAGCCGAGAAAAATGAAGGAATGAGTTTTAAAATGACCCAATTGTAACAGGGGTTAGGGGCACTCATCCTAGACGGGGACAGGCACCAGGTAATTCACCATTCAAGACAGAAATGAAATGAACCACCGAATGGTAAGGCTAATTGTGTCGAAGTATTTTCATAAAGTTTCTATAAAAACAATGACTGATAGCAGTATCAGGCATTTTTTATCAGAATTTTATATCATTTCATGAGTAAACTTGGGTGGCTCCACCCTCGTCAAGGATAGACCCAGGGTCAGTCGCTCTGTAGCCAAACCTCACCAAATCTTGCTGATGTGGCTCGTCTGCGCCGGGCCCATATGTCTGATTCGAAGGCATGACTAGTATACGGTAAGTTCTGGGCATTAAACTGGAGGTCATGCGCACGTCCCTTGATGTCCTGCACAATCCTACTGAGGTCCAGCACACATTCCATGACGACCAGAACATCCCTATTGGGGTCCTGCACACGTTCTATGATGTCCTGCGCACTCCTACTTAGGTCCTGGACACATTCTACGACGTTCTGCATACCCGTACTGAGGTCATGCGCACATCCTCTGATGTCCTGCACACATTCTACGACGACCTGCACACCCCTACTGGGGTCATGCACAGGTTCCATGATGTCCTGGCGCACTTACTTCTAGGTCCTGGACACATCTCTACGACGTTCTGGGCATACCCGTACTGAGTGTCATGCGCACATCCTCTGATGTCCTGCACACTCCTTACTAAAGTCCTGCACACATTCCATGATGTCCTGCGCACTCCTACTAGAGTCCCGGTGCACAGGTTCCATGGGATGTCCTGCACACTCCTGCTGAGGTCCTGCAGACATGATCTGCAGACGACGTCCTGTGATAGCATACCCCTCACTGGGGTCATGCACAGGTCCCATGATCTCCTGGACACCCCTACTGGAGGTCCCGCAGGATATTTCTCACGACGTCCTGCATACCCCTTACTGGGGTCATGCACAGGTCCCATGATCTCCTGGACACCCCTACTGGGATCCCGCACATAAGTCCCACGACGTCCCGCGCACCTCCTGCTGAGGTCCCGCACACTCCTACTGGAGGTCCTGCAATAACAATCTGCGGCGTCCTGCACACACTCCCTACTGGGGTCGTGCACAGGTTGTCCCATGGATGTCCTGCACACTCCTACCGAGGTCTTGCACACATCTCTACGCAGAGACGACCTGCACACCCCTACTGGGCTCCTGCACAGGTCCCATGATGTCCTGCACACTCCTACTGAAGTCTTGCACACATTCTACGACGACCTGCACACCACTACTGGGCTTCTGCACAGGTTCCATGATGTCCTGCACACTCCTACTGAGGTCCTGCACACAATCTGCGGCGTCCTGCACACTCCTACTGAGGTATTGCACGCATTCTACGACGACCTGCACACTATACATTGGATCCGGATTCGATAATTTCGATATCCGCTCAGAATGATTCGAAACTTTGACGATTCGGTATCCGAATCACCGAAAAACGCGAAATCCGAACCGAAACTGAAATCCGAAATCACCGAAAATGGTCAAATCTGAATCCGAACTGAAATCCGAATCACCGAAATAAACGGTCAAATCCGAATCGAACCGAAATCCGAATCAGCGAAAGAATAAATCCGAGCCGAATCCGAAATCCGAATCGAAGCGAAACAAGGTCAAATCCGAATCGAACTGGAATCCGAATCAACCGAAAAATGGTCAAATCCGAATCAATCGAACCGAAATCCGGAATCACCGAAACAAGGCCAAACCCGAATTGAACCGAGATCCGAATCAGCGAAACAAGGCCAAATCCGAGCAGAACCGAAATCCGAATCACCGAAAAATGGTCAAATCCGAATCACCGAAAAAACGGCAAATCCGAATCGAACCGGAATCCGAATCACCGAAATAAGGCCAAATCCGAATCGAACCGAAATCCGAATCAGCGAAAGAAGGCCAAATCCGAGCCGAACCGGAATCCGAATCAGCGAAACAAGGCCAAATCCGAGCCGAAACGAAATCCGAATCACCGAAAAATGGTCAAATCCGAATCGAACTCAAATCGAATCACCGAAAAATGGAATCGAATCGAATCCGAACTGAATCACCGAAAAACGGCAAATCCGAATCGAACCGAAATCAAGGCCAAGAATGGAATCGAATCCGAACCGAAATCCGAATCATCGAAAAACGGCAAATCCGGAACCGAACCGAAATCCGAATCATCCAAGAATAAGGCCAAATCCGAACCGAACCGAAATCCGAATCAACCGAAAAATGGTCAAATCCGATTCGAAATCCGAAATCCGAATCACCGAAACAAGGCCAAACCCGAATTGAATCCGAGATCCGAATCAGCGAAACAAGGCCAAATCCGAGCAGAATCCGAAATCCGAATCACCGAAAACGGCAAACTGAATGGTCCAAAATCCGGAATCACCGAAAAAACGGCAAATCCGAACTGAACCGAACTGGAAATCCGAATCACCGGAAAATGGTCAAATCCAGAATCGAACCGGAATCCGAATCACCAAAATAAGGCCAAATCCTGCAACCGAACCGAAATCCGCAATCACCGAAAAATGGTCAAATCCGAATCGAACCTGAAATCCGAATCACCGAAAAAACGGCAAATCCGGAACCGAACCGAAAATCCGAATCACCGAAAAATGGTCGAATCCAGAATCGAATCCGGAATCCGAATCACCAAAATAAGGCCAACCTGAACCGAACCGAAATCCAAATCTCACCGAAAAATGGTCAAATCCGAATCGAACCGAAATCCGAATCACCGAAACAAGGCCAAATCCGAATCGAACCTGGAAATCCGAATCAGCGAAACAAGGCCAAATCCGAGCCGAATCTGAAATCCGAATCAATCGAAAATGGTCAAATCCGAATCGAACTGGAATCCGAATCCACCGAAAAATCGGAAAATCCAGAATGGAACCGAAATCCGAATCATCGAAAAACGGCAAATCCGAATCCGAACTGAAATCCGAATCACCGAAAACTGGTCAAATCCGAATCGAACCGAAATCCGAATCACCGAAAAATGGAATCGAATCCGAATCGAATCCTGAAATCCGAATCACCGAAAAAACGGCAAATCCGAACCGAACCGAATCCGAATCACCGAAAATGGTCAAATCCGAATCGAACCGAAATCCGAATCACCGAAACAATGCCAAATCCGAATCGAACCGAAATCCGAATCAATGAAGAAACAATCAAATCCGAGCCGAACCGAAATCCGAATCAACCGAAAATGGTCAAATCCGAATCGAACCGAATCCGAATCATCGAAACAAGGTCAAATCCGAATGGAACTCGAAATCCGAATCAACCGAAAACGGCAAATCCGAATCCGAACCGAAATCCGAATCATCGAAAATGGTCAAATCCGAATCGAACTGGAATCCGAATCACCAAAAAAGGCAAATCCGAAATCGAATCCGAAATCCGAATCACCGAAAATGGTCAAATCCGAATCGAACCGAAATCCGAATCACTGGAAAAAACCGGCAAATCCTGAATCGAACTGAAATCCGAATCACCGAAAATGGTCAAATCCGAATTGAACCGAAATCCGAATCGAACCAAAATAATCAAATCTGAACCGAACCGAAATCCGAATCACCGAAAAATGGTCAAATCCGGAATCGAACCGAAATCCGGAATCACCGAAAACGGCCAAATCCGAATCGAACCGAAATCCGGAATCAGCGAAACAAGGCCAAATCCGAGCCGAATTACCGATAACTGAATCACCGGAAAATGGTCAAATCCGAATCGAAACTGAAATCCGAATCACCGAAACAATAAATCCGAATGGAACTGAAATCCGAAATCACCGAAAACGGCCAAATCCGAACCGAACTGAAATCCGAATCACCGAAAATGGTCAAATCCGGAATCGAACCGAAATCCGAATCACCGAAAAACGGCAAATCCGAATCCGAACCGAAAATCCGAATCACCGAAAATGGTCAAATCCGAATCGAATCCGAAATCCGAATCACCGAAGAATAAATCCGAATCGAACTGAAATCCGAATCACCGAAAATGGTCAAATCGAGCAGAACCGAAATCCGAATCACCGAATCCAAATCCGAATCACCGAAAATGGCAAATCCGAATCGAATTGAAATCCGAATCGAATGAAAACGGCAAATCCGAACCGAACGAATCGAAATCCGAATCAACCGAAAAATGGTCGAATCCGAATCGAAAGACTGGAATCCGAATCTACCAAAATAAGCGCCAAATCCGAATCGAACCGAAATACGAATCACCGAAAATGGTCAAATCCGAATCGAATCTCAAATCCGAATCAATCGAAAAACGGCAAATCCGAACCGAACCGAAATCCGAATCACCGAAAAATGGTCAAATCCGAATCGAAGCTGAAATCCGAATCACCAAAATAAGGCCAAATCCGAATCCGAACTGAAATCCGAATCACCGAAATGGTCAAATCTGAGCCGAACCGAAATCCGAATCACCGGAAAAACGGCAAATCCGGAATCCGAACTGAAATCCGAATCACCGAAAATGGTCAAATCCTTAAATCGAACCGGAATCCGAATCACCGAAATAAGGCCAAATCCGAACCGAACCGAAATCCGAATCACCGGAAAATGGTCAAATCCGAATCGAACCGAAATCTGAATCACCGAAAACGGCAAATCCGGAACCGAACTCGAAATCCGAATCACCGAAAAATGGTCAAATCCGAATCGAACCGGAATCCGAATCACCCAAAACGGTAAATCGAATGGAACCAAATCGAATCACTGAAAATACGGCCAAATCCGAACCGAACCGAAATCCGAATCACCGAAACAAGGCAAATCCGAATCGAACTGAAATCCGAATCACCGAAAAACGGCAAATCCGAATCGAACCGAAATCCGAATCACCGAAAAATGGTCAAATCCGAATCGAACCGAAACCGAATCACCAAAATAAGGTCAAATCCGAATCCGAACCGAAATCCGAATCACCGAAAATGGTCAAATCCGAATCGAACTGAAATCCGAATCACTGAAAAACGGCAAATCCGAACCGAACCGAAATCTGAATCACCGAAAATGGTCAAATCCGAATCGAACTGAAATCCGAATCACCAAAATAACGGCAAATCCGAACCGAACCGAAATCCGAATCACCGAAAATGGTCAAATCCGAATCGAACCGAAATCCGAATCACCGAAAACGGCAAATCCGAATCGAACTGAAATCCGAATCAGCGAAACAACGGCAAATCCGAATCGAACCGAAATCCGAATCACCGAAAACGGTCAAATCCGAATCGAACCGAATCCGAATCACCGAAACAAGGTCAAATCCGAATGGAACCGAAATCCGAATCACCGAAAAACGGCAAATCCGAACCGAACTGAAATCCGAATCACCGAAAATGGTCAAATCCGAATCGAACCGAAATCCGAATCACCGAAAAACGGCAAATCCGAATCGAACCGAAATCCGGAATCACCGAAAACGGTCAAATCCGGAATCGAACCGGAATCCGAATCACCGAAAAAGGCCAAATCCGAATCGAACCGAAATCCGAATCACCGAAAACGGCAAATCCGAACTGAATCGAAAAATCCGAATCACCGAAAAACGGCAAATCCGAATCGAACCGAAATCCGAATCACCGAAAAACGGCAAATCCGAATCGAACCGGAATCCGAATCACCGAAACGGCAAATCCGAATCGAACCGAAATCCGAATCACCGAAAAATGGTCAAATCCGAATCGAACCGAAATCCGAATCACCGAAAAACGGCAAATCCGAATCGAACCGAAATCCGAATCACCGAAAACGGCAAATCCGGAATCGAACCGAAATCCGAATCACCAAAAAACGGCAAATCCGAATCGAACCGAAATCCGAATCACCGAAAATGGTCAAATCCGGAATCGAACCGAAATCCGAATCACCGAAAAACGGCAAATCCGAATCGAACCGAAATCCGAATCACCGAAAACGGCAAATCCGAATCGAACCGGAATCCGAATCACCGAAATAAGGCCAAATCCGAATCGAAACCGAAATCCGAATCACCGAAAAACGGTCAAATCCGAGCCGAACCGAAATCCGAATCACTGAAAACGGCAAATCCGAATCGAACCGAAATCCGAATCACCGAAAAATGGTCAAATCTGAATCGAACCGAAATCCGGAATCACCGAAAAAGGCCAAATCCGAATCGAACTCGAAATCCGAATCACCGAAAACGGTCAAATCCGAATCGAACCGAAATCCGAATCACCGAAAAACGGCAAATCCGAATCGAACCGAAATCCGAATCACCGAAAATGGTCAAATCCGAATCGAACCGAATCCGAATCACCGAAAAATAATCCGAATCGAACCGAATCCGAATCACCGAAATCTGAATCACCGAAAATGGTCAAATCCGAATCGAACCGAAATCCGAATCACCGAAAAACGGCAAATCCGAATCGAACCTAAATCCGAATCACCGAAAACGGTCAAATCCGAATCGAACCGAAATCCGAATCACCGAAAACGGCAAATCAGAATCGAATCCGAAATCCGAATCACCGAAAATGGTCAAATCCGAATCGAACCGAAATCCGAATCACCGAAACGGCAAATCCGAATCGAACCGAATCCGAATCACCGAAAACGGCAAATCCGAATCGAACCGAAATCCGAATCACCGAAAATGGTCAAATCCGAATCGAACCGAAATCCGAATCATCGAAAAACGGCAAATCCGAATCGAACCGAAATCCGAATCACCGAAAAACGGCAAATCCGAATCGAACCGAAATCCGAATCACCGAAAATGGCAAATCCGAATCGAACTGGAATCCGAATCACCGAAATAACGGCAAATCCGAATCGAACTGAAATCCGAATCACCGAAAAACGGCAAATCCGAATCGAACCGAAATCCGAATCACCGAAAAACGGCAAATCCGAATCGAACCGAAATCCGAATCACCGAAAAACGGCAAATCCGAATCGAACCGGAATCCGAATCACCAAAATAAGGCCAAACTGAATCGAACCGAAATCCGAATCACCGAAAACGGTCAAATCCGAATCGAACCGAAATCCGAATCACTGAAAAACGGCAAATCCGAATCGAACCGAAATCCGAATCACCGAAAATGGTCAAATCCGAATCGAACCGAAATCCGAATCACCGAAATAAGGCCAAATCCGAATCGAACCGAAATCCGAATCACCGAAAAACGGCAAATCCGAATCGAACCGAAATCCGAATCACCGAAACAACGGCAAATCCGAATCGAACCGAAATCCGAATCACCGAAAAACGGCAAATCCGAATCGAACCGAAATCCGAATCACCGAAAAACGGCAAATCCGAATCGAACCGAAATCCGAATCACCGAAAAACGGCAAATCCGAATCGAACCTGAAACTGAATCACCGAAAACGGCAAATCCGAATCGAACCGAAATCCGAATCGAACCGAAAAACGGCAAATCCGAATCGAACCGGAAATCCGAATCACCGAAAAACGGCAAATCCGAATCGAACCGAAATCCGAATCACCGAAAAACGGCAAATCCGAATCGAACCGAAATCCGAATCACCGAAAAACGGCAAATCCGAATCGAACCGAAATCCGAATCACCGAAAACGGTCAAATCCGAATCGAACCGAAATCCGGAATCACCGAAAAACGGCAAATCCGAATCGAACCGAAATCCGAATCACCGAAAAACGGCAAATCCGAATCGAACCGAAATCCGAATCACCGAAAAACGGCAAATCCGAATCGAACCGAAATCCGAATCACCGAAATAAGGCCAAATCCGAATCGAACCGAAATCCGAATCACCGAAAACGGCAAATCCGAATCGAACCTAAATCCGAATCACCGAAAAACGGCAAATCCGAATCGAACCGAAATCCGAATCACCGAAAATGGTCAAATCCGAATCGAACCGGAATCCGAATCACCGAAAACGGCAAATCCGAATCGAACCGAAATCCGAATCACCGAAAATGGCAAATCCGAATCGAACTGGAAATCCGAATCATCGAAAACGGCAAATCCGAATCGAACCGAAATCCGAATCACCGAAAAACGGCAAATCCGAACCGAACCGAAATCCGAATCACCAAAAAAGAGCCAAATCCCCGAACCAAAATCCGAATCACCGAAAAACGACAAATTCGAATCACCGATAAAACGACAAATCCGAATCACCGAAAAAACGGCAAATCCGAATCGAAACGAAATCCGAATCCCCGAAAAACGGCAAATCCGAATCGAACCAAATCCGAATCACCGAAAACGGCAAATCCGAATCGAACCGAAATCCGAATCACCGAAAACGGCAAATCCGAATCGAACCGAAATCCGAATCACCGAAAACGGCAAATCCGAATCGAACCGAAACCGAATCACCGAAAAACGGCAAATCCGAATCGAATCCGAATCCGAATCACCGAAAAACGGCAAATCCGAATCGAACCGAAATCCGAATCACCGAAAAACGGCAAATCCGAATCGAACCGAAATCCGAATCACCGAAAAACGGCAAATCCGAATCGAACCGAAATCCGAATCACCGAAAACGGCAAATCCGAATCGAACCGAAATCCGAATCACCGAAAAATGGCAAATCCGAATCGAACTGAAATCCGAATCACCGAAAAACGGCAAATCCGAATCGAACCGAAATCCGAATCACCGAAAAACGGCAAATCCGAATCGAACCGAAATCCGAATCACCGAAAAACGGCAAATCCGAATCGAACCGAAATCCGAATCACCGAAAACGGCAAATCCGAATCGAACCGAAATCCGAATCACCGAAAAAACGGCAAATCCGAATCGAACCGAAATCCGAATCACCGAAAAACGGCAAATCCGAATCGAACCGAAATCCGAATCACCGAAAAACGGCAAATCCGAATCGAACTGAAATCCGAATCACCGAAAAACGGCAAATCCGAATCGAACCGAATCCGAATCACCGAAAACGGCAAATCCGAATCGAACCGAAATCCGAATCACCGAAAAACGGCAAATCCGAATCGAACCGAAATCCGAATCACCGAAAAACGGCAAATCCGAATCGAACCGAAATCCGAATCACCGAAAAACGGCAAATCCGAATCGAACCGAAATCCGAATCACCGAAAAACGGCAAATCCGAATCGAACCGAAATCCGAATCACCGAAAAACGGTCAAATCCGAATCGAACCGAAATCCGAATCACCGAAAACGGCAAATCCGAATCGAACCGAAATCCGAATCACCGAAAAACGGCAAATCCGAATCGAACCGAAATCCGAATCACCGAAAAACGGCAAATCCGAATCGAACCGAAATCCGAATCACCGAAAAACGGCAAATCCGAATCGAACCGAAATCCGAATCACCGAAAACGGCAAATCCGAATCGAACCGAAATCCGAATCACCGAAAAACGGCAAATCCGAATCGAACCGAAATCCGAATCACCGAAAAATGGCAAATCCGAATCGAACCGAAACTGAATCACCGAAAAACGGCAAATCCGAATCGAACCGAAATCCGAATCACCGAAAAACGGCAAATCCGAATCGAACCGAAATCCGAATCACCGAAAAACGGCAAATCCGAATCGAACCGAAATCCGAATCACCGAAAACGGCAAATCCGAATCGAACCGAAATCCGAATCACCGAAAAACGGCAAATCCGAATCGAACCGAAATCCGAATCACCGAAAAACGGCAAATCCGAATCGAACCGAAATCCGAATCACCGAAAAACGGCAAATCCGAATCGAACCGAAATCCGAATCATCGAAAACGGCAAATCCGAATCGAACCGAAATCCGAATCACCGAAAACGGCAAATCCGAATCGAACCGAAATCCGAATCACCGAAAACGGCAAATCCGAATCCGAATCGAACCGAAATCCGAATCACCGAAAAAACGGCAAATCCGAATCGAACCGAAATCCGAATCACCGAAAAACGGCAAATCCGAATCGAACCGAAATCCGAATCACCGAAAAACGGCAAATCCGAATCGAACTGAAATCCGAATCACCGAAAAACGGCAAATCCGAATCGAACCGAAATCCGAATCACCGAAAAACGGCAAATCCGAATCGAACCGAAATCCGAATCACCGAAAACGGCAAATCCGAATCGAACCGAAATCCGAATCACCGAAAAACGGCAAATCCGAATCGAACCGAAATCCGAATCACCGAAAAACGGCAAATCCGAATCGAACCGAAATCCGAATCACCGAAAAACGGCAAATCCGAATCGAACCGAAATCCGAATCACCGAAAAACGGCAAATCCGAATCGAACCGAAATCCGAATCACCGAAAACGGCAAATCCGAATCGAACCAAAATCCGAATCACCGAAAAACGGCAAATCCGAATCGAACCGAAATCCGAATCACCGAAAAAGGCAAATCCGAATCGAACCGAAATCCGAATCACCGAAAACGGCAAATCCGAATCGAACCGAAATCCGAATCACCGAAAACGGCAAATCCGAATCGAACCTAAATCCGAATCACCGAAAAACGGCAAATCCGAATCGAACCGAAATCCGAATCACCGAAAACGGCAAATCCGAATCGAACCGAAATCCGAATCACCGAAAAAACGGCAAATCCGAATCGAACCGAAATCCGAATCACCGAAAACGGCAAATCCGAATCGAACCGAAATCCGAATCACCGAAAAAACGGCAAATCCGAATCGAACCGAAATCCGAATCACCGAAAACGGCCAAATCCGAATCGAACCGAAATCCGAATCACCGAAAAACGGCAAATCCGAATCGAACCGAAATCCGAATCACCGAAAAACGGCAAATCCGAATCGAACCGAAATCCGAATCACCGAAAAACGGCAAATCCGAATCGAACCGAAATCCGAATCACCGAAAAAACGGCAAATCCGAATCGAACCGAAATCCGAATCACCGAAAAAGGCCAAATCCGAATCGAACCGAAATCCGAATCACCGAAAAACGGCAAATCCGAATCGAACCGAAATCCGAATCACCGAAAAACGGCAAATCCGAATCGAACCGAAATCCGAATCACCGAAAAAACGGCAAATCCGAATCGAACCGAAATCCGAATCACCGAAAAACGGCAAATCCGAATCGAACCGAAATCCGAATCACCGAAAAACGGCAAATCCGAATCGAACCGAAATCCGAATCACCGAAAAACGGCAAATCCGAATCGAACCGAAATCCGAATCACCGAAAACGGCAAATCCGAATCGAACCGAAATCCGAATCACCGAAAAAACGGCAAATCCGAATCGAACCGAAATCCGAATCACCGAAAAACGGCAAATCCGAATCGAACCGAAATCCGAATCACCGAAAAACGGCAAATCCGAATCGAACCGAAATCCGAATCACCGAAAACGGCAAATCCGAATCGAACCAAAATCCGAATCACCGAAAACGGCAAATCCGAATCGAACCGAAATCCGAATCACCGAAAAACGGCAAATCCGAATCGAACCGAAATCCGAATCACCGAAAAACGGCCAAATCCGAATCGAACCGAAATCCGAATCACCGAAAAACGGCAAATCCGAATCGAACCGAAATCCGAATCACCGAAAAACGGCAAATCCGAATCGAACCGAAATCCGAATCACCGAAAAACGGCAAATCCGAATCGAACCGAAATCCGAATCACCGAAAAACGGCAAATCCGAATCGAACCGAAATCCGAATCACCGAAAAACGGCAAATCCGAATCGAACCGAAATCCGAATCACCGAAAAACGGCAAATCCGAATCGAACCGAAATCCGAATCACCGAAAAAACGGCAAATCCGAATCGAACCTAAATCCGAATCACCGAAAAAACGGCAAATCCGAATCGAACCACGAAATCCGAATCACCGAAAAACGGCAAATCCGAATCGAACCGAAATCCGAATCACCGAAAAACGGCAAATCCGAATCGAACCGAAATCCGAATCACCGAAAACGGCAAATCCGAATCGAACCGAAATCCGAATCACCGAAAAACGGCAAATCCGAATCGAACCGAAATCCGAATCACCGAAAAACGGCAAATCGGAATCGAACCGAAATCCGAATCACCGAAAAACGGCAAATCCGAATCGAACCGAAATCCGAATCACCGAAGAAGGGCCAAATCCGAATCGAACCGATATCCGAATCACCGAAAAAACGGCAAACCCGAATCGAACCGAAAACCGAATCACCGAAAAACGGCAAATCCGAATCGAACCGAAATCCGAATCACCGAAAAACGGCAAATCCGAATCGAACCGAAATCCGAATCACCGAAAAACGGCAAATCCGAATCGAACCGAAATCCGAATCACCGAAAAACGGCAAATCCGAATCGAACCGAAATCCGAATCACCGAAAAACGGCAAATCCGAATCGAACCGAAATCCGAATCACCGAAAAACGGCAAATCCGAATCGAACCGAAATCCGAATCACCGAAAAACGGCAAATCCGAATCGAACCGAAATCCGAATCACCGAAAAACGGCAAATCCGAATCGAACCGAAATCCGAATCACCGAAAAACGGCAAATCCGAATCGAACCGAAATCCGAATCACCGAAAAACGGCAAATCCGAATCGAACCGAAATCCGAATCACCGAAAACGGCCAAATCCGAATCGAACCGAAATCCGAATCACCGAAAAACGGCAAATCCGAATCGAACCGAAATCCGAATCACCGAAAAACGGCAAATCCGAATCGAACCGAAATCCGAATCACCGAAAATGGCAAATCCGAATCGAACCGAAATCCGAATCACCGAAAAAACGGCAAATCCGAATCGAACCGAAATCCGAATCACCGAAAAACGGCAAATCCGAATCGAACCGAAATCCGAATCACCGAAAAACGGCAAATCCGAATCGAACCGAAATCCGAATCACCGAAAAAACGGCAAATCCGAATCGAACCGAAATCCGAATCACCGAAAAACGGCAAATCCGGAATCGAACCGAAATCCGAATCACCGAAAACGGCAAATCCGAATCGAACCGAAATCCGAATCACCGAAAAAGGCCAAATCCGAATCGAACCGAAATCCGAATCACCGAAAAACGGCAAATCCGAATCGAACCGAAATCCGAATCACCGAAAACGGCAAATCCGAATCGAACCGAAATCCGAATCACCGAAAAACGGCAAATCCGAATCGAACCGAAATCCGAATCACCGAAAAACGGCAAATCCGAATCGAACCGAAATCCGAATCACCGAAAAACGGCAAATCCGAATCGAACCGAAATCCGAATCACCGAAAAACGGCAAATCCGAATCGAACCGAAATCCGAATCACCGAAAAACGGCAAATCCGAATCGAACCGAAATCCGAATCACCGAAAAACGGCAAATCCGAATCGAACCGAAATCCGAATCACCGAAAAACGGCAAATCCGAATCGAACCGAAATCCGAATCACCGAAAAACGGCAAATCCGAATCGAACCGAAATCCGAATCACCGAAAAACGGCAAATCCGAATCGAACCGAAATCCGAATCACCGAAAAACGGCAAATCGGAATCGAACCGAAATCCGAATCACCGAAAAAACGGCAAATCCGAATCGAACCGAAATCCGAATCACCGAAAAACGGCAAATCCGAATCGAACCGAAATCCGAATCACCGAAAACGGCAAATCCGAATCGAACCGAAATCCGAATCACCGAAAAACGGCAAATCCGAATCGAACCGAAATCCGAATCACCGAAAAACGGCAAATCCGAATCGAACCGAAATCCGAATCACCGAAAAACGGCAAATCCGAATCGAACCGAAATCCGAATCACCGAAAAACGGCAAATCCGAATCGAACCGAAATCCGAATCACCGAAAAACGGCAAATCCGAATCGAACCGAAATCCGAATCACCGAAAAACGGCAAATCCGAATCGAACTGAAATCCGAATCACCGAAAAACGGCAAATCCGAATCGAACCGAAATCCGAATCACCGAAAAACGGCAAATCCGAATCGAACTGAAATCCGAATCACCGAAAAAACGGCAAATCCGAATCGAACCTAAATCCGAATCACCGAAAAACGGCAAATCCGAATCGAACCGAAATCCGAATCACCGAAAAACGGCAAATCCGAATCGAACCGAAATCCGAATCACCGAAAAACGGCAAATCCGAATCGAACCGAAATCCGAATCACCGAAAAACGGCAAATCCGAATCGAACCGAAATCCGAATCACCGAAAAAGGCAAATCCGAATCGAACCGAAATCCGAATCACCGAAAAACGGCAAATCCGAATCGAACCGAAATCCGAATCACCGAAAACGGCAAATCCGAATCGAACCGAAATCCGAATCACCGAAAACGGCAAATCCGAATCGAACCGAAATCCGAATCACCGAAAAATGGTCAAATCCGAATTGAACCGAAATCCGAATCACCGAGAAAACGGCAAATCCGAATCGAACCGAAATCCGAATCACCGAGAAAACGGCAAATCCGAATCGAACCGAAATCCGAATCACCGAAAAAACAGCAAATCCGAATCGAACCGAAATCCGAATCACCGAGAAAACGGCAAATCCGAATCGAACCGAAATCCGAATCACCGAAAAACGGCAAATCCGAATCGAACCTAAATCCGAATCACCGAAAAACGGCAAATCCGGAATCGAACCGAAATCCGAATCACCGAAAAACGGCAAATCCGAATCGAACCGAAATCCGAATCACCGAAAAACGGCAAATCCGAATCGAACCGAAATCCGAATCACCGAAAAACGGCAAATCCGAATCGAACCGAAATCCGAATCACCGAAAAACGGCAAATCCGAATCGAACCGAAATCCGAATCACCGAAAAACGGCAAATCGGAATCGAACCGAAATCCGAATCACCGAAAAACGGCAAATCCGAATCGAACCGAAATCCGAATCACCGAAAAACGGCAAATCCGAATCGAACCGAAATCCGAATCACCGAAAACGGCAAATCCGAATCGAACCGAAATCCGAATCACCGAAAAAACGGCAAATCCGAATCGAACCGAAATCCGAATCACCGAAAACGGCAAATCCGAATCGAACCGAAATCCGAATCACCGAAAACGGCAAATCCGAATCGAACCGAAATCCGAATCACCGAAAAACGGCAAATCCGAATCGAACCGAAATCCGAATCACCGAAAAACGGCAAATCCGAATCGAACCGAAATCCGAATCACCGAAAAAACGGCAAATCCGAATCGAACCGAAATCCGAATCACCGAAAAAGGCCAAATCCGAATCGAACCGAAATCCGAATCACCGAAAAACGGCAAATCCGAATCGAACCGAAATCCGAATCACCGAAAACGGCAAATCCGAATCGAACCGAAATCCGAATCACCGAAAAACGGCAAATCCGAATCGAACCGAAATCCGAATCACCGAAAACGGCAAATCCGAATCGAACCGAAATCCGAATCACCGAAAAACGGCAAATCCGAATCGAACCGAAATCCGAATCACCGAAAACGGCAAATCCGAATCGAACCGAAATCCGAATCACCGAAAAACGGCAAATCCGAATCGAACCGAAATCCGAATCACCGAAAAACGGCAAATCCGAATCGAACCGAAATCCGAATCACCGAAAACGGCAAATCCGAATCGAACCGAAATCCGAATCACCGAAAAAGGGCAAATCCGAATCGAACCGAAATCCGAATCACCGAAAAACGGCAAATCCGAATCGAACCGAAATCCGAATCACCGAAAAAACGGCAAATCCGAATCGAACCGAAATCCGAATCACCGAAAAACGGCAAATCCGAATCGAACCGAAATCCGAATCACCGAAAAACGGCAAATCCGAATCGAACCGAAATCCGAATCACCGAAAAACGGCAAATCCGAATCGAACCGAAATCCGAATCACCGAAAAACGGCAAATCCGAATCGAACCGAAATCCGAATCACCGAAAAACGGCAAATCCGAATCGAACCGAAATCCGAATCACCGAAAAACGGCAAATCCGAATCGAACCGAAATCCGAATCACCGAAAAAACGGCAAATCCGAATCGAACCGAAATCCGAATCACCGAAAAACGGCAAATCCGAATCGAACCGAAATCCGAATCACCGAAAAACGGCAAATCCGAATCGAACCGAAATCCGAATCACCGAAAAACGGCAAATCCGAATCGAACCGAAATCCGAATCACCGAAAACGGCAAATCCGGAATCGAACCGAAATCCGAATCACCGAAAAACGGCAAATCCGAATCGAACCGAAATCCGAATCACCGAAAAACGGCAAATCCGAATCGAACCGAAATCCGAATCACCGAAAAACGGCAAATCCGAATCGAACCGAAATCCGAATCACCGAAAACGGCAAATCCGAATCGAACCGAAATCCGAATCACCGAAAAACGGCAAATCCGAATCGAACCGAAATCCGAATCACCGAAAAACGGCAAATCCGAATCGAACCGAAATCCGAATCACCGAAAAACGGCAAATCCGAATCGAACCGAAATCCGAATCACCGAAAAACGGCAAATCCGAATCGAACTGAAATCCGAATCACCGAAAAACGGCAAATCCGAATCGAACCGAAATCCGAATCACCGAAAAACGGCAAATCCGAATCGAACCGAAATCCGAATCACCGAAAAACGGCAAATCCGAATCGAACCGAAATCCGAATCACCGAAAAACGGCAAATCCGAATCGAACCGAAATCCGAATCACCGAAAAACGGCAAATCCGAATCGAACCGAAATCCGAATCACCGAAAAACGGCAAATCCGAATCGAACCGAAATCCGAATCACCGAAAACGGCAAATCCGAATCGAACCGAAATCCGAATCACCGAAAAACGGCAAATCCGAATCGAACCGAAATCCGAATCACCGAAAAAACGGCAAATCCGAATCGAACCGAAATCCGAATCACCGAAAAAACGGCAAATCCGAATCGAACCGAAATCCGAATCACCGAAAAACGGCAAATCCGAATCGAACCGAAATCCGAATCACCGAAAACGGCAAATCCGAATCGAACCGAAATCCGAATCACCGAAAAAGGCCAAATCCGAATCGAACCGAAATCCGAATCACCGAAAAACGGCAAATCCGAATCGAACCGAAATCCGAATCACCGAAAAACGGCAAATCCGAATCGAACCGAAATCCGAATCACCGAAAAACGGCAAATCCGAATCGAACCGAAATCCGAATCACCGAAAACGGCAAATCCGAATCGAACCGAAATCCGAATCACCGAAAAACGGCAAATCCGAATCGAACTGAAATCCGAATCACCGAAAACGGCAAATCCGAATCGAACCGAAATCCGAATCACCGAAAACGGCAAATCCGAATCGAACCGAAATCCGAATCACCGAAAAACGGCAAATCCGAATCGAACCGAAATCCGAATCACCGAAAAACGGCAAATCCGAATCGAACCGAAATCCGAATCACCGAAAAACGGCAAATCCGAATCGAACCGAAATCCGAATCACCGAAAAACGGCAAATCCGAATCGAACCGAAATCCGAATCACCGAAAACGGCAAATCCGAATCGAACCGAAATCCGAATCACCGAAAAACGGCAAATCCGAATCGAACCGAAATCCGAATCACCGAAAAACGGCAAATCCGAATCGAACCGAAATCCGAATCACCGAAAAAACGGCAAATCCGAATCGAACCGAAATCCGAATCACCGAAAAACGGCAAATCCGAATCGAACCGAAATCCGAATCACCGAAAACGGCAAATCCGAATCGAACTGAAATCCGAATCACCGAAAAACGGCAAATCCGAATCGAACCGAAATCCGAATCACCGAAAAACGGCAAATCCGAATCGAACCGAAATCCGAATCACCGAAAAAACGGCAAATCCGAATCGAACCGAAATCCGAATCACCGAAAAACGGCAAATCCGAATCGAACCGAAATCCGAATCACCGAAAAACGGCAAATCCGAATCGAACCGAAATCCGAATCACCGAAAAAACGGCAAATCCGAATCGAACCGAAATCCGAATCACCGAAAAAACGGCAAATCCGAATCGAACCGAAATCCGAATCACCGAAAACGGCAAATCCGAATCGAACCGAAATCCGAATCACCGAAAAACGGCAAATCCGAATCGAACCGAAATCCGAATCACCGAAAAAACGGCAAATCCGAATCGAACCGAAATCCGAATCACCGAAAAACGGCAAATCGGAATCGAACCGAAATCCGAATCACAGAAAAACGGCAAATCCGAATCGAACCGAAATCCGGATCACCGAAGAAGGGCCAAATCCGAATCGAACCGATATCCGAATCACCGAAAAAACGGCAAACCCGAATCGAACTGAAATCCGAATCACCGAAAAAACGGCAAATCCGAATCGAACCTAAATCCGAATCACCGAAAAAACGGCAAATCGGAATCGAACCGAAATCCGAATCACCGAAAAACGGCAAATCCGAATCGAACCGAAATCCGAATCACCGAAAAACGGCAAATCCGAATCGAACCTAAATCCGAATCACCGAAAAACGGCAAATCCGAATCGAACCGAAATCCGAATCACCGAAAACGGCAAATCCGAATCGAACCGAAATCCGAATCACCGAAAAACGGCAAATCCGAATCGAACCGAAATCCGAATCACCGAAAAACGGCAAATCCGAATCGAACCGAAATCCGAATCACCGAAAAACGGCAAATCCGAATCGAACCGAAATCCGAATCACCGAAAACGGCAAATCCGAATCGAACCGAAATCCGAATCACCGAAAAAACGGCAAATCCGAATCGAACCGAAATCCGAATCACCGAAAACGGCAAATCCGAATCGAACCGAAATCCGAATCACCGAAAAAACGGCAAATCCGAATCGAACCGAAATCCGAATCACCGAAAAACGGCAAATCCGAATCGAACCGAAATCCGAATCACCGAAAAACGGCAAATCCGAATCGAACCGAAATCCGAATCACCGAAAAACGGCAAATCCGAATCGAACCGAAATCCGAATCACCGAAAAACGGCAAATCCGAATCGAACCGAAATCCGAATCACCGAAAAACGGCAAATCCGAATCGAACCGAAATCCGAATCACCGAAAAAACGGCAAATCCGAATCGAACCGAAATCCGAATCACCGAAAAACGGCAAATCCGAATCGAACCGAAATCCGAATCACCGAAAAACGGCAAATCCGAATCGAACCGAAATCCGAATCACCGAAAAAACGGCAAATCCGAATCGAACCGAAATCCGAATCACCGAAAACGGCAAATCCGAATCGAACCGAAATCCGAATCACCGAAAAACGGCAAATCCGAATCGAACCGAAATCCGAATCACCGAAAAACGGCAAATCCGAATCGAACCGAAATCCGAATCACCGAAAAAACGGCAAATCCGAATCGAACCGAAATCCGAATCACCGAAAAACGGCAAATCCGAATCGAACCGAAATCCGAATCACCGAAAACGGCAAATCCGAATCGAACCGAAATCCGAATCACCGAAAAACGGCAAATCCGAATCGAACCGAAATCCGAATCACCGAAAAACGGCAAATCCGAATCGAACCGAAATCCGAATCACCGAAAAACGGCAAATCCGAATCGAACCGAAATCCGAATCACCGAAAAACGGCAAATCCGAATCGAACCGAAATCCGAATCACCGAAAAACGGCAAATCCGAATCGAACCGAAATCCGAATCACCGAAAAACGGCAAATCCGAATCGAACCGAAATCCGAATCACCGAAAAACGGCAAATCCGAATCGAACCGAAATCCGAATCACCGAAAAACGGCAAATCCGAATCGAACCGAAATCCGAATCACCGAAAAACGGCAAATCCGAATCGAACCGAAATCCGAATCACCGAAAAACGGCAAATCCGAATCGAACCGAAATCCGAATCACCGAAAACGGCAAATCCGAATCGAACCGAAATCCGAATCACCGAAAAACGGCAAATCCGAATCGAACCGAAATCCGAATCACCGAAAAACGGCAAATCCGAATCGAACCGAAATCCGAATCACCGAAAAAACGGCAAATCCGAATCGAACCGAAATCCGAATCACCGAAAAACGGCAAATCCGAATCGAACCGAAATCCGAATCACCGAAAAACGGCAAATCCGAATCGAACCGAAATCCGAATCACCGAAAAAACGGCAAATCCGAATCGAACCGAAATCCGAATCACCGAAAAACGGCAAATCCGAATCGAACCGAAATCCGAATCACCGAAAAACGGCAAATCCGAATCGAACCGAAATCCGAATCACCGAAAAACGGCAAATCCGAATCGAACCGAAATCCGAATCACCGAAAAACGGCAAATCCGAATCGAACCGAAATCCGAATCACCGAAAAACGGCAAATCCGAATCGAACCGAAATCCGAATCACCGAAAAACGGCAAATCCGAATCGAACCGAAATCCGAATCACCGAAAAACGGCAAATCCGAATCGAACCGAAATCCGAATCACCGAAAAACGGCAAATCCGAATCGAACCGAAATCCGAATCACCGAAAAACGGCAAATCCGAATCGAACCGAAATCCGAATCACCGAAAACGGCAAATCCGAATCGAACCGAAATCCGAATCACCGAAAAACGGCAAATCCGAATCGAACCGAAATCCGAATCACCGAAAAACGGCAAATCCGAATCGAACCGAAATCCGAATCACCGAAAAACGGCAAATCCGAATCGAACCGAAATCCGAATCACCGAAAAACGGCAAATCCGAATCGAACCGAAATCCGAATCACCGAAAAACGGCAAATCCGAATCGAACCGAAATCCGAATCACCGAAAAACGGCAAATCCGAATCGAACCGAAATCCGAATCACCGAAAAACGGCAAATCCGAATCGAACCGAAATCCGAATCACCGAAAAACGGCAAATCCGAATCGAACCGAAATCCGAATCACCGAAAAACGGCAAATCCGAATCGAACCGAAATCCGAATCACCGAAAAAACGGCAAATCCGAATCGAACCGAAATCCGAATCACCGAAAAACGGCAAATCCGAATCGAACCGAAATCCGAATCACCGAAAAACGGCAAATCCGAATCGAACCGAAATCCGAATCACCGAAAACGGCAAATCCGAATCGAACCGAAATCCGAATCACCGAAAAACGGCAAATCCGAATCGAACCGAAATCCGAATCACCGAAAAAACGGCAAATCCGAATCGAACCGAAATCCGAATCACCGAAAAAACGGCAAATCGAATCGAACCGAAATCCGAATCACCGAAAAACGGCAAATCCGAATCGAACCGAAATCCGAATCACCGAAAAACGGCAAATCCGAATCGAACCGAAATCCGAATCACCGAAAAACGGCAAATCCGAATCGAACCGAAATCCGAATCACCGAAAAACGGCAAATCCGAATCGAACCGAAATCCGAATCACCGAAAAACGGCAAATCCGAATCGAACCGAAATCCGAATCACCGAAAAACGGCAAATCCGAATCGAACCGAAATCCGAATCACCGAAAAACGGCAAATCCGAATCGAACCGAAATCCGAATCACCGAAAAAACGGCAAATCCGAATCGAACCGAAATCCGAATCACCGAAAAAACGGCAAATCCGAATCGAACCGAAATCCGAATCACCGAAAAAGGCAAATCCGAATCGAACCGAAATCCGAATCACCGAAAAAACGGCAAATCCGAATCGAACCGAAATCCGAATCACCGAAAAACGGCAAATCCGAATCGAACCGAAATCCGAATCACCGAAAAACGGCAAATCCGAATCGAACCGAAATCCGAATCACCGAAAAACGGCAAATCCGAATCGAACCGAAATCCGAATCACCGAAAAACGGCAAATCCGAATCGAACCGAAATCCGAATCACCGAAAACGGCAAATCCGAATCGAACCGAAATCCGAATCACCGAAAAACGGCAAATCCGAATCGAACCGAAATCCGAATCACCGAAAAAACGGCAAATCCGAATCGAACCGAAATCCGAATCACCGAAAAACGGCAAATCCGAATCGAACCGAAATCCGAATCACCGAAAACGGCAAATCCGAATCGAACCGAAATCCGAATCACCGAAAAAACGGCAAATCCGAATCGAACCGAAATCCGAATCACCGAAAAAACGGCAAATCCGAATCGAACCGAAATCCGAATCACCGAAAAAACGGCAAATCCGAATCGAACCGAAATCCGAATCACCGAAAAACGGCAAATCCGAATCGAACCGAAATCCGAATCACCGAAAAACGGCAAATCCGAATCGAACCGAAATCCGAATCACCGAAAAAACGGCAAATCCGAATCGAACCGAAATCCGAATCACCGAAAAAACGGCAAATCCGAATCGAACCGAAATCCGAATCACCGAAAAACGGCAAATCCGAATCGAACCGAAATCCGAATCACCGAAAAACGGCAAATCCGAATCGAACCGAAATCCGAATCACCGAAAAAACGGCAAATCCGAATCGAACCGAAATCCGAATCACCGAAAAACGGCAAATCCGAATCGAACCGAAATCCGAATCACCGAAAAAACGGCAAATCCGAATCGAACCGAAATCCGAATCACCGAAAAACGGCAAATCCGAATCGAACCGAAATCCGAATCACCGAAAAACGGCAAATCCGAATCGAACCGAAATCCGAATCACCGAAAAACGGCAAATCCGAATCGAACCGAAATCCGAATCACCGAAAAACGGCAAATCCGAATCGAACCGAAATCCGAATCACCGAAAAACGGCAAATCCGAATCGAACCGAAATCCGAATCACCGAAAAACGGCAAATCCGAATCGAACCGAAATCCGAATCACCGAAAAAACGGCAAATCCGAATCGAACCGAAATCCGAATCACCGAAAAAACGGCAAATCCGAATCGAACCGAAATCCGAATCACCGAAAAAACGGCAAATCCGAATCGAACCGAAATCCGAATCACCGAAAAACGGCAAATCCGAATCGAACCGAAATCCGAATCACCGAAAAAACGGCAAATCCGAATCGAACCGAAATCCGAATCACCGAAAAAACGGGCAAATCCGAATCGAACCGAAATCCGAATCACCGAAAAACGGCAAATCCGAATCGAACCGAAATCCGAATCACCGAAAACGGCAAACCCGAATCGAACCGAAATCCGAATCACCGAAAAAACGGCAAACCCGAATCGAACCGAAATCCGAATCACCGAAAAAACGACAAATCCGAATCGAACCGAAATCCGAATCACCGAAAAAACCGCAAACCCGAATCGAACCAAAATCCGAAACACCGAAAAAAGGGCAAATCCGAATGGAACCGAAATCCGATTCACCGAAAAACGGCAAATCCGAATCGAACCGAAATCCGAATCACCGAAAAACGGCAAATCCGAATCGAACCGAAATCCGAATCACAGAAAAAACGGCAAAGCAGAATCGGACCGAAATCCGAACCACCAAGAAAAGCCCAAATCCGAATCGAACGGAAACCCGAATCACCGAAAAACGGCAAATCCGAATCGAACCTAAATCCGAATCACCGAAAAACGGCAAATCCGAATCGAACCGAAATCCGAATCACCGAAAAACGGCAAATCCGAATCGAACCGAAATCCGAATCACCGAAAAAACGGCAAATCCGAATCGAACCGAAATCCGAATCACCGAAAAACGGCAAATCCGAATCGAACCGAAATCCGAATCACCGAAAAACGGCAAATCCGAATCGAACCGAAATCCGAATCACCGAAAAAACGGCAAATCCGAATCGAACCGAAATCCGAATCACCGAAAAAACGGCAAATCCGAATCGAACCGAAATCCGAATCACCGAAAAAACGGCAAATCCGAATCGAACCGAAATCCGAATCACCGAAAAACGGCAAATCCGAATCGAACCGAAATCCGAATCACCGAAAAAACGGCAAATCCGAATCGAACCGAAATCCGAATCACCGAAAAAACGGCAAATCGAATCGAACCGAAATCCGAATCACCGAAAAACGGCAAATCCGAATCGAACCGAAATCCGAATCACCGAAAAAACGGCAAATCCGAATCGAACCGAAATCCGAATCACCGAAAAACGGCAAATCCGAATCGAACCGAAATCCGAATCACCGAAAAAACGGCAAATCCGAATCGAACCGAAATCCGAATCACCGAAAAAACGGCAAATCCGAATCGAACCGAAATCCGAATCACCGAAAAACGGCAAATCCGAATCGAACCGAAATCCGAATCACCGAAAAACGCCAAATCCGAATCGAACCGAAATCCGAATCACCGAAAAACGGCAAATCCGAATCGAACCGAAATCCGAATCACCGAAAAAACGGCAAATCCGAATCGAACCGAAATCCGAATCACCGAAAAACGGCAAATCCGAATCGAACCGAAATCCGAATCACCGAAAAAACGGCAAATCCGAATCGAACCGAAATCCGAATCACCGAAAAACGGCAAATCCGAATCGAACCGAAATCCGAATCACCGAAAAACGGCAAATCCGAATCGAACCGAAATCCGAATCACCGAAAAACGGCAAATCCGAATCGAACCGAAATCCGAATCACCGAAAAACGGCAAATCCGAATCGAACCGAAATCCGAATCACCGAAAAACGGCAAATCCGAATCGAACCGAAATCCGAATCACCGAAAAAACGGCAAATCCGAATCGAACCGAAATCCGAATCACCGAAAAAACGGCAAATCCGAATCGAACCGAAATCCGAATCACCGAAAAACGGCAAATCCGAATCGAACCGAAATCCGAATCACCGAAAAAACGGCAAATCCGAATCGAACCGAAATCCGAATCACCGAAAACGGCAAATCCGAATCGAACCGAAATCCGAATCACCGAAAAACGGCAAATCCGAATCGAACCGAAATCCGAATCACCGAAAAAACGGCAAATCCGAATCGAACCGAAATCCGAATCACCGAAAAACGGCAAATCCGAATCGAACCGAAATCCGAATCACCGAAAAACGGCAAATCCGAATCGAACCGAAATCCGAATCACCGAAAAACGGCAAATCCGAATCGAACCGAAATCCGAATCACCGAAAAACGGCAAATCCGAATCGAACCGAAATCCGAATCACCGAAAAACGGCAAATCCGAATCGAACCGAAATCCGAATCACCGAAAAACGGCAAATCCGAATCGAACCGATATCCGAATCACCGAAAAAACGGCAAATCCGAATCGAACCAAAATCCGAATCACCGAAAAAACGGCAAATCCGAATCGAACTGAAATCCGAATCACCGAAAAAACGGCAAATCCGAATCGAACCGAAATCCGAATCACCGAAAAAACGGCAAATCCGAATCGAACCGAAATCCGAATCACCGAAAAAACGGCAAATCCGAATCGAACCGAAATCCGAATCACCGAAAAAAGGCCAAATCCGAATCGAACCGAAATCCGAATCACCGAAAAAACGGCAAATCCGAATCGAACCTAAATCCGAATCACCGAAAAAACGGCAAATCGGAATCGAACCGAAATCCGAATCACCGAAAAACGGCAAATCCGAATCGAACCGAAATCCGGATCACCGAAGAAGGGCCAAATCCGAATCGAACCGATATCCGAATCACCGAAAAAACGGCAAACCCGAATCGAACTGAAATCCGAATCACCGAAAAAACGGCAAATCCGAATCGAACCTAAATCCGAATCACCGAAAAACGGCAAATCCGAATGGAACCGAAATCCGAATCACCGAAGAAGGGCCAAATCCGAATCGAACCGATATCCGAATCACCGAAAAAACGGCAAACCCGAATCGAACTGAAATCCGAATCACCGAAAAAACGGCAAATCCGAATCGAACCTAAATCCGAATCACCGAAAAAACGGCAAATCGGAATCGAACCGAAATCCGAATCACCGAAAAAAGGCCAAATCCGAATCGAACCGAAATCCGAATCACCGAAAAAACGGCAAATCCGAATCGAACCGATATCCGAATCACCGAAAAAACGGCAAATCCGATTCGAACCGAAATCCGAATCACCGAAAATACGGCAAATTCGAATCGAACCGAAATCCGAATCACCGAAAAAAGGCCAAATCCGAATAGAACCGAAATCCGAATCACCGAAAAAACGGCAAATCCGAATCGAACCTAAATCCGAATCACCGAAAAAACGGCAAATCGGAATCGAACCGAAATCCGAATCACCGAAAAACGGCAAATCCGAATCGAACCGAAATCCGAATCACCGAAGAAGGGCCAAATCCGAATCGAACCGATATCCGAATCACCGAAAAAACGGCAAACCCGAATCGAACCAAAATCCGAATCACCGAAAAAACGGCAAATCCGAATCGAACTGAAATCCGAATCACCGAAAAAACGGCAAATCCGAATCGAACCTAAATCCGAATCACCGAAAAAACGGCAAATCGGAATCGAACCGAAATCCGAATCACCGAAAAAACGGCAAATCCGAATCGAACCTAAATCCGAATCACCGAAAAAAGGCAAATCGGAATCGAACCGAAATCCGAATCACCGAAAAAAGGCCAAATCCGAATCGAACCGAAATCCGAATCACCGAAAAACGGCAAATCCGAATCGAACCGAAATCCGAATCACCGAAAAAACGGCAAATCCGAATCGAACCGAAATCCGAATCACCGAAAAACGGCAAATCCGAATCGAACCGAAATCCGAATCACCGAAAAAACGGCAAATCCGAATCGAACCGAAATCCGAATCACCGAAAAAACGGCAAATCCGAATCGAACCGAAATCCGAATCACCGAAAAACGGCAAATCCGAATCGAACCGAAATCCGAATCACCGAAAAACGGCAAATCCGAATCGAACCGAAATCCGAATCACCGAAAAATGCAAATCCGAATCGAACCGAAATCCGAATCACCGAAAAAACGGCAAATCCGAATCGAACCGAAATCCGAATCACCGAAAAAACGGCAAATCCGAATCGAACCGAAATCCGAATCACCGAAAAAACGGCAAATCCGAATCGAACCGAAATCCGAATCACCGAAAAACGGCAAATCCGAATCGAACCGAAATCCGAATCACCGAAAAAACGGCAAATCCGAATCGAACTGAAATCCGAGTCACCGAAAAAAGGCCAAATCCGAATCGAACCGATATCCGAATCACCGAAAATACGGCAAATCCGAATCGAACCAAAATCCGAATCACCGAAAAAACCGCAAATCCGAATCGAACCGAAATCCGAATCACCGAAAAACGGCAAATCCGAATCGAACCGAAATCCGAATCACCGAAAAAACGGCAAATCGGAATCGAACCGAAATCGGAATCACCGAAAAAACGGCAAATCGGAATCGAACCGAAATCCGAATCACCGAAAAAACGGCGAATCCGATTCGAACCGAAATCCGAATCACCGAAAAAACGGCAAATCCGAATCGAACCGAAATCCGAATCACCGAAAAACGGCAAATCCGAATAGAACCAAAATCCGAATCACCGAAAAAACGGCAAATCGAACCGAACCGAAATCCGAATCACCGAAAAACGGCAAATCCGAATCGAACCGAAATCCGAATCACCGAAGAAGGGCCAAATCCGAATCGAACCGATATCCGAATCACCGAAAAAACGGCAAATCCGAATCGAACCAAAATCCGAATCACCGAAAAAACGGCAAATCCGAATCGAACTGAAATCCGAATCACCGAAAAAACGGCAAATCCGAATCGAACCGAAATCCGAATCACCGAAAAAACAACAAATCCGAATCGAACCGGAATCCGAATCACCGAAAAACGGCAAATCCGAATCGAACCGAAATCCGAATCACCGAAAAACGGCAAATCCGAATCGAACCGAAATCCGAATCACCGAAAAAACGGCAAATCCGAATCGAACCGAAATCCGAATCACCGAAAAAACGGCAAATCCGAATCGAACCGAAATCCGAATCACCGAAAAACGGCAAATCCGAATCGAACCGAAATCCGAATCACCGAAAAAACGGCAAATCCGAATCGAACCGAAATCCGAATCACCGAAAAAGGCAAATCCGAATCGAACCGAAATCCGAATCACCGAAAAACGGCAAATCCGAATCGAACCGAAATCCGAATCACCGAAAAACGGCAAATCCGAATCGAACCGAAATCCGAATCACCGAAAAAACGGCAAATCCGAATCGAACCGAAATCCGAATCACCGAAAAACGGCAAATCCGAATCGAACCGAAATCCGAATCACCGAAAAACGGCAAATCCGAATCGAACCGAAATCCGAATCACCGAAAAACGGCAAATCCGAATCGAACCGAAATCCGAATCACCGAAAAAACGGCAAATCCGAATCGAACCGAAATCCGAATCACCGAAAAACGGCAAATCCGAATCGAACCGAAATCCGAATCACCGAAAAAACGGCAAATCCGAATCGAACCGAAATCCGAATCACCGAAAAAACGGCAAATCCGAATCGAACCGAAATCCGAATCACCGAAAAACGGCAAATCGGAATCGAACCGAAATCCGAATCACCGAAAAAACGGCAAATCCGAATCGAACCGAAATCCGAATCACCGAAAAAACGGCAAATCCGAATCGAACCGAAATCCGAATCACCGAAAAAACGGCAAATCCGAATCGAACCGAAATCCGAATCACCGAAAAACGGCAAATCCGAATCGAACCGAAATCCGAATCACCGAAAAACGGCAAATCCGAATCGAACCGAAATCCGAATCACCGAAAAAACGGCAAATCCGAATCGAACCGAAATCCGAATCACCGAAAAAACGGCAAATCCGAATCGAACCGAAATCCGAATCACCGAAAAACGGCAAATCCGAATCGAACCGAAATCCGAATCACCGAAAAAACGGCAAATCCGAATCGAACCGAAATCCGAATCACCGAAAAACGGCAAATCCGAATCGAACCGAAATCCGAATCACCGAAAAAACGGCAAATCCGAATCGAACCGAAATCCGAATCACCGAAAAAACGGCAAATCCGAATCGAACCGAAATCCGAATCACCGAAAAATGCCAAATCCGAATCGAACCGAAATCCGAATCACCGAAAAACGGCAAATCCGAATCGAACCGAAATCCGAATCACCGAAAAACGGCAAATCCGAATCGAACCGAAATCCGAATCACCGAAAAACGGCAAATCCGAATCGAACCGAAATCCGAATCACCGAAAAACGGCAAATCCGAATCGAACCGAAATCCGAATCACCGAAAAAACGGCAAATCCGAATCGAACCGAAATCCGAATCACCGAAAAACGGCAAATCCGAATCGAACCGAAATCCGAATCACCGAAAAACGGCAAATCCGAATCGAACCGAAATCCGAATCACCGAAAAAACGGCAAACCCGAATCGAACCGAAATCCGAATCACCGAAAAAACGGCAAATCCGAATCGAACCGAAATCCGAATTACCGAAAAAACGGCAAACCCGAATCGAACCGAAATCCCAATCACCGAAAAACGGCAAATCCGAATCGAACCGAAATCCGAATCACCGAAAAACGGCAAATCCGAATCGAACCGAAATCCGAATCACCGAAAAAACGGCAAACCCGAATCGAACCGAAATCCGAATCACCGAAAAAACGGCAAACCCGAATCGAACCGAAATCCGAATCACCGAAAAAACGGCAAATCCGAATCGAACCGAAATCCGAATCACCGAAAAAACGGCAAATCCGAATCGAACCGAAATCCGAATCACCGAAAAACGGCAAATCCGAATCGAACCGAAATCCGAATCACCGAAAAACGGCAAATCCGAATCGAACCGAAATCCGAATCACCGAAAAACGGCAAATCCGAATCGAACCGAAATCCGAATCACCGAAAAACGGCAAATCCGAATCGAACCGAAATCCGAATCACCGAAAAACGGCAAATCCGAATCGAACCGAAATCCGAATCACCGAAAAACGGCAAATCCGAATCGAACCGAAATCCGAATCACCGAAAAAACGGCAAATCCGAATCGAACCGAAATCCGAATCACCGAAAAACGGCAAATCCGAATCGAACCATAATCCGAATCACCGAAAAAACGGCAAATCGAACCGAACCGAAACCCGAATCACCGAAAAACGGCAAATCCGAATCGAACCGAAATCCGAATCACCGAAAAAACGGCAAATCGGAATCGAACCGAAATCCGGATCACCGAAAAAACGGCAAATCCGAATCGAACCAAAATCCGAATCACCGAAAAAACGGCAAATCCGAATCGAACCAAAATCCGAATCACCGAAAAAACGGCAAATCCGAATCGAACCGAAATCCGAATCACCGAAAAAACGGCAAATCCGAATCGAACCGAAATCCGAATCACCGAAAAAGGCCAAATCCGAATCGAACCGAAATCCGAATCACCGAAAAAACGGCAAATCCGAATCGAACCTAAATCCGAATCACCGAAAAAACGGCAAATCGGAATCGAACCGAAATCCGAATCACCGAAAAAACGGCAAATCCGATTCGAACCGAAATCCGAATCACCGAAAAAACGGCAAATCCGAATCGAACCGAAATCCGAAGCACCGAAAAAACGGCAAATCCGAATCGAACCGAAATCCGAATCACCGAAAAACGGCAAATCCGAATCGAACCGAAATCCGAATCACCGAAAAAACGGCAAATCCGAATCGAACCGAAATCCGAATCACCGAAAAAACGGCAAATCCGAATCGAACCGAAATCCGAGTCACCGAAAAAAGGCCAAATCCGAATCGAACCGAAATTCGAATCACCGAAAAAACGGCAAATCCGAATCGAACCGAAATCCAAATCACCGAAAAAACGGCAAACCCGAATCGAACCGAAGTCCGAATCACCGAAAAAACGGCAAGTCCGAATCGAACCGAAATTCGAATCACCGAAAAACGGCAAATCCGAATCGAACCGAAATCCGAATCACCGAAAAAACGGCAAATCCGAATCGAACCTAAATCCGAATCAACGAAAAAACGGCAAATCCGAATCGAACCGAAATCCGAATCACCGAAAAACGGCAAATCCGAATAGAACCGAAATCCGAATCACCGAAAAAACAGCAAATCCGAATCGAACCAAAATCCGAATCACCGAAAAAACGGCAAATCCGAATCGAACCGAAATCCGAATCAACGAAAAAACGGCAAATCCGAATCGAACCGAAATCCGAATCACCGAAAAAACGGCAAATCCGAATCGAACCGAAATCCGAATCACCGAAAAACGGCAAATCCGAATAGAACCAAAATCCGAATCACCGAAAAAACGGCAAATCGAACCGAACCGAAATCCGAATCACCGAAAAAAGGCCAAATCCGAATCGAACCGAAATCCGAATCACCGAAAAAACGGCAAATCCGAATCGAACCAAAATCCGAATCACCGAAAAAACGGGAAATCCCAAACCAACCGAAATCCGAAACACCGAAAAAACGGCAAATTCGAATCGAACCGAAATCCGAATCACCGAAAAAAGGCCAAATCCGAATCGAACCGAAATCCGAATCACCGAAAAAACGGCAAATCCGAATCGAACCTAAATCCGAATCACCGAAAAAACGGCAAATCGGAATCGAACCGAAATCCGAATCACCGAAAAAACGGCAAATCCGAATCGAACCTAAATCCGAATCACCGAAAAAAGGCAAATCGGAATCGAACCGAAATCCGAATCACCGAAAAAAGGCCAAATCCGAATCGAACCGAAATCCGAATCACCGAAAAAACGGCAAATCCGAATCGAACCTAAATCCGAATCACCGAAAAATGGTCAAATCCGAATCGAACCGAAATCCGAATCACCGAAAAAACGGCAAATCCGAATCGAACCGAAATCCGAGTCACCGAAAAAACGGCAAATCCGAACCGAAATCCGAATCACCGAAAAACTGCAAATCCGATTCGAACCGAAATCCGAATCACCGAAAAAACGGCAAATCCGAATCGAACCGAAATCCGAATCACCGAAAAACGGCAAATCCGAATCGAACCGAAATCCGAATCACCGAAAAACGGCAAATCCGAATCGAACCGAAATCCGAATCACCGAAAAAACGGCAAATCCGAATCGAACCGAAATCCGAATCACCGAAAAACGGCAAATCCGAATCGAACCGAAATCCGAATCACCGAAAAAACGGCAAATCGGAATCGAACCGAAATCCGAATCACCGAAAAAACGGCAAATCCGAATCGAACCGATATCCGAATCACCGAAAAAACGGCAAATCCGAATCGAACCAAAATCCGAATCACCGAAAAAACGGCAAATCCGAATCGAACCGAAATCCGAATCACCGAAAAAACGGCAAATCCGAATCGAACTGAAATCCGAGTCACCGAAAAACGGCAAATCCGAATAGAACCAAAATCCGAATCACCGAAAAAACGGCAAAACCGAATCGAACCGAAATCCGAATCCCCGAAAAACACCAAATCCTAATCGAACCGAAATCAGAAACACCGTAAAAACGGCAAATCCGAATAGAACCAAAATCCGAATCACCGAAAAAACGGCAAATCGGAACCGAACCGAAATCCGAATCACCGAAAAACGGCAAATCCGAATCGAACCGAAATCCGAATCACCGAAGAAGGGCCAAATCCGAATCACCGATATCCGAATCACCGAAAAAACGGCAAATCCGATTCGAACCGAAATCCGAATCACCGAAAAAACGGCAAATTCGAATCGAACCGAAATCCGAATCACCGAAAAAAGGCCAAATCCGAATAGAACCGAAATCCGAATCACCGAAAAAACGGCAAATCCGAATCGAACCTAAATCCGAATCACCGAAAAAACGGCAAATCGGAATCGAACCGAAATCCGAATCACCGAAAAAACGGCAAATCCGAATCGAACCGAAATCCGAATCACCGAAAAAACGGCGAATCCGATTCGAACCGAAATCCGAATCACCGAAAAACGGCAAATCCGAATAGAACCAAAATCCGAATCACCGAAAAAACGGCAAATCCGAATCGAACCGAAATCCGAATCACCGAAAAACGGCAAATCCGAATCGAACCAAAATCCGAATCACCGAAAAAACGGCAAATCCGAATCGAACTGAAATCCGAATCACCGAAAAAACGGCAAATCCGAATCGAACCGAAATCCGAATCACCGAAAAAACGGCAAATCGAACCGAACCGAAATCCGAATCACCGAAAAAACGGCAAATCCGAATCGAACCGAATTCCGAATCACCGAAAAACGGCAAATCCGAATAGAACCAAAATCCGAATCACCGAAAAAACGGCAAATCGAACCGAAATCCGAATCACCGAAAAAACGGCAAATCCGAATCGAACCGAAATCCGAATCACCGAAAAACGGCAAATCCGAATCGAACCGAAATCCGAATCACCGAAAAAACGGCAAATCCGAATCGAACCGAAATCCGAATCACCGAAAAAACGGCAAATCCGAATCGAACCGAAATCCGAATCACCGAAAAAACGGCAAATCCGAATCGAACCGAAATCCGAATCACCGAAAAACGGCAAATCCGAATCGAACCGAAATCCGAATCACCGAAAAAACGGCAAATCCGAATCGAACCGAAATCCGAATCACCGAAAAAACGGCAAATCCGAATCGAACCGAAATCCGAATCACCGAAAAACGGCAAATCCGAATCGAACCGAAATCCGAATCACCGAAAAACGGCAAATCCGAATCGAACCGAAATCCGAATCACCGAAAAACGGCAAATCCGAATCGAACCGAAATCCGAATCACCGAAAAACGGCAAATCCGAATCGAACCGAAATCCGAATCACCGAAAAAACGGCAAATCCGAATCGAACCGAAATCCGAATCACCGAAAAAACGGCAAACCCGAATCGAACCGAAATCCGAATCACCGAAAAAACGGCAAATCCGAATCGAACCGAAATCCGAATCACCGAAAAAACGGCAAACCCGAATCGAACCGAAATCCGAATCACCGAAAAAACGGCAAACCCGAATCGAACCGAAATCCGAATCACCGAAAAAACGGCAAATCCGAATCGAACCGAAATCCGAATCACCGAAAAAACGGCAAATCCGAATCGAACCGAAATCCGAATCACCGAAAAAACGGCAAATCCGAATCGAACCGAAATCCGAATCACCGAAAAAACGGCAAATCCGAATCGAACCGAAATCCGAATCACCGAAAAACGGCAAATCCGAATCGAACCGAAATCCGAATCACCGAAAAAACGCGAAATCCGAACCGAAATCCTAGTCACCGAAAAAACGGCAAATCCGAACCGAAATCCGAATCACCGAAAAAACGGCAAATCCGAATCGAACCGAAATCCGAATCACCGAAAAACGGCAAATCCGAATCGAACCGAAATCCGAATCACCGAAAAACGGCAAATCCGAATCGAACCGAAATCCGAATCACCGAAAAACGGCAAATCCGAATCGAACCGAAATCCGAATCACCGAAAAAACGGCAAATCCGAATCGAACCGAAATCCGAATCACCGAAAAAACGGCAAATCCGAATCGAACTGAAATCCGAATCACCGAAAAAACGGCAAATCCGAATCGAACTGAAATCCGAATCTTCGAAAGAACGGCAAATCGAACCGAACCGAAATCCGAATCACCGAAAAACGGCAAATCCGAATCGAACCGAAATCCGAATCACCGAAAAAGGCCAAATCCGAATCGAACCGAAATCCGAATCACCGAAAAAACGGCAAATCCGAATCGAACCTAAATCCGAATCACCGAAAAAACGGCAAATCCGAATCGAACCGAAATCCGAATCACCGAAAAACGGCAAATCCGAATAGAACCAAATCCGAATCACCGAAAAAACGGCAAATCGAACCGAACCGAAATCCGAATCACCGAAAAACGGCAAATCCGAATCGAACTGAAATCCGAATCACCGAAAAAACGGCAAATCCGAATCGAACTGAAATCCGAATCACCGAAAAAACGGCAAATCCGAATCGAACCGAAATCCGAATCACCGAAAAAACGGCAAATCGAACCGAACCGAAATCCGAATCACCGAAAAACGGCAAATCCGAATAGAACCGAAATCCGAATCACCGAAAAAACGGCAAATCCGAATCGAACCGAAATCCGAATCACCGAAAAACGGCAAATCCGAATCGAACCGAAATCCGAATCACCGAAAAAACGGCAAATCCGAATCGAACCGAAATCCGAATCACCGAAAAACGGCAAATCCGAATCGAACCGAAATCCGAATCACCGAAAAACGGCAAATCCGAATCGAACCGAAATCCGAATCACCGAAAAACGGCAAATCCGAATCGAACCGAAATCCGAATCACCGAAAAAACGGCAAATCCGAATCGAACCGAAATCCGAATCACCGAAAAAACGGCAAATCCGAATCGAACCGAAATCCGAATCACCGAAAAAACGGCAAATCCGAATCGAACCGAAATCCGAATCACCGAAAAAACGGCAAATCCGAATCGAACCGAAATCCGAATCACCGAAAAACGGCAAATCCGAATCGAACCGAAATCCGAATCACCGAAAAAACGGCAAATCCGAATCGAACCTAAATCCGAATCACCGAAAAAACGGCAAATCGGAATCGAACCGAAATCCGAATCACCGAAAAACGGCAAAACCGAAACGAACCGAAATCCGAAACACCGAAAAACGGCAAATCCGAATCGAACCGAAATCCGAATCACCGAAAAAACGGCAAATCCGAATCGAACCGAAATCCGAATCACCGAAAAACGGCAAATCCGAATCGAACCGAAATCCGAATCACCGAAAAAACGGCAAATCCGAATCGAACCTAAATCCGAATCACCGAAAAAACGGCAAATCGGAATCGAACCGAAATCCGAATCACCGAAAAAAGGCCAAATCCGAATCGAACCGAAATCCGAATCACCGAAAAAACGGCAAATCCGAATCGAACCTAAATCCGAATCACCGGCAAATCCGAATCGAACCTAAATCCGAATCACCGAAAAAAGGCAAATCCGAATAGAACCGAAATCCGAATCACCGAAAAAACGGCAAATCCGAATCGAACCAAAATCCGAATCACCGAAAAACGGGAAATCCGAAAAGAACCGAAATCCGAATCACCGAAAAAACGGCAAATCCGAATCGAACCGAAATCCGAATCACCGAAAAAACGGCAAATCCGAATCGAACCAAAATCCGAATCACCGAAAAAACGGCAAATCCGGAACGAACCGAAATCCGAATCACCGAAAAAACGGCAAATCCGAATCGAACCTAAATCCGAATCACCGAAAAAACGGCAAATCGGAATCGAACCGAAATCCGAATCACCGAAAAACGGCAAATCCGAATAGAACCGAAATCCGAATCACCGAAAAACGGCAAATCCGAATAGAACCGAAATCCGAATCACCGAAAAAACGGCAAATCCGAATCGAACCAAAATCCGAATCACCGAAAAAACGGCAAATCCGAATCGAACCGAAATCCGAATCACCGAAAAACGGCAAATCCGAATCGAACCGAAATCCGAATCACCGAAAAAACGGCAAATCCGAATCGAACCGAAATCCGAATCACCGAAAAAACGGCAAATCCGAATCGAACCGAAATCCGAATCACCGAAAAACGGCAAATCCGAATCGAACCGAAATCCGAATCACCGAAAAAACGGCAAATCCGAATCGAACCGAAATCCGAATCACCGAAAAACGGCAAATCCGAATCGAACCGAAATCCGAATCACCGAAAAAACGGCAAATCCGAATCGAACCGAAATCCGAATCACCGAAAAAAGGCCAAATCCGAATCGAAACAAAATCCGAATCACCGAAAAACGGCGAATCCGAATCGAACTGAAATCCGAATCACCGAAAAAACGGCAAATCCGAATCGGACCGAAATCCGAATCACCGAAAAAACGGCAAATCCGAATCGAACCGAAATCCGAATCACCGAAAAACGGCAAATCCGAATCGAACCGAAATCCGAATCACCGAAAAACGGCAAATCCGAATCGAACCGAAATCCGAATCACCGAAAAACGGCAAATCCGAATCGAACCGAAACCCGAATCACCGAAAACACGGCAAACCCGAAACGACCAGAAAACCGAACCACCGAAAAAACGGCAAATCCGAATCGAACCGAAATCCAAATCACCGAAAAAACAACAAATCCGAATCGAACCGAAATCCGAATCACCGAAAAAACGGCAAATCCGAATCGAACCGAAATCCGAATCACCGAAAAAACGGCAAACCCGAATCGAACCGAAATCCGAATCACCGAAAAAACGGCAAATCCGAATCGAACCGAAATCCGAATCACCGAAAAAAAGACAAATCCCAAACGAAACGAAATCCCAATCACCGAAAAAACGGCAAATCCGAATCGAACCGAAATCCGAATCACCGAAAAAACGGCAAATCGGAATCGAACCGAAATCCGAATCACCGAAAAAACGGCAAATCCGAATCGAACCGAAATCCGAATCACCGAAAAAACGGCAAATCCGAATCGAACCGAAATCCGAATCACCGAAAAAACGGCAAATCCGAATCGAACCGAAATCCGAATCACCGAAAAACGGCAAATCCGAATCGAACCGAAATCCGAATCACCGAAAAAACGGCAAATCCGAATCGAACCGAAATCCGAATCACCGAAAAACGGCAAATCCGAATCGAACCGAAATCCGAATCACCGAAAAAACGGCAAATCCGAATCGAACCGAAATCCGAATCACCGAAAAAACGGCAAATCCGAATCGAACCGAAATCCGAATCACCGAAAAAACGGCAAATCCGAATCGAACCGAAATCCGAATCACCGAAAAACGGCAAATCCGAATCGAACCGAAATCCGAATCACCGAAAAACGGCAAATCGAATCGAACCGAAATCCGAATCACCGAAAAACGGCAAATCCGAATCGAACCGAAATCCGAATCACCGAAAAAACGGCAAATCCGAATCGAACCGAAATCCGAATCACCGAAAAAACGGCAAATCCGAATCGAACCGAAATCCGAATCACCGAAAAAACGGCAAATCCGAATCGAACCGAAATCCGAATCACCGAAAAACGGCAAATCCGAATCGAACCGAAATCCGAATCACCGAAAAAACGGCAAATCCGAATCGAACCGAAATCCGAATCACCGAAAAAACGGCAAATCCGAATCGAACCGAAATCCGAATCACCGAAAAAACGGCAAATCCGAATCGAACCGAAATCCGAATCACCGAAAAAACGGCAAACCCGAATCGAACCGAAGTCCGAATCACCGAAAAAACGGCAAGTCCGAATCGAACCGAAATTCGAATCACCGAAAAAACGGCAAATCCGAATCTAACCGAAATCCGAATCACCGAAAAAACGGCAAACCCGAATCGAACCGAAATCCGAATCACCGAAAAAACGGCAAACCCGAATCGAACCGAAATCCGAATCACCGAAAAAACGGCAAATCCGAATCGAACCGAAATCCGAATCACCGAAAAAACGGCAAATCCGAATCGAACCGAAATCCGAATCACCGAAAAACGGCAAACCCGAATCGAACCAAAATCCGACTCACCGAAAAAACGGCAAATCCGATTCGAACCGAAATCCGAACCACCGAAAAAACGGCGAATCCGAATCGAACCGAAATCCGAATCACCGAAAAAACGGCAAATCCGAATCGAACCAAAATCCGAATCACCGAAAAAAGGCCAAATCCGAATCGAACCGAAATCCGAATCACCGGAGAAGGGCCAAATTGAAATCGAACCGAAATCCGAATCACCGAAAAACGGCAAATCCGAATCGAACCGAAATCCGAATCACCGAAAAAACGGCAAATCCGAATCGAACCGAAATCCGAATCACCGAAAAAACGGCAAATCGAACCGAACCGAAATCCGAATCACCGAAAAAACGGCAAATCCGAATCGAACCTAAATCCGAATCACCGAAAAAACGGCAAATCCGAATCGAACCGAAATCCGAATCACCGAAAAACGGCAAATCCGAATCGAACCAAAATCCGAATTACCGAAAAAAAAACGGCAAATCGGAATCGAACCGAAATCCGAATCACCGAAAAAACCGCAAATCGGAATCGAACCGAAATCCGAATCACCGAAAAAACGGCGAATCCGATTCGAACCGAAATCCGAATCACCGAAAAAACGGCAAATCCGAATCGAACCGAAATCCGAATCACCGAAAAACGGCAAATCCGAATAGAACCAAAATCCGAATCACCGAAAAAACGGCAAATCGAACCGAACCGAAATCCGAATCACCGAAAAACGGCAAATCCGAATCGAACCGAAATCCGAATCACCGAAGAAGGGCCAAATCCGAATCGAACCGATATCCGAATCACCGAAAAAACGGCAAATCCGATTCGAACCGAAATCCGAATCACCGAAAATACGGCAAATTCGAATCGAACCGAAATCCGAATCACCGAAAAAAGGCCAAATCCGAATAGAACCGAAATCCGAATCACCGAAAAAAAAACGGCAAATCGGAATCGAACCGAAATCCGAATCACCGAAAAAACGGCAAATCCGATTCGAACCAAAATCCGAATCACCGAAAAAACGGCAAATCCGAATCGAACCGAAATCCGAATCACCGAAAAAACGGCAAATCCGAATCGAACCGAAATCCGAATCACCGAAAAAACGGCAAATCCGAATCGAACCGAAATCCGAATCACCGAAAAACGGCAAACCCGAATAGAACCAAAATCCGAATCACCGAAAAAACGGCAAATCGGAATCGAACCGAAATCCGAATCACCGAAAAAACGGCGAATCCGATTCGAACCGAAATCCGAATCACCGAAAAAAGGCCAAATCCGAATCGAACCGAAATCCGAATCACCGAAAAAACGGCAAAACCGAATCGAACCGAAATCCGAATCACCGAAAAAACGGCAAATCCGAAACGAACCGAAATCCGAATCACCGAAAAACGGCAAATCCGAATAGAACCAAAATCCGAATCACCGATAAAACGGCAAATCGAACCGAACCGAAATCCGAATCACCGAAAAACGGCAAATCCGAATCGAACTGAAATCCGAATCACCGAAAAAACGGCAAATCCGAATCGAACCGAAATCCGAATCACCGAAAAACGGCAAATCCGAATCGAACCGAAATCCGAATCACCGAAAAAACGGCAAATCCGAATCGAACCGAAATCCGAATCACCGAAAAAACGGCAAATCCGAATCGAACCGAAATCCGAATCACCGAAAAACGGCAAATCCGAATCGAACCGAAATCCGAATCACCGAAAAAACGGCAAATCCGAATCGAACCGAAATCCGAATCACCGAAAAACGGCAAATCCGAATCGAACCGAAATCCGAATCACCGAAAAAACGGCAAATCCGAATCGAACCGAAATCCGAATCACCGAAAAACGGCAAATCCGAATCGAACCGAAATCCGAATCACCGAAAAAACGGCAAATCCGAATCGAACCGAATTCCGAATCACCGAAAAACGGCAAATCCGAATAGAACCAAAATCCGAATCACCGAAAAAACGCCAAATCGAACCGAACCGAAATCCGAATCACCGAAAAACGGCAAATCCGAATCGAACCGAAATCCGAATCACCGAAGAAGGGCCAAATCCGAATCGAACCGATATCCGAATCACCGAAAAAACGGCAAATCCGAATCGAACCGAAATCCGAATCACCGAAAAAACGGCAAATCCGATTCGAACCGAAATCCGAATCACCGAAAAAACGGCAAATCCGAATCGAACCGAAATCCGAATCACCGAAAAAACGGCAAATCCGAATCGAACCGAAATCCGAATCACCGAAAAAAGGCCAAATCCGAATCGAACCGAAATCCGAATCACCGAAAAAAGGCCAAATCCGAATCGAACCGAAATCCGAATCACCGAAAAAACGGCAAATCCGAATCGAACCGAAATCCGAATCACCGAAAAAACGGCAAATCCGAATCGAACCGAAATCCGAATCACCGAAAAAAGGCCAAATCCGAATCGAACCGAAATCCGAATCACCGAAAAAACGGCAAATCCGAATCGAACCGAAATCCGAATCACCGAAAAAACGGCAAATCCGAATCGAACCGAAATCCGAATCACCGAAAAAACGGCAAATCCGAATCGAACCGAAATCCGAATCACCGAAAAACGGCAAATCCGAATAGAACCAAAATCCGAATCACCGAAAAAACGGCAAATCCGAATCGAACCGAAATCCGAATCACCGAAAAAACGGCAAATCCGAATCGAACCGAAATCCGAATCACCGAAAAACGGCAAATCCGAATCGAACCGAAATCCGAATCACCGAAAAAACGGCAAATCCGAATCGAACCGAAATCCGAATCACCGAAAAAACGGCAAATCCGAATCGAACCGAAATCCGAATCACCGAAAAAACGGCAAATCCGAATCGAACCGAAATCCGAATCACCGAAAAACGGCAAATCCGAATAGAACCAAAATCCGAATCACCGAAAAAACGGCAAATCCGAATCGAACCGATATCCGAATCACCGAAAAAACGGCAAACCCGAATCGAACCAAAATCCGAATCACCGAAAAAACGGCAAATCCGAATCGAACCGAAATCCGAATCACCGAAAAACGGCAAATCCGAATCGAACCGAAATCCGAATCACCGAAAAACGGCAAATCCGAATCGAACCGAAATCCGAATCACCGAAAAAACGGCAAATCCGAATCGAACCGAAATCCGAATCACCGAAAAACGGCAAATCCGAATCGAACCTAAACCCGAATCACCGAAAAAACGGCAAATCGGAATCGAACCGAAACCCGAATCACCGAAAAAACGGCAAATCCGAATCGAACCTAAATCCGAATCACCGAAAAAACGGCAAATCGGAATCGAACCGAAATCCGAAACACCGAAAAACGGCAAATCCGAATCGAACCGAAATCCGAATCACCGAAAAACGGCAAATCCGAATCGAACCGAAATCCGAATCACCGAAAAAAGGCCAAATCCGAATCGAACCGAAATCCGAATCACCGAAAAAACCGGCGAATCCGAATCGAACCGATATCCGAATCACCGAAAAAACGGCAAATCCGAATCGAACCAAAATCCGAATCACCGAAAAAACGGCAAATCCGAATCGAACTGAAATCCGAATCACCGAAAAAACGGCAAATCCGAATCGAACCGAAATCCGAATCACCGAAAAACAACAAATCCGAATCGAACCGGAATCCGAATCACCGAAAAACGGCAAATCCGAATCGAACCGAAATCCGAATCACCGAAAAACGGCAAATCCGAATCGAACTGAAATCCGAATCACCGAAAAAACGGCAAATTCGAATCGAACCGAAATCCAAATCACCGAAAAAAGGCCAAATCCGAATCGAACCGAAATCCGAATCGAACCCAAATCCGAATCACCGAAAAAACGGCAAATCCGAATCGAACCTAAATCCGAATCACCGAAAAAACGGCAAATCGGAATCGAACCGAAATCCGAATCACCGAAAAACGGCAAATCCGATTCGAACCGGAAATCCGAATCACCGAAAAAACGGCAAATCCGAATCGAACCGAAATCCGAATCACCGAAAAACGGCAAATCCGAATCGAACCGAAATCCGAATCACCGAAAAAACGGCAAATCCGAATCGAACCGAAATCCGAATCACCGAAAAACGGCAAATCCGAATAGAACCAAAATCCGAATCACCGAAAAAACGGCAAATCGAACCGAACCGAAATCCGAATCACCGAAAAACGGCAAATCCGAATCGAACCGAAATCCGAATCACCGAAGAAGGGCCAAATCCGAATCGAACCGATATCCGAATCACCGAAAAAACGGCAAATCCGAATCGAACCAAAATCCGAATCACCGAAAAAACGGCAAATCCGAATCGAACCGAAATCCGAATCACCGAAAAAACGGCAAATCCGAATCGAACTGAAATCCGAATCACCGAAAAAACGGCAAATCCGAATCGAACCGAAATCCGAATCACCGAAAAAACGGCAAATCCGAATCGAACTGAAATCCGAGTCACCGAAAAAAGGCCAAATCCGAATCGAACCGAAATCCGAATCGAACTGAAATCCGAATCACCGAAAAAACGGCAAATCCGAATCGAACCGAAATCCGAATCACCGAAAAAACGGCAAATCCGAATCGAACTGAAATCCGAATCACCGAAAAAACGGCAAATCCGAATCGAACCGAAATCCGAATCACCGAAAAAACGGCAAATCCGAATCGAACTGAAATCCGAATCTTCGAAAGAACGGCAAATCCGAATCGAACCGAAATCCAAATCACCGAAAAACAACAAATCCGAATCGAACCGGAATCCGAATCACCGAAAAAAGGCCAAATCAGAACCGAACCGAAATCCGACTCAACGAAAAAACGGCAAATCCGAATCGAACCAAAATCCGAATCACCGAAAAAACGGCAAATCCGGATCGAACCGAAATCCGAATCACCGAAAAAACGGCAAATCCGAATCGAACCTAAATCCGAATCACCGAAAAAACGGCAAATCCGATTCGAACCAAAATCCGAATCACCGAAAAAACGGCAAATTCGAATCGAACCGAAATCCGAATCACCGAAAAAAGGCAAAATACGAATCGAACCGAAATCCGAATCACCGAAAACGGCAAATCCGAATCGAACCGAAATCCGAATCACCGAAAAACGGCAAATCCGAATCGAACCGAAATCCGAATCACCGAAAAACGGCAAATCCGAATCGAACCGAAATCCGAATCACCGAAAAACGGCAAATCCGAATCGAACCGAAATCCGAATCACCGAAGAAGGGCCAAATCCGAATCGAACCGATATCCGAATCACCGAAAAAACGGCAAACCCGAATCGAACCGAAATCCGAATCACCGAAAAACGGCAAATCCGAATCGAACCGAAATCCGAATCACCGAAAAAACGGCAAATCCGAATCGAACCGAAATCCGAATCACCGAAAAACGGCAAATCCGAATCGAACCGAAATCCGAATCACCGAAAAACGGCAAATCCGAATCGAACCGAAATCGAATCACCGAAAATACGGCAAATCCGAATCGAACCGAAATCCGAGTCACCGAAAAAAGGCCAAATCCGAATCGAACCTAAATCCGAATCACCGAAAAAACGGCAAATCGGAATCGAACCGAAATCCGAATCACCGAAAAAAGGCCAAATCCGAATCGAACCGAAATCCGAATCACCGAAAAAACGGCAAATCCGAATCGAACCTAAATCCGAATCACCGAAAAACGGCCAAATCCGAATCGAACCGAAATCCGAATCACCGAAAAACGGCAAATCCGAATCGAACCGAAATCCGAATCACCGAAAACGGCAAACACGAATCGAACCGAATTCCGAATCACCGAAAAACGGCAAATCCGAATAGAACCAAAATCCGAAACAACGAAAAAACGCCAAATCGAACCGAACCGAAATCCGAATCACCGAAAAACGGCAAATCCGAATCGAACCGAAATCCGAATCACCGAAAAAACGGCCGAAATCCGAATCGAACTGGAAATCCGAATCACCGAAAAACGGCAAATCCGAATCGAACCGAAATCCGAATCACCGAAAAACGGCAAATCCGAATCGAACCGAAATCCGAATCACCGAAAAAACGGCAAATCCGAATCGAACCGAAATCCGAATCACCGAAAAAACGGCAAATCCGAATCGAACCGAAATCCGAATCACCGAAAACGGCAAATCCGAATCGAACCGAATCCGAATCACCGAAAAACGGCAAATCGGAATCGAACCGAAATCCGAATCACCGAAAAAACGGCAAATCCGAATCGAACCGAAATCCGAATCACCGAAAAAAGGCCAAATCCGAATCGAACCGAAATCCGAATCACCGAAAAAACGGCAAATCCGAATCGAACCTAAATCCGAATCACCGAAAAAACGGCAAATCGGAATCGAACCGAAATCCGAACCACCGAAAAAACGGCAAATCCGATTCGAACCGAAATCCGAATCACCGAAAAAACGGCAAATCGGAATCGAACCGAAATCCGAATCACCGAAAAACGGCGAATCCGAATCGAACCAAAGTCCGAATCACTGAAAAAACGGCAAATCCGAATCGAACTGAAATCCGAATCACCGAAAAAACGGCAAATCCGAATCGAACCGAAATCCGAATCACCGAAAAAACGGCAAATCCGAATCGAACTGAAATCCGAATCTTCGAAAGAACGGCAAATCCGAATCGAACCGAAATCCAAATCACCGAAAAACAACAAATCCGAATCGAACCGGAATCCGAATCACCGAAAAAAGGCCAAATCAGAACCGAACCGAAATCCGACTCAACGAAAAAACGGCAAATCCGAATCGAACCAAAATCCGAATCACCGAAAAAACGGCAAATCCGAATCGAACCGAAATCCGAGTCACCGAAAAAAGGCCAAATCCGAATCGAACCGAAATCCGAATCGAACCCAAATCCGAATCACCGAAAAAACGGCAAATCCGAATCGAACCTAAATCCGAATCACCGAAAAAACGGCAAATCGGAATCGAACCGAAATCCGAATCACCGAAAAAACGGCAAATCCGATTCGAACCGAAATCCGAATCACCGAAAAAACGGCAAATCCGAATCGAACCGAAATCCGAATCACCGAAAAAACGGCAAATCCGAATCGAACCGAAATCCGAATCACCGAAAAAAGGCCAAATCCGAATCGAACCGAAATCCAAATCACCGAAAAAACGACAAATCCGAATCGAACCGAAATCCGAATCACCGAAGAAAGCAAAATCCGAACCGAACCGGGATTCCGAATCACCGAAAAAAGAGCAAATCCGAACCGAACCGAAATCCGAATCACCGAAAAAAGCCGAATCCGAACCGAATCGGAATCCGAGTCACCGAAAAAAGGCCAAATCCGAATCGAACCGAAATTCGAATCACCGAAAAAACGGCAAATCCGAATCGAACCGAAATCCGAATCACCGAAAAAAGGCCAAATCCGAATCGAACCGAAATCCGAATCACCGAAAAAAGGCCAAATCCTAATCGAAACCAAATCTGAATCGCCAAAAAAAGGCCAAATCCGGATCAGCTCGAAATCCGATTATCCGAAAATTTTCGCCTCGGATCCAATGTATAGCGGTTACCCGACCTGAGGTGGAGTAGTGGCAGAATGCGCTGCTGTTCGCTTGACACGGCAGGGCTTGATCTTCGCCCAAGGTCAATCAGATCTACTAGCCCTACGTAGTCCTTGAATCGGTGCTAGATTTTAGTAAGGAAACGAAGGGTCTGACACAGAAAAGAAAATCCACAACCGGGCATGATAAAAACTACAGTAACCCTATAGATAAAGTACATCTGTGTGGGAGAGCGGTAGTCCTCATCACGGCAGAAATAGATATGAAGCAACAACCGCTCCCAAACCTTGCTGAATGAAGCGATAAGGATGGGTCACGGGGGTTTTTATCTTGCCCGGTTGTAGATTTTCTTTTTAGTGGATCTGACTGGGAAGTGGGCTGCCCCCATTTGTCACTGTATAGTCTACAGCAATGTTAGTAGGACCTGGGGCGGCATGCATGAACGCAGCGAACGGTGTAGGGAGCCGCTCCGCGTGCCATGCGCGCAGCGTCGAGCAACGGGGCGGCCCCAAATTTCGTGGCGTGTGTTGATGTGCCTGATTTTCGGGGCCGCCCCGTTGCTCGACGCTGCGCTCATGGCACGCGGAGCGGCTCCCTGACACCGTTCGCTACGTTCATGCATGCCGCCCCTGGTGAGATTGCGGACTCGTGCTAACATACGGTAGTTTGTTAGTGGTACCACTCATTTTTTCCGGAACAGCTTTGATCAAACGGGTTTTGGCGGTTTTTCGGTGATTTGGATTTTGGATCACTCGAATTTTGATGTTTTTTCGGTGAATCGGATTTTGAGTCATGAAAATTTCGGTTCATTGGGATGGATATCCGAAAATGAGTGAGTCGGGTCCAATGTATAGTACGCGGAGTTGAATGGTGACAGTGCCGGTTATTAAAAGTTTGCGTGGACATTGATATCAGAGCTTAGAGTGTGTAGCTCTAATTATGATACGCACTGTATATCCACTTGGAAATCAAAGAGCGCATCCCTTGATACCAGACTAGTTCCTGGCATGTGTTAACCGTCGGCAATAACATACGTCGTGGCGTCATTCCACAGTTTCACCTTCCTATCATTGACGAATGTCGTATTATAAATCGAACAAGCCCTCGTAGAAATCCCGTGCTTGATTCGCATGTTGAATTTTCTCATCGGGTTCATGCAGTTGATGTCCCTCTGCAAAATGGTAGGAGCCCATTTGCTTTCCAGGAAAACTACATCATATTGATTCGAGACGGAGTGAGTATCTTCAACTGAACCTTCAAACCATCTTACATACCTTTTGCAACGAACCCGATCGCATTTCGCTTTCGACGACCTCTCCGCTGGGCGTAATTATCTTCAATCACTGCTACTCGCTTTTTTGATCAAACTTGCAATTTTTCCTCACTGTGATCTTTGTTCCTTGTTCAACCAAGGGTAATTTTCTTCTGGAAATTTGAATTGCGAACATTTCTTCCGACTTCCTAAAAAGACTTCGCTTGAACTTCTCAAAAATGGTTCCCTACTATGCATGCCAAACGTAACACGCAATTCCCTCAGTCAATACTGTTTGGATTGTTACGCCGATTCGACTCCTCATTACCCGTGCTATTGATTAGATTGGAAAACAAACTCTCATAGTACTGGGACAACGTGAAATACTGCTGTTAACATAGGAAAAATAGACGGGAAATGGGCAAAGTTGGCGACAAACAAAAGCGTCTTTTGCTTTAACTTGCTTCAGAGTGCTCCAAACTAAATTTTGGAAAAATGCATCCTCTTCGCGCAATCTATTGATTCCAACCATATCAAGAAAATCCGCAAAAACTTTTGTGTGAAGTTATTCCATCATGCGATAACGTGTCTAGTTAGGTCCGTGGCTTGTTTCCTTGAAAACGAACATTTAAATCCCACCCGCGGCTGACGCGGGCGGTTTAGGCCCTAGTTATATACCGCCGGGACGCTGCGGAAATGGCAAGACAACTATCACTTATATGCGCCCTAACTGCGCTCAGGCATGCCAAAAGGAACAGTAGTCGCAGAAATACGCGCCGGAAGGCCGCACAGAGCAGTTATACACGCCGCGGCACCGTATGCTGCATCCTTACGGGACCTGCCCTGTTGGAAATTTGCCAATTTCCACCAGCTGATTATTTTTCAGATTTAAAATTGTTAAAACATTACCAAAAAGACATAACGAGCACTGTAATGACGAGAGGAATTGATCATTAGTGCTATTCTGCAAATAAAAAGTGTCAGAAGCCAAAAAACCGATAAATACCATTAAAAACGCTAGGAAATTTTGTTCGCAGTATTGCGTCTAAGACGCCGAAGACGCAAAATTGCAGACGAATCCCGATTCACGCAGCAAGCGGCGGCAATGTCATCGCGAGACGTTTTCATTCCGCTGGTGTATAACTAGGGCCTTAAATCTCACCGCGGTATGGTGAGCCGATCAGCTGCGCTCTTCTCCCAGCCTGCATCGACTAAGGGGTCGTTCATACTTCCGCCGCCGAGCGGCGCGGCACAGTGCATTGCTGTAAGGTGTCGTTTATACTTCTGCCGCCGAGCGGCGCGGCGAAGCGCAATCCTATAAAATCGATTGTGCCGCGCCACCTAATCAATATTAAATGAATGCACTGTGCCGTGCCGCTCGGCGGCGGGAGTGTAGACGACCCCTAGTATTGATCAAGCAGCGCGGCACGATCGATATTGTAGGATTGCACTTCGTCGCGCAGCTCGGCGGCGGAAGCATGAACGCATGCGGCCGCCGCGCTAGCCGCGGGCGAGATTTACATTTTTCTTGAGGAAACAAGTCACGGGCCTAACTTTACATAAATTGGCGCGTGGTGATTAGCGGGAAGAAACCACCGCGCCCAAATGCAGGCCGAGACCATACTTCCTCGCGACAAGCGACGCGATGACCGATCAACATTGACCGAAAATTGATATGCTTGATATGCACTTTTTTCGCGCTCGACCGAATTCGCGCGGGGTGGTTCCTCTCCATTTAACGCCGCGCTCGAATTCACCGTTAACGTATGGTGAAACGACTTTGCCCAACCAAGAGGTGACCCGTAAAGTTTTCAGGAGTTTCTTGATACGGTTGGAACCAAAAGGTCGCGCTAAAGAGGATGGTTCTTTCAAATTTTGGATTAGAGCACTTTAAAGCAAGTTATTGTCAAAATACGCTTCTGTTGCCAACCTTGCCCCATTTCGCCTTTTTCCCTAACGCTATGTTAGCAACGGTATGGCACTCCATGTCAGATACAGGAGGCCGCTCCTCCCATCATGTAAAACGCTCGTACCCTTTTTGTCAAGGTGGCACCACTTTTTCTCCTGAGCATACAGCGATATACCGGCTTAAGAGAAATGACTAAACAATTTACAGATACCATCGAGACTTCAAAAGTTTAATGGAAAGTTCAAGGAGTTCAAAAGAAACTTTCCGAAATTTCTTGAAAGTTCTCTACGCATGCGAGCTTTGGTCAGCCTTTGCAGGTTTCACAAATGTGATAGACGTAGAAAGGCCTCCTCCAAAGAGGAGTTTTGAGAAATGTGGGTATTTTTCCCGGTTTCAAGACTTTTTAGACTTCAAAGCTTAAAGCGAACTTTTGCGGCCTCCATTGTATCCACATACCTTGTTTCTAGGAAACAATGAGCCCTGGAACGGCATGCATGAACTCTGCGAAGAAGGTCGGAAAGCCGCTCCGCGCCCTCCGTGCGAAGCGTCGAGCTAGAAGTGACCAGAAAGACATGCCGTCGGCTTGACATTGGGACGCAAACTCACTACACACAGCAAACCCCACGCCTAACAGCTGTTTTTTGGTTTGGTCCTCATCTAGAACGGTTTTATTTCTGTGAAAATTTAGAGCCAAACGGGAAAATTATTAAAAAAATAATTAACTATGAAGAAGAAATCAAATAAGACCGAAGTCAAGCACGATTAAAACTTAAAACAAAATCAGTTAGGCGGGGAGTTCACCGTGCGTGGTGAGGCTGCGTCCTTACACAAAGGGGACCGCATGTTTTTCGGGTCACTGCGACACTGCACTGGCAGCGGATCCTACTTAGGAATTTCTGATAAAGTTACATGCGATTTTAGAACTCCAAACATGTTACCTGCGGCTTATTTTCATAGCTTTAAGTTGCATGTGACCTTCAACAAAGAAAGTATGTGGCGCGGTGCGAGTTGACTTACACGTGACATAAAGTAGTGACGTGTAACTCAAATGTGTTATTTTATCGCAGATGTAACTTAGCTCGGGGCGAGCTGTTTCCCAGGGAGGTATACAACGCAATCTCTAGGCAGGATGATAGGGTCGTCGGTTCAATTACCCTCTTCACCTCTCACGCCGCCTGGAGGCCCGGCCCAGCCGCTGGCGGGTCCCGGCGTGCTCGGCGAGCATGCCGCGTGTTGGTGCGCTGACCGCGCCACGTGACGGTGCCGACCGCGCTGCGTGTGGGTATTAAGTTACATGCAGCAACAGTGCAAGTTACTGGCAATGTTGTGTATTATTAGTGCAACTTACATGCCACTTTAATTAAAAATCTGGTTAAGTTACACGTAACCTCGCTTCAAGTTACCTGTAAGCTCGAAGTAAGTTGCGTGAAGCCATCATCCAACTTGCATTAAAGCCTCAGGTAACTTGTTCAGAATTTTCTGAGTATGGGAGTCGGCTGGGAGTCCCAGCCCCATCAGTTATAGGACTCCTGTTTGCCTCCTGCCTGAGTCCTGTTGTTCTCCTGTAGGAGACCAAACCTTGCACAGTAGTTGAACGAAATCTCATTTTGGAGGGAATTTCATATACTGCTCCGAGGAATAATCTGAGCCAAATCCATCGTCTTTTCGTGACATCTTTTCTTGAAGCGTTAAAATATGTAGTTCATCCATGGCTAATTATCTGCCAGATTCAAAAACTGCCTACGGGCTTGAGCTCAATCATAGCTCTTTGCACCCCCGCCGCGTCAAGAACGGAGATCTCACTCTCTCTCCACTCGATTTTGGTTCTCTCCTGGACTTTGATGCATGGGCATTTACTGTCCACCCCATCCTTGTGCGCCTCGTTTGCGGCGCGAGTTTGCATCGATCGCTCAAAGTGTATGTCTGATTGGCCGTTCTTTGGTTTAAGACGTCATATAAAATGCTTGCCTGCGGCTGCCGCGGCATAACTGACGCCCGATGTAACGCGCGCGACGCGCAATGCGGCGCTATGACCTGTAGGAGACCGCTTCTCTCTAGTCCGGTCATCCACACCACAAAATACCTCCTGTGGTCGACCACGGTGGTCGTTTTCTCCCGTAGGAGACCGCCGTCAGTGTCGGAGCACCTCTGGCTCAACGTTTCGCACGGAGGACGCGGAGCGGCTCCCTGACCTCTTTCGCAGCGTTCATGCGGGTGGTGGCCATCGTGTATCAAAACTCCTGAGGAGGAGGGAGAAAGGGGGGAGGAGCGAGGTTCCTGATTGGACGGAACAGTCGGTGGCCGGGGCTAGCCCGTGTTGCGTCCAATCAGGAACCTCGCTCCTCCCCCGATTCTCCCGCCTCCTCAGGAGTGTTGGTACACGATGGTCACCACCCCGTTCATGCATGCCGCCCCTGGTTAACACTGTTACGTCTGCGACTAGCACAGAAAAAGCAAAATGTTTTATTGGCGAGAATACGAAGCAGTCAAAAAGTGCAGTAGAATATAGTGTTAAAAACGTAGTAGAATATGATGGCGGTAGTTGGGTTATGACGGGTGCTGGTTGACGACGGCTCGTGGGGCGTGGTGGCAACTGGAGGCGGCGGCAACAGGAGCAGAGTGACGGTGGCTGGAACAGGTGCAGGAGACGGGATGGAATCTCGAACAGTACAGCGGAGGGGGTTATATGGCGCATTGGGTGGTCTGTGATTGGCGGGTTTTCGCGCCTAGATCAGCAAACTTCGCCTATGTGGTGATCGACTGACACGGCGACCACTCTGTGATCTTTCATCACAACAAACACAACCTCACGAAACAAGTTCTAGAAGAAGGCTCGAAAATATGTTACGTTGTCGACCGGCCCAATATCCTCATCAACGCAGGGTCTTGAAGAAACTATGACGGGCTTCAAAGTTCAAAGTCGTACGCCTTAAGACAAATTCTCTCCCCCGCGCAAATATTTGAGAAGTTTTGCCGGTTTTAGTTGTTAATCATGCGGGTTATGCAGTTTAGTAATCGGTGATCAGGCGAATCTTGTGAACAGCACGATAATCGTCTCTAATCCCCTTCGGGCCGGTTTTCTACATCCATAAAGGCTCCAACCCAACCAACAGACCTCAACTCCAACATTTCCCGATGCATCAATTGTTTTTATGGTCACCTAAACTAGAAAATGAATCAAACACAACATATGCGTTCACAGTTCATTCAGTTTACACTCGTATAACTTCCTTCATGTTGAACCTAAAATAACCGCTTTCAAAATAATTCTTTCAAGGCCACGAACTTCATTTCATTTAACAATAAAAGTTTCATTGCTATGGTTTTGGGAACCACTTTCCACTTCCGATTATCACAATTTTACCATGTTTCATAATCTCAAAATCGTTTTCAGTTTCTCTCCTAGAAGGCAGCCTACACGCTCGAAAAAGTTGCTGAGATAACTACGCTACTGGGGTCGTATGGCTATCAGTAGAATGCTCGTGCCGTTGGAAGCGTCAAAAACTAGTCAAAAACTACTTAATTTGAGCGATGCAAGTCGAAAAATTTCGACAAGCCCGTCCCCAAAAACAAATTCGTCCATCTTGATTCTTCGATTACGGTCACTTTGACTGGTTTTTGATGCTTCCAATGATGTGAGCGCTCTAGTTCTAGTAATGGAGAAAAAACGCTCAGGAACAAGTTATTGCTTGGTGTCCTCCCGCCCCCAACTATCGAGATTTCTATAAAAGCCTGTTTTACCGTCTTCTATTTTCCTTCTAAAGCAGCTTCTGAGCACTTCTAGAGACTACTGACTACTTTAAGAGCAGATTAAAAGCCGGATAATCAGGCTTCCATGAAAATCTCGTTAATTGGGGAGGGGGGGGGGTGGCCGACACCTATAATTAGCAGTTATACCTTGTTTCTGAGCGTTTTTTCCCACAAATTTCCGGTTCTTTTCACTTATTTTTACTTTTGTGATGACCAAATCTATCTACATTTTCATGAAGAGAGCTCAAAAATCGTTTTTACTGCAAACCTTGCTCTTCACTGACAATGAGAGAGAACTTTACGCTAATCACAGTGGTGTTTCCCAAATTGCTTAGAATTTTTTATGAAAGGGAATTATGATCCTCCAAAGATTCTGAACTTGAATGGTGAGAAGCTCGCAGACGGCTTGTCTCTATCCTGTTTTTTCCTCGTTATTCGCAGCCATCGCACTGGACCAGACCAATCTATCAAGCTACATAGAGCGATAATGAATGGAACAACATAGATTACGAATAAAACTAGTAGCGCGTCTCTTCCCTATTAAAATCGGAAACTTTTCGGTGGGCGTGCCTCATTTTTTTGTTTTCTATGGAGTGGTCGACGTTCTCCTAGCCTTTCCTCGCTTATTTAGGTGAATTGAGTTTTCGCGCTTATTGTTAACAGGTTTGCCATACATAGCGGCCGGACTATAACATCAAAAATTATCGCTGAAGTTGGAATGTTTGTTTGAGCAGATTTCATTGTGATGCTCGTAGCCGGTCCGGATTACACAGCATTGTATAACCATCGTCATGCTGAACGAGAAACTCACGATTCAAAGGCAGCGCACTCGCTCCAAAATGATATCAATTTTATTCATAAATCGAAGATTGGGAGCTGGTTGTATTGGAAACAACGGCCTATACTAGAACGCATTGGAATGATGAACCATCGAGCCAAGTCGAGCAATCAGGTTAGACGAGTTTGTGTTGAGGGGCGGAAGGCTTAGGGAAAGTGGGCGGAGACGGCATGCATACTGACTGCTGTCCAGGGCTGTGCGGAACTGTTCCGTTTCCGTTTTTTCGGTGTTTTTTGAGCTGTTCTGTTCCGCTTCCATTTCCGAGTTTTAGGGCCCTGAAACGGAATAAAATAGTGCAACACGATCTATGATAATGGGTCTAGCCAAGGATTTTTGAAGAATTCATGAGACGCTGAAAATTACATCCGACCTCTTGTGCTCGAGCAAATATTTAAAGGCAGTGTCCATGATAAAATCAGTCTCCAAGTTTTCACCGGGAATCGAGAGGCTCGATCCCTATTTAACCCGAAACGTTGAAAAAACGGCTAAGGACCAGCACGAACGAGCCCTATACGGCCCTAATTTGAGTGTTCCGCTCACGCAACGCCCACTCTCTCCACAGCTACCGATCAAGGTTCCCAACTCAAAATTTCAGTCTAATAAGGTAATGGATCATCAAATGGGGTAAGTTTAGTTAAGCGGAATGGACCATAGCCCCTGAATGTATGCTATTTCCTTAAAGGCTGTGGTCACGATGAAAAACGTTATAGAAAAAACTACAAAAATCAGCTTAGATCAAAAACAGCTGAAAAACTATGAAGGTAGAACGGTGAAAAACGGGCTAGAATTAGAGTTTCTAGGGCCCAAAGAAGCTGTTTCGTGCACACGTGCACAGCGATGACGGAAAAGATCGCCGTCTCATGCAGAGCAGTCAAAATCATCGACATTCAGAGGACGAAATAATTGCAAATTTAACGAATAAAAACAGTTGAACAATGAAAAAAAGCATTCCAGTCAATGTTTTTGACTAGATGAGTACATAAATCCGAAGGTTCATTGATTGAAATTCAATTTCAAGCCAGCTGATGTTCTTGATATAAGAGGTCACCGATGGCGATGATGTGGAGTGGGCTCGTCCACCATCAAAAGACAAGAAAGTTCAGGTTTCAAATTTGGCCCAAAACAGTGGTTTTTTCGCGATTTTTTCTTATAGGTCCTATTACTCGAGACCTAAAAAAGGGTTCAGAGAGAAAAAGACGACAAGCACATTCGATCGCGACCACTGCCTTTAAGATGGGTTTTCCATTTATTTACGGATTAGAGGCGGTTGAAAGGAGTGGGCGTTGCGTGCGCGGAACACTCAAGTTTCGGGCCGTATAGGGCTCTTCTCTGCTTGTTTCAAGCGGTTTTTTCAACATTATTAGTGAAGTTGGACTCGGACCTCTCGATTTCCGGTGAAAACTCGGAGACTGACTTTATCGTGGACACTGCCTTTAAGCTTGGCTGAGATCATTCACGAAGTTTGGGGGCCTACGATTGGAACCCTATAAAATGATGACACGAGATGGGCGTGGCAGGAATCTGAACGCCTTTTGAGGGTAATTTTTTGAAAATATGTAGATTTTTCTTTTGCGTTAGATTCAATGATTTCGTAAAGCTTTTCTTCTTGAATCAACTTCTTCGCTTGTTTTCCGCCACGACAGCTACAAGAACCGAGATATGTATGTAGTTTTTTTTGCGCGTGCAGCCTGTCTTCCAGAAAGGAATCTTGGCGAAGACAGGTGGAGGTGACCACGGGCAGCGGCGAGGCTCGATTGAGGCAGGTCATAAGAGAATTTTCGCATCTCGCCGAAGAGTTTTTTTTTCATTTTCCAAATTCAATCGTTTGATATCCATTTCAATAGGCAAATATGTTTCGAAAGAAGAAAAAGTAGTCGCTGATCATCTGAAAATTGACTTCTGATCAGCCTTGAAGGACACCTGGTGTCGCTTGGACTATTTCTGGGAACAGGCTGTACACCAGAGGTGTGAGGCAATAAAAATAAAATTTCGGCAAACGGCAATTACCGCTCATCCTTGCTGTACAATATTTCGAAAGGCGGATACATCTAATGAGTATTTTTAGAGATTGCCTTACCGGATTTCTAGAAGCCAGACTTCGAAATCGCTAAATGCCTCGTAGTAACTTTATTTCGATTAAGTATTAGTTCATTGACTGAAATCATTGTTTATCGAACGAGAGCTGCGGGAAATGAGCAGCAGCGAAGCGTGAAAATAAGACAGCCCAAAAATTTTCTTGATCTGTTCCGTTTCCGGATTTCCGTTTCTGGCGTTTTTTGGCCATTTTTCTTCCTTTTCCGCCTCCGAAAATATTGAAAAAAAAGTTCCTCACAGCCCTGCTGCTGTCCCATGGAAGTTCGAAAACGGGCATTTTCAATCACTCTTGACGCTTTTAACTTTTGGAAGCGTGTTTGCTGCCTAGGAAGGCAAGTTTTACTTCTGGCTCTCTGCACTCCTCAATATTCTATGTCACTACATATCTCGACACTCCGTTCACTCTTTAACCATTTATCGTTGACGGATCTGGTCCAGAGAGAACTCCAGGATAGGTGTCGGGCCGAGAAGCCGAGGAAGAGCGCGCTGGGGCCTCCATGCTTGAGGTTGATTTGGTTCTCACCCGGAAACTGCTCACGTTCGTTTCCTGTCGTCCAAAACCGAGATCAAGTGGGGCTTCTTTTTGTGCCTAGTAGTGATTATGCAGGCAATCAAAGATTGGGAATGCTATCTCGAGAAATCCGTTTATACTCGCGTATATGGTCCATGTAATAGTTTGCGGAAGCCGTGACACATGTATGACATCTTTATCATAGACGCCGGGTGGTTGTTTTGTGGAAAGCACAATGGTTGAAAAAGAGGAGCAACCGCTCCGCTCCTGAGATAGCGAGATAATAGCTGCGCCGCAGCTTGTTATGGATATGATACTAACCGTACATACTACACGTCATTGTGACGTCGTTCCGTGGCTGGTGCGACTTAGTTTCACTTTATGCTTGTGACCGAAGAGATATTACTGAATTGCACAAAAACTTTCCAGAATGAGGTAGCTTCAAGCCTTCGATTTTGAAAATAAAATCTATAGCATTTTTCGAGCGTGTATTCTGACTTAAAGGCACAGTCCAAGCTCAGGGACGAAATCTGAGATTTCTACATAATTGTGAAGTTCACTCACCCTATGGCCTAGTGCATACTTCGTCGTGGGTGCGACGGCGTCGCCGCGACAAAGAGTGCTCAACGACGTTATCGGTGATCGGCCGGTCGCCTGCAAATGGAGATGACGCAATATTGCGTCCACGACCAAATACACACTATTTTCTTGACAGTGTTTTTTTTCATCTCCTTTCAATTATAGGGTCTAATCTTCTATAATCCAATACAGGCTCGTTTGTAGGTGATTGACACGGAGCTGTATCATTTTCGTCCTACCCCTTTTGAACTGATTACTCAATATGTGAGGTGATTTTGTTCAATTTCAAATTTGCTTAGAACTTCACCTCTGGAGACTTTTAAGGCAGTGATCATTGATGAGATACTTCTTTCGAAATTCCAAAATCATGTAAGGTGGCTGAGTGACGTTTCATACACCGTAAAGATCGCGATGTATAAAAAATCATAAGCCGATGGTGAAATGCATAGTGATCAGCACCCAAAAAGACTCATTCTAGGCAAGACTGCACCTTTAAAGGCATCGTCCACGATGAAATATGGTTGGTGAACTGTTCAGTTAATAAACGTGATAAACGTGATAAATTCTTTTGATAACCGATTGTTTCCCTTTCTTCCTTGTAACAAGGGATCGACCCAGGGGCCGGCCTCCAAACCCAGGAAGACGTTTTCAGGTGGAGACAACTTCATTCGGAGGCAATTTCAGAACTCCAATGTTTGTGAATGGCTCTGTGAAAATTCACTAGTCCGATTAAACGCAAAAACTGGACAACGGTTTTCATCGTGTACGATGCCTTTAAATCTAGAACATTTACACCAACTTAGATATAAGAATCGGCGTGATCCTATCACAACCCTTTGGAATCGCTCAACAATTCTGAGACCTGGGTTGACCGCCCAGATCAACCCTGAGTCCTGAGCGGAAAAATTTTAAGGGAATTTCAAAAAGTGGAATAGCGCCAGTCTCTGTGAATTTCGATGTCATTTTTCCATTTTCGTTATGTTTGTTCTCAAAATAGTGTCTCTCTCTATGATTATCAATGCGAACATAATTTTGGACAAGGAATAGTGAGTGCATTGCAATAAAAAATCATGAAAAAAGAAAATTTGAAATGATAGAAATAAAGAAGAAATTAACTTCATGTCAGTATTCGGGAAAATGAAAACCTCCGATTGGCCGCTTGTCGTTATATAATCTACGCGAACTGTCGATTAGAACACATAACAAACGAATTCGAGGTCATTTACCAACCAAAAATTGTTGAAACAAACGTATTACTGCCTTCCAGGACGGATGTCTGGCGTTCACGTCGCGATGTCGTAGTGCAGTGCACGACGACACGACACACCATCCTGATGGCGCTAAACAGCGCGCACTTTGTGGAAAAGTGTAGATTGGCCGCGACGCGGGCACGACACCGTCGCGTATAGCAGCTCCCACTAGACCGGCCGCGCACGACGACTGTCAGTGCTAGGCGCGATCGATCGCTGCGCTGGGCGCGGCGGGTTTTATCAGTTCATACACCGCGACCCCGTCGCCGCGACGCAAGTATGCACTAGGCCTATATAGCCCCTGCCAAGTGCGAACTTTCGATTCCTCCGAATAAGCGAGATATAGGGTGAAGCCACCCCGGGGCGCCCATACCAGGAAGCCACATTGGCACTCCCCTTTTACGATCTTTCGAGCTCAACAGCGGCGAGATGAGCGATGGTTTGCGACCAGTAGCCCCGTTCTTCCCTTCATTTCCAGCCTCTTTCTTTATTCAGGTCGGTTCGCATACATCGGTTGCAAACGACGTAAGTTACGGGCCTCGGAAAACTCGTCCACCATGCTTCCGTAGCACAATTTTTGAGGGGACATAACTTCGCTCTTAGGGGGTCTTGTACGATTCCAAAGACATCATTGGAATCAGTGTGAGACTGTTTTCAAGATAGGCAGAAAAACAGAAAAACGATTTTGAGGTGGGACTGTGCCTTTAAAGGCACAGTCCAACCTCAGAAGTAATTTTTGATATTTTGGTCCGGTCGCCGTCTATAGCGACCCTGCCAAGCGCGAAATCTCAATTCGCTCAAATAAGCGAGAAAGGCGAAGAAAAGTCGGCCACGCCCCCTTGAAAGAAAAAATGGGCAACGCCCACTGGCAGGTTTCCGATCTCAATAGGGTAGAGGCGCGCGAATGATTTGGTTCAAAATCTATGTTCTTCCTTTTGTTTTCGGTCTGGCTTTATATTGTGGCCTGCTTCAGAATGATGGCTGCGAATAACGAGAAAATACTGGCTCGAGACAACTCGTCTGCGAACTTCTACCAGTTCAAATTCTAAATCTTTGAGGAGCCGTAACTCAGTTCGTAATGAGTTCTGAGCGATTGTGGAGACACCATTGTGATCAGCGTTACATTTTGTCCAGGATAGGCGGTAAAACGAAAAATCGATTCTGAGCTTGGATTGTGGCTTTAAAGCAATCAGTTAGGCATGTTTTATGTGTTTGACGTAGCGAAATTTGAAACTTTTGAAATGGTTCGCGCTTCGAACTTATTCGATAAGTGACTTCGTTTTGTCCTTCTTTCACCGAATTTCAGTCAAAAGTGAGGACCTGTTGATGTTTCTGTTTGGATGTCAGGATCGCTTCTGTCAACAACTCAGAAATACGCTGCACTCAATGCGTGTCGAATATGCACTCAGCTCCAAGGACCACATTCATCGAAAGGCTCTATCGCAGGGGCACGTGCTCCTAACAACAGCACGTGCTGCAAAATTTTATCGCAGGAGCACATGCTGCAAGGTAACCCAGCGCCATCGCAGCAGCACACCAGCACGTAAAGCTGCTGGAACACCAACAAGCGGCGCGTCCAGCTCACCGAGCACCATCTGCGGCGGTTGGACGGGGCCTCGAACAGCTTAGCGGGCCAAGTATTGCAAACTTGGATAGTTGAACGGGCGACGCTGCCGACATCTGATTCCTGCCTCGAGAGTGTGCCATATGCGTTCCTTTTTTAAAAAATAGTTTCGTCATCAAGTTGAATGTGTATCATGCACGCCTTGAAGGTCTTACATATTTGTTGGGGCACGTGTTGTAAATTGAAACACAAGAGGAGCACGGGCTTCCCCAGCAGCACGTTCCCTGGATGCGCTCGAAACCGCTTTGTCCTTGAGTTGAATGCATATTCGACTCGCATAGGATGCGGAATTTGTCTGAGAAGTATTCAGCTTTTTGGCAACTGCTCCTTTGGTTAGCCATCTCTTCCAAAATGTGGGCAGGCTGGTCAGCGCAAATTTTTACTCTTTATTTTTGCCGTTCTTTCTGCCTTGCTTTCCTTACAGGGATCTGAACCTAGCATTTCTGCGGCAAACTGAACAACTTTTCTAACAGTAGGCTGTGGTCCAAGGGCTTTCATTTCTGCTGCAAGATTCCTTCGCCCCCTATCATTCAGTTGAGGCCTGGGGCAAACCAATTCGAGATTTCGAGAAGCAAATCAATCAAGCATGGACCTAAGGAAGACAGGTCTTTCTGTTTTCATAGACAGTGATCTATTACATTTTGTGATTAATTTCGCGACATGCACTATGTCAAAGGATATTAGTTTTCCTCTGGGCCACGGCTTGTCAGGTGAGAGCTGATTTTAACCTTTTATAATGTGCAAGGGCAACCAATAGCCTCACGACGAGTCATTTAGCGATTGCGTTGCCACTTAATAGCCCATCACAAATGTCCTGCCGGTCTAAGCCACTCGAAATCCTACGCTGATGGGTTCCTCCGCGGATGACCTTCATATCTCACAGCATGAACACAAGAAATGACCCTCACAATTTCTGCGTTTGATTTTACTGGGCACTCGCATGGGAGGAATTCCGCGACCACTTCTATTTCTCTCCCTTGTTATGCCTGCTTTACCACCGCTATTCTCTATAATGAGTGTGGGGATGTGAGGATAAATTGGGCGCTTCCCAGAGATCAGAAATTTTCTTACTGCATATTAGCTACACTCTGCTAAGTGTAGATCAGCTGTTGGTAGTATGTAAATGTCGCATGAAAAACCAATTTCCCTGCATAAAACTTCGTAATATTGTCGAGGCAAACCTGTCTCCACTGCGTTCGTAACCCTACTTTACGCTCGTTTTCCTTTTACGTGAGGCACTAATGTTAGAAGTTCCGTCGTTTTCCTCCTGAGCAAATTACCCAGCCCACTTTACTGCGACATGACCCAAGAACGGTTAATGGGGTTACCCTACATCGAGATATACCTCCACATCCAGGTTCGAGGGCTTGAAGGCTGATAAATATGTAGTTGTTCTGAATGTTTGCGGGTCGCATTCACTCTGTCAAATCTTTCCTTTCCGTATGAAGAATACCAACATGTGCTATCTGGTGCAGCGGTAGAAATACATTCAGTGTTCTCACATATTTAGACGCTTCGCACACGCAATAAAACTTATTCTATTTGTCATATTTTCGAGTAGGGAATGGAAAGGATGAAAAGAGCTCCCCAAAAAATGGAGTCAAAAGTGGTCTACAGTAGCGCGTGTGATTCCTTTGAACGCAAGGGCGCATCTCAAATTTTCCTACATCTGTGAGCGAACTCTGAGGATCTTAGCTGAACCAAACAGGCATGTGGATCGAATCCACACCGCGGGTGTGTCTAAGGAACAGTTCGCCTAGCACATGCGACGCGTGACGGAAACACGCTGTGCGCGCTCATCGTCCTTGGGGCGCGTTAACCGAGGACCTTCGAGAAAAGTAGTCGTTGTCCCATTGTAGCCGTCCCCCTTTATAATTTTTTTGCATTTCACTCATGTTTTTTTTGATTATTATGTGTTTTTTAAACGTAGTGCTTCCCATACCATCGTTTCAATGGAATTCGCACTTTTTATACAGGTTTTTCAGAGTTCTTTCCGTTTGCTTCATGGGCGGAATGGGAGATGATGATATTGATTCCGACTCCGACCCTATGTTTGATACATCAACCTACATGAACAAAATGCAAAAAACGATAAGGGGGAAAGGCTGAAATGGAACAACAACAACTTTTTTGAGTGCCCTCGATTAACGTGCCCCAAGGACGATGAGCGCGCACAGCGTTTTACCATCGCGCGTATCGTGTGTACCGGCCCAACTGCTCCTCAGGCACACCCGCGGTGTGGATTCGATCCACATGCCAACCAAACATACATATGGATTTACACTCCTCAACGTTTCTAACTTGAAATCCGTTCCACTCTCTTTGGCTCCGCTTTCTCTCACACTTTCTCCTTTTACCAATGTCTAACTCCTTTCTCCTCCTCCACTCCGGTTTTTTCCCTTTTTACGCGGAGGGCTCTTCCCTATCACTTTTTCATCTTCCCTGCAGTGTGCATGGTCTGGATGCTCGTCGGCGGCGTGTTAAAGGCAGTGTTCACGATAAAAAAACGTATTATAGTATTCGATGCTTCTAGATAGGTAAGTCCACTAAGAGGAGGTTAATAGGGAAAAGTTACCACAGAAAACTCATATACCAGGGAAAAACTGCAAAGAAATCCCTGAAAAAAGTTATTATGCCTGTTTGTGTGTTTCGGGAAACTGCGGACAACGCATCGTGCCTGACGTCAGGGAAATGGTTTCGCGCTTCAAAATTTTTGAGTAAGTGGCTTTGCTTTCTGTTTCCTGTACCAACAATTTTTCAAAGGTAAGAGGGGCCAATGCACATGCTGGGATGTTAGACTCTGGCAAACCCCTAGTGACCTGTGCATTTCGATTATCATCAGCAGCGGAGCGCTGGGCCTCGGCAAAATATAACTAGTGATAAGAAGTTTCCGACAGAAAAGCCACCGCTCCGTGCTGTGATACTCGAAAACAGGAGCTTACTGGAAATGAAACAGAGTCTAGAACCTTTCGCGATAAAGGATATTGGAAAATTCGGTGCCTATTACTACGGTAGAACGAACGCAGGACAACTGTTATAGAACGTGGGCGGAGTGACCCGATGGGCCGGCTGGACCGCGGGATTTTGACTCACTTCCTGCTCGTTTCTCACCGTTCTTTGTTCAGGTTTGCTTAGATAGATCCAAAGCTCACGTTTCTGCAGAGAAGTGAGGAGTTTTCTCTTCGTGAACACTGCCTTTAATCCAGCGCTGTCCCGGATGCCCTTTCGATCCTCTCCACCTCTCTACCTCTTCTTCCCTTTCCAGGCACCTCTATAATTCGGCCCAGCTCATTGTCAGCAGTTGATAATGGCTCCTGCCCGGAAACGTATCCATGGCACTGTAAATGAGCTTCACGCAGTTTTCTTAAAAGCAGTGTTCGCGATTATCTTGTATTTCGAGATTATCTGTTAGACTGATTGCTTTGCCTTCGAGTAAAGCAGAAATGATGAAAGAGTTGACAAAATCGCGCCAGAAGTACACGAAAAGTTGTACTCTCATCTCGCCTTTTTACTCTCACTGGCTCTGTTTGTTGTGACAATGATATCTTTCGTGGAACCGTCTTTTGACTTTCTCTACTCTCTGATGCTCCGTTAGCTCCTTCGAACCCTAATTAATACGGTTTTTTCTAAAATATTCATCCATTTTTGATTAACGTCATTCTCACCGGTGACAACCACCGAGAACATGTTCATACAACTGGACAACTAGTCCAGACCAGGAAATAATCTGACTGAAATAAGGCGTTTTAGCGCGTTTTTCGCCGTTTCTTCGTGATTATTGTAACATTCGCTGGCTGATGCATGGTTTTAAGTCGAAAACACGGGACGAAAATCATCGTGATTACTGCCTTTAAATTGAAGGAACGTCGGAATGCAGGGTACCTCATGACCGCTGAAGCAGCATCACCCCGGCCAGTTTTCGGCATTTGCACCGATATTGGCGTTCTGGCACTAGTATTAGTTTTCCCACCACCACTGTGTTTGCCTTCAAGCAGAAGTTCGCCGCCAATAATCTCGATCATGTCAGTTCAGATATCCTAAACTCACCCCTGGTAAGACGCAGACGTCCATTGTTTGGAAGAGACGTTCGGAACCATACTATGTAGGTGAGCTTCCGCAGGTGTCCTCCCTCCAACTAGATTTACACCAAAAGCAGAATCCTGGGCACTCCCGTAGTATGCGTGACCAACTCTCCCCAATAGGCATACTGCAAGAATCGAACCTTCATCCTCACCTGGTGCGATTAGTTTTACAACACTATCGAAGCGCGGAACTGCTCCCGCTAAGTTCTATTCCCCAACCGTGCACGTAAGAAGGGTATGGTATGAACCACAAGACCATCTGCGAGAGTTCCAGCTAAGGTAAGAGTTCAGAACAAGGCCCACGAGTTGGGTAAAGAAATCTATCCCACTATAAGGATTGTCTGAAAGGTGCGGGCGCGAACAAAAACGCTATTATTTTCTAAGATTTATGCTATTAAACAGCTCTTTCCATTCAAACGGAGAGAAGATAGGGCAAACAAACTGCCTAGAATTTTCATCCTCGTCTTCGGCATAGACCTCCAAACGGGGTGCACAAGCCCCTTCACAGAAGGTGTTTTGCTAAAAGACTAGAATTAATTTTATTCGAGAAGGCGCACAACAGCCGGAGTAGCCGAATGCCAGCTTGCTCAATGCGGAATAGCCTAGGAAAAAAGAAAAATCGTAAAAGATAATTTTTATGTGAGTTTTGAAGGTTTAAGCAGAAGGTATGACCACGGATGGGATAATTTATTCATTTTCGTATAAAGTAGGGAGAAAATAAGGCGTTCCTAAACAAATTGCTGGATTCGGTAGTAGCCTGAGCAAGCGAATTCCAGATCATGAGGACTTTTAGCAAGTAAGGACGTCCATCCATCAAGCAAAAGCCGAATTGTACGTCCGATAATGGTTTTAGAAAAGTACATTTCATTTGGAATGGCCAGAAAAACTACTGTTGGTTTCCTTTTCAGAGACTGCCGGAGCTCTTTCTCTTTTCTAAGCAACCCTTCTCATCGGCTCATCAATGCTTTTATTTCCTCAACATGTTTATCTCCAAGTGACTGTTCCCTGTTGTATGTGATCAGTTGGGAACGTGATAGAGTTAGGGTGTTTCATTTTGTACTAATCCCGTTGAGTGGGGGGTGAGTGTGGAGTTGCATTGTTTTTTGAATACATATAACTGGAGACCCGAAAAACCCGAAACCAGTTAAGATAATTTCTAAAAGTTTAGCTTCCTGGCAAAAGTAATGATTTGGCAATGTTATAATTTCAAAAAATCAAAAAGTTGAAAAAAAATTTTTAAAACGTCTTGAAATATCTTTAAAAATGATTTGGCGCAAAATAACCACAAGTAATGAAAAAACTGGGAAATGTAGTGAAATGATTAATATCGGATTTGGCGGTCGGTCGTAGGCCAACTTTTTATAAGTAGTGAGAGACGAGGTATAGGATTTTACAAGCTTCTCCGTTAAGCTTATCAAAGCTAAATCAAGCGCGCATCGGATCTGAGCGTTACGTTTACATAGCTTGACCCACCCTGATTTCCGTATTACAGCTCCAATGAAATATTTTAAGGTTTCCGTTGCGCGCTTGATTTAGCTTTGATAAGTTTAACGGAGAAGCTTGTAAAGTCCTATACCTCGGCTCTCACTACTTATAAAAAGTTGGCCTACGACTGACCGCCAAATCCGATGTTAATCACTTCACTACATTTCCCAGTTTTTTCATTACTTGTGGTTATTTTGCCCCATTTTGGAGAGGCGAAACCTCTTATGACAGCTTTCGCCTTCCGTAAATAATGAAATTGCTAGGAATCGGTGTTGTCTGAGAACCATAACTCCAGAAAATTGTGACCCGCAATCATAAAAAACGACCCTCGCTTTCCCACTGGGGGCCCGCACACTTTCTACGGCATGCTGCGCACTCCCATTGGGGGCCCGCACACTTTCTACGGCGTCCTGCGCTTTCCCACTGGGTTACCGCACACCTTCTACGGCGTCCTGCGCATTCCCACTATGGTCCCGCGCACTTTCTACGGCGTCCTGCGCACTCCCACTGGAGTCCAGCACACTTTCTACGGAGTCCTGCGCACTCCCACTGGGGTCCCGCACACTTCCTACGACAACCTACGCTTTCCCACTGGCGGCCCGCACACTTTCTGCGGCGTCCTGCGCATTCCCACTAGGTTACCGTACACCTTCTATGGCGTCCTGCGCATTCCCACTGTGGTCCCGCACACTTTCTACGGCGTCCTGCGCACTCCCACTTGGGTCCCGCACACTTTTTACGGCGTCCTACGCACTCCCACTGTGGTCCCGCATACTTTCTACGGCGTCCTGCGCACTCCCACTGGAGTCCCGCACACTTTCTACGGAGTCCTGCGCACTCCCACTGGGGTCCCGCACACTTCCTACGACAACCTTCGCTTTCCCACTGGTGGCCCGCACACTTTCTGCGGCGTCCTGCGCATTCCCACTGTGGTCCCGCACACTTTCTACGGAGTCCTGCTCACCCCCACTGGGGTCCCGTATACTTTCTACGGCGTCCTGCGCACTCCCACTTGGGTCCCGCACACTTTTTACGGCGTCCTGCGCACTCCCACTGTGGTCCCGCACACTTTTTACGGCGTCCTGCGCACTCCCACTGTGGTCCCGCATACTTTCTACGGCGTCCTGCGCACTCCCACTGGAGTCCCGCACACTTTCTACGGAGTCCTGCGCACTCCCACTGGGGTCCCGCACACTTCCTACGACAACCTTCGCTTTCCCACTGGTGGCCCGCACACTTTCTGCGGCGTCCTGCGCATTCCCACTGGATTACCGCACACCTTCTACGGCCTCCTGCGCCTTCCCACTGTGGCCCCACACACTTTCTACGGCGTCCTGCGCACTTCCACTGTGGTCCCGCATACTTTCTACGGCGTCCTGCGCACTCCCACTGGAGTCCCGCACACTTTCTACGGAGTCCTGCGCACTCCCACTGGGCTCCCGCACACTTCCTACGACAACCTTCGCTTTCCCACTGGTGGCCCGCACACTTTCTGCGGCGTCCTGCGCATTCCCACTGGATTACCGCACACCTTCTACGGCGTCCTGCGCATTCCCACTGTGGTCCCGCACACTTTCTACGGCGTCCTGCTCACCCCCACTGGGGTCCCGCACACTTTCTACGGCGTCCTGCGCACTCCCACTTGGGTCCCGCACACTTTCTACGGCGTCGTGTGCACTCCCCCTGGAGTCCCGTACATTTTCTGCGGCGTCCTGCGCACTCCTCAAATCCTATTTACACCAACCGTTTCAAAGAGAGAACAATCTTGGCCGGAAGCCTATCATTAGCTGTGTTGTTTTTCATTAGTTCATTTTCGAAGCTCAGTGAACGTCGGATGGTTTACAATAAAATGTTTACATGTTTTTACCCGTCTTGACCATCAATTTTGAGGGTCCGCTAAAATTGAGCTTTCAACTCCAAAATTGAATAAGAGCTAGCTGCATCCATTTCCAGCCTCCTGCCAAAAAATTAGCTTCCTAGCTCAATTTTAACTGGTTACACAAGATCGTGAACGCCGTCTGAAAAAAAAGGAGATTAACAGTTTTTTGACCAAAATCACGTGGTTTTCTCCATTTTTTTTCGAGTGCCAAGAAACGATTCCGAACCATTTTTTGGTACATATACCAACTTTTTACGCTCTTTCCAATGGAGAAAGAACCGCATCTCCCCAGTTACTCTGAACGCTGATTTTGGAATCGCAGAGTTGCGCATAGCCGAGTTAAAGCTAAATCTGGTGCGCGCTTCGCGCGCACCACACTTTTAGACCTTTTTAACAGTTGAATTGCGACTCACCGCGACAGCGTGCTTTGAAGTGCGACTGGATCTAGATCGATACCTATGGCTATCATGAAGTCGCATCGACCGGTGATGGTACTCTGAAAGAGCGCTGCGATAGCATGCTTCATATGAGAATCTACGGGTGACGCGCTCACGGTCGATACTCATGCTTATCGTGCTATCGCGTCGCATGGCGATGGAACTCTAAAACAGGCGTTATAGTCTTGGAGTTTGCTTCAGCGTAGGCCGTGTGTTGCTATGGCATGGTAGCCTTGAGTATCGATCGAGAACGGTTCGCACGTCCATCAGTATTCAAAGTACGCTATCGCAGCAAACAGCGATGGAAGTATGTTTTAAATTTTCAAATGTTGGACGTTGCGTCGCAACTAGGAGCGCGCGTCTCGAGCGTGTGGGGTGGTCCCGTTAAGGATAAACATCGACCGAGATTGCTCACCGCTGATATTCCCGTGGTCAACTATCTCTCAATTGTGGTGAGCGCGAAGCGCTCACCAGATTTGGCTTTGATTCGCCATCGCGCAACTCCCTGATCTCAGTATCAGGGTCCAGAGTAAACGTAGGAAGACCGTTCTTTTTGCATTTGATACACTTTAGAAAGGTGAATAACTGTTCAAAAAATGGTCCGGAATGGTTACCTGAGATTCGAGAAAAAGTGTCAAAACCACGTCATTTTGGTCGAAAAAATGTTCATCTCCTTTTTTTTTCAGTTGGCGTTCACGATCTTGTTGGAACACTTATCGTTGAGCTAGAGAGCTCATTTTTGGCCAGGGAGCTGGCTTTGTTTGCACCTAGCTCCTGTAAAATTTTGAAGTTGGTAGCTCAATTTTTGCGGAACCTCAAAATTGAGAGTAAAGAAAGACAAAAACACGTAAACATGTTATTAAAAGCCAACCGATGTTTGCTTATTCCTAAAAATGAACTAGTGAAATAAACACCGTTACTGATAGGCTTTTGCTCAGGATTTGACGGGGCAACGCTTCAATCAATACGGTGGGATCTCGGAAGTACTTTTTGAAACGCCGCACGGCGGTGTGACTCGGAAGTGCGCCACAGAACGCCGTAGATACTGTGCGGGACCCCAGCAGGAGTGCGAAAGACGTCGTAGAACATGTGTGTGACCAAAGTAGGAGTGCGCCGGACGCCGTAGAAAGTGTGCGGGACCCACGTGGGAATGCGCCGGACGCAGTAGAAAGTGTGCGGGACCCAAATGGGTGTGCGCAGAACGCCGTAGTAAATGTGTGGGACCCAAATGGGTGTGCGCAGAACGTCGTAGAAAGTGTGCGGGACCCAAATGGGTGTGCGCAGAACGCCCTAGAAAGTGTGTGGGACCCAAATGAGAGTGCGCCGGACGCCGTAGAAAGTGTGCGGGACCCAAATGAGAGTGCGCCGGACGCCGTAGAAAGTGTGCGGGACCCAAGTGGGAGTGCGCCGGACGCTGTAGAAAGTGTGCGGGACCCGAATGGGTGGACGCAGAACGCCGTAGAAAGTGTGCGGGACCCAAGTGGGAGTGCGCCGGACGCCGTAGAGAGTGTGCGGGACCCAAAAGGGTGTGCGCAGAACGCCCTAGAAAGTGTGTGGGACCCAAATGAGAGTGCGCCGGACGCCGTAGAAAGTGTGCGGGACCCAAGTGGGAGTGCTCCGGACGCCGTAGAAAGTGTGCGGGACCCAAATGGGTGTGCGCAGAACGCCCTAGAAAGTGTGTGGGACCCAAATGAGAGTGCGCCGGACGCGGTAGAAAGTGTGCGGGACCCAAATGAGAGTGCGCCGGACGCCGTAGAAAGTGTGCGGGACCCACGTGGGATTGCGCCGGACGCCGTAGAAAGTGTGCGGGACTCAAATGGGTGTGTGCAGAACGCCGTAGTAAATGTGTGGGACCCAAATGAGAGTGCGCCGGACGCCGTAGAAAGTGTGCGGTACCCAAATGAGAGTGCGCAGGATGCCGTAGAAGGTGTGCGGGACCCACGTGGGAGTGCGCCGGACGCCGTAGAAAGTGTGCGGGACCCAAATGGGTGGGCGCAGAACGCCGTAGAAAGTGTGGGGGACCCACGTGGGAGTGCGCCGGACGCAGTAGAAAGTGTGCGGGACCCAAATGGGTGGGCGCAGAACGCCGTAGAAAGTGTGCGGGACCCAAGTGGGAGTGCGCCGGACGCCGCAGAGAGTGTGCGGGACCAAAAAGGGTGTGCGCAGAACGCCCTAGAAAGTGCGTGGGACCCAAATGAGAGTGCGCCGGACGCCAAAGAAAGTGTGCGGGACCCAAGTGGGAGTGCGCCGGACGCCGTAGAAAGTGTGCGGGACCCAAATGGGTGTGCGCAGAACGCCCTAGAAAGTGTGTGGGACCCAAATGAGAGTGCGCCGGACGCCGTAGAAAGTGTGCGGGACCCAAATGAGAGTGCGCCAGACGCCGTAGAAAGTGTGCGGGACCCACGTGGGAATGCGCCGGACGCCGTAGAAAGTGTGCGGGACTCAAATGGGTGTGAGCAAAACGCCGTAGTAAATGTGTGGGACCCAAATGGGTGTGCGCAGAACGCCCTAGAAAGTGTGTAGGACCCACATGAAAGTGCGCCGGACGCCGTAGAAAGTGTGCGGGACCCAAATGAGAGTGCGCCGGGCGCCGTAGAAAGTGTGCGGGACCCACGTGGGAGTGCGCCGGACGCCGTAGAAAGTGTGCGGTACCCAAATGGGTGGGCGCAGAACGCCGTAGAAAGTGGGCGGGACCCAAGTGGGAGTGCGCCGGACGCCGTAGAGAGTGTGCGGGACCCAAATGGGTGTGTGCAGAACGCCGTAGAAAGTGTGCGGGACCCAAATGTGTGTGCGCAGAACGCCCTAGAATGTGTGTGGGACCCGAATGAGAGTGAGCCGGACGCCGTAGAAAGTGTGCGGGACCCAAACGAGAGTGCGCCGGACACCGCAGAAAGTGTGCGGGACCCACGTGGGAATGTGCCGGACGCCGTAGAAAGTGTGCGGGACCCAAATGAAAGTGCGCCGGACGCCGTAGAAAGTGCCGGACCCAAATGGGTGTGCGCAGAACGCCGTAGAAAGTGTGCAGGACATCAGTGGAAGTGTGCAAGATGTCATAGAAAGTGTGCAGGACATCAGTGAGAGTGTGCAGGACTATAGTGGGAGTGTGCAGCACCTTATAGAAAGTGTGTAGGACATAAGTGGAAGGGTGCAGGACATCAGTGGGCGTGTGCAGGACGTCATAGAAAGTGCGCAGGCTATCAGTTGGAGTGCGCAGGACGTCATAGAAGGGGGGGGGGCAGGACAACAGTGGGTTAACTTTCATCTAACACCACCAGGCATAAATCATGTTAGAAAGGAAACCTTTAATAAAATTGAATGAAATTCCTGAAAGTTTAGGTTCCTGGCAAAAGTAAAGATTTGGCATGGTCATAAAAATACACTCAGTTAAAAAGGGAAGATAGAGAAAAATGAAAAAAGGTTTTGAAATATTCCTGAGAACGATTTGGCGTAGAATAATTTGTTTTTCGGGAAATGAAGTGAAATAGTTGAAAGTATGATTCGGCAGTCGAGTTTGAACCAACTATTGATAAGAGTTGTGCAAAACGAGAGATCGCCTTGTCTGTGCTTATCCGTAGAACATATCAAAGCGAAATCACGCATGTTGATTTTGCTTCACCTAATACGTGAAGACCGCCGCATTACAGCTCCCGAAAAAGTTTTGATGCTTCCCATTTCACGCGTGATTTCGCTTTGATATGTTCTACGGATAAGCACAGACAAGGCGATCTCTCGTTTTGCACAACTCTTATCAATAGTTGGTTCAAACTCGACTGCCGAATCATACTTTCAGCTATTTCACTTCATTTCCCGAAAAACAAATTATTCTACGCCAAATCGTTCTCAGGAATATTTCAAAACCTTTTTTCATTTTTCTCTATCTTCCCTTTTTAACTGAGTGTATTTTTGTGACCATGCCAAATCTTTACTTTTGCCAGGAACCTAAACTTTCAGGAATTCTTTTTCTTCATTTTCCTTCTTTCTTCCCAATCCATCCTTTTTTCTTGATATGTTCATCCGGTGACTTTTCTATAGTTGTTCGTGTACCAATCCTGAAAATGTAAAACGATTTGGGCCAAAATAAACCATGAAGAGAAAGAAATGTGCAAAATCGCCCATTGTGTAAATACAGGATTACTATTCAAACAACTGATAAAACCAAAAAGGAGAATTGAGGACAAAGAATTATAAAAGAGAGATGAGAAAGACGAATCGTACAAATTTTTGTTAGGGAAAAATTAGCCGTGAGCGAGGTGCAAAACTAGTTGGGGGGAGCCACCCAAGACTTACCCATAGAAATTAAAAGATTCATCCATGAAAATGAAAATTTCTCTCGTTATCAGATATGTGATAACGTTATCACTCGTAATTTCCTAAAAATTCCATGAAATATGATCGATTTCTGAAGGCATAATCATTCATTTCTTCCTTGAATTCTAAGTGCCCCCCCCCAACTAGTTTTGCACCGTGAGCGATATCAACATTTTTTTATTTCTAAGCGATATCAACAATTTTTTAGTTCTAACGCAACCCACACGCTCGATACGCGCGCTCCTAGTTCCGACGCGGCTTCCCGATAACAAAGATTGACGATACTTACAACTGTCCTAATAGACCAGATCAAATCTAGGGACCATATAGCTTTTCTCAATCATTTTGAGCCAGTCGAAATAAAGCCTATCGGGCCTATATTGTCAAAATCACCTTATCACTACTATATTTTGCCATGACCGACCGCTCCGCTGCTTTCTCCTCCCGGGGTCGTATTCGCCAACAACCCGCCGAGGGTAGTCGAAGGGAAGCGGAAGGGATGATACCGCGCGCGGCAGAGGAGCAGATCAACCTATCTTACACCATGTAAGATGAAAATGCAAACTGTGTTACGTATCGATATCACTGCAAAAAGATAAAGATTCCATCGAGAAGCGGCCATTTTTCAGCTATGCTATTCGAAAAATTCCGGCGGTCGCGAGGGAAGCCAAGGGAGGCGAGAGGTGGCCGTGGAGCGCGCGTTTTGTACTGAAATTTCACCTCATTTACCCTTCGACTACCCGGCGGGTACCGGGCGGGTTATTGGCGAATATGACCCCCGGACTCATCTGAGCAGGATACGCTATAATAACAACTCTCCTCGAAAGTCTTCGTTTTCGCGAAGCCACTCCGCCACTGGTTTCTAGCGGTGTTGAGCGGGCTTGATGTCTGGGAAGAGATGATTCTACGACCATGAGGTTCTGACAAAAAACCCATTAATATTTTCATTCCGGAAATGTGGTTCCTATTTGAAATTAAAAACACTGGCTATAGGATGGTCGCAGCTATACTTCGTACACCTTTGGGGCGCCTAATACGATTAGGAGGTCTATTTCCTGGTTTTTGGGGTCACGGTGGATTACGTCAGAAAGAATTTCATTTAACTACACTGTACTGTGCCTTACCGTGGTCGTCCGAATAACGGAAAGCGACTTTATAGTCATCCAAAGAATGCACTAGACAATGTTTCAGGACACACGTCAAAAAAGCGAAGCTAGCGACAAGGTGGTTGAGATAGCGAAGCCAAGAGGTTTACGACCCGTACTATGTAGAATACTTACGTCTTTGCAAGCATCAATAACTAGCCAGAACAACCGTGTTCGAGCAATCGATTTGGATGAGTTTTATTGAGGGACGGGAACTGTAAGGAAAGTGGGAGGAGACTGCATGTTTTGCTCACTCAGTGAAGCTCAAATACGATAATTTTGATTCATTTTTGACGTTTCCGACGGCTTCAGCGTTCTATCAGGAGCTGTACCACCCAGTTGAGGTCAATATCTCGACCACTCTTTGCGAGCGTGTATGCTCCCTTTGAAGGATTCATAGCGTACACGCGTGCAAACGTGGTTGGGTTAACAACGTATCCTCTGTTTTCGAGTGAAATTTATTTCCACATTCATCTCGTGAGTCGTATGCTGCGTCTCCTTCTCCCCACACTTTCTCGCTGTCTCTACCCTCTCTCCGCACAAGCGCGCGAGGGAACAGAGTAATTTTGACTCGGAACCAGAGGATAGCTACTAGAGTATATCAAACGAATAAAAATTTTCGAATATTCGAATAAACGAATTATTCGAAAAATTGACTTCTCCGAATATTCGAATAAACGAATTATTCGAAAATTTGGCTCTTCCGAATAATCGAATTATTCGAATGATTCGATTAAGAATAATTCGAATATTTGGCCAAAATCGCGAGTATTCGGATAAGAAGTACGGACCGAGTACGCATAATCAAACCACCGTTCGCGGCACTTCCAACTTTCTTGACCTTTTTTTGTATAGTATTATATAGATCAAAGCTATGCCAATGTACTTCCACAAAAAAGACGTTCCACATTATATCATAAGAGTATTCAAACTAACATTTACCACTGTCTGTGAGTAGTTGTTAAACGATACGATCAAATTCTCTGGATTTCCTAAACAATATCTACCAACAATATCCGAATTTCCTATCAGTTTAGGATGCCATCTGAGCGGGGGGGGGCCTGTTGTATCGCACATGACCACGCCCATTTTTCCGTGGCGCAATCACTCCTGATTTGTGCGGGGGAGGGAAAACCCGGTTAGGTTCTCAAATTTAGTGCGGCACGATAAAATGGGCGGGGCCAAGTGCACCCAGACATATTGGCCCCCCACCGCTAAGATAGCACCCAGTTTGGTTGGAGACATTTCACCTCTGCAAAAAAAAATAAGGTGAATGTTTAATAAGAACTGGCTCAAAGCTGCAGCGATTGACCTAAATTCATGGCAATCAAGTATTACGTAATACTCAAGCAGCGTAAGGTAGCCGTTTCTGGAACAGCGCTCGAATCTGTTTGGAACATACTCCATCAGATGAAAAACAGTATCTGTTACGTCTGCCCACGAATTCGGTGGTGAGCGATATACTACACCATTAGGTTTCTGACTATCTCATGTTTTATATTGGAGTATTCCGATTATATTCGAACTTTCTACCAGTTTGATCGGGGACATTTCACCTCTGGACCGCAAAAATGGACATGTGCCGGAGACTCTGCTTCTCATTTTTCTGAAATTGTTCGTTTATTCGGCCGAATATTCGAATATTTGGCCGTTCGAATATTCGAATAAACGAATTATTCGAAAAATTGACTTTTCCGAATAATCAAATTATTCGAATATTCGACTATTCGTTTATTCGGCCGAATATTCGTTTTCCGAATATTCGTTGACATATTGACATAGTCGAATAGCTACATGCGTACTTATGGCGCTTGCCATAACGCCAACGCCGTTGGAAACACCAAAAATTTTCAAGGATAGCAGCACTCTGCCAATGGGTAGGTATGTAGATGTCCCAAACGGTAACCGGAGATGCCCAGGGTTTTAGAGGCACCTAGTCTAATTTTGTCTCGAGAACTTCAGCAGACTACGGAATTTTTAGCCCTAGTTGGTCAAAAAATACTGATTTTCTCGCTACATCACCTGTATAAACTACTGCATCTCTCGCCTCAAACAAGATAAAAGGTCGAAGAATCCCGTCTCGATCGATGCACCCTACCCTGATCCGTGCTAAAAAGGCGATCCCAGCTGCGAACAACAGTATTGCCGTTTGATCCCCACGGCCTACAGCATCCCCGCAATCCAAATTATACTTGGCCAGATTTTCAAGGGAGCAACTCGGGGTTACCCACTACGACCATCCGTAAAGTGTCGTGTTTTCTTTTAGCATAACCATCGCGGGTTGAGACTGCTGTTCAACGCAGGCAACGCAGCTAATTGCGGAATTTCTCGCCGCATACTGTATTTCCTCTACCAGAAGTACACCTCTATTTGAAATACGGTACCGTTGCTATCCAAGGGAATAGAGGAGCGGATCCGCCAAAGTGGGCAACTAAAGCATCTTTCAACCACAACTCGATTCAAAGTGCTCCGTTTTGAATTTTGAAAACGCCAAAATGTTCAGCATGTCGTGGCCCAATCAATCATGTAAAATTGTTTATCGAAATTCACGAGAAACTTCAATTATGGTGAAAAATATTTTCATTTTCACAATGCTAGAGGTCGCGTATGGTTGTTTTCGTTCAAACGGGCTCGCTATCTTTTGTAAACATTATCAAATTCATAGCTCACTTCATTTTAAAAAAGGGTTTCCATTGAGAAAATCCGAAACTATTTCATTCAGGTGGATAGATTTGGGTACGATTAACATTTAGGTTGTTTCAAAATTCAAAACGGAGCACTTTGAGGCGAGTTGTTTCCGAAGAACGCCTTGGTTGCCCACTTTGGCAGCTTCGCCCCTTTCTTTATCTTGTATAGAAGCGGTATTGTACATCTAAAATAGAGTCCTGAGAATTAGAAGTGCTCTGGTTCTAGAAGCCAAATTCCGATCCGCAGTTGCGGACAACGGCTGTTGCATCACGCAATAGGACGATAATCGTGCTGGGACCACCTGGTCTCGGCACGATTTACCTTTCTCCCAGCGCGACTATCATCGTGTTGCGTGATGCAGCAGCTTAATCCGCAGTTGCGTACCGGAATTTGGCTCCTAGAACGACAGTGCATGTACTCCAAAAGACAAATACGGCATTTGGTGAGGAATTAACGGCAGCGAGAAGAACAAGGCGAATTTAGCCTTGCCACTTCCGTACAAATTCTCTCCTGCACCTTCGAAGCAAAAATTTCTGAGTTCTAGCGAACCACGCTAAACGTCGGAAGTTTCAGTCTCACGAAATGAGAGAGCGTAACCTCAGATTCATATTGCCATCAAACGGCAGAGTACCTGGGCCAGGGCTGGGCACGCGTCCCGGCATGGCGATTCTGAATATGCACCCCCCTTAGCTCGGTAATTTTTAGGCACCCCCTTATGGGAAATCGAAATCGACTGTTTTCCAAATAGTTGGACAGCCATGATCTTGACTTCCTGATTTTGATAAACAAGAATATAAAAAAACACAGAGTAGAGAAAATTCCGAAAATGGCAACAAAAAGGGTAGTGTAATTTCTGAACTTCAAAACAACCCATGAGGAAAATTTGTTAGTAAGACGGTAAGTTATTACAAAAGATAAAACATTTTTCAATACAAAACAATTGAACAATTACCGACAACAGAACTACTACTATTGTGATAATTAAAGGCAGTGTTCACGATGAGAATCGCTGTTCTGTTTTTTGCGCCTATCTTGAAGACTGTCTCATGCTGATTCCAATGATGTCTCTGGAATCGTACAAGACCTCCTGGGAACAGAGTTATGGTCCCTCAAAGTTGGAGCTAAGGAAAAATGGTGGACAAGTTTTCCGAGGCTTGTAACTTCTGTTTTTTGCAGCCGATGTATGCGAGCTGACCTGAGTAAAGAGAGAAGTTCAGAATGTGATTTTTCTGTTTGAACTCGGACACGAGGTTGGCAGATGGATTTACTGGCTTACGTACGTTTCGGCGGAATCGCCGTCTTCATAGCCTGAAAGAAGCAAATCAGAAATGCGCTTATCCGGTCAAATGTCGACTAAACTCTACCCAATTCGAAGAACTCTATTTCCCAAACGTCGTCAAAAGTGAAGAAACCAGGAGATAACCGTACCTTGTCAGGAAGCACGCTAGGAGAATCACAACATAGAACGAATTGTTGAAGCGGAACGGTGATGGTGCCGCTACCTCTCGACGTTAGAATGCGAGTCTGAGGTAGGGCTTGAGTTCTCCGGCTATATATAGGCATTCACCCTTCCGATTGATTTTTGGATCGTTCGCCTGGATCCAAAATGCCTCCAGGGTCTTTCTCGCGGGTGTGTCAGTTTCTCGCCCCATAATCTCAACCTTGATTGGATAGTCGTCGCCGTGGTGGGCGTTAACACGGTGACACCCCAGAACTGTTGATGCCCGCAGCTTATCTTTACCGTCCAGATGCTCCTTCACTCTAACATGGAGCGGCCGCGATGTCTCTCCAATGTATTGCTCGCCGCACAGCTGGCACGAGATCATGTAGACCACACCGCATGCAGTGCAATCCCCCTCTCTACCAGCAGGACAGACCACACAATTGGGAGTTGTGCAAATGCGGTCATATAGACGGTTTCGTATAAGGCGGGTTTTTAGGTTACTTGGGGGGATATCAACGATGACGACAGTGCTTTCCAGACCAGCTTTGTTTAGACACTTTCTCAGAGATCTGCTCACTTCATCGGAAATGAAGGGCATTTTCAAGGGAATTCTTTCTTCAACTGCTGTACCCTGCTCTTCCCGGCGCACGACTGAGCCCCTGGGTCTGCGTGGGACCAAACTGGTGGGATATCCGTTCAAGACCGCAATTTCATGCGCTATTTGAACAGATTCTTTTTGTTCGTTTTCTCCGGTACAAACACATTTCGCTGTGCGGTACATATTTGTGACAACAGCCCGTTTTGTTTGAGAAGGGTGTGCTGACTGGAAATGGACAATTATGTTTTTGTTACTAGGTTTACGATACCATTTTGTTGAGAACCTGCCCCCCGAAAAATTTACCTGGACGTTCAAAAAAGGTAGCCAATTTTGCACCGGTTTTTCCCGGGTGAATTTTATATTACCAGACTGACTGTTGATGAGTTCGAAACACTGGTAGATTTCCTCCTGTGTGGGACAGACGACGAAACAGTCGTCTATGTACCTACAGTATAGCATTGGCAGCCGTGCCAGTACCGGAGATTCGACTTTTCCCATGAAAGCTATGGCAAGTGTTGGAGCTAGGCGCTGTCCCATAGCTAGACCTCTGACCTGCTTGAAATATTGTCCCGACCACCTGAAGATGTTGCACTTGAGGCACTCCTGGAGAAGTGTCATCAGTTGGCCAATTGACAGACCGAAAGTGTTTATGGAGCCTTGATTTTCATTGAGAAGCTCGAACACAGCCTCCATTGCATGGTCATTGCTGACATTAGTATGCAGGGCTGTGACGTCGAAAGACTCCATGATACAAGGGTTAGCGGGCTGAATGTTATGGAGGTGGTCGAGAAACGCGCGGGTGTTGGGGAGATGGGCCGGTATGTGGTCTAGCAGTTGTTTTAGGATGCTGTTGATAAACCAAGCAATCCTATCTGTGGGGCCACCCACGCAGCTGATGATGGGCCTGACCTTGATGGAGCTGGGAATGATTGTTGCAAGATTTTCCGCCGCCGGGAATTTATGGGTCTTTACCAGCAGGTACAGAAGACTGAAGTTCAGAATGAAGGGAAGAACGGGGCTAATAGCTGGGAATCATTGCTCATCTCACGATCTCGAGCATTCATTTATTCACGTCGGAGGACGTGCATTGCGCCTTTGGGGTTTACCTTGCGCTCGAAGTGGCAACTTCGGGATCTTTTGGAGCTTTTCCTGGCTCGTTTGCATGAGTTCTTTCGACGTCAACGTTACAGTGTGCCCCTCCACTACCCATTCCTAGTGGAAACTGAAACAAATTTTTGATCGTGAACACTGCCTTTAATGTTTCCTGTCGAATGTTTTCATAAACCTATGAAGGATTAGTTAATCTGTGTTTGATTGTTCTGATGTGGAAATCAGAACTATTTTGTGTTGTGGAACAATGTTAGGATTCATGTGATTCGTAGGGAGTAGAGAACCCGAGTTTTACCCTCCTAGAATGCCGTTATCCTTTATAAAATCGGCTTGCCGTGCGATACGGTGTTTGTACGCAGCTACACAGCGCACACGGGAATGGACACGCAGACAATATCAATAAAAAATGTATTTTATTACAGAACGGGGAGGAGAAAAGGATTGAAACTGAAGGAAATGGAAGATGGTAAAGGTAGTCCATTCTGGATGTACCCACTCTAGAAATTTAATGTAAATAAACAAAGTTAGAGCGGGTGCAAATATTTAGCCGTGACAGGGTTCATTCAAACGAACCTAGTTGATCAAAACTAGCATTAAACTGAGAGCAATGGACATTGTGAGAAAGAAGAGAATCTGGCAAATATTTTAGCATCAATGGGACCGATTTTTAATGTGATTTAAGGACCTTAAATCTCGTCCCGGTTTTACCCCGAAAACCGGGAAAAAACCGGGACAAAACCGGGACGAGTTTTAAGGTCCTTAAATCACATTGAATATCAAATCTATTGCTATTATAATGTTTGCCAGATTCTCCCCTTTCTCGCAATGCACTTAGTTCTCATATTTATGGGTGTTTTTAATCAACTAGGTTCATTTGAATGAACCTTATCACGTCCAGAAAATTCACTCCGCTCCAACATAGTTTGTTTACATTAAATTTCTATACTGGATACATTGAAAGAATCCTATTTCTGCCTGCTTCCATTTATTCCAGTTTCAATCATTCTCTCCGCCCCGTTCTGTAATAAAATACATTTTTTAATTAATATTGTGTGCGCGTCCACTCCAGTGCGCGCTGAGTAGCTGCAGACAAACACCATATCGCGCTGCAGGCCGGATCTCCGAGGGATTGCGGCATCCAAGGTGGATAAAAGTCGGGTTTTTATGTACAGGGTACTTCTCAATGAGGACGGCACGGTCATTCGCTTCTTTCAAATTAACTTGCAGTCTTCAATTTTTACAGTTGGCTCTCTTCATAAGTCACATTCCCATGAATAAAAATCTATTGACTAGTTGTGATGCTGACTGTGCTATCTGTACTTTTAAACTGTCGAAATAAATCCTAGCCTGCTCGGATGAGTCCGGGCAGAGCAAGCAGCGGAGCGGTTGATCATGGCAAAGTATAACAGTGATAAGAAGGTTTTGACATGATAAGCCCGATAAGCCTTGCTTCGACCGGCTCAAAATGAGCGACCTAGGCTATACATCAGTTCGCTAATCTTTTTTTTTTGAACTTGAATGATAGTTTTCCTGAGCGCAGCCTTAGTATGTTTGCCTCGAATCGGTAGCCACCCGCGTAATCAATGAACGTTGCACCAAAGAAACATGACACCACATCAAACCTTACTTGCTACAAGATAACGGAGTAGTGTTTACTCCTTCATCGAAACAAACTTTGACAGCAACTATGAATTATTGCGAACACAACCTGCATCTCTATCAATAATTTGAATTCTTTTAGTGTTCGACTCAAAAAGCGGGGAAGAAGATATGACAAATTAGAAGAATAGCGCGTATTATTGTTTTTCCTCAAATTCGACAGAACAGGCACTTCGTTCTTTTTTTGTGTTCGGTTTAGGCACCCCCCTTTGCCCTCTCTGCAACGTCTAATATGCACCCCCCTAAGGTTAGCCGGGACTCGTGGCCAGCCCTGACCTGGGCACTGCTGGCTCGCCTGCCTCTTGATCCTGTTCCCTAACAACGTTTTTTGTCGCTATCCATTTAAAGGCAGTGGTCACGATGAAAGACGCTATTAGATCGAAAACACCTGAAAAACTATGAAGGTAGCGCGGTGAAAAACGGGCTAGAATTAGAGTTTCTAGGGCCCAAAGATGCCAGTTTGTGCACACGTGCACAGCGCCGCTCAAAAAGATCGCAGTCTCATGCCGAGCAGTCAAAAATCATCGACATTCCGGGGAAGCAATAAATGCAAATTTACCTAATAAAACAGTTGAACAATAAAAACAAGCACTTCGGTCAATGTTTTTGACTAGATGAGTACATAAATGTATTGAAATTCAATTTCAAGCCAGCTGATGTTCTTTATATTAGAGATCATCGATGCCGATGATGTGGAGTGGGCTCGTCCACCATCAAAAGACAAGAAAGTTCAGGCTTCAAATTTGGCCCAAGGCAGCGTTTTTTTCGCGATTTTTTCTTGTAGGTCCTACTACTCGAAACTCAGAAAATGGTTTAGAGAGGAAAAGAAGACAAGCATATCTGATCGAGACCACTGCCTTTAAGCGCCAAGCCACGAAATCAGCGATGGGCCGGTCGCCTTCAAGGGCTCCGGCTGGAGTGGCACCGCAAAATGGCAGCTTCTCTCCCCTTTTTGACAGAACCCCTCATGGATTGACGTTCGAGGACTATACTGCAATCAATTAGGCTTTTTAACTCAATTTCTGCATCTCATTCTGTTACTCATGGCCATGATAGTCGTGAAAATTGAAACCGACTTTTGCTAATAGTGTAACTGAGAATCATCAGAACCCTTACAGAAAAACTATCTGACTTTAGACGGAAGAATGCTGCTATCCCTGAGCCTCATGGTGATTCAAAACATGCAACAAACAGTGGAGGCTGCGAAACTTTATGAAAGTTTCAAAAATCCAAAGATGTTCCCAAAATTTAAACTCTCCGGGACTCATGAAACTTCCTCTCTTGGTGAGCTTCCGGCGCGTAGCGCCTTCCTCAAACCTAAAATATATCGATTCGAATCAAGCACTATGTAGCGTACCGTGCTTGCAGTGACTAGCCTGCACAACTGACCGAATGGCCCAGCAACCAATTATGGTCGTAGTGAAATGGTTTACTCGCGCGCAGCTCTTAAATACTGTCCGAAGTGTTATGCCAGCGGCCCCTGACTGGCACAAGCTGTACTAATTATAACTAATTTCACTGTTCTACCGATCCGACAGACACTCCAATTTCTCGATCACCTCTAAACATCACCTCCCAGCTCATTTGCTGGTTCATCAATTACACATCTCTATTCTATCTCTGCTCGGATCTTCACCCAGCTGGAACTCAACCAGCTGAACAACTCCGACAGCCATTTTCATCTCAGTACACGTCTTCGTAAACAAACTCTAAGCATGTTTTCCCTGGCACAGTAGATAGAAGCAATTTATTACAAGAATACAAGCAATCATAAAGCATAAAACTAACTAGCATATCTACAACATAAATCCTAAGAACCCATGGGCTAACTACGAGGCAAAAGAATGGCGGGTGAAGCGAAGCAGGTGAGCAAAACTAAGCCGGCATAGACTCAGCGAATGTTTACTCCGCAGGCTTTTATACCCGGCGGAGAGAGACCATCAATGAGAACGGGGAACGCTGACATCCGCATTCACCACATCCCTCTGCCGAATAGAGTCCCGGTCCCCGGGACTAGTGCTAGCCTTTTATGGGGACGAACCCCTCATGGATTTATCGCGAGGAGACGTTCGTTCCCAATCAGAGTCATCCAAGGTCTCCACAGCATCTTCGAATTCGTCGTCCAAGATCGGAACAGGTCGCGAAGACCCTACTTGATAGGCTCTTGGTGTGGATGAGCGATCACTGATGAAACGTGCCGACATTTTTCTAAAACAACAAGGTTATCCGGAACAAATGAATGAAGGAGCAGTTTAATACAGTAAATGAAACCTATTTTTTTTATTTGAACTCCTAGTAATTAAAAATGACTTAAAGGCAGTGTTCACGATGATTCTCGTTTTCAAGTTTTCCACTCAAAACAATGCGTTGGCTACCAAGTGTCACCAAAATCACGAAGAAACGGCGAGAAACGCACTATTTCGTCTTATTTCAGTGACATTATTCTATGGCCTGGACTAGTTGTCCGACTAGATGAACAAGTTCACGGTGGTTGTCACCGGTAGAAAATGGGACTAATCGAAAATGGAAGAATATTTTGGGCAAAACAATTTTAGTTAGGGTCCGATGGAAAGGACGGAGCAACACTGAATAAAGAATTGCAAAATACGGGTCCACAAAAGATTTCATTGTCACAACGAACAGTTCCATTGATACTTAAGAGGCGGGCTGATACTTGAGGATTTCGTGCCTAACTGGTGCGTTTTTCTCGGTTTCTTCGTCAATTCAGTTCTACCCGGGGGCCAAACAATCGATTTAGCGATTGATCTCAAAATCGAAGATTATCGTGAACACTGCCTTTAACCAAATAATTCACGAGAAATCTTCATTACCTAAATATACGATTCATTTAGTTCCAGAAAGGCAAAATATTTGAAACTTATCTAACTAGCTTTTCATTGATTCGTCAGAATTCCTTGTTTTACTATTCGTTAGAGAGGGCTTAATAGCTGTGAAACGCTGTAGATCTGTATCACTGGGTGGACATCTGGTCCTACCATGAGTCGTTTGTTGTGTAGATCAAAAGTTACTTGCAATCCTTTTTGGTTCAAATGACGAGTAAAATCTGATCCGAGAAGGATTGGCGCTGGACAGTCCTCATCAGCTGACACATGGAAAGAGTGGCGAATCATTTGGGACCCAATTTTCACGGGTAGTTCTATTGTTCCTAACAAAGTAACCTTACTACCATTAACTGCGCGCGCCGGTGTGCTCATGGTATCGGTTACAATTCCTAATCCTCTGAATGATTTTGCAACCACTATCCACTAATGCTACTGTTGGGATGTGATTGATGAAAAATTCAATATGCTGTAACTGACTATCAGTAAAAGTATTGTGATGTATATTGTGATGGGATCGCATAAATTCGTGGCGCAAAAAGTCGATTTTCGGCTTCTTGATCTTCCAGTTCAATGGAGACAGTGTTGATCTGTTCTCTTCGATTGCGCTTTGGAGGTTTGGGTCCAATTTTACTAGCCGAATCGAATAAAGCTGTGGCTGCGGTGGAAGCTGTGGATCGTAGAATATGTAATTTGGTATAGTAGACGCAGTACACTATTAGAATATTCGCAATAATAGCAGGAATAGATATCCAGAGGAAAAGTGAAATAATAGAGCATCTTATATGATCCATCACTGATCGAGAGATCGCCGCGTCGAACACAAGTGGCACGCACACAAGCGAGGAGGTAATGATCCCATCACTACCTCCTCGCTTGCGTGCGTGCCACATGTGTTCGACGCTGCGCTCTCTCGACCAGTGATCGACGATACTTTTTACACCATCAGATAGCTTTTTCGTAGTGGAATCATACACCGAACGAAATGATTCAGTAACAGAGGAGCCAGCAGTTTTGGTATGGTACCAAGTATCTTCCAAAATTCCTCTCTTATGCAATCTACTTTGCAATTTGTCGTAATCTTGTTGTAAAACTTGTAGTTGGAATCTCATGGAGTGAGCAAAATTTTGGCTAGATTCATAATAAATATACGGAGGATTAAACAGAAATGGTTTGGTATTGCGGTCAGATAGTAGGTTGGGTGGAAGCAATTGCTGAATATAATTAGAATACTTAGACTCTATTACCGGGCATGGTGTTAATGCAGAATTTTGGACTAAATCTCTTGAGCCAGGCACCGAGAACCAAATGCTTTCACCGATTCGCACTGGGGTGAGAACAAAGCATGTGCCATTGAATTTATGGTTGGTAAATATCTGTGAGGCATTCACTTTTTGGCATTTAATGACCGAAAGCGCTCCGTTTCTCATAAAAGCTGTTACATCATCTCTATCCAACAATACTCTTGCGGCCCATGTCGGGTCCACTTGACTTAGGGCGTGCATTCTTTGATTCGTTAAATACTGTCTTATACAAACACTATTGAATGTTTTACGTAGTGGAACATTGAATATCAAAATTGCTCTAGTACGCGTCGAATCCTGAGGAGAAACTACAGTAGGAGTAATTATACGAGACGGTGCTTGAGGCTGTTTTTGTGAGATGTCGGGTTCATCAAAGTCATCAAAATTTAGCCACTCATTAAAGGCACAGTACACCCTCAGATATGAATTTTGAGAATTTCATGTAATTGTGTAGAAGACCCCTCCTGTATAACACTTGCCAAATGCCAGATCTCATTTCCTCCAAATAAACGAGATATAAGCGACCACTACAGGCCCGACCCCCTTCGCTTACCACCACAGGCCCGACCCCCTAACAGATTTTCGAACTCGATAGCGGCTCGATGGATGAATGAATTCCAACAAGTCGTCGTTCTTCAGCCTATTACCGGACTGTCCCTTTATCCTGGCTTTCTCTCACGCAACGACTGCGAATGAAGAGAAATACACGCCTGAGACAACTCGTCCACCAATTTTCCCCCCTCAAAATCTAGGCATTTTTGAAGAGTCATAACTCTGTTCAAAGGGGGTCTTGGACGATTTCAGAGATACCACAGTGATCAGCGTGTGACTCTCTCCAAGAAAAGCATAAAATCTGAAAATTAATTTTCTGGGTGTCCTGTGCCTTTAAAAGAAAGCGTAGAATAGGTAGTAGTGATTGGTCTTCCAGAAACAGGCTGTGAAGAACGAGATTGGTACGGAATATTAGTAGTAGAGAATACAGAGAAGGATGACATGACAGTGGTCTGGCGTAGAGGACGTGGAGAGAAAGTGATTGTTACCGCTGGGGCAACAGTACTACTTGGAAAGGTATTTTCGACAATTGCTTGAAGGTGGAACTATGAGATTGTTGATTTTTGTTTCCAAAGCATCAATCTTATCACTAAGTGCTAGAGAATTCAGGCGTTCCAAAATGCTCTGTTCTTCTTTCCGTTCCTGCTCGAGAATACGATTCTCTTTTTCTGCATTTGCAACTACAGCGTCAAAGTCGCTATGATCGGGCAGTCTACGGAGAGCTTTGCGAATTTCGGGTTTCAAACCTTTGATGAAAAAATCAACCGCAAGTTTACGCGGTATATTCTTATCCTCACCTTGGAATGCAATTTTGGTTTTGGCCAGAATATTACGTGCAAATTCTTCAATTGAATCTTTGCCTTGTTTGATGTTATGGAGCTCATCGCGAATATTACTTAAAAGAGCTTCTGTCTTAAATTTTTTCGCTAGCGCCGTAGTCATCGTTTGCCAATCTACTTTATCAGCCGCGCTAAGTCCTTGATATTTCAATTTAGCGCCTCCAGTGAGATATAAAGGCATCAACGACTTTGCCTGTTCTAGCGGCACACCTAGGCGTTCTACTACTTCACTATATTCATCTAAGTCATCTAAGAATTCTTCAAACGTTTTGTCTGTGTCACCAAAAAATTTTTCGATCCGGTGATCTAAGTCGAACGAATGGCGAAATGAATTGTCTGGCAAATTCAGCCGTCAAACAGTTAGTCCCAATCCGGACCAAACTTTCACTCGAATCCGAGTGTTTTGAGAAGAAATTAGAGAGTAGGAAAAAATGTGAACAAAAATTTATTCTAAAGGAACTACTACAAGATAAGCAAAACTATCGAATTAAATACAGGAAAGAGATAGCAGAGGACGAGCACCGTCCACTGCCTAGCGAGAGAAGAAGACTGATCCTGAAGGTCGATGAGTGGGGCGTGGCCTGGTCCTTGCGTGGGTAGTTGCTGGTGGGCGGTTCTGCCGAGACAGGCACCGGCCGGCACGGAAGTTGGCACCGGCCAGCACCGACGGCCACTGTCCGAGCGAGGCGAGGAAATCGATTCGATTTCATCACACTTTTAGAGAGAACGGTCTAGTAGGAAACGGTAATGTACAAAACGAGAGTGATGTATTCGGAAAATGTAACGTACAAAACAAGAGTGACGTATTAGGAAAATAAAACATACAAAACAATAGTGATGTATCATATAACCACATGGGGACCCTATAAGAAAGAAGCGCTTCCACTGCGCGACATACTCAAAAATGGGAACCACGACCGCCTCTCACCGAGCGCCTGGAGAAAGTTTGACGTTCGAATGCTTTACCACGAGAAGAGGAGCCGGATCTTTTGAAGTTGGAACGATCCACATATGGCGCGATCATCTGACGACTTCCGCTAGGTGCCAAACGCCATGGACGGCTCCTCTGGTTGATCCCTTGAAACTCCGTCAGTTTCAGCACGCCGCTGTACTGCTTGATGGTGGCATTCCAGAAGCGCTTGGCCGCGCTCTGCGTAAAATGACGACCAGAAACCAGATTGATCTTATCCGCCAAGATCTTGAGCGGGGCATCGACCATATTTCCTTGAGTTTTTGTCTGAAGCAGGCAACGAATCCGTTGCTTCAAGTTCGGACTCTGCACGATGGTTTCCTCCATGAGGTCCCTGATGACATCCACTGATTTGCCCCAGTCATCGTCATCCTGGGGTCCAGCCAACGCGATCAGTTCGGCTCCCATAGCGACCGACTGGAGTAGGTAGTACCATGCGCTTCTCCAGCGTAGCGGCTCCGCGTATCTACCCGAGGACACCAAAACAATCGCGGAAAATTCTTCGTTGAACCACTCCGGTTCGATCTCCTCTGGGGCGGTGACTACGTTTGCCGTAGTTGTTGTCGACTTGAAACATTCCGTCACGTCTTCGAAGCCTTCGTGCAACAGAAGCAGTGTTCGCCGTGCCTTCAGGGATTTCCAGTTCTCTTCTGTCCACGGGTTCTCACTGGCGTATTTCGTCGCCTCCTCATGCATTCGCGGTAGGTGATACGGATCCGTAGCACTGCGGGGTACACAAATAGACAGATTTTCCATGGCATCAGAAACACTGGCGAGAGTGAGATGGATACAATGATGTCGATAATAGGACAAAGCAAGTCCCAAGCATGACGGGGTAAGAATGTTATAAGACAGGTCCAACATACGAGCCAAACGAAAAAAATCGGGAACATGAGTTTTGCTAACAACAGCAAATATGCGTGCTCATACGGAGGTGCAAATGAAAATGAGATCAATGGGCTGGTCGGCAGAACATCTTTGGCGACACCATCCGCTAAACACGAAACACGTTTCGTTTTCCATTGGCCGTTAATCCTCCAGGGCAGTGCCAGTCGACATGACGAACATTGTCAGCTGACGACAGGACCTTGCTGAGAAATATAGATTGAGCACTCGACACTCTGAGGACTCTGTCCGACCTTGTGATCGGAGCAGTTCTTCTACCCTTTCTACCGCGCGTTGTACTTCCTTTCACCGGAGTATTATCAATTTCAGTGGGCAGTTTTATAAGATGATCAAACTGAACCCTCTCTGGTTCCTGGTTTACACCGATTAGGGTTATCAAAGCCGAGTTCGAACTAGCTTCTATTACTCGATATGGACCACACCAGTCTGAAACCAATTTCGGGTGGCGCGACTTCCCTTTTTTGGCTGGCAGCCTCATGTAAACCCTGTCCCCAGGCTTGAAAACGTGAGACTTAGAGGTCTTATTCCGTTTGTCATAGTTGGCCTTCATTTGATCACGGTAGTCCTTGGCATTTTCGTTAATACAATCTGGCGCCAATTTTAGACCACAAAGAAGCTCCGTCTTATATGCGTCATAGTCAACCAGGTACAGCGACAAGTGTTCGGAAGGGATTACTGCTGAAGGGTATTTGGGGTCACAACCGTATAGCAGGAAGTGAGGGCTCTCCCCCGTTGCGCGATGAGTGGACGCATTATACGCATACACTACAGTCGGCAAGATCCGATCCCATTCTGCTGGCACTACGGTTTTCTTTTTGAGCATTCGGACTATCGTTCCGTTGACGCGTTCCGTCAATCCATTTTCACGAGGACAATAACCCTTCGTAAACTTTTGCTCAATACCCATCACTTGACACAGTGCGGTCATTATTGCATTTTCGAACTCACTCCCTCGGTCCGAGAGAAGAATCTCAGGCCACCGACCAGCGCCACATATCCAATTACCGAAAATCACCTCCGCAACAGTCTCAGCCCTTTTATCCGGCACGGGATAAGCACCAAGGTATTTAGTGAAATGGTCGATCACTGTGACAATATAGCGATTTCCGCGGTCCCATTTCAAGCAGATCTACGCCTACTATCTGCAGCGGTCTTACAACTTCCACTGGACGCCTATTCGTAAGAAAACACTGCTGGCATACACGACACCAATTTACGAGGTCCTGGTGCATACCGGGCCAAAACACCTTATTTTTCATCTGCAGGAACATTTTCTGCGCGCTGAAATGTCCACCTAACACACCGGAATGAGCTTCGTTAAATACTTCGCGACGCTGGGAGCGAGGTACCACCATGGCCGTTGAGCCATCCTCATTGCTCGACCAGAGCTTTCCATCGCGGACAATGAAATCCGTTGTACAAAGAACCTCGGAATGACGTGGGAGTCTGACTTCCTCCGACTCACCGTTCTCTGTGGCTGTTATCAGTCTGGAGAAGTCTGGGTCCTATTTCAATTCCGTAAGCCACGCGTGTTCTTGCACTGTGCAGACTACTTTTTCATCCTCAGCATACCCATGAGGGTCGGTATGACATTGTGGAAGACCACGCGATAACGCATCCGCCACCACATTGGCTGTTCCTTTCACAAATTCTATGGTCAGATCTTAGCGCTGCACTTCCAAGGCCCAACGCAACACCCGCGGAGAGACATTGGCTCTTTTAAACAACGAGGTGAGAGCAGAATGATCTGTCCGTATTATCGTCTTCACGCCATAAATGAAATAATGGAACTTTTTCAGACTATAAACCAGAGCCAACGCTTCCTGATCGGTCACGTGATAGTTCTTTTCGGCACCAGTTACATGTTTTGAGGCAAAAAATATTGGGTGTAGCATGGAGTCATCCCCCTCTTGCGCTAAAACCGCGCCAATCCCAACTCTACTAGCATCCGTGTATATAACAAAGGGGCGTGATCCGTCCCTTGCCTTCTCGATATTCGGCTGAGCTAGAACCGGCGTTTCCGTCAAGGCCTTTTTCAACAACCGAAACGCTTCATGATGCTCCTCTGTCCAAATGAACGCTCTCTTTGGACTGGTAAGTTCATACAGTGGTTTCGAGACCTGCGAAAATCGCAGCACAAACTTACGGTAATACCCCGCCATTCCGAGAAAAGTTCGTAATTGACCTATGTTCTCAGGACGAGGGTGATTCTCGATGCGGACCACTTTTTCCGGGTCGGCTCTCAGTCCATTTCCGTCCACAACGTGTCCTAGGAACTCTAGCTTAGGTTCTAGCATTCGGCACTTCTGCGGTTTCACCTTTAGCTGCGCTCTACGGAATGCTTCTAGAACACTTCTCAAAACAACTTCATGACTCTCAATACGTTCAGTCGCAATCAAAATATCGTCGATATAAACTGAAACTTCAGGGCCCATCAGTTCTCCCAGTACCTTATCCATAAGCCTCTGGAATTTAGCTGGTGCGGTGGTAAGTCCAAAAGGTAGAACTTTGAACTGAAACTGGCCTGACGTGGTCGTGAAGGCACTAATTTCCTTAGCACGTTCCGTAAGAGGTACTTGCCAATAACCACTGGCTAAATCGAGAGAAGTAAACCACCGTTTTCCCTGCAAATTCTGCAGCGTAACATCGATAGGCGGTAGAGGATAGCTATCCTTTTCAGTCACTTTATTGACCTCTCGATAATCAACACACAACCGTGTCGTACCGTCCTTTTTTGCTACGAGTACAATAGGAGACGCCCAAGGTGACTGACTGTCCTCAATCACATTTCTTTCTTTCAGATTTTTCAACATGGTGTACACTTCCTTACGCACTCCGTAGGGTACAGGTCTGGTTTTCTGCCTTATGGGCTGGTGGTTACTCACGTCAATATCATGTGCGACAAGTGTGGTCTGAGTGAGCTCCGCGTCTGAAATCGCGAATACATCATGAAACTCTTCAACCACTGTTCGAATCTGGGCAGGCATTGCTCCAGCCTTCCTGTTTTGGTCTAGCATTTCCACCAATAACCTGATTCGTTCACGTTCTTCAGGCACAGACTGCGGATTTAGCACAAGCATATCACCAGGCACATCGGCACTTTTGGGTCAACCCATGTGTCCATGGACCATTACCCCAAATTTTCGCCTTCCCCAATTACCCAGGGTTCTGCACCTCTATTCATAACGAATATCTCAGCTTTTCCCTCCTTTATCTGGCACACTCCCGACTCTATCCTTGGGTTTTCCGACCAGAATACACAGGGACCGTGACGATTACCTCCTGATATCTGAACAGTAGCAACCCCGCCGGGCGCAATTATCACCCTCCGACTGGACATGGCCAAATCGTCGCGAGAATTCGGTTCAGGACAGCTGCTTGCCGTCAAAGGAGGCTGCTTGCAACTTTTCGAGGACACCGTTATGGTGATTCCCAAGTTAAACAGCGCGTTAGTGCCCAATAGCATCATGCTATCATCACTCTTCTGGACATGCAAATGTACGCAAGCCGTACTAGCACCATTCACGCTCACCTCCGTCACGATTTCCGACAGAAATGTCATTTCGTTGCCCGAGGCATCCACCAATGTCCTCATTTTTCCGTCACCGACTATACGCGCCTTTTGGTCAAGATCGACGCCATGATCACGTGCCTGAGTTAACAGACCGACAGGGACAATTGAGATCACTGCTCCAATATCTATCAAGGCTTTTGTAGTAATGCCGAATACTTCAACATCAAAAATGCAAGCCTTGCCAACGGCCCGTGGCTGCGCGTCTCTGAAGCTTTCCCTTTTTTTTACCGCCTTACACCACCCATCCAGTTGGGAAACAAGCGATATTCCGCCTACCGTACCACTGGGCGCTTGGTTAGCGCTCATACCGTTTCCCCGCTCTCGAGGATTACGATGCACTGGCTTTCCTCTATCATTCTTTGGACAAAAAGTAGCTACATGACCTGGCTCTCCACACTTGAAGCACTTTACTGGGGTCTTCCGAAACGAAGAAGCATCCTTCCCTTGACTGCTACTAGCTGGTGATTCATGCTTCCGAAAATCGATCGCCGTCCGATCGGTATTGTTTTTCTTGAAGCGGCTACTGTGGCTTGGTGTAGACTCATATGAGCCTAACTGCAACTTCTCTAGTCGCATAGCCACCTTCTTCACCTCTTCATAAACGTGACCTTCAGGCGCATCTAGTGCAGCCAACATGAGGTAGGAATTTCGCCAATGTTGAAGACATGAGTACAACTTGGATTCTCTTATGAAATCCCACTCACTGTTAGGATGTATCCTCCTAGACAGGTCTTCCATACGGCAACAAAAATCAACTACCGACTCGCCTTCTCTTTTCGAAAGCTGCTCCCACTCTCCAACGTTCTTTAGCCGTTCGCAAGGATTTTTACGAGCCTCCTTTAGGGATCTTACCAAATCATCATATGTTCCCTCCCGAACATTTCGTGGCCACCCCTTGAACATTGAAAGCGCAGTCCCGCTTAGATGTTTCACTAATATATCACGCCTATCTGAGTCTCGCCAAATACTGGAGGGGTATTTGATATCCAAAGCCCTCAAAAAGTCAGTCAGAGAATTTTTCCCGTCATAACATGTGACATTTGCTACACTCTGAGCTTTGAAAACTTCTCGAAAGACTCAGCACATTTCGCTAACCGCATCCGGCGCAACGCTTTTTGACCTACTGCTACATTCTGAGCGAGTAATCATTGACTCACCAGTCACTGATCCGTGGAAAGATCCCATTGAGGACCGTCGTGACGATGCGCGCGACGGCTGAATCCGGTCGCATGGTGGCCCATCTCTCCTCTCCGGGAACTCGTTGACATTCTGAATAAAATTGGTCACCCTACCACGCTTCCAATTGCAAAGTTGATTGCGAACCGCAGACCAACTATCAACTCTATTCCTACCTGGCACAGTTGAGCGACTAGATCCAGCCCGCTCCAGAGAAGATGCCATGTTCCTCATCTGTTCCTGTAATGATCGATTTTCATCCATGAGTTCTGAGATTTTCCTCTCTTTTTCTGTGATTTCTCGCACAAGCCGTGACCGTGCGTCCGCTAGGCTATTTTGCAAATCTATAACCATGTCACCCTTGACATTCACTACTGATTTCACCCGGTCGATTTCGCATCTCAAAAGCGACGCTATGTCAACAAGCACGCGGCTATGTTCGCTTACAACAGGCACAAATTCTCGCAACTCGTCCGGCGATAATCCAACTTCATCGAAAAATGATGATTCTGTTGTTTGCGAATCTTTCCCTACGCGTTCTGTGGCTTTTTGGAGCGTACATTGTAGCGTACCCCCGCACAGCTGCCAAAATATTTCTTCGCTTGGCCTGCGAAAGATTCCTAACCTCGCTATCGAGTGCGTCTCCCAACCGCCTTAGAATATTCTCGAAAGAATTTTTCAAATCCGCAATTTGCGAATTTACTTGGAGTGCGTCCAACTCGGCTAGCGATTCTCCGGAGTTCGTGTCCATATTGACGACCGATCCGTCGTTATTGCCGTCTCTCTCGATCGAGTTCGACATGCTATCTGGAATACGAAAACTTATTCCAAGTCACTGGCCTTGGCCCCCAAGTCGAACGAATGGCGAAATGAATTGTCTGGCAAATTCAACCGTCAAACAGTTAGTTCCAATCCGGACCAAACTTTCACTCGAATCCGAGTGTTTTGAGAAGAAATTAGAGTAGGAAAAAATGTGAACAAAAACTTATTCTAAAGGAACTACTACAAGATAAGCAAAACTATCGAATTCAGTACAGGAAAGAGATGGCAGAGGACGAGCACCGTCCACTGCCTAGCGAGAGAAGAAGACTGATCCTGAAGGTCGATGAGTGGGGCGTGGCCTGGTCCTTGCGTGGGTAGTTGCTGGTGGGCGGTTCGGCCGAGACAGGCACCGGCCGGCGCGGAAGTTGGCACCGGCCAGCACCGACGGCCACTGACCGCTCTGACATTCGCTTGGGAGTCGCCTCGTAGGGCGGGGCCGGTTTCGCTTACTTTTTTCGGCTGCTCTACATTTTTCTCACGTCGCGCCGAAGGCATCGCCGAAAAAAGTGGGAAAAAAGTGATAAAAACGTGAGGCAACTTCCAGGAAAAAGTCTCCCCAGCTCGCGCCTTCTTCTCCAACGCCACTCCCGATGAAAAACTATCGATATGGATCATAGCTAATTTGTCCACCACCAGCCGTCAACCAGTTCCTCTTTCTCTGTTCTGATTTCTCTTGCTCTCATTTCCGTTCTCTTTTCTATTCTGGTTATCATTTGACAATTTTCGTGATAACTGTGGTTGATATGTGGGTGTTATAGTTGCACAATCTCGAAAAAAAAACAATGTCGAACAAACGAATTTTGAAAGTTTTTCGTTCGAAACATTTTCGAACGAACGAAAAATGAAAAAAATTCGTTCGAAAAAACAATCGAACGGACGAAATTCGAAAAAAAAATCGTTCGACGAAATTTTAAACGAACGAAAAGTGAAAAAATTGTTAGGAAAAATTTCGGTAGAGCGAACGAATTTCGAAACAAATGAACATTTTGATTTTCTCGAAACTCGTTCGAAACTTCGGATTTTTTTTTCAAAATTCGTTCGAAGTTTAGGATTAATTTCAAAATTCCTTCGAAATTTCGGATTTTTTTCGGAGCGAGACTCAACGCCTTATATAAAACGCTCAGTCAGAGAATGAATGTTCCACACGTGTTCGATATGTACTCAAGTCTAGAGCATGTATAGTATTTCTCCTTTATTTCAAGCAATTCAAAGTTATGCTTTTTGGGCCTATCATGTCAAAGCCTCCTCATCAGTGTTATATTTTGCGATGAACGACCGTTCGACTGCTTGCTCCGTTTAGACTCATGTGAGCGAGGAAAACTCCATATTCTCCGGTCCCACTTTGAGAGAATTTGCCGCTTCAGCGCCTACAGACACCGAAGCGGCACTATCGCGAAGCCACGGTGGCACTACCGCTGAGTCGCGGCGGAACTACCGCGGAGCTGTAGCGGCGATGCGGCAGCCGCTTCGGCTCCACGATTGTGCCGCAGCGGCTCCGGGAGAGTATCTGATATGAAGTTAATCAAGAATTATAATACAACTAGGGGGGGGGGCTAAGGACAAAAATACACACATGCTGTCGTAACGTCCTGTGTCTGATAGGGACAGAGGTTACCGCCGATTTTGCGCCCAAGGGAGTATGAAATGTACCTCAAACTTGGGTCATTGAACTGGCGACAATTTCGTCTTACCACATAGGACAGTATATCGTACTCCACGCGGTTTCGCTGCTGCACTTTCGCGGAGCCGGCGCGGTTCTAACTCGGAGCCGCTACGGTACTGTCGCGGCGATGTCGAGGGTCGCGGTACTTTCCGGCACTGACGCGGCAAATGCTCTCAGAGCAGGCATAACTTATTCGAGCAGGCGAGTTGTTCGCTCACGCCCACGACAACTCGGTCCGAGGAATAACGAAACAGCGTAACATAGCGTTCGAGAACGTTTCTGCCCTCTATAGTGGAGAAAAATTTTTAAAGGGCCCATGAGCAACCTTCAACTGTAGAGGAAAGTCAGTATGAACACACTGGGAAATCGAATTTATATTTAACGCCAAGATCCTTTCTAAAGTTTTTTTTGCATTTGTAGACCTCTTCACTGTAATTTTCAAAGGTTTTTCTGCATGTGGAGTTGATGCCGTACCTGTTTTCCATGTTGTTTGACGGCCGGAAATTCTATGAAAAAGTGGCAGATGACTGATGAGAATTGGTGACGGATTACCCTCTTCGAATCCTTCCAACCTCATAACCCTACGTTTTTGACGCTCCAAAGTTTACCGGTGTGGTCAACCGGGCTTATTGATGAGGTTGAGCCTCAAAAATGGAAACTGGTTTCCAGCGCGAGCGATGCCTTCAAAGGAAAGCATGGAAGAGCCGAGAGGTTCGCCTAGTGAATAAATTAGCAGCCTCGTTTTTTTTGTTAAATTTGGTGCGCATTTGTTGTTTTTGTGTTTTTGCATTCCTATTTCTTTGTTTTGGCTGTTATATCTCAGCATCATAAAATTCTAATGCCGTACACCGTAGTCCGATTGCCACCCACAAGCGGAAATTTTGAGAAAAAGATGGGATGTGCGGAATTAAAAAAAAAAAGATTTTTTCTGTACCAGGTTGCAATTACATAGGATACCCGGTTCTAGTTATTAGTTTTCCTTATTATAGTTGCGTGATCTCAAACGGTTTTCTCTACACCGGTTTTTTGGCTTTGAAATCCTAATACTGACGGTGTGAATGTCTTTGCATCTAGTTCCTTTTCTGTTAATATTATGGTTATCCAAAGAGTTGTTATCTCTTTTGTTTTCAGCGAATTAGCTGTTACGCGCCATAATCCTGCAGCCCATAGCTGTGTGACTTCTTTCCCTGTTCTGATCTTGAATGTGGTCAATTTTGCTTCATAGGGATTGTATTCTCTGATTCCGAGTGAAATTCATTTCCTTTTATCGCGTGCGTCTGCGCGCGTAGGCTGCGTCTTCGTTTCCCCACACTTTCTCATTGTCTCTACACTCGCTCCGCACAAGCGCGCGAGGAAACAGAGTAAATTTGGCCCGGAAACAGAAGGTAAGAATCTATTATTCTCTTATCACTTTGTTTGAAGGCAGTGTTCACGATAATTACGTCGAACGCCTAATTTCAGTGAGACTATTTTCTGGTCTGGACTAGTTGTCCGGTTGTATGAACATGTTCTCGGTGGTTGTCACCAGTGAAAAATGGGATCAATCGAAAATGGAAGAGTATTTAATGCAAAGCAGCTTAGTTAGGGTCGAGTAAAGAGGCGGGGTGAGAGTAAAGGATTTCTTGCCCTTCTGGTCCGTTTTTCTGAGTTCCTCCGTCATTTAAGTTCTACCCGGGGCTCAATTAATCGATTTTGCGAATAATCTCAAGATTGAAGATTATCGTGAACACTGTCTTTAAGATAAACAATTGCTATAGGACAGTCGGGCGTATACAATTGCTATAGTTTTTAGGCTGTTTTGATATCACTTTTTGCTCTCGTAGCGACTTCCTCGCTGCTGTACTAATTGTAGTAATGGTTTTGATCAATAAACAATTACCTACAATGAATTTTTCACTGTGAGAGGAATGCGAAGCGATATGCGCGTATGATAAAGGAAAAATCTACGATTTCAAGACAAAATTCGCAATGTGAGAAGAACGTGAGGCGACAATTTTACCACAGAGTTCGCAGTGTGAGAAGAATGTGAGGCGAGAGTGGGGCGAGAGTGAGGCGAGACGGCATCTGATCGGGCTGTCACAAGAGTCGCCTCACATTTTTCCCAGCTGGGGCTAAAATTTCACCGTAATGAGGCTACGCCGAAGTCGATTTGGCGGGAGTTGCGTCGATGTCACGAGGCAACTCTTACTTTTCATCGAGGCAACTCTCAATCGCATTATTGTCGTCTCTCTCGATCGAGTTCGACATGCTATCTGGAATACGAAAACTTATTCCAAGTCACTGGCCTTGGCTCCCAAGTCGAACGAATGGCGAAATGAATTGTCTGGCAAATTCAACCGTCAAACAGTTAGTCCCAATCCGGACCAAACTTTTACTCGAATCCGAGTGTTTTGAGAAGAAATTAGAGAGTAGGAAAAAGTGTGAACAAAAATTTATCCTAAAGGAACTACTACAAGATAAGCAAAACTATCGAATTCAGTACAGGAAAGAGATAGCAGAGGACGAGCACCGTTCACTGCCTAGCGAGAGAAGAAGACTGATCCTGAAGGTCGATGAGTGGGGCGTGGCCTGGTCCTTGCGTGGGTAGTTGCTGGTGGGCGGTTCGGCCGAGACAGGCACCGGCCGGCACGGAAGTTGGCACCGGCCAGCACCGACGGCCACTGTCCGAGCGAGGCGAGGAAATCGATTGGATTTCATCACACTGTTAGAGAGAACGGTCAAGTAGGAAACGGTAATGTACAAACCGAGAGTGATTGATTCGGAAAATTTAACGTACAAAACAAGAGTGACGTATTAGGAAAATAAAACATACAAAACAATAGTGATGTATCATATAACCACATTTAATAATTTACAAGAATTATACAGAGGAGTATCCATTTTGCCTAATCGCTGTGCGCGAGAAAAGTTCGGTTCTTCCTTAACTCGTTTAGGTGTCAAAAGGCTAACTTTTTCTTCTCGGGAGCTGATAGTTAGTAAATCGGCTTGTTTCTTTATCTCTTTAAGGGTCAGAGGTATAGTAGAAGACGACAGGTTTGTTTCCGGTTCAAAAAAAGGTCTCTCTTGGCTGTATATCTCCTACGCCGCTCGGATCGAGAGCCTAGGAACTTTTTGGGTTTCAGTTTTAAATTCTTTTACTAATAATTCTAATTTCTTATTTAAGAATAGAGAAGGAGAATGAGGAATCAAGTTAGTTAATATAGGCAACAGTCACGACACTATGTTATTTAAGGTAGTGAAAAAAATCGAATAAACTAACTCTTGATCTTCTGGAGTGCTGTGGTATTGATATAAATATATGAATGCGGGTGGTATACAGCGACTGCTCCCAACGAAAGTATCAGATAATCGTAGTGGTCCGAGGAAGAGCACAGAGCAGAATAAGTCTGTTGATCGGCAAAGTGGGCGTGCTACAGGAAAAGAGATCAGATCTGTGTGGGCTGTTACCACGTCCGGCAGCGGCCGGTAAACTAATGAGTCTGAGATGGAGCCTATTTTTACTCCGGCCGTTGATCATGGATTAATGTTTATTTACGCGTAGTGATCGTAAGGCCAATTGGTGTAGCAGTTGGCCGTAGCTTGAGTATTTGACTCCATTGGACCCGTTTGTTGGTGGGAAACTACGGTAGCCGAACATCCTCCGCATCCAAGGTATTGTAAAGGAGAAAAAATATCGGTCAGAAGAATCGAGCAAAACGAGGAATTATACAAGGGAGCAACTTTTTTGTAATACCATGCTGACATCTATTATGTACACTAATTACTAATAGTTTCTACAGTGCAGGTATAGACGTACATGGGTAATCTGTCTTCATAAATGAATGAGTTATATAAGGATTTTACTTATTTACTGCGCATTATTCAACCACGAGAATTATAGACATATATAATTTACTTTGTGCGAGTGGTGGTTGGCCTGGCCAGGGCTTTTTCAGTGCTCATAAAAACATGTAAAACCTTAAACTTAGAGAATTATGAGCCTCGCACAAGAAAAAGAGCAATTTATTATGCGCTTACATATCATGAAAAGGAAAGAGAAAAGAAGAAATGAAGGCGACAGATTCTAGTTGTACGATTACTTAGCATTCTCAAGAATTAGAGAAAAACAGCGAAAAATAATCCGATTGAAAGAATAGTCAAAGAAGTGGAAATATAGACTATGTAAGTGCAGAAGAGTTCTTTTCTAGGGTCTTAATAGAAACAAGACCCATATCCGGGACCTCCATGCTATGCCAGCGGCCCCTGACTGGCACAAGCTGTACTAATTGTAACTAATTTCACTGTTCTACCGATCCGACTGACACTTCAATTTCTCGATCACCTCTAAACATCACCTCCCAGCTCGTTTGCTGGCTCATCAATTACACATCTCTATTCTATCTCTGCTCGGATCTTCACCCAGCTGAAACTCAACCAGCTGAACAACTCCGACAGTCATTTTCATCTCAGTACACGTCTTCGTAATCAAACTCTAAGCATGTTTCCCCTGGCACACTAGATAGAAGCAATTTATTACAAGAATACAAGCAATCATAAAGCATAAAACTAACTAGCATATCTACAACCTAAATCCTAAGAACCCATGGGCTAACTACGAGGCAAAAGCATGGCGGGTGAAGCGAAGCAGGTGAGCAAAACTAAGCCGGCATAGACTTAGCGAATGTTTACTCCGCAGGCTTTTATACCCGGCGGAGAGAGACCACCAATGAGAACGGGGAACGCTGACATCAGCATTCACCACAGAAGCGCACTGTTACTGTTATCTATCTGACTATCTGACTTTAGTTTTTTGGTAACGAAATATCAAATCTAATAGGCCTTAGTATCAGCAAAAGCGAAAAAATTCGTGGGTGGAATTGACACTTTTCTCGTCCTAATATCGGTCCTAATATCGGAAACCACAATTAAAGTCTTGCTAAATTGCAGCATTCCTTACCCTTCTTCGTCTATTACGTTTCAAAATAAAAGTGGAACTCCTATCTACTTCCAAAATTGGATGATTCTAGTCGTAGACAATGCAATGGAGATCATATGTATTGCATTGGGGCTCAACACGCATGTAGCTCTACCAATCGTTGACTGAAATCGACGAGAATTCTTCTGGTCATCTGATAAATCATCATTAATGGGCTATAATGTGCGAATAAGCATCTCTAGGTTACTTCTTGCAGTCCACGAATGTTTCTCGGCGCTTCTTCCATCACATCCAATATTTTTGAAGGGTACAGTAAATAGTAACAAGCACTCATTTTGGTCTTTCGTCTCCGATTCCTCGTGATTCTCGATTTTTTTTTGGATTCTTATTTCTACAGTGTTATCTCGTTCAAAATGATTTTTCAGATTCCTATGCCCGTATGGAACGGTCGAATTCCATGTCGTTTCTGGACCCAAACCATGGCTTGTATCGCCTGTGTCGTACTAATGATCGTTTTCTTTCCACGAGTACCCTCCCCGACCACCTATTATGAGCAGGAAGTGCTCGTCGATACGGTAAACACTTTCCGTTCAAGAGCAATGAACTTTTCAAAAAGCATACATTCTTTCGAGATGAGAAACTAGGTTTTCGATGGTCACCATATATATATAGATGCGAAAATTTGAAAAAATTCCGAAATTTCGCGCAGTTCGTATAAGGTTGCCCTTAATAGCCTGTGAGAAAAAGCTGAGGGATTCTCCATGGTTGGCCACATTACATTTTTAGGTGAAGAGGAGGTTTCTTTTGATCATCTATTGAGGCTATCATTCCGTGCAGAAAAGCCGAAATTAATAGCGCTGGCGTTTGCTTGATTTGAGAATCATCAACTCAAACTTGCGCAAAAAGAGAATAGAGACAGACATTTGTTCCGCAGATTATACTATCAACTGAAAAAGATTTTGTGCTTCAATGCATCTCCCCATTCGGCATTGGGGTAGACTGGAGTACGGAACGGGGTTGCTCGCTCCGTCGCCGGTCGGCGGAGGTCTCTCCTCTCCTGAGGGGTCGTTTATGCTCCCGCCGCCGAAAAGCGCGGCGCAATGTATTTCTGTGATATTGATCAGGCGGCGCGGCTCTATCAATATTACGGAAATTCCCTGTGCCGCTCCGCTCGGCGGTGGGAGTATAAACGATCTCTAAGGCCGCGTCCAGAGTTTTAGCGGGGCAACGGGATGGCACATGTCAGTGCCACGCGAAAATCGCGTCGCGCATGTATCTAGGTGTAAACACTGCGCGAACACTGGGCGATTGCGCGCTATTGCGTACGTACGCGATTTCTCCTGAACCAGCAACGATATTTTTCTGGCAATACCATTAAAAGCTTTTCGTATCCTTCCAAGTGCGTGTGATTCTAGATATGCTTAGCTTATTCCTTCCGTTGTGAGATTTGATCGTGTTAGTGAAAAACACTGAAGAAAATCAGCTACGACTTGTCATCGCGCGACGTCCATCACCTCGCGTTGTATTGCTAGGCGAAGAGATGGACGTGGCGCGGAAGCAAATTGGGCGTCATTTCGAATGTATCGCGCCCCTTGATTGTCAACACCCAGCGACGACGCGACGCGACGTCGCCTGATCGATACGTAGGCTGATTGTAACATCGCGTCGCGCCGCGAATGAACTCTGAACGCCGTCTAAGGACCTGATTAGAGTCGCGCTGCTGAAAGGCGTGGCACCATGCGATGAAGGAGTATCGATCTTGCAGCGCCGCACAATCGATCTTCCTCCATTGCATGCTGCCGCGCTTTCCAGTGGCGGAAGTCTAATCTGGCCCTAAAGGGCTCCGCAGAGCAGCGGCGGCCGGCCGAGCGAGAGGTTTGGGGTGTGGTCCGAACCTAACGCGGCGTCGGGGGGTGACGGTCGTAATGTATTCCAACACCAGGAGTCGGGGAAACGGGGATTGAGCGGCTTGCGGAATTAGAAGGGACACAGAGTTTACCCGGGCACATTTTGACTGTTCCAAAATGCTGATAATATTGGTGGACTTTGATTAGGTGATTCCTATTTAGAAGTTTTGTTAGCTATGTTAGCTATGAAAGCAGTTACTTTTGAGGAGAAAGGCCTCTGAGTAACGAATTACGGTATACAAGAATGATCAGTTTGGCAAAATATTGGTATATTCTACGGCATATGGATGTTGTATGGCCGTCACGCAGCGGGGTCGCCTCACTCAATGAATCCGAGGCGCTTGCTGGGAGACGATTTCTACGGCACATCATGCTGTATGTACCTCACCTTGAGGCTGAAATAACTTTAAAAAAACGCTTTTTTTTCTCAAAGTTTTGCATGTTATTTGGGGCTACCTGAAGCACACGCACCTATTCTGAAGGAAGTTTTGAATCCGAAATTCTGGACGAACATGTCCTCAAAATAAAAATGGCTTGTACAGGGCACGGAGAAGCACATGCTGATACTATATGGGAAACATATATGGGAAACGAAGGGATTTATTGAAAAAGAAAATCGAAATTCCTCAAAGGACACAATGAAAACAATCTTTGTGTTTCAACCAGCATTTTCTTCTTCTTCTTCTGCAGCCACAGAGAGGGTCCTGTCATAGATTGAGGAATTGAGCCACAAGCGTTGGATTCGTCCAAAGATCTATTGTCGTTAAAGGCATCGTTCGCGCTAGAAATCAATTTTCATTTTTCAGGCTCAATTTCATGCTTGAGCCCGGAAGACCACACTGGTAAACTTTGGCGCGTCAAATACTTTGGGCAATGAGGTTGGAAGGCGTCAAAGATGAAGATCCGCCACCAATTCTCACCAGTCATCTAGCACTTTTTCTTAGAATGTTGGTGCGACCGTAAGACAACATGAAAAATAGTAACTGCACAAACTCCACATGCAGAAAAAATCCGGAAATAACAGTGACGAGGCCTCCAGAAGCAGAAAAACCTCAAAAAGGGTTTTGGCGCGAAATTTAAATTCGTATTAACAATGTGTTCCGATTGACTTTTCTTTGAAAATGAAGGTTTTTCATGGACCCCTTCAACGTTTTCGTTCACTAGAGAGGCAAAGCTACACAAAAACCTGAAAAAATAATATACGGTTTTCTGCGCGTACGATGCTTTTAACGATGTCGGTCTCATCGGGCAGTTGAAAAGGTGCGCAGTAGTATGCCCTTTACTACCACAATCCGGGCACTCGTCAGGTCTGCTAACGATCTTGTGTAAATAAGACATAACCATGGGGGAGTGCCCGCAGCGCAACGAGGCAAGGGTGCACCTGGCACGCCTACCGAGTTCCATCTCGGTTTCGCTGACCTCAGGCGGCACGATTCCGAGAATGGAGTTTACGGCGGCCTTGCATACGTGATCCTTGACGAGTTGGGTATGCTCAGCACGAAAGAGACGGAGGCGTTCTTGTTGTGCGTTGGTCCATCTCTGTATATTGATTTTCGTGGGAGCATCAGCAAACGGCTTTCTCATACCTCTCTCTCTCACGGGGTCTAATACTCTTCGCGACGAATGATTTGGCTGCCTAAGAATGTTTATGTACAGCTCTTGTGCGTGGAGTTGGCAATGCACCTTAACTGGCAGGATGCGAGCTTCGGCATGTAGGTGCTCTACTGGAGAGCTTTTAGAACATACTGTTGCGATTCGCAGTGCTCAATTTTGGTTTTTCTCATTTTCTACGTCATTTTAGTTCTACCCGGGGGCAATTGAATCAATATAGCGAATAATCCCAAAATTGAAGATTATCGTGAACACTGCCTTTAAGTCTTGTTTTCACTGCAGCTTGCTTCTGCTCAGTGTTCTTATGAAACTTCAACGAAGGATCCAACACGAGTCCGAGTAGTTTAGGGAATCGGGCGGCCGGCAAGCGAGTTTCGTCCCATTTTACCATGGGATGAGCTCTGTGCTCCGCAGGATCGGTGGAAAAGACGGTGACGGATGATTTAGCGGCAGAGACCGTGAGCATCTTGCTACCGAGAAAACATTTCAACTCGATCAAGTAGTCATTGATTTTACTGGCAGCTACATTTATGTCGCGATCTCGGCATAGTATAGTAATATCATCCGCATTTGCAACGACCTTGATGTCTTGGGATCGAACGGGTAGATCTTCAATATACAGACTAAAAAGGGCAGGCGATAGAACTCCTCCTTGAGGTACGCCGGCGGCAATGGGGATGCTGTTGGAGACGTGTCCTTGAAATAGCACATTTGCCCGACGTCCTTTGGTGAAGGCGGTTATTCACCGCTTCTGCCAGGGCCGAATGGTAGAGCTTAACAGGCTCTCCGACAAAATGCCCAAGTTTACAGTGTCAAAAGCCTTCGTTAGATCGAGGGCTACACCTACGGTTCGCTGAGGTTTCATGGCATTGAAGCCGTTCAAAACATAGCTCACAATTTCCAGCAGGGCCGTAGTGGTGGAATGTAGCTCACGGAAACCATGTTGATGCTTTTGTTTGCTATTATGTTCGGCAAGCTCCTCCCTAACCAATTTTTCCGCAACTTTGGCAATAGGTGAGAGATGACTGATTGGCCTGTCACCTTTTGCCGTGGATGGTAATTTACCCGGCTTCGGCAATGGGATAACGCGTGCTACTTTCCAATCTTGAGGTAATGTACAGGTGCGAAACGATGTATTAATGACGTCAGCGAGCAGGGGTAGGAGTTCACTTGGCAGTCTCTTCAGAACTGCTGGGCTCAAACCATCTGGCCCTAATGCCCTCGAGTTACTCATTTCCTTGATCACCTTCTCGACCTGAGCGGGCGTGACTGCATCATCTTCAGCCATGAGTGGCAATTTACAGAGTTCCTTACAGTTATTCTATTCTGCTTCTCTCTTTTGGTTCTTGTGATTAAAAAAAATGCTTCCCAAGAGCATTTGCGGGCTCTTTCTCTGACTTGAAGACTCCGCCGTCGAATGCAATCGTGGAATTGTTGGCGGAGGTGTACTTTCCGGAGATCTTTCTCAGAGCTTTCCACGTTGCTGCAGCATCACTCCTGAAGTTCATCTTCTCAGTGAACTTTTCCCAAGATTCCTTCTTGTGCCTGTCAAGGTCCGTCCTGATCTCATTATCCAGCTCCGCAATGTCTGGGTCAAGATGATCTCTTTGCATACCTTGTCATTTAAAAGTCAGGAGTCGACTCTAACAGCCATGACGAAAATGGCTTGAAACAAGCCCCAATCAACTCTGTGCGGCATAAAACTTGAAGGTTTGGCTCTCGCCACGGCCACACTCCCGCCGATCCAGCTGAACAACTGGAAACCATACCCGAAGGAGACAGTGGATCAACAGATTAAAAAAAGTTCTGTCAAGCTGGACACTGTCTAATGGCTTCCATCGCTTGATTAGCTGTTGTTTTCTTAGAGTCGACTTTTCAGCTGCTTATTTCGATCGGAGGCCATAGAGGGATTCGCACTGGCGTGTGTTTCATATGGAAGTTTGGGGCCGTATATGGCTCATTCCAACGATAAGATTCTTCTCCGACATTGTTGATTGGCCCCGGACTTTTAAATTTTCGGTGAAAACTCAAAGAATAATTTATCGTAGACTCTGTCTCCATGAACGAGAAACTCAAGGCAAGGATCTGAAGCTTTGGTTATGTTCAAGCTTTCTGTTACACATTTAGGGTTCAAAAGACAAGGAAAAAGACAAAGACGAGCAACATCACAGTGGCGAAGCAAATCTACCAGTCGTTGTGTGGGTACATACTTTGTCAATTCCGTGACTGTGTAGTGAGGGACTTGTATCGAATTTACATATTTCAGTAGTCGAACACCTTATCCTCCACGGAAGGACATGGGTGATTGTCCACCATTACTTGGGAAGGTGACACTATTTGTCGCCTACATGAAGAGTTCCATGGAAACGTAAGTTGCATAAGTTAATGTTCGCGCTCAGATTGTTCCTAAATAAATTGGGCGAGCCATCGGATGCCTAACAGATGTGAAAAGTTCTGAAAAACTTGCTTTTTCTTTGCCATGCCTTGTGCAAGATTATTTTTCTACTGCTACAAATATTAAAGGGTTTAAAGAGCCGAGTTACCATCTATTTCGTAGTGGAATCTATTTCTGTCGATCGCGTGCTGAAGCCCGCGTATGCTGCTTCCCCTTCTCTCCAACTTTTGTTCACTCTCTCTCTCCCCTCTCTCCGCGCACGCACGCGGAGCAATAAAGTAAATTTGGCTCCGAAATAGAGGATATGCACCTTTGAAGCATTTCATTTACCCAACACGATGGATGTTTTTCACTTTTTAGCCATTACAAAGTCGCCCAACAATCACTCGAGTGCTATCTCAAAGGAGTCAACTACACAGTATTGATGGTGGATCTGAAGTCAGATCCCAGAGTGAAAGAAAAATGCTCAAAAAATCAGCAGGTACGTATAAGCTGTCCTCTCCAGACGGTACCATTTCAACAGATTTATTGTCTTTTTTTTTCGTCTCACTTTTTGTCAACACCCCTTTTCGTATGTAAGCCTTCACCTCATCTCACCTCAGAAGTAGCCCCAAATTCTGTTTTTTAAGTGTATAGGCTGGGCCCAGGTGTCAAATTGTTTCCCTAAATTGCCATAATATGTGTTTTGGTTCCAATGTTCAACTGCCACATTAGGATTAACCAATTTATTCTGTTGCAGCTATTTTTCAAGAAGCACTGTGCCGCGGCTGCCTATTTGGTGGATACGGATTGGATGCTCGTTTTAGACGCTGACACCGGTGCGTTTGATTTTAGCTATTCATTTACGTCGCTTTTCTACGCATTATTTTCCCTCTATTATCACTTCTTCCATTGTGCAGGTAATACTCTCATAAAATTCACCTGTTTACGACCCATAACAATATAGTATCTATGAAAGGTATTTCATGGGCCTGTTAATCTTACATACTCCTCATTTCTCAATTTAGAGTCCTAGTTCCCCTTTAAAGGCAGTGTTTTCGATAAATCTCGTTACCGAGTTTTTAGTTTGAAACATTACCCTGGCAGATTCTGGAGGGAATAGGGTCGAAGGAAGCAGCGAAAACGGGCCAGAAATCAATAAAAACGGCCGCGAAGTGAAGATTTCGTTAGCCCAGTAGGACTGCTTAGCCCACTCTTCACTCTGTTCTGACGAGCTTGTAGCGCCGCGGACGTTTTCGACGGAAAATTGCCAAGCAACTACGCCACGTACAGACTGATTGATTCGCGCGCATTTTGCCATTAGCGCGGTCTTGCCTGAACTTGCACGGTGCGTAAGCTCGTCCGCTCCCTGAACCTGCACGTGCGTTAAAGACCGCGATTGTAGCTCTTCTGAGCGCTTTGTTTCTTCACTATTCTTTAGCTCGCGACTAAACAACACCGTTTTTGACTCGAACTCGAATATGATATTCGTCATGAACACTGACTTAAAAACTGCCTATTCTCTGGCAGAACCCTTCGAAGCCCGCTGCTCCACGTTGGCGCCTATGATGATTCCTCGACTTTGTTGAGGTGAACCAAACGCTGACCATTTGAGAATTCAGGCGATAGGATCAGGGGCAGTCGGCCAGTGTTCCGTTTCCGTTTGCGTTCCCTTAATATCTGAATTTTTTTGCTCTTGCGTTCCGTTCCGATCCCGTTCCGTTTTTTTTTGTCCGGAAACGGAGAAAATCAATAGTAATTCTTCACTTTATCTGAAAGTCCTATTATGTACGTTTTGGAAGGAGACGGCATGCAGCGGAATTCAAGATGCGGACCAGGGATGAGCGGAATAAAAATATGAAATTTAAGAAATCGGTTTTCGGGTTTCGGAACAAAATTTTTTTCTCGGGTTTCGGAAATCGGGCGCGAAACGCCTGAAAATGCGCGGAAATGCGGTTTTCGGAACGCGGAACGCGGAAAAATTCAGAAATCATCTAGTGTTTTGTTAAAGGCACAGGACACCCAGAAAATTATTTTTTAGGTTCTATCCTTACCTTGGAGAGGGTCACACTCTGATCGCAATGGTATTTCTGAAACTGTCCAGGACCCTCTACGAACGGAGATATGGCTCCTTGAAATTGCCTGTATTTTGATGTCCAAAAATTGGTGGACGAGTTGTCTCGGGCCAGCATTTCTCTTCATTCGCAATCGCTGCACGAGAGCAGAATGAGGAGATAGACCGGCAATGGACTGAAGAACGACGACTTGGTTGGAAATCATTGATCCATCCAGCCGGTTTCAAGATCAAAAATCAGGAAGGGGGCCGGGCCTGTGGTGGTGGCTGGAGGAGGTCGGGCCCGTGGTGGTTGCTTATATCTCGCTTATTTGGAGGAATTGAGATCTCCCACTTGGCGATTGTTATACAGGAAGGGTCTTCTACACAATTACACGAAAATCTCAAGATTCATATCTGAGGATGCACTGTGCCTTTAAGTCCCAGACGACCCGATGTTTTCGCATTCCGCAGCGTTTTCTGCGGGTTTCGGCACGCAAAACGCGGAACTCCGCTCATCCCTGATGCGGACTATTAAATTAAGGACGTAACAGCTAGAGCTTCACCAGAAACTCCCTGATTTTCCGAACAATCTCAGTCAATTATATACTAGAATGATCATCATGAAACGCTATTTCCAATACAAAAATGTATGAAAAAGTTTGAAGGCTCAATCGATCGCATGCGCAAAAGTTCTTCTTTTGATAAATTTTTGAATTTTTAAGAATTATTTGGAAATGCCCTTTTTTGTGATTTCTGCTTTCCAAACAATTTGAGGCCACTACATTTCAAACTAATTTTATTATTTATTTTGTTTTGTTTTATTTATTATACGTCGTTGCCGACGCGCTCAACAACAACGAAAACAATGGATAGAAACTCGGGAAGAACACAAATGTCATGGAAAAGTCAGCTTAAAGTTTCAACAGCGGGCGCAAGATCATTGCTTCATCACCAAATTTTCGGAGGACGACCCTAGTTAAAGTTTGGAGCCGGTAATGGTAGAGAGGGGCAGTAAGAAAGAAGTGATATAGTGCCAGAAGACTGAAACCATCAGTTTCTCATGTTCTAGAAAAGGAATTCATTCTTATCCGTATCCTGTTGTAAAGATTGTTGTAAAAGCGGCCCTACCCACGCGGCTTCCTTGGATGCATATAGGTCCTCCGACTACAGTTAGGTATCTGGGCGAGATGTCTTAATACAGTTTCAAGTGCCAGTGGAGGATAAGTGTAAATGAAATAATAGTATCAGGTTCTTACTCGACTCTTTTGTATATTTTCAAATTAATACGTTTTTTTTTTCTTCTAAATTGACCGAATCGCATGAATCTGCGTTTTTTTTTCGAGAGAAAAAACTGCTATTCTAGATTACATTGTGATCAGCCTTACATCCCCTTATTGAATTACTTTTACATACATTATGTGTATTTTTTGGTCCCCTTCCGTGTTCGAATTTCCATTTCCGGCGATTTCCATCAAACTTTCTTCCGTTTCCATTGCCGAAAATAGTGGAAAAAATTCCCGCACAGCCTTGGTGCTAAGGTCCGTTCATACTTACCGTCGCCAAGTTGTTGATATTTTCTAAGCACGGAACTGCGCGTGAGATGAGTATGTAGAAGCGTGACACGCCGCGCGACGAAATAGTGGTGGCTACTTCACGGACCATAATCGCCAGTTTGCCGCCTATATGTATGTATGTAATAGGCGACGCCATCGCGATGTCCACACTCCCGTCGCGGTAACGCAATCGTACCAAATAATTTTGCGCGGCGACGTGATTATGACGAGCCCGCGGTATCACTTTGTTTCTATGCAAGAGGTTTATATTATACGTTGCTTCATATGGACGCCTAACGGCAAGCGAGACGATGGTAACTATTACACTGGCCAGCGACGGGGCCACGAGTACACTCTTGGAGCTTCGCAGAAAGGCTGGGCGGTTTTTAGGGTGTCCCACATTATTGTTTCAGATTTGACCAAAAGTAAAACATAACATGGATTGGAGCGTTGGATTTATGTACCTAGCTTGACCTATGCCGATACTTGGTATTAGAGCTTCTGAAAAATGTTTCTCTTTTTCCGTAGCGCGTTTGATTTTGCATTGATAAATTCGAAGGAGTTTGTAAAATCCCACCTTTCGTCTTTCACTATTATCGAAAATTGGTCTGTGCTTGGCCACCGAATCGTATGTCAGTCGTTTCACTACATTTTCCAGTCTTTGCATTACTTCAAATTATTCTGCGCCACATCAAATTTTTATATATTTTTGAGACATTTTTTGACTTTTTTGATTTCTAGTTTCTAGTAACTTTGACATTGCCATTTGACATTTGACAATCTGCACATTTGCCAGGAAGGTAAATTTTAGACACTACCCCTCAAAGCAGTCTTGAGCCAAACCTCTCCTAGCTTTTCGGAAATCGTGAAAAGTTTTTTTGGCTTCCAAATTTCCCTCACATTGGAAAGCCCTGAGCTAGATCTAATGGAATTTTCCCAACTATGACAAATGAACCTCAGATTCGCGATTAGCTCCACAAGAACCCGAAAGCGAATTTTTGAGTCAAATCTCAACCATTTTTCTTGAGCTCTTCTAGAGCCACCTGATTTATATAAAGTAGACACCCTAACAACGCACAGTAAACCCCTAGACTCTTCAGCCTGCAATTCGTTCAACCCTAGTGTGTGATTTTTCGAAATCCAACAAACTGCACCAAGTTCAACGTGTCAATTGGCCCTTGTAAGCAATTTTTGAGCCAAACCTACCTAACATATGTGAGCAAACGTGACGTTCAACTCAGCTTAAAGGCAGTGCTCACGATAAGAACGGTCTTCGAGTTTTCACCGAAAATCGAATGTGCCGGTGTACATTGCAAAAACAGTGGCGAGAGAACGACTAGTAACGAGCCGTAGCCTCATACGACCCTCAGGCGGCGTTCAGAATTCATTCGCGTCTTGACGCGATCGTGTAATCAGCTGCCGATCAAGCGATGTCTCGTCGCGTTTTCGCTTCTTGTTAACTGAGAAGAGGCGCGATACATTCGAAATGACGCGCAGTTTGCCTTCGCGCGACGTCCATCGCGTCGCCTTGTAATGCAATGCGACGCGATGGACGTCGCGCTATGGCAAATTTGTTGCCACTTTTCTTCAGTGGTTTTTCATAAACACAACCAAATCTAACAATGGAAGCGATGAAGTACCTAGGATTACTTGCACTTGAACGAACACGAAAAAACTGCTGGCGCTGCTCTAAAAAAAAGTGCCATTGCTTGTTTACGAGAAATTGCGTACGTACGCAATTGCGCGTAGTCGCCCCCAGCGTTCGCACTGCGCTCACACCTGAATACCTGCCTGACGCGACTTTCGCGTCGGACAGACATGTGCCGTCGCGTGGTCCATCGAAGACTCTGAATGCCGCCTTAGCGTTCTTTCGCCATTATTGTTGCAATGGATCCCGGTCATACGATTTCCGGTGAAAACTCGAAGACCGTTTTTATCGCGAACACTGACTCTAAAATGTAGAAATTTGAACAGGCTGTAACTCATTTCTCAGATGTTTCCAGCGAAACCTGGGTTCAGATTTGGGGAGAGCGTACCTGAATTGGCCAGAAAACATTCATCGCCTCTTTATATACAGTCCCGAACAAATTTTTTGCAAAGGCTGCGTTTTGCGGCGCCTTTTTAGCTCACAACGCGCCGCATGTAACCCATGGAATCTCATGTGAGGTTCACTGGCAAACACTGAAAATATTTCTATAGTGGACACTTCCTTCAAATAAATCAGGCTCATTGTTGAAGGTGTTGTAAATCCGAATCACTGCATCGAAGAGTGGATTGACGACAGAGTCGACATTATTTTTTATGAGCGATTCTTCAACTGGGAAATCGCAAGCGGTAACTACTTGGTACGGTATTGAAATATTACATATTAAATCGTGACTCATTGAAATCGTTACCAGAGCTACGAGAAAATATAGCAGTCGAGAAATACAATTTTAGGTTCGTAACACTGAATTTGCGGTGAAGTTTCTTGAAGACTGGGGCAACTGGGAATTCACACAACCCCCCAATTGGAACGGAGCCGATAACGGAGTTCTGCAGGTTAGTTTTCAGCGCTTACAAATTCATGAGATAGTGAAGAGGACTGGGCCAAGAACCCGCAAAGGTACTACATATATAATTGGATAACACGGTAAAGGCCTATAGGAACACATTTCGGCGATCCACATCAATTTCACCAAATTAAGGAAACGCTAGTTCAAAATTACTTGCAAGGAAGCTGTCGCGTAGACACGGGAAAAATTGCAGAAAACTCGGAGAAATCTCAGGGAAGCCGAAGGTAGCTTTTCAGAATGAGTATCACTATACTTGTATGTAGTTGCAGTTTTCTTTTGTCTACCGTAGAGATGATTCTGAGCTGATTACAATGGTGTTTCCGAAATCGCTCAAAACCCACTACGAAAGAAGTTATGGTGTCTCAAGTTTTGGGAAGGCGGACGGTGAGAAATTCGTGGACGAGTTGTCTCACGCCCGTTTTTCCTCATCGTTTGCAGCGATCGCTCCGGAGCAGACCACACTATAAAGCCAGACCGATAACAAATGAGAGAACGTAGATTTCGATTAAAATTCATGGCGCGTCTCGTCCCTATTGAGATTGAAAAGCCTGCAGTGGGCGAAGGGAATAGGTGCCGATTTGGGGAGCGGGGGGAATGGGCGCTCGATTTCTCTCAATTATTCTGATGAGCTGGGTTTCCATGTTTGTCAGGGTCGCTCCACACGGCGGAAAGTGTGCCAGATCGCTTCCGAAGAGACCTGGAAAACTGCAGATGAGTTTTTGTAGGCGAAGGAACACATAGACATATTTCTTTGTAAAGTTCAAGTAAGCCTGGAATTATCAAAAATTTTTGGGAAACCTAAGACTAGCCTCAAACATCCGGACTTCGCATTATATCTTTGGAATACAGTGCGAGCAGTTATTGAAGTGCGAGAAACTCGTCTAAAAAGGTGGTATTCACGAAGCTGCACTAGAGTCACTCGCTTCCTCTGACCTCTCGTGGAAGTGATAGTAGTCCCAACTTTTGGAGATTAACGTCCTCATTCAGTCTCAGCGTCTATTTACTTCAATGCTTCCCCACTATTCGTCTTCCACAGGCACCGAATTGAAACCTGAATAGCGTTTTCATGAAAACTACTATCATTCTTAGAAAGGACTGCGTGGAGTCACTGCAAGCTCGGGGAAGCCAGCACAGGGTAGAGAAGATTAGAAAATACAACCCAGGGCTCGGTAGTACTTCAGGAGAACTTCTGAGAGATGGAGATACGTTTTAATACCTTCGGCGTATTTTTAGAGCATAGCAGTGCTAATCTTTTTAGAAAATATTTTCGTTGTTGTGTGATAGTGCATTAATACTTCCAGCTCGAAATTTCCTAAGTGCCCCCTGGGAATACAAGAAAGAGCGTTTTCATAACTTTGAGAGGAGCCAAAAGGAACATTTTTTCAGATTGGGCTCGAAACTTTTAGCTGTGAGTTATTTGGGGCACTAAACACGAATCTGGGGCCCATTTATCACTCTTTTGAAAGTTACTGTGGGCTACAGTGGGCACATTGCATTTAAACTGCTGTAACCTACTTTAAAGGCAGTGTTCACGATGAAAATTGTTTTTCTGCTGTTCCACCTATCTTGAAAAGGGCTCCAGGCTGATTCTAATGATGTCTCTGAAGTCGTTCAAGACCTTTTGGGAACGGAGTTATGGTCCCTCGAAGATTGAGCTAAGGAAAAATGGTGGACGAGTTGTCCGAGGCTTGTAACTTCCGTCTTTTGCAGCCGATCTATGCGAGCTGACCTGAGTGAAGAGAGAAGCTGAGAATGAAGGGAAGAACGGGGCTTTTGATCGGAAACCATCGCTCAACTTACGATTTCGAGCATTCATTTGTTCACGTCGGTGGGCGTGTGTTGCGCTTTTGAGGTTTGCCTTGCGCTCGAAGTGGCAACTTCGGGCTCTTTTGGAGCTTTTCCTGGCTCGTTTTCATGCGATCTTTCGACGTCAACGTTACAGTGTGCCCCTCCACTACCCATTCCTAGTGGAAACTGAAACAAATTTTCCATCGTGAACACTGCCTTTAATGTTTCGAGAATAAACAAATTCGTTCGGGGTCCCAATTACCCGCCCCGCCATCGGAGAAACTTTCAGCCAATTCTGAGACGTCGGCCAAACTAGCGTACATACCGTAATCCAAGAAAAATCGATAAAGGGAGCACGGACCTGTGTCAAGCAGTCCAAATAACCTCTACACATACGTTTTGAGACAATTTCATTGTAGCCTTCTGGAAATCACCAAAAGGCGCGTTTGGCCAGCAAAACTTCCCCCGTTGGAAGCGTCGGACCACACCAGCCAGAATCTTCAAGAAAATCGACAAGTGGACCTGAAATTCTGTAATCAGCACTCAATCCAGCCTTAAAAATTAGTTTCGAGCCCTAAAATTTTCTGAACTCCTAAAATTGTCTTTCGAGGACCTATTTTCTCTTCACAAGCTATGAGAACGCCTCTGTCCGGAAATCCATGGGGAATTTAGGGAACGTATGCATGTTGCGCAGGTTTGCGTCTTGGGTGGCATAAGAACTTTTGAAATTTTTCGGGAACAAAGTAGAATCTTAGTGGAGGGATGGGGTGAACAACTTCCACAAATGTTTGTGGAAGCAACAGCGCGACTTTCAAGGATTAGCATTCCAACTGACTAATAACAACGATGAGGCTGGGGATTCCACATAAGGCGATCTGTAGATGTCGAAGCACTGGCTTTTGCAAAGTTTCGAATGAAGTGGGTTTTGAAAATTTTTAGGAAGCTATGGGACATGAAAAAGAATTCGGAAAGCCCTGGCTCTTGCCGCTCAGCATTGCAAAACTCATTCACGTATCGGGAATACCCTTACAGAAGTTCTGCATACCCTTACAGAAGTTCTGCATTTTTCAGATACTGATATTGAAAACCGTGCTTCCGTCAGCAACGCAGGAGAGGGAGAATTGTGATGTGATTTGGCGCAACTCAACCGGCTACGATACCTATATGGCCTATGTGTCATGCGTTAAGCAGGCCTTGGGTGCTACAAGGCTTTGGCCGGGAAAAGTGCGGATCTACCGCCGAGCTCACGGATGGGTTCGCGACGGCTTCATCACCACAGACAAGTGAGTCGACCTGGATGACTGAAAAACAAACTTGTGTCTGTAATCAAGAGTCTTCTCTCCACAGAACGATGAATATGTCTAGAATATCGAAAAAGCTGAAAAATCCAAATAAAAGACATAAATTTCATCCGCTGGGGGGATGGAACACATTTCACAACATAGCGGTTGATCAAGTCGGCTCTCGTGCGGACGGAAAATTTGCGACTCTGGTGCCGGCGTAGATGTCCCCTGTTTGGCGAAATCCAACCAACAGAGGCGTTGTCTAGATACATTTCTTGTCGCACTCAGTCAAGGTTTGCGATTGTTCCATTTGGAATGGCAGACGATAAAAAAGTTTTTCGTTGTATTACAGACCTTTTATTCTTTATGGACTTCGAAAGAAATGTCACAATAAGTGGTAAACTTAGTTCGCTACGCGAACACTCCATTCTCTATTTAATTGACCCTCGCTTACCCTCTATTTTGGAGCGGAGTTTACTTGAGTCCATCGCGTGCGTGTTCGCGCGTATGCTAAATCTCTTCTCCACACACACGCTCGATGTCTCCCCTAAAGCTTTGCGCGGGCAAGGAACAAAGTGAATTTTATTCTTGAATAGGGGATACGTCACGTGATCGCAGGCTTGACTGCTTCATTTTCCAATGTCCGGGGGCGATATGCATGAGAGCACTGAGACACGGTACACCCACGTAATTTTTTTTGGAAATTTTATATGTTTTGGAATCCTTTTAGCGCTTATCACACTGATGCCCCGAAATCGCTCAACACCCCCAGTCTCTGACCCCTCGAAAACTTCTAGAAGTTCAGTGACAATTGTATGGTGGACGAGTCGTCCGAGGGTTGTATTTCCCACCATTCCCTACAGATTCACAAGGGAAACCCTGGGGCGGCATGCATGAACGCTGCAAAGAAGGTCAGGGGGCCGCTCAGCTTCCAATGCGAGCAGCGTCGAGCCACGGGACGACCACGAAGTGCATGACGTATATTGGTGTGTCGCGGACGTAAATGTACTTTCTACGGCAAACTACGCCTGGGCGGCATTTTTTGTTTTCCCAGTCGCTTTCTGGCGTTTTTTGTCATCCCGTGCATCTAAATATTTGGAAGCAAACGCGACTGGGATGAAAGGAAATGCGCGCGAAGAGTTTGCAGTGGGAAGTGCGTTCGCGTCCGCGATACTATAATACACGCCCTGCATATATATATATATACTTCCCGTAGCTTGCCGCAGCGCGCATGGGACGCGGAGCGGCTCCCTGGCCTTCTTCACAGCGTTCATGCATGCCGCCCCTGAAATGAGAGATTTAGAAGTAAGGGAAGAACTAGGTAATTGGCTGAAATCCATCGCGTATCTAGTCCCTGTGGATCCCTGGATGTCGCCGAGGGAGCTTGCAAAAGTGGTTCCGTCCTACGTCAAGCTTATTTCGCGGAATTGAGGTGTAGCACTTAGCAGGTGCTGTACGGGAGGGGTCTTCTTCATAACTAGCATGCTGTGTGCGGAATGTCGCGCTGCGGACGACTTCGAAGCTTATAGGGGACTGCAGAGCTGCAGCGACCGGCGAGTGTTCGCGGAGCGTCAACCTTTTCGTGGCGACAAAATCGTTTCTGAGCATTAGGCCTAGTGCATACTTGCGTCGCGGCGACGGGGTCGCGGTGTAGGAATTGGTACAACCCGCCGCGCCCAGCGCAGTGATCGATCGCGCCGAGCACTGGCAGTCGTCGCGCGCGTCCAATCTGGTGGGAGCTGCTATACGCGACGGTGTCGTGCCTGCGTCGCGGCCAATCTACACTTTTCCACAATGTGCGCGCTGTTTAGCGCCATCTGGATGGTGTGTCGTGTTGTCGTGCACTGCACTACGACACCGCGACGTAACCGCCAGACATCCGTCCTGGAAGGCAATAATACGTTTGTTTCAACAACTTTTGGTTGGTAAATGGCCTCGAATCCGTTTGTTATGTATTCTAATCGCGTAGATTATATAACGACGATCGGCCAATCGGAGGTTTTCATTCTCCCGAATACCATCATGAAATGAATTTCTTCATTATTTCTATTATTTGGCATTTTCCTTTTTCATTATTTTTTATTGCAATGCACTCACTATTCTTTGTCCGAATTGTGCTCGCATTGATGATCATAGCGAGAGAGACACCATTTTGAGAACAAATATCACGAAAATGGAAAAATGACATCGAAATTTACAGAGACTGGCGATATTCCACTTTTTAAAATTGGTTTGAAATTCTTTCGCTCGGTACTCCTGCCAGGGTTGATTTTGGCTGTCAACCCAATTCTCAGATTTGTTGAACGATACCAGGTTGTGATCAGGGTTCGGCGCGAGGTGTGGATATCCACACCGGGGGTCTGAGCTGCGCAAGGGTGGAAGGAGGGGAGTCTTAGCTTCACCGGGAGACTAAATGAACCATTCTGAGCGCTTCTGAGAAGGGGGGTCTGAGAAAATCTCCAAAAGTTTGCATCTGGATGAGGGGGTCTGAGTGAATTTAGACTTGTCCACACCTCGTGCCGTACCCTGGTTGTGATAGGTCACGCCGATACGTATATCTTAGTCGGTGGGTAAATGTTCTAAATTTGGGTAGGTGCAACTTTGCCTAGAATGGGTCTTTTTGGGTGCTAATCACCCTGCAATTCACCATCGGCTTATGATTTTTATGAATCGCGACCTTTACGGTATATAAAACGTCACTCAGCCACCTTACATGATTTTGGAATTTCGAAAGAAGTATCGTATCAATGATCACTGCCTTAAAAGTCTCCAAAGGTGAAGTTTTAGTCAAATCTGAAATTGAACAAAATTACCTCACATATAGAGTAATCAGTTCAAAAGGGAGAGGACGAAAATGAATTACAGCTCCGTGTGAAACACCTACAAATGAGCCTGTATTGGAAAAGATTAGACCCTATTATTGGAAGGAGATGAAAAAACACTGTTATGAAAATAGTGTGTATTTGGTCGTGGACGCAATATTGCGTCATTTCCATTTGCAGGCGACCGGCCGATCTCCAATCACGTCGTTGAGCACTCTCTGTCGCGGCGACGCCGTCGCACTAGCGACGAAGTATGCACTAGGCCTTATCGTCGCGGCGTCAGCTGCCGCTTGCCCGGAGTGACGAAGGACCGTCGCGGCGTCAAAGCACTCTGCGGTACCCCGTCTTCGCGATTCACGCCGCGTCGGTCGCCCCCGTCACCAAATATAATCAATATTGAGGGCGAGACCGCTGAAACGTTAGTCTACAATAAAGTCATACCACCTCGTGCCTGCTACAGTCAAACTATCAACCATTATTCTGATGCCGAGGTTCATAGAGAGTCGAACGTGGAGATATTGCGTCATTGAGCGCTGCTCGTCGCTGCGGGCAACTTTAGGCTTGAACTCTGCAGACCCATTATGTCGTGTCCCGTGCGTAACGGACGCAATCGTGCACTTGTGCGGACGCAGACTATTGAAAGAGACGAAAGTGAAGCCGTGAGCCTCTTCCACCATGGTTTGTGCCGCGAGAAAAAGTTAAGGAAAACATGATTCAAGGCGAAAAATTCAGGCTAGATAAGGAGTTCATGGCGCGTTGCGAGTTTGCGTCTATTACGCGCTGGACACAATAGCTGCTGAGTTACAGGCCACAAAACCGCGAAATTCTCATGGTTTTAACGCGTGTTGATGCGGAGCGGACGTTAGAGACAGCGAGAGAGCGCATGGCAGACGGAGGGAGCAGCATCGCGCGCGCCGCGTGCGCCATGGGTCGTGGGAATCGCGTTTTTTACAGAGGTGATCGTCCCTGGCTCGATGCATCCCGCATTGGATGCGGGCAGCTCCCTAGCCTTCTTTATAAGCGTTCATGCATGCCGCGCCAGCTTTAGTTTCCTGTTTCAGATGGTCCGACTTCGACTTTATGTTACACGGCTGGAAAGCGCAGAAAGTGGGTAATGATGGTTGGGAAAGTCCATTTATCAAGAACCTCGATCCATCTCTCTGCGGCCCCCATCGAGCAGGTTGGGACTGGATTCCAAACAAACACGTGAACGTTTCTGTCATCAGGTACATATCACTTGCCGGACACCTTCACTAGCCAGTTTAGTGATTGAAGTATATTTTCCAGAGAGGAACTATTTCGTTTCGAAAGGTACTCGTGGAGGACCTATCCTCAGTCGGCGAAGAACCTCATGTACGCTTCCATGCCTGATGTCGGCAAGTGCTACCCACATTGCGACGAAGACACCTGATCCCCCACGACAGCACACAAATCGTCTCTATTCCTATTCACGGGTGGAAGAATTGCTGAACAAATTCGTTACAAACAATCGGAACGGGTATTAACCAGTGATATTGTGCAATTTCATTCTTGTACTTTTCAAGTTGCAGACACTGTTCTTTATTTTGGAGCACTTTAGATTTTTCCATGGCCAAACTACTCGCTGTTTTTCTTTATTCAGGGGCTAGAGCTTTCAAATGAAATCTGTCCGAATGTGAATGTCCATCCACGCGGTCGGCGTGCGTGTCGAGTGCCCGTCGCTTCAGGCATCTCTGGACGAGAGTTTTCCCGGCAGAAAACACCTGACCGCAGCTGTCAGCAAATTCTATATTGAACTAGTTTTTTTTCTACAATATCAAGATAAAATACATGCATTAGAAGTTGATTTTATGGTTATTTCTGAGATTTTGATAGCCACGGGTGAAAATAAACCGTTTTTGAAGGAATAATTTTTTTCAATACTTTTTCTTGGTTAAGCAGTGTCTCTGTTCGCTTTTCGAATTGTGGGAGAAGCACCGGGTATTTATTTATTTATTTATTTATACGTGACAAGAAATCACGCGAAAAAAAAACAATGCAGAAGTAAAGAAGTAACGTGGGTAGCACGAGTAAAACGGTAAAGCATTAAATTGCAACAGAGCAGCAGACTAAACAGTAAAAGTAAAACAGTCACGGCATAAAAGAGCAACAGAGTAGGGCGTGGTAATCCGATGAGCTAGTTCCTAAGGTACTCAGTGATAAGTTTTTTCAATAGGCCTAGAGAGTTCGGCAAAGCATTCTTTTGGAAGGAGCGCAAACGGGTTTTTGCCCTAGGGAACCCAATTTTGCTTGCTGCACCCCTGGTATTAGATGCGGAAACAGAGTAAAATTGGCTGATCGGAAGATTAATTTTACCTACCATCATTTTATAAATCATCACCAAGTCGTATTTTTTCCTGCGAAACTTGAGTGACGGAAGTTTGAAGATATTGTTGCGAGTAGAAGCTGAAGGGGTGGTGGAATAGTCATATCCATGAGTACGTATCCACAACTTTCTTGTGAAGCTGTTTTGCACAGCCTCAAGCCTGTTCTGGCTACGCACTGATGAAGGATTAAAAACCGTAGTTCCATACTCAAGGATGGGACGAACATATGCCTTATATGCGAGAAGGGTATCCAGATTTGTTCAATTTACTCGCTTTATTTTGTGTTACTCGTTAGACCTTTTTTGTTGAGCAAAACCGATCCACGGTGCATTAAAGGCATCGAATTGTGATGAAAACCTCGCTTACAAATTAGTTACTACTGCTTCCGTGATTGGGTAGTCCACTCCAAATTAGTTACTACTGCTTCCGTGATTGGATAGTCCACTCCATCTCAGATGCTTAGTTGTTAGGGTTTAATAGCACTTTTTCGCTTTTTCAGAAGTAACCTTTTAAATTCCCCCTCATCCCATATTTGACGCCCTGCTGGGGCCGGATTCATCAACGAAATTTGGGGTATTTTATACCCCGAGTTTAATTAACTCCACTCCATACCCCAAAATAAACCCCAAATGTATGTATCGGATACTCCCAAATATACCCCAGAAACTGGGGTTTATTTTTTGATGAATCGCAAAAATTTACCCGCGGAGTAAATTATACCCTAAAACCACGGTTTTATCGTTGATGAATCCGGCCCCTGGTTACCGTAACACATGAATGTTTATCAAAACAACCACGAACTCACCACGATATTTCAGGACAAAAATACTAGACGAATATAGGTTTGAACACAGCAGTGGTCAGCAGTTTTGCATGGGGTGAACACTCATCCGAAAACGCCCTACGCAAAGGTCGCTTGCTACGCGCGCCGACCGCGTGGGCGGACCGTCGCGTGCGGACAGATATGCTACATTACATCACAAATGCAGTCAGCGACGCGCACTACATTTTTCACTTCACACTTTCAAGCAGCCTAGGGTAGATGTGTATTTCTAATGCTATGAATTCTCGACCATTGTACATGCTAGGATCAAGGGTCAATTACCTAGGTACATTATGAGTGCTTAGATTTATCAACGGCAGTCGCTTTGGGAAGGGGAAGGCTCAAACCGGATTCCCCATCCCTCCCGATACTTTATACTCCAATGTCCACAATCAGGCTACTCCGAAACCATGGAATTGTCGTTGACAAAGACGGCCCATATACACATCGAAATATTCAAGTTTTCGGATATTACTGCTCCACAGCTTTTCATTCGCCCTCATCTGTTGTCAATATAACTTCCATACGCAATATTACCTGTCTGTGTATGTATCCTCTGGTTCCGAGCCTGATTTACTCTGTTACCTCGCGCTCTTGTGCGGAGCGAGGGTAGAGACAGCGAGAAACTGCGGAGAGAAGGAGACACAGCGTACGCACGCTGAAGCACGCGACGAACGGAAATAAATCACACTCGGAAACAGAGGATATACACTACGCATATTACTATTGTCGCGAGTTGTGTTATGCACAAAACGTGCTCTTCTGTAACCAAACTAACTGATCAGGTAATGTTTACACATCTCAAAACTAGATTTAATTCAACTTTTTCACTGCTGTGATTTGTTTTTGTACTGTGATTCGATAAATGTTCGAACTAAAGTAAGAATAATAGGAACCTATGCCTTAGAAACCCACCATCATCAACTCACACTCTCGAATATTTCGAAAGCTCGACAAGCTGTTCGTTCATCCCTGCTCTGGTGTGGTACGAAATAGGTCTTCGTGCTGACTACGCCACTAGCCTACATAATGGCATAGCTTGAACGTCTGCGAGAGTTTTGGCCTAGAAATAGCCTACCAGGTTCCGCAGTGGGTCCTGGTGAGCTATTTCTCAGTTATTTCTCAGCTTTTTACGTAGTAAAGAAGAAGTAGCCGAGCAATCACGAAAAGTAGCCAAAAATAACCGAGACGCTGCCGGCACACCTAGAAGCGACGCGGTCGTCGCCGGCTCGCTGAGCCGCCATCCGAAGCCGCCAGCCGCGGGTCGGGGCCTCCAGAAACTGGGCGAGGTCCAAGTACTTCAAACTTAGGTATATGAGCAGAAGCAGGTGTTAACATCTGAATCATGCCTCTGGAATGCGACGTATACTTCCCCATGTAGAGTGCTATATTTCTCGGCTATTACGCGGAAAGCGGGCGTTCCGCGGACATTCGTCGGCTATTCCACGGCCAAAACTCTCAGAGTTGCAGATAATCCGTTGAACACGAGTGGAGCATCAGAAATGTATCCGTCACTTTTCTTTCGTCGTCTTCGTTGACCTCAAGTGTAGACCGTCTTTTCCACATGCATTGTTGAAGTTGGTCAGCATTCGTTGTGCGTTACTGATAGATAACGTTCAGAGATGGCGGAATTTTTCCATGACGTAACTCGGAAAGGCCTGGAAATCTCGAAAAACGGAAGTTAGGAGGCCAAAACGATCGGAAATTCGGTTGTGATTATGGTGTTTTGTAAATACTGCATCCGAAAATTTCCAGATAACCTCAAGTTTCAGGCATACTTTCAGATGCATCTGAGCCAAGAATGTGCGAAATCACAACTAATGCTATTGAATTAACCGAATTGGAAAATCTCAGTGTTTACAACCCAATTTTAGGACACTCCTACTCGATTCCCGTTTCCAGCTCAACGGTCAAAGAAAACTGCCGGTCATTAACGCTATTGCTGGTTACTGTGACTCCCCACATGCAGTGTACTGGGGTCAGGGCTGGGCACGCGTCCCGGCTAACCTTAGGGGGGAGGGTGCATATTGGACGTTGGAGAGAGGGCAAAGGGGGGGTGCCTAAACCGAACGCCAAAAAAAAAGAACGAAGTGCATGTTCTGTCGAATTTCAGGAAAAAATAACACACACTACTCTTCTAATTTGCCATATCTTCTTCTCCGCTTTTTGAGGCGAACACTTAAAGGCAGTGTTCACGATAAGAATCGTTTTTCTGCTTTTCCGCTTATCTTGAAAACGGTCCTATGCTGATTCCAATGTTTTTGAAATCGTAAAAGACCTTCTAGGAGCGGAGTTGTGGTCCCTCAAAAATTGAGCTAGGGAAGCATGGTAGACGAGTTGTCCGAGGCTTGTAACTTCCGTCTTCTGCAGCCGAGGTATGCGAGCTGACCTGAGTAAAGATAGAAATTGAGAATGAAGGGAAGAACGTGGCTATTGATCGGAAACCATCGCTCACCTCACAATCTCGAGCATTCATTTTGTTCACGTCGGTGGGCGTGGAAAGTGCATCTGGGTGTAACGAGCTGACGGGTGTCCAACTTTTGGGCCGTAGGGGACCGTTCCGAGCTCATTTTTCTTAGTTTTTTTCAACGTTAGGGTTGTGCTAGGCCCCGCAGCTGCCGATCTCCATCAAAAAATCAGACATGGTTTCTATCGTGGACACTGCCTTTAAATAATTCAAACTATTGATGGAGATGCAGGTTGTGTTCGCAATAATTCATAGTTGCTGTCGAAGTTTGTTTTGATGAAGGAATAAACACTACTCTGTTATCTTGTAGCAAGTAAGGATTGATGTGGTGTCATGTTTCTTTGGTGCAACGTTCATTGACTACGCGGGTGGCTACCGATTCGAGGCAAAGATACAAAGACAGCTCCCAGGAAAGCTATCGTTCAAGTTCAAAAAAAAGATTCCTGAAAGTTTAGGTTCCTGGCAAAATTAAAGATTTGGCATGGCCATTTTTTCGAAAATTAGAAATATACTCAGTTAAAAAGGGAAGATAGAGAAAAATGAAAAAAGGTTTTGAAATATTCCTGAGAACGATTTGGCGTAGAATAATTTGATTTAGGGAAATGTAGTGAAATAGTTGAAAGTATGATTTGGGAGTTGAGTTTGAACCAACTATTGATAAGAGTTATGCAAAACGAGAGATCGCATTGTATGAGCTTATCCGTAGAACATTCCGAAGCAAAATCACGCGTGATATGGAACAAACAGTTGATTCTACATCACTTAAAACGTGAAGACCGCGTCATTCCAGCTCCCGAACGAGCTTTTACTGCTTGCCTTATCACGCGTGATTTTGCTTCGATATGTTCTACGGATAAGCTCATACAATGCGATCTCTCGTTTTGCATAACTCTTATCGATAGTTGGTTCAAACTCGACTGCCAAATCATACTTTCAACTATTTCACTACACTTCCCTAAATCAAATTATTCTACGCCAAATCGCTCTCAGGAATATTTCAAAACCTTTTTTTTCATTTTTCTCTATCTTTCCCTTTTAACTGAATATATTTCTAATTTTTTGAAAAAAAAAGCCATGCCAAATCTTTACTACTGCCAGAAACCTGAACTTTCAGGAATTTCATTTATTTTTCCTGAAGGTTTCTTTTCTAACATGATTTATGCCTGGTGGTGTTAATTCAAAGTGAACCCACTGATGCCCTGCCACCCCCCCCCTTCTATGACGTCGTGCACACTCCCACTAATGTCCTGCACACTCCCACTGATGTCCTGCACACTTTCTATGACATCCTGCACACTGCCACTAATGTCCTGCATACTACCACTTATGTCCTGCACACTTTCTACGGCGTTCTGCGCACACCCATTTTGGTCCCGCACACTTTCTACGGCGTTCTGGGTCACAGTGTGGTCACAGTGGGTCATTTGGGTCACAGTGGTCACAGTGGGTCATTTGGGTCACAAGCACGCTCCTGCCGATATTTTTTTCCGCAGGGCTATCGTAACCTTCCTTTGAAAAATTTTCAAGTGTCAGCTTGGATATGAGCACATCATAGTAGCCAACAATCATGTTTGCACAAATTCGACCTCCTCAGCCACTTCCCAGTGGTTTCTCGAAGAGAGCGGTGTGTGGATGAATGCATACCGCTACTCCGCCCTTTTATACCCCGCACGTTATGAGCGTGTGTTATCGTTCGTTATCATGTTTTGTTCAAGAATGGTTACGGTAGCCGTGCGGAAAAAAATGATCTGCATGGGCGTGCTTGTATTTGGGTCCCGCACACTTTTTACGGCGTCCGGCGCACTCCCACTTGGGTCCCACACACGTTCTACGGCGTCCTGTGCACTTCCACTTGGTCACCGCACAGTTTCTACGGCGTCCGACGTACTTTCGTTTAGGTGCTTCACACTTTCTACGGCGTTCGGCGCACTCTCATTTGCGTCCCACACACGTTCTACGGCGTCTTCCGCACTCTCATTTGGGTTCCGCACACTTTCTACGGCGCCCTGCGCATCCCACTTGAGTCCCACACACTTTCTACGGCGTCCGGCGCACTCCCACTTGAGTCCCATACACGTTCTACGGAGTCAGGCGCACTCTCATTTGGGTCCCGCAAACTTTCTACAGTGTCCGGCGCACTCCCACTTGGATTCCACACACGTTCTACGGCGTCTTGAGCCCTTCCACTTGGTCACCGCACAGTTTCTACGGCGTCCGACGTACTTTTGTTTGGGTGCCTCACACTTTCTACGGCGTCCGGCGCACTCCCACTTGGGTCCCTCACACGTTCTCCGGCGTCTTCCGCACTCTCATTTGGGTTCCGCACACTTTCTACGGCGTCCTGCGCATCCCACTTGAGTCTCACACACTTTCTACGGCGTCCGGCGCACTCCCACTTGAGTCCCATACACCTTCTACGGAGTCAGGCGCACTTTCATTTGGGTCCCGCACACTTTCTACAGTGTTCGGCGCACTCCCACTTGGATTCGACACACGTTCTACGGCGTCTTTCGCACTCTCATTTGGGTTCCGCACATTTTCTACGGCGTCCTGCGCATCCCACTTGAGTCTCACACACTTTCTACGGCGTCCGGCGCACTCCCACTTGGGTCCCACACACGTTCTACGGCGTCTTCCGCACTCTCATTTGGGTTCCGCACACTTTCTACGGCGTCCTGCGCATCCCACTTGAGCCCCATACACGTTCTACGGAGTCAGGCGCACTCTCATTTGGGTCCCGAAAACTTTCTACAGTGTCCGGCGCACTCCCACTTGGATTCCACACACGTTCTACGGCGTCTTGAGCACTTCCACTTGGTCACCGCACAGTTTCCACGGCGTCCGACGTACTTTTGTTTAGGTGCCTCACACTTTCTACGGCGTCCGGCGCACTCCCACTTGGGTCCCACACACGTTCTACGGCGTCTTTCGCACTCTCATTTGGGTTCCGCACACTTTCTACGGCGTCCTGCGCATCCCACTTGAGTCTCACACACTTTCTACGGCGTCCGGCGCACTCCCACTTGAGTCCCATACACGTTCTACGGAGTCAGGCGCACTTTCATTTGGGTCCCGCACACTTTCTACAGTGTTCGGCGCACTCCCACTTGGATTCCACACACGTTCTACGGCGTCTTATGCACTTCCACTTGGTCACCGCACAGTTTCTACGGCGTCCGACGTACTTTTGTTTGGGTATCTCACACTTTCTACGGCGTCCGGCGCACTCCCACTTGGGTTCCACACACGTTCTACGGCGTCTTGCGCACTCTCATTTGGGTCCCTCACACTTTCTACGGCGTCCTGCGCATCCCAATCGAGTTCCACACACTTTCTACGGCGTCTTGCGTGTTCCTACTGGGGTCCCACACACTATCTACGGCGTTCTGTGGCGCACTTCTGAGTTACCCAAAAAGTACTTCCGAGATCCCGCCGTATTGATTGAAGCGTTCAATCCTAAACAAATGCCTATCAGTGACAGTGTTTATTTCATTAGTTCTTTTTTACGAATGAGTAAACGTCGGATGGTTTAAAACAACATGTTTACGTGTTTTTGTCTTACTTGACTCTCAATTTTGAGGTCCCGCAAAAATTGAGCTACCAACTTCAAATTTTGTCAGGAGCAAGCGGCAATCATAACAAACTTTCTGGCCAAAAATGAGCTTTCTAGCTCAACGATAAGTGTTCCAACAAGATCGTGTACGCCAACTGAAAAAAAGGAGGTGAACCCTTTTTTCGACCAAAATGACGTGGTTTTGACAGTTTTTCTCGAATCTCAGGTAACCATTCTGGATCATTTTTGAACAGTTATTCAGCTTCCTAAAGTATATTAAATGCAAAAAGAACGGTCTTCCTACGTTTACTCTGGACCCTGATACTGAGATCAGGGGGTTGCGCGATGTCGAATCAAAACCAAATCTGGTGAGCGCTTCGCGCTCACCACAATTGGCGAACTGATGTATAGCCTAGGTCGCTCATTTTGAGCCGGTCGAAGCAAGGCTTATCAGGCTTATCATGTCAAAATTTCCTTATCACTGTTATATTTGCCATGACCGACCGCTCCGCTGCTTACTCCGCCCGGACTCATCCGAGCAGGCTAGGCTTTATTTCCACAGTTCCAAAAGATTAGCAACAACTAGTCAACAGATTTTAATTCATGAGGATGTAACTAGTGAAGAGAGCCAATTGTAAAAATTGAAGGCTGCGAGCTGCTATGAAAGATGCGAATGACCGTGTCGTCCTCATTGAGAAGTACCCTGTACATAAAAACCCGACTTTTATCCACCTTGGATGCCGCAATCCCTCGGAGATCCGGCCTGCAGCGCGATATGGTGTTTGTCTGCAGCTACTCAGCGCGCACTGGAGTGGACGCGCACACAATATTAATTAAAAATTGTATTTTATTACAGAACGGGGCGGAGAGAATGATTGAAACTGGACTGAATGGAAGAAAGCAGAAATAGGATACTTTTAATGTATCCATTATAGAAATTTAATGTAAACAAACTAAGTTGGAGCGGGGTGAATTTTTTGGACTTGATAAGGTTCATTCAAATGAACCTAGATGATTAAAACACCCTTTAACATGAGAACTAAGAGCATTGAGAGAAAGAGGAGAATCGGTCAAATATTTTAATAGCAATAGGTTTGATATTCAATGTGATTTAAGGACCTTAAAACTCGTCCCGGTTTTGTCCCGGTTTTCGGGGTAAAACCGGGACGAGATTTAAGGTCCTTAAATCACATTAAAACCTGGTCCCATAGATGCTAAAATGTTTGCCAGATTCTCACCTTTCTCACAATATCCTTTGCTCTCTTGTTTAATGCTACATATGATCAACTAGGTTCGTTTGAATGAACCTTGTGACGGATAAATATTCACCCCCGCTCTAACTTTGTTTATTTACATTAAATTTCTAAAATGGGTACATCCAAAATAGACTACCTTTACCATCTTCCATTTCCTCCAGTTTCAATTTTTTCTCCTCCCCGCTCTGTAATAAAATACATTTTTTATTGATATTGTGTGCGCGCCCACTCCCGTGTGCGCTGTGTAGCTGCGTACAAACACCGTATCGCACGGCAAGCCGAGTCTCTAAGATTGCGGCATTCTAGAAGGGTGAAACTCAGGTTTTCTACTCCCTACGTATGACATGAATCCTAACATGGTTCCAAAACACAAAATAGTCTTGATTTCCACATCAGAACAGTCAAACACAGATTAACTAATCCTTCATAGGTTCATGAAAACATTCGACAGAAAACATTAATTATTGCAATAGTAGTAGTTCTGCTGTTTGTAATTGTTGAAATGTTTTGTAATGAAAATTTTTTTTATCTTTTGTCATAATTTACCGTCTTACTAAGAAATTTCCCTCATGGAATTGTTTTAAAGTTTAGAAACTACACTAACTTTTTGTTGACATTTTTGGAATTTTCTTTATTCAGTGCTTTTATATTCTTGTTTATCAAAATCAGGAAGTCAAAATCATGTCTGTTGTGCTCAACTTTTCGGAAAATAGCCGATTTCGATTTCCCATAGGGGGGTGCCTAAAAATTACCGAGCTAAGGGGGGTGCATATTCAGAATTGCCATGCCGGGACGTGTGCCCAGCCCTGGGTGCAAGTTTTTGCCCCGCCCGTATTTTTACGCCCCCTGTATTTTCCCTTTTCCTCCCTCCAACACAAGGTTACTGGGCTATCTTCACTGTCGGTACTGTTGGTGGATTGCCTAACAAGTGAAACAAACACGTCACTGTCGGCGAAAATGGCACAGCAACCCTGCGTTGGAGAAAAAGGGCAAATACAGGGAAAGTGAACATATGGGCGGGGTCAAACTTTCTACTCCTGTAACGGCATTGTGTGTTGTTTTTGACGCTTCAAAATGCATAGGCGTTGTGTTCTGGGCCATACCATTCTATTTCCGTGTAATCTCAAATACGATTACGAGCGTGTATGCTGCCCTTAAGAGGTGGGGTGACACTTAAAGGCAGTGTTCACGATAAGAGTCGTTTTCCTGCTTTTTTGCCTATCTTGAAGACGGTCCCATGCTGATTCCAATGAGGTTTTTGGAATAGTACAAGACCTTCTAGGAACGGAGTTATGGTCTCTCGAAAATTGAGCTAGGGAAAAATGGTGGACGAGTTGTCCGAGGCTTGTAACTTCCGTCTTTTGCAGCCGAGGTATGCGAGCTGACCTGAGTAAAGAGAGAAGTTGGGAATAAAGGGAAGAACGGGGCTATTGATCGGAGACCATCGCTCATCTCACAATCTCGAGCATTCATTTGTTCACGTCGGCGGGCGTCCAATAAAAAAGGCGCGAACACCCACAATTCAAATGGATCAATCACGGAGGTTCAAACAGATTCAAACTTGCACAACATACATCGACCTATCGGCTGAGACCACCCCCAATAGCGATCTACTATTGACCCTACCTAACGACGTGCCATGATTATTTAATCCTAACCCTGCTACTACTACATATGGTAACTGTGGTAAGTACAATCCCAACAGTGTATTCATTATGCACATGTGATACATGTGTATCACGACTACTGCACAGTATTTAGAAAATCGGCAGACGGACGTTAAATTCGGGAGGCGGACATTGCTCACCCATGCGTGCTGCGGTGCGGTCGGTAAGCCTCGTGCGCGACGGGATTGGCGGAGACGCGGCATCCCACTTTTAGGAGAAATCAGATGAAGTGGCATGCCCTAGAGCGTTGCTAGCTTTCCTGTGTTTCTTTCTTGTCATAATCGATAGCCATTTACTCGTATGGAGCGCTGAAGACTCTTCTAAACGGTGGCGTTTTTCAGCATTCGCCGCGCGCGCGACACTCACAGGACCACGACGCGTACGCACGCGGGTGAGCAATGTCATGTAGCCGTTAAATTCGTATACGAATCCCCGAATAACCCCCGTATACGTATTTTGAGTCAAATGTGAGACTTTGCCCTAACTACATTATACCCCCGTAACCTGCGTAATCTGTCAAAAATCGATAAACGGAAGTTGGATTCGTGCTCAGCACTCCAAATAACTCCTCGAGAAGCAATTCGAGCCATATCTATCGTAGCACTCCGGAAATCGTCAAAAGTCGCGATTTGCCATCAAATTTTCCTCTCAATAAGGAGCTTTGAACGAATCAGGTCAAAAATTTTGAAAAATAGACAAATAAACCCCGAATTCGCGATCAGCGCCCCAAATAACCAACCTGGGAGGTCATTAAGTCAAATCTGGAACATTCTTCAAAGCGCTTTCAGAGCTCTCTAATTGGTATGAATAAACTCCCAACCTAAAATCTACAAATCCCAAACGCTATCAGTTTGTGCAAAGTTTGGAAAATGTGCCTTTACCCAAACTTTGCTCAGAGGGTAGTTTTGGGCGCTGAACACAATTATGAGGTTCGTTGCCGGACTCTACAAGGATTAATGAGGGTTCTGGAAGGTACAACAGGTAGAAATCTGGCGACAAACGTCTATAACTTTTTCTGTGTGGTTTTAGGCAGCTGCGAAGACCATAATCGGATTCTACTCCAAAAACGGTTCCGGAAAAGTACATCTCATCCGGGATGGCCAGGCTGACCAAAAGTGGCTCCATTGTGAGCCTCAATAGACAAGAAGTTATAAAAGAAAAGTGCAAAATTCAGGAAGATTGAGGAGGTGACAAGGAGAGAAAAACAACACGCGAACGCACGCTCTGCGACCGCACACACCACCTGCCAGGCCTCCGCGCCGGCGCTAGCTGGGCGCGACAATCCACACAATGCTCACAAAGATTTTGTGGGGAGAAGGGTTGACCCCACCGCTACGGTCCGCAGTGGGGTGCACCCCGCCGTGGACCGTGGGGAGATGGCCCCTAGTTGGGTACCACCCCCCCCCCGAGCCGTGGGGAACCCTCTCCCCTCGGCGACCAAAATTATCCTCCGGTGTCCGGTGGATCTTCTGGAAAGTGACTCGAGGCCACCTTCCAGGTCGGGCTCCGAAGAGCCGACTGAGGCACACTGTGAGGTGAGGAGCCTTTTATACCAGCAACATTGTTAATACTTTTGTCTAAACATGTTGATGATTCTGAGCAAGTGCGTAGGGGCGCGGATGGCTGCGACTGCCGTTGTGCGTAGACGCGTCGCGGTCGAGAATCTGCGTGCCGGTCGAGAACGGGTGCGGATGGCCGAATGACTCTCTCAAGGTTGGGGGATGGCCGTTTCGGCCTCAAAAGTGTGGCGGGCGGTCCCCCCGAGTGCCTGAGCACAATCTTTTTTGTCTCGGACATTCGGGGGGCACCAGCCGAGTGTCCGTCGGGGACTCATCCGAGCGTCCCAAACTCGGAAGCAGGCCCCCGAGCGCCCTCGGACCAACCCCCCGCTTCTCTTGGTGGCTGATCCGCGGACCTTTTTCGAGTGAAGCGCGGGAATTCAAAACCGTAAAAACGGTCTTCGTCGTATTCCACTCTAGCTAGTACTTTAATACTACTACTACACTTCTTTGACTATTACTGCTCCATAATACTTGAATTTAAAACCTTTTTACCACTTTATATTATAATAGTTGACGACAAAGATTTATTGAATTGACAGTAAACTATAGCAATTCTACTATAGTTCAGTTCCGCAATCGCGTTCAGTCCTCATTATCACAATCGTGGAAGCGAAGCGGTTGTTTTTGAAAAAATTCAACTAGAATCATTCTCAAAACAACCGCTTCGCTTCTACGATTGTGATAATGAGACTTTGCGGACTGAACGCGATTGCGGAACTAGATCATATATAACTTCGGCTCAGTGTTTCAGAAAACCTTTTTTCTTTACAATTTTCAGAAAATTGATTACAACAAAAGTCCATGTTCATGCGGGTTGGAAATCAGACTGGATCTGATCAGAACACGTTCAAACAACATTTTAAGTACTTCGAATGCACAAGATAAGCACGGAATGACACTTCAAAATTCATGGACAAGAACCAAAAGCTCACAATCGAAAAAAACCCACGAGGCAGGACAAAATTGCTCGAGTACATAAACGTCTGCTCACGATTCAGTTGTTTTTGAACTGAAAAAAATTATAGGGTCTGTTCATCCAACGGAGTAGAGACATAAAAATATGTCTCAACTTTGTTGGATGAACAGACCGCATAATTTTTTCGAGTAAATACTCGACAAGAACTCCTCTACATCATTGTATTGCACCACTAGGATTCTGCAGCTGCGTCTTCAAAAGCATCAGGAAACTGTAGCCAGAGAAGAGCGAGCAGGCTTCCGTCCTGGTCGTGAATGCTGTGATCAAATTTTCACCATCAGGCAGATTCTTAAGGAACGCATACGATGCGCCAAGCGCGCAGTTGTTGTCTTCATCGATTTCCGCGCGGGATTTGATAGCGTCTCGTGGCCGGCTTTGTGGCTGTCTTTACGCTCGGAGCGCGTACCGGAAAAGATAGTGCGTCTTCTTTAAGAGACCTATACGAGCTCATGCAGTTGCATTCGCGTACAGAAGGAACTTTCCGCCTCATTCCCGATTCGAAATGGTGTACGACAAGGATGTGTTGCGTCCCCTTTGCTGCTTAATGCAGTTGTTGACGCTATCATGCGGAAAGTTTTCAATGGTTGGCAAGGAGTCCAATTCGGTGATAATCATTTCGTAACCGACCTAATGTTCGCTGACGGCAGCGCTGTTCTTGCTAACAGTGATGGCGAGGCTACCGACATTCTACACCAGATCGCGACAATAGCTAGCTCATACGGTCTTACGATAAATGCCGACAAAACGAAGGTGATGACAAGTGATGGGTCATCAGCTGCAGTCACCCTCCACGATGCCCAGATTGAACAAGTGGATCGTTTCAAGTACCTTGGCTCCGTCATTCAACAAAGCAAGATCGCCTCAACAGCTGAAGTTCTTAGCAGGATTGGTCAAGCTGCTTCTGCATTTGGAGCACTAGACTGGTGCTTATGGAGGCGTCCAGACGTAGCCATTGGAACGAAAATGAGGATCTACCGTTCGCTCGTCGGGCCAGTTTTGCTGTATGGAGCTGAGACGTGGACACTGCTGAAATCGGATCTTCATAAACTCGAAGTGTTTCAAATGCGATGTCTCCGACGGATCCTTCGCGTGTCCTTACGCGACCATGTCACGAATGAGAATATTCGCTTACGTTGCGAGGACCAACCCTCGATCGAATGCGAAGTCAGAAAACGTAGGTTGCGCTGGTTTGGTCATGTTTGCCGCATGCCAATAGAACGCCTGCCTCACCAGTTGCTCTTCAGACAACGACCGGTGGAATGGAAGGTTCACCGATCGGCGCCCAGAAAGACTTGGATTACGCAGGTTGAAGATGATTTGGCGACACGCAGACTGTCTATGGCTGATGCTAGACTAATGGCACTGGATCGCTCTGCGTGGAAGGCAGTTGTTCGTGATGCACATCTCCCCATGGCACCCACAGCGGCGTACTGGCTCCGAGGTCAGCCTCGGCAGGCCGTCAGCTAATGGGACGCTCTTGCTCTATTGCACCACTGACAGTCTAGTTTTCACGGATGTGGACCAGTTTTCCTTGCTTTCACTGCTTTCGCTAAGTATTACTAGAATGGCTAAACATAAGCAAACTATAAAGAGCTTAACATATATATTCTATCAGTCGCTAAACATAAAATATCTATAGTGGCTCCGGGCAGTTCGATCACGAATACAGGTTGTCCTCTGATTCAAAAAGGTCGAAGTCATCGTCCCCGTCGGCTTCGGCAGCATTTGCATCTTTACGGGCTGCGTTTTTGTGTGAGTTGAGATCGCCAAAATCGTCGTTCTCGTAAACGGCAGCAGTTGTAGCATTCTGGGCCGACCGCGCATGGTGCTGAAATATCAATAAATCAAATTGGAGTTCCTGTGTGGGTAGGAATTTCAATTACGCAACGGCTCACGTTATTGGGTATCCACCGGTAGTCTCCATTAACGTCAGCCTCGCATTTATAGGTACTGATGTCACGCCTGAACACATGGAAGTCAAACAGTCAAATATACAGGGTGTTTACTGGGTATTATCGCAGTAAGAGGGGCAATATGGCGCTGTACTTGGCCACGTCCATTTTCGCATCAACGACTCTCTTGATTTTGGAAAGGTAGGAAAAATCCGGGTTGGTGCTCAAATAGTGCCGAAACGCAGGAAAATGGGCGTGGCCAAGTACGATGCCATAATGACCCCTCCCATAGCACCACTTAGTATTAACATACACAGGATTCGCACTCAGAACCGGATTGCGAAACCTTATCCAAGGATATTTATTGCTATACATCACCTATACTTTTACACGCAGCGTTTACTTCAGGACATCATGGTTTCAGACTAATCGCAACGAGTGTCATGTCACCAGAAACGCTAATTTGGGCCTAACCACTCTAGAGCACAGGAGAAGAAGATTTGATACGATAATGATGTATAAGATCATTCACGGGAGTGTAGTATAGTTGTACAATTTCGAAAAAAATGTCGAACGAACGAAAAATGAAAAAATTTCGTATGAAAAAATTTCGAACGAACGAATAATGAAAAAATTTCGTACGAACGAAAAATGAAAAAATTTAGTTCGAAAAAATTTCGAACGAACGAAATTTGAAAAGTTTCGTTCGAAATAATTTCGAACGAACGAATTTCGAAAAACTTTCAAAATTTAGGAGGTCGAAAGAACGAAATTCGAAATTAATCGAAATTTCGATTATTTTCGAAATTTCGTATTTTTTTCGAAACACGTCGAAAATTTCGAAATTTGTCTAAAATTTCGAATTTCTTTCGAAATTTGTTCGAAAAAATTTCGAACGAACGAAAATCAAAATTTTTCGTTCGAAAGCTTTTCGAACAAAAAAAATGAAAAAATTTCGTTCGGAAAATTTTCGAACGAACGAAAAATGAAAAATTTCGTTCGAAAAAATTTCGAATGAACGAAAAATGAAAAAACTTCGTACGAAAAAATTTCGAACGAACGAAAAAAATTTCGAAAAATCTTTCGAAAATTTCGTTCGTGTACAACTATAGAGTGCAGGTATAAAGGCTAGCCGGCTGTTCAACCTGAGACCATCAACTACTAGGGGAGCGCCGGTGAAATTGGGCCTTGTTGGGGCAGGCGGAATGTGAAACAGCACTTCTTTGTCAACAGGGCGGGGTCTGAGTTTAATAAATTACTTCGGTCAGGGTTGGTAGTTGAGAAATTCACTGAATTCAAGAAGGCACTTGAGAGTTATCTGCTGTATTTCGTTTTTTGTTCGTCTTTCTCAGGGTTTCTACCGTGTAATACATGAAATTGAAATGAAAATGAAGGCTAAAAGAAGAAATAGACATTTTGTCTGCAAATGATAAGAGAATGATGACATGTTTGAAGGAGGGCGGTGCTGCTGTTTTGAGAGGTCCTACGAGGAAAACGGCGTCGCCCCCTCGGACGAGCCCCTTTCGCCCTCGGCGGCTCGCGCGAAGCACGACTCCGCCCCCGAATTCGTATCCTCGGATCAGCCCCCTCGTCCGAAATCACCTCGGCTGGTACCCCCCAAGTGCCCGAGGTGGGCACTTGACTCTCGCCGGCGCGATTATGTGGAACGTCTAGCGCCGACGAGAAAGGACGCGAAGTTGGCCACGCCCTCCGGAGCAACACGCGAGCGAATGCCAGAGTGGGTTAGAAGCGTTCCTCACAATAAATATAACTTTGGAGGGTTGGAGACAATGATCCTAGAGGTAAAGGTTGTTTAGGATTCTAAAATGCAAGAAGTTGGAGGTCCTCTCCAAATCTCTGATTCCAAAAACCGACAGTTTCTCGATCTTGTTTCCTTTTGCATTTGGAAAATGCTTGAATTCTCAATTTTAAAAGCATTTAGTGACCTATTTGAAGAAGTAGGTGACTGTGCAGCCATAATTTGTGTTGAAATATTTCGAACTGAGTTTAAAAATTACCTTTTTTCTTCTCTTTCCTAATTGCCTTTAAAGATGGACATCTATCAAAGGTTATTACAGAAATCTCCGTAGATCTCTTTGTCAAATAGTCTTTCCAGGCAGGAAAATTATTTCGCGGGTCCCTCAGCATTTCAATTCACGAAATACCACTTTTTGCTTGTAACTAACTTTTGAACGGCTGAAGATAGAAGCGTGGTGAAGGTTGTTTTCGAAATGTCAGTGAAATTCTGCAACGAAGTGGATATTGGTTTGCAAACTTTATTCGCTCCATGAACCAGTCAGGTCTTTGGAGCAGCGCCCCATATGTAATGTCTATATCGAGGTGGAATTCCTGTCCACATTAGCAAAAGACCGCTTTTACATCCTGCAGCTTCAAGATATTTGCGATGGGACGAAGAATAATCGATAATCGTGAAAGGACCTCGTGGTCCCAGCATGATTCTGTTTGCACTACGTGTTGCGACAGCGGTTCCGATATAAACAGTTCCTCTACCAGATTCCTGCGTCTCTCGTATTCATCATGTGGGCGAGAGCATTGTATAGAGATAAATAACTGTGGAGCTTGGCTCCACCGACTTGGCAGACATGTTGAGCAAGGAAAGGCTGGAACCCAATAATAAGTTTAAGTCGGTAAGTGTGAGCCGCAGAGCGGTCGATCAATTCTCAATCTCGTTATCAACACTTATATTTCGCCATTACGGATCTTCTGCTGACTACGCCCGGCTGGAAATGTCAGGGCAAGGTTTCACCGAAAATTAAGATGGGAAAGAATAATCAAATACCAGGAATGCCAAAGAAGTGTTAAATTTATATATACTCTCGACCGCGAATTTAAATTTTTCCCTCAATAGCGTTTTTAAGATTTGTTCGCTTTGGGCCGAAATTTTGTAAATCGTCAATCTTGAAAAAAATTTCCAAAAACGACGGTAATTCATAAATCGCTCTTCGTAATTACGCAGAGCCCTGATGTGCAGTCTTTTGTCAATAAATTACACTAAGACGTATGTAAAGTTCATGTGTATAAAAATATACAGCAAGTATGGAAAATGAAATAATTGCCTCTCTAGATTTATATTAGACCCAATCTTCAGATTACTCGTAGTAAGTTATTCAAAAGAGGAAAGGTATGAAAGAGAAGTTGACAACTTTCGTTTTGCCACTGGCCCCAGACGAACTTTATCAAACAGCTCTGCAGGGGTCCTCATCAGTGAGGAACAGAACAGTCGATGAGAAAGAAGGATGAATACGAAAAAGTGAGCCGAGCAGAGTTAAGAAGTGTTGGAAACGTTAGAAAGGAAGTTATCATGTACTCTCAATAGAAGAATGACGTCCAATTAAAGTTCATTGGATCACAACTCCTTATTCTGGATAGTCTCGAACACACGATGTCGCATATTCGACCTTTCCAGAGCTAAGACTTAGTACGTTATGCTTTTTACCTGGTCTGTTATTTTTTCTCATCATCTATTAGGTTAAACTTAAATGCTATCATTTTTTTTTGTCTTTAGATGCATTTTATCACATTCACTTCTACGAATTCTGGTTTAAATAGGTTTCCAATTGAAACTGTCTTCATTTCTTGGAGTTTTTCCTTGAAGGAATCTAAATTAGAACAGATATTAGCCAATCTCAAGGTATTCGTGTAAATTGTAGATGCTTTGACTTTTATAGAGATACCAAAATGAGGATGAGGGAATCTTTTAACTCTGAAATTAAAATCATTTGTCTTATTATACAATTTCGTGTGTATTCTAATATTAATTATTTCCATACTTATGTCTAAATAATTGCATTTACAGGGTTTATTATGCGTATTTTTGAGTTCCAATACATTCTTGTATAATAGTAAAATTTGACTGTCCACATATGTTTCGTCTTCATTATGGATTATGAGCAAGTCATCCATATACCTAAAAGGTTTAAAAAGTACTTTATTCTTAATTTTAGCGCTAATAGAGTACATATAAATGGAAACTGTTACATCGGCTAACAATGGGCTGAAGTTGCCTCCCTGAGAAACTCCTTTCGTCAATGTGATATATCAAGTCTGTGATGGTATAATACCTGTAACCGCCTTTATCCAGCTCAGAATCTCGATAAAATACTCTGTACTCATTGGTAACTATCCATTTTTTATTAGCATTTTTGAAGCAAATTTTCAAAAATTCTTTCATGTTATACAGACTAAAACTGTGTGGAAGGTTAGTGATCATATCCGTAAAATCAGCAGAATAAACTTGAACCCAATTGGTACTCCGTTCACATATTTCAGCTGCTACCCCCCGCCCCCTAATTCCAAAGTATTCCCAGCCACCGGTTGCATCGTAGCTCAAGCAGCAACATTTGCCACTGCGGCAAAAGTTAAAAACGTCTTGAGTTTCCTGCCCCACGTAGATTACGGCCTGTAGAAAGCCTGTGAGAGAAAGACAAGATGCGCTCAACTTCGCAGCGTCGTGGAATGAGTGATAGTGTGTGTAACCAGCTACCCAATGGAATTCTACGCCACGAAAATCTCGTTCCCGTCTTCACTCGAGCACTTTTCGAATTCCAACCCACCCTTAAATGGGTTAGTTCCTAATCCGAAACGTGGAATCCAACCACTGCGCTATCTGTCTGTCGATCAGTGCCGACACTCTGACCCGACGGGAACGACGGACGGCCCGCCCGACCACCCACAGCTGCCGCGTGTCGATCGATGCCGCTTATATAGCTGCGGGTGGTCGGCGCTACCGTATCCCCACCACCTGCACATCTGCGATTTTTAAAGTATATATATACGCGGCAGTCGGGCCAGCGGCCGAATCCGCCATCGCTCGAGGCTCGACTCGATTTCCTCACTCGTTTACTTCCGCTCTTCTTTCTTCCTCTTCTTTCATTTTCTTATTTCGTAGGGGGTTTTCAACCACTGATTCGGCCACGCATGGGGGGACGTTCTAATAGTTTCTGTGCTGTGCGACGTGGTATTTTTCATCCCGAAAGTGCTGATTGTTTACTTTTCCACCAATTTCTGTGAATTACTCACAGCTAAGCAAACATCGCTCCATCTAATATTTTGAATACTGCCAAGCAATATTAGACTCCTTTCTGAGAATGCAAAGACATTGAAGATTTCGAAGTTGCAACAAATTCGAATGAGAACTTCTATGACGTCCCTTTGAAGTCAGGTTATTTTGAAACCTAATAATCAATGGGAGGTGCACCTTTTGCAGTTTCAACTTCCAATTTCGGAGGGCCAGGGTTAAGCGGTTTTTGTCTGGCTTGACAGCTGGCGGTGAGGTGTCGCAAGATTTTTTCAGAAATAATCAAGTATTTGTGGAGAGGATCGACGAAATTTTGTCTAAAAAAATGAAAATTTGGAGGATGTATCGTGAAAATTTCGGTCATAGCAGAGGGGTCGCAGCTTCACGGAGCCCTATAGTTACGGTCTGCTTGATCTTGCAAGCAGGGCCAAGCGGCTGTTGTCCTGCGAGACAAGGGGGGGGGGGCGTAAAAATTTCCGCTGCAGGGTGACCTCGGAATACGGCCGGGGTTTCTCATTCCCCGGAGACGTTGCCGATTGGCTGATGGAGTGCGAATCCCCGTTCCGTACTCCGATATCCGATCACATTTTCAAAAAATGTGTAAATTGGGGGGGGGGTCTGAAATTTCGGGTAAAAATGAAGAACACTTTAGAAAAAAAGACTTGTTGGTAGCCTCGCAACCAAATTTGTCCGTTATAGGTCGGGTTAAAATGAAGAACACTTTCGTTAGAAAAAAGACTTGTGGGTAGCCTCGCAACCAAATTTGTCCGTTATAGGTCGAAATATTTACAATCCTCTGCAAGGTACAATTTTTTTTGGACAGAACTCAGGATCTCTCCCGCCCACCCTTAGGCCATCGAATCTTCTGATTTTGAAATCTGAGTGTCATGAAGTTCGAGTAGTGTGAAAAATCTCCGCAGAGCCGAGTTTTCCAACAACCCTACAACTGGAAGATTAGATTACTCCCTTGATGTCATATCGACCAGCTTTTGGGTACCGTCTGTGTTTGACTAAAATGGGAACAGTAAAGATAAACGCACGGAGATAGAAATGCTTCCATTTCATGGCTGCAATGCTCCGGAAAAGCGGATCAACGAAGCACTAGGACGAAAATTGCTTCTCGCAGATAACATACACCAAGTAGGACTGTTGAGCACGTTAAACGAAACGTGTTCGTGTTTTCTATTCCCCTTGCTTGTTGTTTACTGCTTCTTCGAGTATTAAACCTGAATTCTCATCTGCTTTTCAGATGCTTTAGTGAATTAGCTATTATCTGCAGTTGTGACTCTCTTTATCGACAGCACTTTCACGTACTCTGTTACATTTCTGACCTCGATTCTTTACTATGGCAGATCTCAATTTCGGTCAATATGGAGAGCTACCAGGTATTCCTTTTATGGTTTAAATTTCTGTCATGTTGACGACTTTAACGCAGTTCTTCATGATATCGGACAACGATATTGCAGCGGATAGGTGGCGCTAAAGTTGAGACTAGCGTCAAGAGGTTCTAACCGGAGGGAAATGTTAGGGCGAAAAAGAAGTTTGGGGAGCGGACATTGCTCACCCGTGCGTGCTGCGTTGCGATCTTTGAGTGCCGCGCGCGGGGGTATCGATGGCAGCGCGACACACCCGCATTAAAATGAGATGAATTAAGCTGACATGCTCTGGAGCATCATATGCTTTCCTGTGTTGAGGGCATGCCACTAATTGTAACTTTTCCCGTGCTGAAGACTCCACACGAGTGTGGGCTTTTCGCATTTGCCGCGCACGCGAAACTCACCGAACCGTGACGCGTACGCACGTGAGTGAGCAATGTCATGGAGCAGAAAAGTTTGGGGTTTCGATAGATGTTGAGCTGACGACATTTTTTAATCCTCAGTTGCGTAAGCAGTGAGGTATTTAAAAAATAGAAGTCACATTTTCCGGTGCTATCATAGCTTGGGGGGCACACAAACCAGTAACGGTCAAAATCTACGGGTCTGTCCCCGGTCTACAGTACCCCTGTTCCTTGCGAGACCGGCATGGATTATGAATCTATGGTCGCGTGAGCATGATATGAAGCCATGGGCGCTTGCTCGCCAACAATCCGTCGGACCCACCAAGAGCAGAGGTATTGTAGATTGGGGGCAGATCGGCGGATTTTGACCATTACGGGCTTGTGGGGGGGCACTGTTGTATAACACTTGGGCACGCCCATTTTTCTGTGCCGCAATTGTGGTGCGCGCACCAGATTTGGTTTTGAATTGGCCACGCGCGCGACCCCTTTTTCGAAATCTCAGTTCAGAGTAAGCGTAGAAATTAGAGCTAAATTGCATTAAAAAAGAGCGCAAAAAGTTGGTGTGTGCCCAAAAATGGTTTAGAACGGTTCACTGGTTTTCGAGTAAAAATTGAAAGACCACGCGTTTTTGTTGTTAGTCTCCTTTTTTTTTGTTAGACGGCGTTCACGATCTTGCGGGTACACTTAAAATTGAGCTAGGGAGCTCATTTTTGGACAGGAGGCTGGAAATGGATGCAGGTCGTTCCTATTCCAATTTGAACTTGATACCCTAACTTTGAAGGGTACCTCAAAATCGATTACGGGACACTTCTCACCCGACCGAGCAGCGGCAGTGCGGGGCGCTGCCGAGCGCGGCTAATGCCACCGTTGTCTCGCGTCTCTGCAGAGTGAGAGTGGCGGCCTGCCAGCCGCCGCGGCCGGCGCTCTTGAGCCTCACCTTACACAGAGAAGCTGTAAGGATGGCTACAGCTGGAAAAGAGGTACTCAGCGATTCAGGAAGAGCTATAGAGCGATTTACAAAAGAAATATGGAAAAGCGGAGGGGAATAAAGCGATCATAATGGTGGAAAGCCTTGATCAAAGACTTTTTTCTTTGTTTTCGAATTTCTATGGGTTCATTCATTTGTTTATGAAAGGTCTTGCCTGTACAATGACATAAAGCAATGAAAAAAAAACAAGAGAGTCTTCGTGAATATAATAAAACAAGATAGCTCTACTACGGATTAGCTTAAAATTTTTACCTCTTGTGGTTCTCATTGTCTAGTAGTGAGAAAAATGTCTGGCGATAAACGCCAAGGAAAGTGATTGTGAGACCCTGGTTTCGAAGAGAGAGAAAATTTTCCAGAAAATGTTTTTTCTCACGTAGCAGATCTTTGGAATACAAGACCAAACTCTTGAAAACCAAAGATTAAGGTAAATGATTTTCTTTTGAAGTTTAGCCCCATGAACATATTCAGTCCAAACCAATGTTCAAGTACCTACTAGTGTTCTAATTTCAGTATCTCATATTCTCATTTTTACACGATTTTCGACAAGATGCTGCCTTTAGGCAATAACTTTCCTACGTTACACGAAGGCTTTCAAGGTCTTCCGATTGCCAACAAGTGTTATGGCTTTAGAACTACAAGGCCATCTCTTGAGAAAATGGATTTAACTTGAATTGATTGCTCCCGAATGTCAATCAATTCTGTATCTGACACACTGCGTTCAAAATTCAAGCCTGAGCATGTGTAAGGTTAAATCTGTGATGCTCTCTGACTTATGGAGATTTAATCAAGTTTCGTAAGGCCTGACCCGAGGTACAAACCGTACTGGACAAAAGGCACCACATCGGTCTCTTTGAGAGACTTCTGCGCATTTCACAATCGCCCGATTTCTTGCCCACAAAACAACACAAATCCCCGGTTTCTTTGAATGTTCATCTAGAGTTTAGAATGCGCGTCTACTGGACGTATTAAATAAAGAAATAAATGAAATCTCGGCCGAAGCATAGCAAAAACTGACGGAATTTCGATGTTCTACAGGGCCTTAAAAACCATATGTACTTGACGCACACTAAAACTTTATTCTCGAAAGCACAGTCTTTACTACGGAATTTATCGACAATTTCCCGACGTCAACTTAAGACTGCTAACCAGGACACGGTTTTGTAAATTCCGAACCAACAGCACTTGTTTTCCACCAGATGGCCTTCAGAATTCAGAATGATGACGCATTTTTATTGTCACGGTCCTACTGAATAAGAGGTTCCCGATGAGACCTAAAAAATGAGTATACACTTGTCAATTGTCATGTAATGTGTTGCGATGGAAAAATAGGAAAAAATGCATAAAAATATTTAACAAACATCCATTCTTAAATTATGCCAAATTATGAGTTGAAAATTTTTTTATAAGACCGTTCAGGTTGATTGAACATCTAGTTTGATAACGGTAATGTTATCACAATGAAACAACCAATTTAAGAAAAATACTCTCTTTTTTGTTCCGTTTCTGAATTGTATTATTGTTTTTAAACAGTAATAGAATGATGAAAATTGTAGATTTTTTTTCTTTTAAATTAAATCATATACTGAAGACTAGAATGGAATGGTTTTATATATGGAATGAAGTAGAAAAATTTTAGATATGAATTGTTTCGCCCCCGTCTTCAGACAATTCATATCTCTAGCTACAACGGGGCTCTTCAGTGAAGAGGATAGCTAGGAGTTTTTAATATATTTTAGAAAAACCAAGAGAATGATGATATTGTACAACCTAAATGTTATAATCATTTTGTAATTTCCATTGTTTGAAAAAAAACAAAATCTGACTTGGGCTACTATGTTGTTATCCTTCGAGAGCTCGTCCAGCTAGGAAAAAATTTCCAGGGACTCCCCCTCATCTTCGGATGACGTTTTTCAAAGAAGAAAGAAAGAAAGAGAGGGAAAAAAGACAGAGAGAGAAATAAAGAACGAAAAATGACGAGAAAACAAATAGATGAAGTAAAGGAGTGAAAGGAAGAAGAAGAAGAGGGAAAGCAGGGAAAAGAAAAAAGGAGCAAGAAGGAGAAAAGGAAGAAAATATAAAGAGAAAAGAGAACATGAAGGAAGAAGAAGCTGCTGAAAAACAGTTGAGTGACTCTGTTACTACTTTTTCCTCACCTTGCTTCTATCGTTTTACCTTTTTTTTCTTTATGCTCCCATACATTTCTGTTTCTTGTTTTTTCTTCTTTTACTGCATTGCCTTCTTATTCTTCTTCAACACATCTTCTTCTCCTGTTTCAGCCTCTTATTTTCCTTGTCTTTCCTTCTCTTGTTTCTTGTTCTTTTCTTTCTCAAATCCTTCCCCCTCTTTTTTTTTTTCTGCTTCGTCATAACCAACATGTTCTTCTTCCTCGTCTCTAACAAACTCTCCTCTTTCGACTTTTCTTCAGCTTTTCTTTCCCTTTTTTCTTTGCCTTTTTTTCTGCATCGTCCTTTCTTCATTTCTATCTTCTTTTTTTTCCATACTTTTTTCTTCTTTCTATAATTATTTTCTCCTTTCTTTCTGTCTCTTTTCACTTCATTTTTCTTTTACCCTCTTTCCTCGTCAACTTCTTTTTGTATTTTTTTCATCTTTTATTCTTCTCTATCTATTGCCTTTTTTCGTCTGATTTTTCACTGTTCTTTTTCTCTTCCTCTACGCACGAGCTTCATCGTCTCCTTCTCGCTCTTTTTGCTTTCCTCTTTTTTGCTATCCGCTACGCCATTTTTTCTTCTTTCCAGCGCATTTTTCATGAACCTGTTATTTCTCTTCATCTCTCCTTTGCCTATTGTTTCATGTACTTGTTGTCTTCGTCACCTTCATATTTTTCCTCCATCCTTTAACCTGATTTTCTTCGTCCTTTCGACCTTCTTTTCTTTATTTCTTCACTCGTTTCGTTTTTCTTTTGCGTTTTCTCTTCTACTATTCCTCCTTTCCCTCCATCTTCGTCACCATATCTTTTTCCGTATTTCATTCGTTTCTGTTCTTCTTCTTTTTGCACAACTTCTTTTCCTTCATCTTCATCATCATCTTTCCTCCCTTCCTCTCTTTTTTCTTATTCCTTGTTTTTCCTCTCTCTGATAAGGTAATTTCATACAATTGGTCATAAGTGCATATCGAGGGCACGTTTCATTTTTTGTGGTATACCGGATTTTCTCTTTTAGAAGTACAAGTACTTTAATTTTTCACGTCTCTTTTTAGTGTACTTCTTTTAGAGGTGTACTTCAAATAGAAGCGTACTTCTAATAGAGAAAATCGGTAAATATAATTTAACATCCAGTAACGGTGGGGTGGATCTCCCGAAACATAACTCCTGGTTGAAGAGCTCTCGGAAGATTATTATACTGTTTGCAGAAAAAAACATCGAATATTACAAAAACAAAAATTATGTTCTCTTGAACTACACTGTCACCTCAATGTTTGTTGGTAATTTAAACGATTGAAACTTTCAGCACCTTTCTCACTGGAAAGCTTCGAATAGCTAGGGATAAGAATTGTCTGAGGATAGGGGCGAAACACCTCATATCTGAATTATTCAAAAAAATAACTATACAACGGAGCTAGGAAAAAAATAGTTCCATTTTACTTAGCACACGTAAAGTATCACCTCAATTGAAGTCTATAAGAAAACTGAAAATTTTACCTACATAGCTACTATTTTGCCTACATTTATTACATGGATTAATTTTGTATTCAAATGAAAGTATTCATACCAAACTGGTAACAAAATGATTTGTACCTAAAGCAGAAGTCTCTCTTCATAAGTTGATTGTTGTTTTATTCGATCAATATTACCATGATCAAGAATGGTTTTGAAAAGGAACACGATTTTGACAAACAGCGTGAAGCCACTCAGTATTTTTTTTAGACAAGCAACAATTTTATTGAGAAAATGTAGGGAAGCCCCGGCCAGCATATTCACCTATCGAGTGAACACACTGATGTCAGCTGTTCACGTGAAAGTCAAAACAATTACGAAATTATTCACCGAACAATCCTTGTGTAGCACCCATCGCGCCGACCAACTGCTGGCGGCGGGCTCGCTCGGCAGCCCGGCTGCTGGCCTCTCTCCGTCTCTGCGCGCCGACTCTCTTTTCCTGCGCTCGCACTTCCTGCGCTCTGCGCGAGACGGGGGCTGCCGCGCCGCGGTGGGGTGATAAGTGACCGTGGACGCTCAAAATCGTGGGTTTATATACTAAATTAGCCGTGGAGCACGAAAATTGCTTTTTTTCTGCTTCTGCTGTGGAGACCGGAGTTTGTGGGTGAATCTGCAGCAATCAACACAGGTTGTCGGAGATATGTACTGAACTTGTCCGAATCCGTACTCATGACACGTCATCGATGGATAATCAATATTATCGATTTTCGCACTTTTTGCACAAAATGCGGCTAGGAGTGGTGATTGCTGATGGGATTGGTTTTCTTGGTTGGAGAATTTTGCTCATCAGTCATTATCGATAAATACCAATCAATAATATCATAAGTTTTAAAAGTTGTACTCATACGACAATCTCGTTGTTAGATGTCTCATCATCAGGGTTGGGCAGGCTTGCGACCGGTCGCAACGGGGGTCGTAGAAATTTGGGAAATTTTTCGAAAAATAGGGATTTTTCGGGGGTCGTAAAATTTTTGGAAAAATTGGGGTTTATCTCCAAACCACTCGGAAATATGACATTCTTGGACAAAAGTTTGATGTATAGCTCCGTGTATTGCATCGCGGCCGTTTCGCCACCCCAGGGGGGGGGTTCGTGAAAATCGTGGTGATATTGTTTTTTTCATTCCAGGGGAGGTTCGTGAACATTTTGGTCACCAAGGGGTGGGTCGTAAAGTTTTGGTCACCGGTCGCAACGGCCTGCTCAACCCTGTTCATCATTCCAAAATGGAAATCGTTGAGCAAAATTGAAGTTCGAAAGGGAACCTCCGGGAAAATATGTGAAATTTCTGAAAATTTGGCTTCCTGGCCGAAGTAACGATTTGGTAGTGGTCAAAAAAGCTTCAAAAATATCTTGAAATATCTTGAAAATCATTTGGTTTAAAATGGCCTGGAAATATAAAAAAGCTAAAAAATGAAGTGAAATAACCAAAAATGCGATTTGGTGGTTGATCATTTCACAAGCTTCTCCGCTAAACTTATCAAAACGAAATCAAGCGCGCAACGGTAACATTAAGCCATTTTTGATAGCTGTAATAAGGGAATCAGCAAGGTCAAGCTAGGTGAACGCGGCGCTCCATTCTATGTCGTGCTTGATTTCGTTTTGATAAGTTTAACGGAGAAGCTTGTGAAATGATCGACCACCAAACCGCATTTTTTGTTATTTCACTTCATTTCCTAGCTTTTTTATATTTCCAGGTCATTTTACGCCAATTTTTCTTATAATACCTTGAAGTTTAAGTGGTTAAAGGGAGGAGGCGTAGGGTTCGTCGAGGTACAGGATAACTGTCTGCTTGACCGTGGTTAAACCGTTCACGACCGCGTGTGCCACCGGTGGGACGCGCTTTTCAAAAATCGATTTCCCTGCCTTAAGGACGAATTTCCAAACTTTCTCATGTTCATTGTATTAACCTATACTAGACTTGACTGCGGAAGTCGTGGTCCGTCAGCAGCTCCACTATAGCACATTGTTAAAACTTTTGTGAAAATAGCTGGGGCTCAGTACTGAAAAAAATCGTTGCAAAAACAATTTTTCGAGCGCATCATGAGTTTTTTTCTTCTACTGCAATTTCTTAGCTTTATCAGCATTAAACCTTAGTTGGAATCACATTCTGTTTACCTGAAAACCCGCCACTACCATGACTACACTTATCTTAACCCCGAAACATCGATTTTCTTCAATTTAAACTTTTCTACCCACCATGACCAAACCTACTCCATCCAAAAATTGTAAACAGATAGCAGGTTTCTTCTTCTTCTTCTACTGCAGCCTCAAAGTGGTTTTTGTCATAGGTTGAGGAACTGGGCGGCCTTCACAGGATTCGTCCAGAGGTCCATTGTTGTTAAGGAGGTAGGTCTCTTCGGGCACATGAACAAGTGCGCCGTGTCGTGTCCGGGAGCACCACAGTCCGGGCAAGCCTCTGGTCGGCTGCTGTCGATCTTGTTGGCGTAAGACATTAGCAGAATAGAGTGACCACAGCGCAGCGAGGCGATTGCACATCTGGCTCGCCGGCCGAGTTGAGACTCGGTCTCGCAAACCCGAGGCGGCACTGCTCCTAAAATAGGGTTCACAGCCGCCTTCTCCCGATATCCTCGAACAAACTGGGTGTGCTCCTCGCGCAGAAGACGAAGCCTTTCCATGTTTGAGTCGGCCCATCTCTGTACATCAACTTTACGAGGAGCATCTGCGAACGGCGTTCTAATCGACCTCTCTCTAATGGGCTTCATAATTCTCTTTGCCGGATGATTTGGCTGTCTCAGAACATTAATATTCATCTGCTGTGCCTGGAGTTCACAATGCTCCTTAACTGGCAATATGCAGGCCTCCGCGTGAAGATGTTCTACTGGAGAGCTCCTTGCACAAACGGTAGCGATTCTAAGCGCAGCATTCTGTATACGCTGCAGCTTATTCCAGGAGCTGTCTGACACCAGGTGCTGCCACATTGGTGCCGCATATTCCAGAGCCGGCTGAAGTGTTGCTCTGTAGGTTCTCAGTATAGTCTCCCGGCTGCTTCCCCATGATGTTCCTCCGAGAGCTCAGAATATGAAGCTTTGCCTTGACGACTGTCTGTTTCTGTTCCGCGTTTTGTGTGGAACTTCAGTGACGGATCGAGTATAAGACCAAGCAGCTTAGGGAATCTTACTGCTGGCAAACGATTACCATTCCATCTGACATCTGGGTGGGCACTGTGTTCCTTGGTGCTTGTTGTGAACACTGATACAGAAGTCTTTGCAGCAGAGACTGTGAGCATCATATTATCGAGGAAAAGCTTCAACTCGACGAGATAGGCGCTGATCTTGTTAGCGGCTACTTGCAGGTCACGGTCCTGGCACATGATGGTGATGTCGTCGGCGTACAAAACAATCTTTATATCTTGTGGTGGCTCGGGAAGATCCTCAAGATACAGGCTCAATAGGGCAGGGGACAACACTCCGCCTTGCGGAACACCAGCTGCGATTGGAATGCTATCGGATACGTGATTCTGGAATTGAACCTTAGCCCGTCGGCCTTTAGTAAACGCTGCAATCCATCGCTTCTGCCAGGATGGCAGCGAGGACTTCAGCAGTTTGTCGGACAGCAGTCCCAAGTTAACGGAGTCAAACGCTTTGGTCAGGTCGAGGGCGACGGCCACCGTTCTTAGGGGCTTTCTCATGTTGAATCCGTCGACCGCAAAGCTCACGATCTCCAATAGAGCAGTAGTAGTAGAGTGAAGTTTCCTGAACCCATGCTGATGCTGCTGTCGCTCATTTTGCTCAGCCAGGTCCCTCACGATCAACTTTTCAGCTAATTTGGCAACGGGAGATAAAAGGCTAATAGGTCGAAAGCCTTTTGCCGTACTATGGGACTTGCCTGGCTTTGGCAACGGTATCACATTAGCTGTCTTCCAAGCTTGGGGTAGAATGCAGGTCCGGAAAGAAGTGTTAATGATATCTGCAAGCATCGGTAGAAGTTCCATGGGAAGCTTCTTCAGGATGGCTGGGGAGATACCGTCAGGTCCGATAGCCTTCAAATTCTGCATTTCTTTGATAGCCTTCTCTACTTGCGTGAGAGTAAAGGCCTCAGAAGCGTTCATGAGCGGCAACCGGCTCAGTTCTCTAACCGTGACTCTGTTTTGCACGCCTCGCTTGGCACGTGTGATGAAGAAGTTCTTGCCGAGCGCATAAGCAGCCGCTTTCCCTGATTTGAAGAGGTTCTCCTCGAACTCAATAGCGGAGCTCATCGAGGGAGCGAACTTGCCGGAAATTTTCCTCAATACTTTCCACGTCGTAGTTCCGTCAGTCTTGAAATTCAGCTTTTCAATGAACTTCTCCCAGCATTCCTTCTTGTTCTTATCCAGATCCTGCTTGATCTCATTATCCAGCACAGCTATGTCCGGGTCTAGATGGTCTGCGGCTCTCTTCTCATCTCTGGTTCTTATCTTCTGCAGTATTTCCCTGCTGACATTTGGAAAAAAGGTCTTGACACGACCCTCAGGAATTGCTGCTTTCATGGCCTTGCGGATGGCACTTGTTAAATGACGTTCTTTCTGATGGACATCACCATTCCATGGGTAGTCGACCGCATGGCGAAGTGCAACATCTCTGAACAGGGTCCAGTCTGCTAGGCCTAAATTAAGATAAGTACGATGACGAAAACCAGAGTAAGGGGCAAGAGAGTCAGAGAGATCAATATAGACAAAGACGGGAATGTGATCACTGGACAGAGTTGTAGATGTGGACCACGTGCAAGCATTAGAGAGATTGGATGACACAAGAGAGATATCTGGGCTAGAAGGTCGGCCGTTGGCAGGGAGACGAGTGGGCTGCTCATCATTGAGGATAACCAGGTCACACTCCTCAGCCCATTCCTCGACGTCATCCCCTCTGGCGTCAGAGTCAAGAGCAGAACAGAACGTGTGAGCATTGAAGTCACCCGCAAAGACAGCTGAGGGAGAGAGTGAGTAGTCGTGCAACTGCTTAAGGAGAGGTATAGGATTATAAGACGAGGGGCAAGATGTTACAGGGGGATATAGACGTTAAATAGAGATAAAGGGGTTTTGAGGGGGAGGTGGACAGGAGCGTACTCAAGAGTACCGTCCTTAGGAGTATTGGGAATAATATGAGAAGGTAAGGCAGATTGCACAAAAGTAGACACTCCGCCCCCAAGAGCAGACCTTGGCATGTGATAGGCGGTGTAGCCCGGAATGTTAGGTTGGGGATAAGTGGTAGATGGAGAGAGCTTGGTTTCTTGAACCATGATAACATCCGGGTGGTGAGAACGTGCGAATAGAGAGAGTTCAGATAACTTGTCGCGAAGGCCGTTGAGATTAATGTGAACAATGGAGAGGGGGCGGTTGGTAATTGAGGAATCAGAGTTGCTGGGGGCAGAGCATAGAACACAACGGAAGGATGAGTCATGATGCCTCTCAGAACTGAGGCCCGAACAGGAGAAGTGCACCCACCTTTGGCATCCGAAGCACTGGACACTTGTTTTATGCCAGGTAACATCCTTGCTGCAGGTGGCACATGGATACTTCTGCTCTGGACCTGGATTCCTCTCGACGCCGGCCCTCTGTAGTAAAATCCTCAGGAGAGCTGCGGCCGACCAGCACCTTTCCCATGACAAAAACCCTCCACGCGGAGGGGTTGACGTCGGTTTGCACGGAGGCGATCTTCTTTCCTCCACACTGCCACGGCACGAACGTATGACATCTCGGCAGCATAGCAGGTTTCTGAATCGCATTCAAAGAAACTGAATATCACCGGAGCAGTGGTGGCAAAATAATATTCCCGCTTGACCCTGCCGTGACTTCAGGCAGTTTTTTTCTCATTATAGAAAGAGTTCCATGAGCGGAAATTCTGGTACAATCATTACTCCATTGATAGCTTCACTATCAACATGAAAACATGTCCGTTCTCGCAAACATGGATTCCAACTTGAACGGAAATTCACCTCTAAAGGCATCATCTTGAATTCTTTCGCGCTCAGGGTTGTCAGAACTTGGAACAATTTGCCTGCAGAAATCGCTGAATCCGGAAACTTTTCGATCTTTCGGAGTAGACTATCTAAGTACGATCTCAGGTCACTACAAGGGAGTAGTGAGCGTCTACTCTGATCAAAAGGGTTTTGCTGTTAATCTAATGTTACGGTTTTTTTTTCAGCTTCTTGTGCCTTTCTTTGTTGTGCCCAGAAGCGGTGGTCTCAGGTCTCTTGAGACAGGAGGTCATTCGATTTGTAAAAAATTTCTCTGCAAAAGGTCCATATTTTGTCCCCTTCTTACTTCTGCCATTGTTATGCATCTTTTACATTTCATTTCATTTCATGTTCAATCATTACTCCATTGATAGCTTTTTTTTATCTTATCTTCTTTTTTTTACTTTAACAAAGAATCTCATTCACATACGTATATATTTCGAGCTCGCGTGTCCCAACGGTGGGACCCTATATACGGTGGCGCATTATTGCACGCGGTCTGAACGTGCAGTCACCCAAAATTAGGCGTGGTCGTGCATGGGTTAAGAGTAGACCTTCAAGTGTCAACGGAGGTCTCAGTACTCTGCGTCGTTGGCAAAAATATCTCAAAACAGTCCGTGCTTTGAGATATTTTTGCCAACGACGCAGAGTAGCTTATGGTTTAGTCTGATTGGGGTGAAGGTGTCTGATCTGAAATAATTTCAAACCTTCTTATCATCTGTTTCCTAGTGCAACTGTTTTGTACATTCTTCAGCTTGTTTATCGTTTTCAGTTGGAAATGATTATATTCTGGTGTCCCGTATTTGAGTATCGGTCTAACGCCAGGGGAGAAAGCTTTTATCAAGGTGGAAGGACTGCGGGTAGAAAGGGCTCCGTATGCTCTGCTCCCATGCACGAAGTCACACGGAAAGTGCTTAACGCCAGCCGGAGGCCGGCTGGCGCAGCGCGTGTGACGCAAATCTGCGGCGCGCGCGTTTGTGCGATTGGAGCACGATTATACACTCAACCAAAATCCCGTATGTGCGAGAGAATGTGATATACAGGCGAAACGTGTACCTAGCTCTTCTTAATACTCTACTGACGAAACTCGGGAAGTAAAAATAATACAATATAGTATGAACACTAAATTTCACTCTTCTCTAAGGTTAAGAGGCGAAACTACTCTCAGCTCTTCCTATTTCAGAAGCAACATCACTGTGAGAACCCACGAGACCAATCTCAACAGCATATGAGGAGCTAAAAGTGTATAGAACAGACCATTAATAACGTCCTTTGAACTGATTTAAGGAGAACACTTTCTTCCAATTCTCAAATAAGTGATTCCACTCATGCAAGGTCATTCCACCGTCATTAATCAGTCCTAGAACTATAGGAAATTTTCTAGCCTGCCTGTTAGCAGAAAGTCTGATCATTCTTCTCCATCATCACAGTCCGTCTTGAGTTCGATACATTTCAACCTCAGAAAACTAGATATGAGATCGGATTTCTTAGGAATAAATCACGCTTGTAGCAACATCAAACTTGGATAGACAAGCGGAACTTGGGTGATTCGATTGATGGTTTTTTTTGAGAAACATTTCTGCAGAGCAAAACCTCATGAACTACACCCCTTACCCTTCAGAGCTCCAGTATTACTCGTAATCTCTGAGCTTTTGAGAGGGACTAAGCCTCACTGCCTTAGAAAGGGCATGAAAAACGATTCATCAGACAACATTCAATATTCCTTATTCGCTCAATGCTTTTCACATTCTACTACTTGACAGTGGGGAACCGTCTCGAAAAGATAAACCGAGCACAGCAGAGGAGCAATAGACTAGTTTTCAACAGCTGTTAAGATTGGTCTCGTGGGTTCTGTTACAAGGGAGGCTTGTCATCTTCCGGTGGCGATTTGGAAAACCATGTTGTCGTTGCTGTAGGTCTGTGACAGAAAATAAATTACCTGCGCTTGAAATTGGCTAACTAACTGCGCGGATTTCAAAAATGGCATTCACATTGCGTCACAAAAAAGTAAAGTATCAGGGATTTTTCGGAGCGTTCAGAAAAAAAATCCGGAATCGGCGCAAAACATTCAAATTGGTGTTATTTAGGGCGCTGAACCCAAATCTGGGGTTCAATCCTCGCCAAACTTGGAGTGTGAGACAGCCCGAATAACCCCTATGTACAAGTTTTGAGGCGATTTGATCGTAGCATTCTCGAAATCGTCAAAAGTCGCGTTTGAGCAGCAAAATTTCACCCACTTCGAAGCTGCGGACCGAGTCAGATGAAATTTTTCAAATATTGACAAGTGGGCCTCAGATTCGTAATTAGCACCCAAAACAAGCCCCAGAAACGAGTTTTAGGCTCAATCCGAGAATTTTTTTTTGAACGCCCTGAAAATTGTCATTCGTGTTCGCCTTTTCTGTTGGCTGTGCTATGGAAATGTCCACTTTTGCAAATCTCCTGTGAATATCTGAGGCACTTAGCAGATTCTGAGTATGGAATATTGGAGCACTGTCCTCCCCCTTGAACATATCAAAGTTGCATCTCGAAACTCCACCTTATATGTGCAACCATCCCTTGTTATTGATGTTGCTTCTGTAATAGGAAGAGCTTAGACTAGTTTCGCCCCTTAACCTTAGAGAAGTGTGAAATTTAGTGTTTATACCACGTATTGCATTGTTTTTACTTCCCGAGACTCATCTGTAGTGTATTAAGCAGAGCAAGGCTTCGTTTCGCCTGTATATCACATTCTCTCACCTGTACACGATTTTGATCGAGTGTATAATCGTGCTCCAATCGTAAAAACGCGCGCGCCGCAGATTTTCGTCAAACGCGTCACGCCAGCCGGCCTCCGGTGGTTAAGCACTTTCAGTCACACGTCAGTATAACTGGTGATACGATCCCGGCTGCGGAGTAGGGGCTCTCTACACATTGAGGGAGTTGTCTCACCTTTCAAGGCTCTAATTCAACCCGGGACCACTTCGCTTGAATTGAAAAGCGTGACGTGTCGAACTGCAAAAACGGGATAAGTGCTCTCTCTGTATGTAGAGAGCCCCTATTACTCCGGCTGCGATAATCGAAATCGAGAGCTCATCTGAAATGCCTCAAAGTTTAGGTAGCAGGGAAGCCCGCTCACTGACTCTGTACGGCGCGTCCACGTAAAGTCGATTGCTGTAAAACGTTCTCGTGTATTTTTTCCGAGGCCTGTTTATCTGCTGGAAAATGATGAATGGCGGGTATCATCTAATTGCGAGAATCGTATAGTCTCGACAGCCGCCGGCGTTGCGCCGCGGTGTTTTGATCGATGGTAATCAATTTTGTATGCCACAATCTATAGACGCCGCTGAGGCATGTTCATGGTTCATAAGGTATCGAATATGGTACAGGACAAGAAACATTCGAACTATTCTAGCAAGCCTAGCATAATTCTGACTAGTTTTGTAATTTAATGATGGGTAGGTCCTGTGATGATAGTTGCCTATATTTGCTCCTTTCTTGTTTGCAGGCACGTCAGTTTCCATGGGACCCCCTTCCAATATTCCTTTCTCAGCTGGTGGTCCCATACGTCGACGTCGATTCAGCACTGCAAAGATTCAACCTGTACGTTTTTTTGTTTTTTGTTTAAATGGTTTTGCTTAGGAGAGAGACTGAGTTTTGTTCTAAACTGACGTCACAGAAGAGCAGGCGTCTCCTCGGTTTCTTTCAACACTACCGTTCGAATCAAAACGGCTGAGCCCATACTCATAGGCGGTCGACATTTAGTCTATCTCGCGCATAGGAGTCCGGGCGGAGCAAGCAGCGTAGCGGTCGGTCATGGCGAAATATAACATTGATTATGAGATCAGACTGAGAATCCCGATAACCCCCCCCCCTTCGCCCTGCTGAAATCAGGAAGAACGGCTAAATGTTAGAACCGGCACACCGGAAAATCGGAATCTTGTGTTGTCCCTGTGAGATCCTTGACTAACATACATTTGACTGAATCGGTTGGCTTTTGCCTGACGCGGTCATTTCGCATCTTCACGCCGCCCTACTAGTCGGCCGTGCCCATTTGTCACCGTATTCAGCCACGATTTGAATACAATCCATCCATCCGTCGCTATCCCTCTTTCTGTGAAATATAACATCGGGTCTGAATTGCCTTCCAATGCCGAGTGATTTCGAATCCTCCTTCACCACATCCGTCCAAAACTTTCGCTTACGTTCAAATGACCGTTTCCAGACAGGGTTTGGAAGCACTCTCAGAGCGTGTTGCACAAGAAGATCTGGGGTTCTGAGTATATGCCCAAACAATTGAAGTCGACGATCCATTGCTGCTTGAGATGGCGTTCTTTCCGCGAGATAGCGGCTGAGCGCGAAAAAGGCGTTACGAGATGCTCGCACCTCCCTCGTGTTAAGCACTGATATACTATATCGTTTTCCTCTTGAAGATCCTCGTAGTGTCCTGCTCGCGGCTAAAATTCCAAGCAATTGTCTTAACAGCTTCCTCTCCGTGCAATCCAACCTTTCCATCTGCGTCCAGGGTCAATCTGGGTTGCAAAATTCCGCAACGGGGGTGGGGCTCGCCAAAAGTTTGGCCCGGAAGTGAAGGTTAGAGGGGGGGGGTTGCAGAAATTCCGGACCAAAAATGAAAATTCGGTGAAGATATCCTAAAAATTCTCTATATTTCTGGTTATGAAAGGGAAAGATCGTAGTATTGCTCAGGTTTTAGACGCTTCAGCCCGACTACTAAATGAATTTCCGACGTCGGACATTTTAGTAATCAAATATAAGCTGTCCAGAATTCGCGAATCGGGAGGGGGTAGCAATTTTTTCTTATCTTTAAAAAAATTGATGGTGGGGTCGCCGCGATTTTGAAAAATTACGCAACGCCCGCTTGACCCTGTCTGCGTCTTCGGTGCTGCCCGCGTCATCCGTACATCATGATTGGGCGAATAGCGGATAGGTAGGCGCGCAAGCTGACTACGTTCGCGATGGTGGTGAACCGCAAACACTTGGTTAGAGAATTGAATGCAACATTGACTGACCTTTAATCGTACTAGCTTTTACTTCAAAACTAAGCTGCTCCGCGGGTGCGTGAGATTCATTTTTTGGAAGAAACCAAGGTGTGATGGTTTTCAGGGTTGGCCAGACCCCCTCCTTCTCTTCGTGCAATTGAGGGGTAGTCTCCTGAAGTAATTCCACAAAACTATCTCGTAGTGCTCGAAGGATCTGGAGTATCATATCGGGGATCTCTTCAAGCCATTTTCGTTGACGGGAGCAGACTTTTACAGTGTCAAGCGGACCATTGTCGCGGACTTCGGCACGCCTCCTTGGCGAACAAAATTTTCTGGGTATCCCTCCATAAAATATTCATTTTTGCAACGAGTTTTTCACGATTTCTTCACAAATTGTTATGTTTGGTCAAAAGTTCATGGAAATTCTTTTTTGCTCGAAATTCTTGCTACTTTCTCATCACCCGTGGTCTCCAGAGAGAACGGCCGCTTCACCTGTCTAGGGGGGTTTTGTGTACGCATTATGGTATGGTATACTTTGTCGCTGTCACGAACGACGGGCAGCAATCTAGCACACATCTCGGTAGAAGCAACGGCACTGGCCGTCGTAGGAACAGTTATTTCCGTCGCATCGACGTGTCGCGGAGGGCTGGCATACTGCAAACGTACCAATGCCTATTGTTGCTGTGGCACTGCGCTGCGACATATTGAAATGGCGGGAGGCGGTCGCTGTCGCAGTGCAGAGCAACGCGACCGCGTGTTGCAAAAGTATACTATTGGCCTTACCGCGCGTCTGTCGCAGCAACGTGTCGCGGAGAGCTGGCATACTGCAAATGGGCCAAAGCCTGTCGCTGCCAATGTCGCTGTGCAGAGCGACGCGACCGTGTGTCGCAAAACTATACCATACCCCTTGCGCTCACCACATTTGACCTTCGCTGGTGTAGAAGAGCTTCAATAATTTCTCCTTGTTAACTAACCTACCCTTCGACGTTTCTCCGTGCTCCGGTACTGTTCTCGATCAGACTTTTATTTAGGCATCCAAAATTTAAGCATCTTTTCCTTGCTAGCTATCACAACTCGTGCTAACCTTGACTGAAAGTGGAAATTCTATAGAACGAATTGAATTGTATTTCAGACGCGAATCAAAAAGGTTATGCAATCTGATGAGGAAATCGGTCGGATGGTCGCTTCTGTTCCTGTGGCTATTGGAAGGGCAATGGAGCATTTCGCCGAAAAGTTTCTCCAGGTAGGCTGCTCACTGTTACCTTGTCTTTGCATATGCATTTATAGCTAGGTTTGATAATTTTCTTTTCCTTCTCATGCTGTGTTCCCAACCTTGTTCTTGGAGGAATAATGTTCTCTGAAAAGAGAGCTTTATCTTCTGTCAGTTTCAAGCAGATCGTTGTCCCGCTCACCTTTTAAGTTACGTCCACCTCTTGGTGACCGAATGTTTGAAATACTGTCGAAAAGTTGTACGTCTTCCCCAATGCAATTTTTTTTTCGTCCACTTCAGGAGTTGCAATTTGTGGAAATTCGAGTTTTATTTGTCCCCATTTTTGTCTGTGATCACGCTACGGTCTATACTAAAGAGTTTCGGGCAGTTTCAATCTAACTTCTATCAGAAGCGTCCCACAAATTTTTCATTTTCGGTCTCATATTTTTACGCTCCCTCCAAATTACCTTTTTTTTGAAAAAAAAAACTACGTCCTCACTCTTGCCCCGCGGGACAGCTATCGCCTGACGCTGTTCTGTGTTGAGTGCTGGAAAGTGCGGGGTCAGATGCATCACGGATAGGAAAAGATATGGGAACAAAAACTAAAAACCTTGGCTGGATATCGATCTCCATTTGAACCCATTCACGACCGTATGACCAGGGTCGAGCGGAGTTGCGAAATGGCAACGGGGGGGGTCGCAAATATATTGGCCCGAAAATGAAGGTTAAGGGGACCCCAAAAATTTCGTACGAAAGCTAAAATTTGCTGAAGATATCTCAAGGGAAGGATCCTAGCATTACTCAGGTTTTAGACGCTTGAGCCCAATTGCTGAACGAGTTTTGGCCATCTTACTGTTTTAGTAATGCAATATAAACTGCCCAGAAAAAAAAACAACTTTCAGAAAGGAATCGTAAAAATTTCGGATTCTGGAAGAAAAATTTCGGTGGTGGGGAGGGGGTCGCTCCGATTCTGAAAAATTACGCAACGCCCCGCTTGACCCTGCGTGTGACCCACCGGTTGGTTATACTTTCAAAAATCGGTTTTTTTTTCCACAAAAGGGTGATTCAAACCTTCATACGAACAACATATTGACCTGTACTAGACTCGTCTACAATCATCAGGGTCCGTCGTTACCTACGCCTTGACAACATATTTGACTCTTTTCAGAAATCCGTGGGATGTGATAGGAGGAAAAACGGCTAGCAAAAGTAATTCTGAAGCACTTGATGGTTTCTTCTTTCTGCTATTTCTACCTTTTAGATCTCTGAGAACAAAATAATTTTGTTGGATTTTCGTTCATTCGTTTAAAGACGTTGAAGCTTAGATGTCCCTGTTCTAGCTTTGAGTAGTTGTTTCTCTTGGAAGAAAAGATCTGGGAAGCTGGACGTGCGACATAGTTTATATCATCGATCACTGGATTGGAGGAAGCCGCGACGCTGCTATGATTGCTTTATCATGAAAGTAGAGCGGTTGTTCCTAAGAAAGCACAATGGTAAAAATGGAGAAACACCCGTTCCGCTCCTAAGATAGGGAGATAATTGCTACCACGCGGCTTTCTGGAGATAAGATACAATTCATACTTAAACGCATCCTGCGCACAGAAAACCGTATACTATTTTTTTCATGTTTTTTTTTGTGTAGCTTGGCCTCTAGTGAACGAAATTGTCGAAAGGGCCCATGAAAAACCTTCATTTATAAAGGAAAGTCGATCTGAACACACAATAAAATTGAATTTAAACTTCGCGCCAAAATAGTTTTCGAGGTTTTTCTGTATTTGGAGACCTTGTTACTGTCATTTTCGAAAGTTTGTGCATGCGAACTTTGTGTCGTAACTGTTTCTCGTGTTGTTGTTCGACTGACGCGTCAAAATTCTATGAAAAAGTTCTAGATGACTGAGGAGAACTTTTGGCGGATCCTCATCTTTAACGCTTTCCAACCTCATAACCCTACGTTTTTGACGCGCCGAAGTATACCGGTGCAGTCTACCGGGCTCATTCATGAAATTCAGCCTGAAAATGGGAAGTGGTTTCCAGCGCGAACGATGCCTTTAGGTGCATCACGGACATGAAAAAAGAAGAGAAACAACATGCAGAGGAATGTCATTCCAGCCATTTACACCGTGCGGTGGGACTGGGTACTCTGGCGAAATATTGCACGCGGTGCAATCGTAGAGTCACCCCAAATCAGGCGTGGTCGTGAATGGGTTAAAAGTTGGGAACTGTGTGTTACGGAACTATGCGACATTTGAGAGGAATCTTCTCTTTCTCTTCATTCCTGTCCCGAATTCATATGTTTGGTGGGAAGGCATGACTCTGGAAAAGAGACACTCAACCGGAAGTATCAAGAAATTACCAACTCGTGCGCCAATTCAGCTTTTATTGGCGACGTTTCTCAAGGAAAGCCATGTTTTCATTTCTATTTTAGGCCTCAGCACAAGCTACCCAAATGAGTAACTCTCGAACTCTAACTCCGGGACACATGTAAGCTCTTTTTTTGTTTCCTGGCCACCTTCCTGAACTTACTTTTCTTTTGTTGTAGGAAGCAAGCTATGATGTCGAATCGACATTTCCATTTCCTTGCTGACATCTTCAAAGAAGTGGCTGTTCCTGGACGGATGGGGAACGAGTTCGATCCCTCGCTATCTCATCAACAAATGCAGCTTTTGCAGGTTGGTTTTGCTTAGTTGTGGCTTTTACTACGCTTTAGACGAGCATAAGCTTGAGCTTCTAACGGGACGCATGCGCGTTGGTAAGGCTGTGCTCATTTCTGACGCGACCAGCGACCAACACGGTGCATACTAGATATGGTTAGATCTGTGGCCTGTTTCCTCTAGAAAAAACGTGTAAATTCAAATCGCGGCTGGCGTGGCGGTTTAAATCTGAATCTCTGAGAATTAAACCGCCGCGCCAGCCGCGGTTTGAATTTAAACGTTTTTTTTCTTGAGGACACAGGCCGGGGTTTTGTGATCGGTATGTGTGATAGACATTCTGTTAAGGGGGTATGCACGCTGCCTTACACGCTTTTCATGTACGAAAAACTGCTGCCAAATGCATTAAACGAAGAGTGAATATACTTTTTAAAATGTTCACCTTGCTGACTGTAAGATAGGACTAGGTGAGCCTATCAGAACACTAAGCGGCCGCCTGGGTGTAGTGGTAAGGCCTCGGTCATAGTTGGCTGTTCGGCGTAGTCAGCTCGGTCGATAATCATGAAAGACATGAATGAGGTGGGGTGAAAAGAAACACCCGATGTGGCTGACCGGACCGATATTCACATAATATAAGGTAAGAAATGAATGATATCCATGATGTCGTTCCACATAATTCATACGTTTTGGCGGTGTCAGCCATAGCTGGCCACACCGGGTTCTTTTTGCAACCTACATCGTCCATGCTTTTCATACGTATCGACCGGGTTGGCTACGGTGTTTTTTCAACCAACTATGTCAGGGGCCTAACTAGGGACTGCTGTAAAGTTCCCGTGAAGATTTGGAAAACCATGTTGTTTTTGCTGTAGGTCTGTGACAGTACATTAATAATCCGTATTTGAAATTCCCTAAATGGCTGCGGGGATTCCAAAAAATGGCATTTTCATTGCTCCAAAAAAAGATACGGGGGGCATCAGGTAATTTTTGGGGTGTTGAGAATTTTTTTTTCGGATTCTGCTCAAAACTTGCATATGGGGGTTATTTAGGGCGCTGAACCCGAATCTGGGGTCTATTCCTCGCCTGACTAGGGTTACGGTAGGGTACGGTAGGCAAAATACCTTTTAACTGGTGTTAGTTACGTTGAAATTTCGAAAATCGAAAAATGGACCGCAAAATCGTGTTCAGCGTTCCAAATATCTCCCAAAGTGAAATTTTTAGTCAAATGTGAGACTTTGACCGAGCTACCGTATAGCCACCGTAATCTATCGAAAATTGATAAACGGGTTGCAGATTCGTGTTAGGCAGGCCGAATAACCGCTATGTACAAGTTTTGAGGCGATTTGATCGCAACATTCTCGAAATCGTTAAAAGTAGCGTTTTTCCAGCAAATTTTCCCCCGTTTTGAAGCTTTGGACCAAATCAGACGGATTTTTCTAAAATATTGACAAATGGGCCTCAGATTCGTGATCAGTATAAAAAAACCCTAGAAACAAGTAATCAGCCCAGTCCGAGACAATTTTTTTGAACATCTTGAAAAATGTCATTCGTGTACCCTTTTTATCTACACAAAGCTATGAAAATGCCCATGTTTTGCCCTAATGACAAGCAAAAGAGAACGAAAGTTCAGATTGTCGGAATTTCGCTGGTCTACTTCCTCATCGCCTCATTAGGGGATAATGTATGAGCGCAGTGTTTTAAAAGTCGTAAAGTCGAAGACATCAGTCCAGTAAGTACATTTGTTTCAGGATGGTCTTCCATCGATGGTACCTGGTCCGAGTGCTAGTCCGATATCCAGCCCCTGTACTCCCATATCGCCTATGGAAGTGAGCTGCCCTAACGTGATGGGTGTTCCATCGTCCTCAAACGGCTCACCATTCGCGGTTCCAATGTCAGGAGCTGTACCCTACAATTTGCCTTATTCGCCGTTGTTGCCAAATATTCCCATGCCGGGTCCGCCACAGCCGATGGCTCCGATGCAATATGTATGTCTCTGTGTTTCTACGTCATATTCTTAGCAGCGCTAGCGAAGTAGGGGCGCTTTTCCGTTTTTCGCCGTGGTTTGAAAACCCACGAGGTCTTGATTAATGCCAGTGTAGCTATGAAAGGTTGTCTGAGTATCTTCCAATGGGTAAGAAAGAAATACTTGATTGGACGAAAATCTAACCTCTCACAATTATTTGTTCCTTACCCATGCGATAAAAAAATAGTTTTACTCGATTTTTTTGAACTCTTACAGTTCCTACCGTTTGCCTTTTGACTCGAGGCGATGGAAAGTTTCTAGTGGAGTCCTCGCAATCAATTTAGTCTGAAGCATGGAAGGAGCTGCGACGGTAGATCGCCACGCGCGATCGAAAACCTGTGAATCGATTATACCGCCAACGCCGCACGGTAAGCTGCAATCAGCGCGCCCGGTCTATTAGATAGACTAATTTTAATACGCAAACCATACCCTCATGCTCGGACCAGACACTAATCGCATATGATTTTTGGCAAATAACGTATCATTGGCCGCACTCTAAGTTTCGCATGTCGAGGGATTTTAGGAAATTTTCATGACTTGAGTCGATATGAACCGTATTCTGCATAGCTGCGGAAAAATTATCCGACATGGGTTTCTCTAATGTGTGGATCTATTGTGTTCAATCTTCTATCGTACTACACCCCTATGTACTCCAAACAATTGGGGAGCTGACAAGTTCTAATGTACGAACTAAAAATTTTGCCATCCTTCACCGATAGCGAAGTATTGCCAGGTTATGTCCAATTGATTAGTTTCAGTCGCCTGTGGCCCCTTCTTTGGCGACCTCATCTCCATCAACTGCAACTCCAGCTCTGTGTAATCGAAAACCGGTGAACGGAAAAAAGGCAGATCCTTTGCCAGATGGGGAGAAGCCGAAACGTGGCCGCCCGCGAAAAATAAAACGGTCCGAGAAGTGAGTAGCACAGATTTTTTCCAGTTGTTCCTAAATCCGCGCATTTTGGTGCCGGTTACATTTACGAAAGGGCCTGAACGAAGGCATTTGGGACTTTGTGTAGGTTATAGAAGTCCTTGTGTGCTCGAAGCTTTCACGCGCTCTGTAGAAGGGAACTTAGCGCTCACATGTCAGGTCTTTCCTGTGCATTGATTAGCTGGTAATCTAAGCGTAAATGTTTCATGAGACTAATTGCCTCGACGAAAAGGAGTAATTGGCAACATCGAATGTTACACGGGCATAATGTTGTTATCATCATTGTGCATAGGAATGAAAGCTCTCTAGTTCCAAGTCTCTGGAAATTGTTCAGGGTCCAAATCCTTTCTCGGTTTAGCTGAAGATTAGAGTGTAACAGTGTGAACTTTATCAAACGACATTTGAACCTTCCGAGGGCTAAATGAAGGCTGACGAACAAAATCTCAATTGAGCACGTTTCGTGCGTTTCAGCGAATTCGGTGTAATTGCAACGAAAGACGAGTACTACAGACAAGTCCCTTTCAGTAGCATTTATTTGTCATTTCTTGATTACGTTTGTTCCTCAAAATCCATAAGTGCTAAAAAAATTCTGCAGAAGGACCGATAAATGCCAAAATATATACTTTTAATTGGGGATGTTATACTCAATAATGAAGTCTTGGATATGAGATTAATATTATAAGGCAGAGACGATGTGGTTGCAATGTCTCAAATTTCGTTAAAAATCCTATTTTCACTACGACAGCTTCCGCGAATGCTAGCATCTAGCTCCCAAAAGGTTCGAATCTTTTACATACTTTAAGAGCTCTGGTTTATTGCTGGAAAATGACTATATAGAAGCTTTCAAACACACTACCAGTTATCAGTAAATGTCAGTGTCTAATTTGGAAACCAGGAGCTTCTGCTGGAAGCGGGGAAGTATGGTGGGTGTGTCCGCGAAAGGGATAGCTGCGGACCACTCAGCAGGCCGCGCGCCTGTCGCGTTGCGCCGATCGATCACCACATTTCTCGTGGGAGCACACGATGCAGCGCAGTCGGCTGAGGTGTCCGCAGCCATCCCTTTTTCGGTTACCCAAACTATAGCACGGGTTAGAAGGAGTTGTGCAGCTTCGAAGCGTAAATCACATTTGGTTAAACAAGTAGAGCTAAAATTAGAAAATGCAAAGACTGCTGTGCCATTCGATTCGTTTCTACCTAGTAGTCATCTTCAAGATTAAGGTTTTTAAGGAGATTTCCTTTTTTCTGGAATATTTCTGTGTCACTCCAGTCCCGTTTTTTTCAGATGTCTTGACGAAGAACTATGTGAAGAAGTCACGAATGGATTGGAAAAGGTTGGTGAGGGATTTGAATGCTTCCCGCTACTTCGGCTTCTCGATTCTATTTCGAAATTTGAGACAACAACGGTTTTGAATTGTCTGATCAGAAGTCAGGGACGTTTAGCCTGTCTTCCAGAATTCGACGGTTTCCGCTCGGTGCGTGCGTCCCGTCATCCTACAACATTTCAATAATTTTCACTCATTTTGCTCATTGCTACCTCCTACACACCGCGTTCCATAAATATGCGAACACCCATTTTTGCGAATACTGTTTTAAACGTATCTCGGCCTTGACTCAGCAAAACTTGATGAAACTTTAACGTGTTATAGGGCATCACAAACCTTGCCTTACTCACACTCAAGCTTGGGTTTTGGATGTACACTTTTTTAATACGGCGTTTGTTTCTAATTTCGTGGCATTAATCCAAATTAGGGCTACTTTCTAAGAATATGTCGTAAATATTCCAAACCCATGCGACTTGCTTGCCATAAGAAGATCTCCAACACAGTTGTACCCTCTATAAAGCGTCGTAATTCACATCATTCGAGACGCGAGCGGCGCGCGCCACGCCTGGGCCTCCGTCTGCCCTCTGCTCTCTCTGTTTCTAACCTCCACTCCGCACCAGCACGCGTAGGAACCATGTGAATTTCGCCGTTTTATAGACTGTGTAACATTATGGGAAACTAATTTCTTGCAGATTTTTCTGGAGCCAAAAATTTAGCAAAATTATGCACTTTTTCAAAAATTCACCCCTGCAAAATTATTTGCTGTAGAACCATTTAAAGACGTGTACCAGGGTCAAGTGGGGCGTTGCGTAATTTTTCGAAATCGGAGCGACCCCCAACCATCGAAAAAAAATTTCCATAATCAAAATTTTTTGCGACCCCCCCCCTAGGCGGAATTTCTGGGCAGTTTACATTTGATTACTTAATCTGTCAGACGGCCGAAATTCGTTCAGTAGTTGGGCTCAAGCGTCTAGAACCTGATCAACGCTACGATCATTCCCTTTGGTGACCGAACATATAGAGAATTTTTGGGATTTCTGCACCAAATTGTCGTTTTTGATCCGAAATTTTTGCGATTCCCCCTCACCCCCCGTTGCGAAATTTTGCAACCCCGCTTGACCCTGACTACATGTCGCCAATCGGCTAGATCAGCCTTTACATTTTCATTTTCGAACATCCTGCGCTTTCTTAAGCTTTCCTATATCTCCCAGTTGGCAGCTATTTCAGGTCAGTTTTCTTCGAACTGTTCAGAGAACAGACGGAGGGGGGGGGGGAGAATCGGAAAATGTCTCTCAGCTCTTCGATTTCCTCAAAGAGTTATAAACCCGTGGTGGGTTATTAGCTGCCGGGCAAATTCATGTTTGCATATTGCAGGAGGATGAAGATCGGGCCTTAATGCCACCACCGGCCCTTCCTCTTGGACGAGCGAGGCCAGTTGCATGATCGGGTCGGCTTTATCTAGATTTACCTTCATTCAGTCCTTTATCGTTTTTCCTCATTACGAGTTCCTAAATGAGCATCATGATTTATGAAATATTCCTCACATGGATCTGATGGTACAGTGTGGCATCGCGATTCGTTTCCTCTGAAGACAGACTTTAATTGTATGCAGTTGTTTGTTCACGTCCTTTGCACGATACTCCTTTATTCATTTACTTATATGACGAGAGTTTACCGTTTATTCACCTGTTCCTCCCCAGTACATAGATGTATGTGTTTTTTGTTGTCTATCAGTACAGTTGTTTTAGTGTTCGTGTTTGTTTATTTTATGTCTATCTGCACAATTTCCGAATCTCTGTTTTTTTTTTACCGAGATCGGTAGGAACACACTGGAAAAATTCATTGTATTGTGATAAAAACGACCAATTGAACGTGAAAGATAATGAATGAGATCATTGAGGTGGTGACATGATATAATGGCTCTGTGCCGATGAGCAAAATCTGGTGAAACCCGGCCATAGAATTTGTTAAGCTAAAGCGGAATCGATGAAGCTATAGATCAGTCAAAAACGGTGTAGATGTATCGTTTGGTGCTGGGAGGGACGATGCGATTGCCGGCCTCGTCATATTCGACGCCCTCCTCGTCCTCTTCGCTCTCATCCTCCTGTAAATTCATCGAATTTTGATTGCACTTTGTGTTGTGGATATGGGAGGGGAAACACCCTTCTTTATCTCGTCCAAAACAACGGCGTCTGCCTATCATTATGGTGGTAGTTCGACACACAGGCGAGGGGCGGAAATATGATCTAGTATGGCTTTCGGTGCAACCCTTCTATGACGAAAACTCGGAGTTTTCAGGCTCTTCACGGCCCTCGAAAGTAGAAAGAGGGAGGCTGGAACACGAACTATACTAGATCGCTCGATATGCGCTCCGCGTAGTTTGCGGCACCCCTCGCATAAATGCAGCTTGGAACCGTGGCCCATGATACATTGCTTGGATTTTTTTACCGATCGAGTCGACTGAGTAGATCATTCAAGTTTACGAATATCCAATTCTCGAATATGTTCGAAGTTCCGTTTCTTCGATGTTTCGATTTTTGGAAATATTCGAAATTTCACTTCTTCGAATAATCGATTTTCGAATACGCTCGAAATTCATTTTTTAAGCTCATCGACGTTTGATAGACTCGAAATCGAGGTTATTCGGAAAGTCGATCGTGAGCATTGTCGTCGGAGCAATGTAAAATGATCATTAGACCTGCGAACTCTAATAATTAATCAAATAGTTCCGACAGTTCGGGAAACACTCCGCTCTTCTAAAACGTCTTGCAATGTCGTGATCCATTTAATCGACTAACTTATCAGTGTTAGCTCTTGATTATGGAGAAACTCCGAAATTCTTTTGATTTTATTTTAAAAGAAGCACTAATCTAATAGTACGCTAAACGACTAAGGGGGTAGACTGACGCACACAATTTCGGCCCGCTTCCTGTCCGCTTTGAGCCATTCTACCCTCACCACTGCCACAGAAAGGGATCAGATTCAAAGACTGCGTATAAACGACAGGATTTTACAAACCGCGTCTGAGAGTATTCCTCATACCTCATCGTAGTCGCTGTCATCCTCGGTGTCCTTCTGCCCAGGCTGATCGTAGACACGATTTCCAGTCTGCACGTATTTGTCTGCTCTGGCTGGATAAGTTTGTGTGATTCTGCAAACGAAAACGTACTTCTACTCGTACCTTGTTTGCATTTTCCGAAATTACTAGACTTTATCGCAAAGTCGGGACGGATTGGTTGTGAATTTCTTAGAGGTCGTCCACGATAAGGAAGGACAGATCACAGGGAAGGGCCCAGCACAGCTGATAGCCAGCAGGGGCCGGATGCATCAACGCGCCGGGTCGGGGCAGGGCACCCGGCACCTTTGACGATCGCAGTGTGAGCTGCCCCAGCCTCCTAGCAGCAGCAGGAGCACGATTGATTTTGTGATTTACCGAGATCTTCGAAGGCGCAGACTGCCCTGCCTCTGCCCCAACCCGGCCTGTTGATGCATTCGGCCCCAGAGTGGCGTCGACCGATAACGGTGCTGACTATGGGCCCTCGCAGGGGGTTCTCCCGGGCTAGAAAGCTGATGCGTGTTTTCCGGTCAATGTTGGCACGCTCTCTCCGGATCTGGTTGGAAACAGATTTTGCTGAGGTCTGAGAAACAAGCTAAACCGGGTTCATACTTCCCGCCACCAGCGACGGCGACAATGCACACCAGGAATATAGATTTTCGGTAGATATTGATGCCAAACGTCGCGTCGCTCGTCGCTGGAAGTATGATCCCGGCCTTGAAGCCTGTCAAAGTAAGCATTTTCCGAGGCTGAGCTGAACGCTACGCTCGCCTTTATGGGATAGATTTGGTTTAAAAACTGCTCACAAGGGCTGTTTGGCACCGGACTTGGGTATCAGGTGGCTGTGGAAGCGCCACAGAAAAAAGCTATAGATCGGATCACGAATCTGAAGTCCATCCGTGCCATGGTTCAAAAGACTTCGCCAGCTTCACTCAGAACTTTCCACTGGGAATAAATTCAGGAAGGTCAGTAAAACGTTCCATGATTTCCCAAATTCTACGATAAATTTGTCACAAAACTTGTGTGGGTTACTTGCAATGCTTTACACAGATCTGACTCCCATTTATCAATTTTCAATAGATTACGGAAGACTACTGTGGGTGTATGGCAGTTTGGTTTGATGCTCAGATTTGGCGAAAAACCTCGTACGGGTTCATCAAAACATTAGTAGATTACGCACCCTAAATGGCATTATATTCGACGTAACTTACGGTAATCATTAAATTATCGACAAACGGACCCCGGATTCGTGTTCCGCACCCTTGAAAGCCTTAGGCCCTAGTTATACACCAGCGCAATGAAAACGTCCCGCGATGACATTGCCGCCGCTTGCCGAGTTGATCAGAGACTCGTCTGCGATTTTGCGTCTTTGGCGCAATATTGCGGACCAAAAATTCCCTGTCGTTTTAACTGTATTTTATCAATATTTCACGCTTCTGTCACTTGTTTATTGCAAAAAGTCACTAGAAATCTATTGCTCCTGTCATAGCAGTGTTCGCTATGTCGTTTTGGTGGTATTTTAACAAGTTTAGATCTGAAAAATAATCAGCTGATGGATATTGGCAAATTTCCAACGGGGCAGGTCCGGCAGGGATACAGTATATAGTGCCGCGGCGTGCATGACTGCTTGGTGCGGGCGTCCGGTGCGTTTTTATGGGACAACTCTTCCTTTTGGCATGCCTCAGCACACTTTGGACGCACATAAGTGGTAGTTGTCTTGCTATTTCCGCAGGGTCCCGCTGGTGTATAACTACGGCCTTAAAGGCAGTGGTCGCGATAAAATATGCTTGTCTTCTTTTCCTCTCTAAACATTTCTCTGGGTTTAGAGTAGTAGGACCTATGACAAAAAATCACAGAAACCGCTGTTTCGGGCCAAATTTCAAGCCTCAACTTTCCTGTCTTTTGATGGTGGACGAGCCCACTCCACATCATCGGCATCCATGATCTCTTATATCAAGAAAATCAGCTGGCTTGAATGCACTCATCGAGTCAAAAACATTGACTGAAGTGCCTCATTTCGATGTTCAACTGTTTTGATTAGGTAAATTAGCATTTATTTCTTCCTCTGAATGTCGATGATTTTTGACTGCTCGGCATGAGACTACAATCTTTTTGGGCGGCGCTGTGCACGAACTGGCATCTTTGGGCCCTAGAAACTCTAATTCTATCCCGTTTTTCACCGCGCAACCTTCATAGTTTTCAGCTATTTTCGATCTAAGCCGATTTTTGTAGTTTTTTTTTTCGATAACGTTTTCCATCGTGAACACTGCCTTCAAATATAAGTTTTGAGCCGGTTTCTGACCAATTTTTCCAAACACTCTAAAAACTGGCTGAACATTCATTAGCTTTCTGATCCGGGAGAACACCATGCGAGATTCCCTAGTTAGCCCTTCCCTATCATATGGCCTCCCTCGGCACTGTTTGACGTCTCGATACGAACACCCGTGTTTTTGTTGTCGGGACAATGCGCGGTGCAAATAACAATATCACGCGTACCGAGTTTTCACCAGCTTTGTCCTATTTTTGGTAATCCCCGGAGGCGCTATCCTAGGCAGGAGGAAGGCACCAACCATCATCAATGTCAAACACTTCGAAAATTTCCACAGGGTGGATACTCTTCATAGCGTGAATATTCTAACATGGGTGGAAATCATTCTTAGATTTTTTTCAAGGGGTTGAAGTCCGGTGCGGGTGAAACTCTGACAAGGATTCGTGGGTGGTCTGTTCCGACTAGTATTGGGCTATTCCCGAATTGGAAATCTATTCAATTCAGATTGTTATGAATGTGTCGCACTGAGTCATTGTGCAGCTAGCAGACGGTGCCAGGTGTTTGATGAAAGAGGTTTGTGAAAACGTTGGAAAGTGCAGATTCGTAGCACAAACGATTTCGAGAAGGCAGGTACCGGGAGTTCCTCGACTGAAAGACAACCAGTGCCTATTTCAACAATGTAAGCGCGCCAACAAGGAAAGCCTTGAAAACATGTATTTCATGAGCTGCTCCTCGGGAAAAACGAATGAGACCCAATCGCAAATCGTTTTTTTCGTCTGGTGAAGCTAACTCTTGCGTGCAACGCAGCGACTCTTCAGAAAGATTGCACAAATAATTTTTCGACGCTGCTTTAATGTTCCTACCTGTTGTCTTCTCTATTCTTTCTTACTGAACCTTTTACTAGTGCGACTACGCACTGTCTGCAAACCAGGGCTGTGCGGAACTATTCCGTTTCCGATTCCGTATTTCCGGTGTTCTTTGGGCTGTTCCGTTGCCGATTTTTCGGGCCCGGAAACGGAAGAAAATATTGCTACACGTGTAATGGAACTGGGCGTAGACAAGGTTGTTTGAAGACATCATGAGGGGCTAAAAATCGCATTCGAACTCTTGTGTTAGTATTAAACCTCGAGTATCTGACCTTGGCTGAGATCCTCGACAAAGTTCAGGGTTCTGAAATTGCGCCCCCCCCCTAGAATGGTAACACGGAATAGGCGTTTCAGAAACCTGGCCGCTTTGGGGGGGGGGGGTTGAACAGCTTTTTCCCCGAGAAGGAATGATTGTTGTAGGGTTTTCCGCTAAAGCCCTCTTATTCGCTTGTCTACCTCCACAACAGCAATAAGAATTGAGACACGTTTTTTTTGCATGTACTGCCTGTCCTCCAGGAAAGAGTCCGGGTGGAGAGAGGTGGAGGAGGCCATTGGCAGCGGCACTGACAATGAGCGTTAGAGGCGGATCACAAGTGGATTTTCCTAGTCTCGTTTAGGAGTTTTCATTTATGTTTTTCTTTTGAATTCGTTAGTTCGGTAGTAGCTACGGTAGGCAATTAAAATTCAAAAAAAAATCTCAAAAGCCGTCGGTGAAAATCTGGAGATTGACTTCTGACCAGCTTTGAACGCGCGACGCGGCCGCCCGCTTTCATCTATCCCTGGTACAGCCTGGACTCCTCTCTGGGGGACAGGCCGTACACTGCATCGAAGGAAAAGCTGATATACATAGTGCTTATCTGGGCCAAATTCCGGTGCGCAATTGCGTCTCGACACGCTTTGCGGCCGCACGCGCTCGAGTCAGTCGAGTTTCCAGCGCCAAAGCCGACTCGATATGGCTTTTTTATACCGTTTTCTCCAGTTTTGCTTACTTTTCAGTTTCTGAAACCCACCTAGAGTCAACAGATCGGCGGCTGCGGCGCTGAAAACTGTTCCGAATCGAATGCGCGCGGCCGCAAAGCGTGTCGAGACGCAATTGCGGACCGGAATTTGGCCCAGAGAAGCACAATACTGAGAATTTTTCGAAACTGATTTCTAGGATTCTCAGGAGCGAGGATTCGAAATTGTGGAAGGCCTCATAGTGATTCAATGTAGTTTGAATAATTATTAGTTTATTGACTGAAACTATAGGTTACCGAATAAGAGTTGCAAACAATGAGCAGCGACAAAACGCGAGAATGGGACAACACAAACAGTTTTCGTTCTCTTCCGTTTCCGAGTTTCCGTTTGCGACGCTTTTTGGTAATTTGTCTTCCGTTTGCGAACATCTTGAAAAAGATTTCCGCACAGCGGTGCTGCAAACCCTCTAGCTTAATGCTCACTCCTGTCAGCATCGATTGATCCGGACGTTGTTGCTACGACCGACGCGGAAGCTGACGCATAGTTGATGTAGTGCCGCTTCCGCGATAAGAAGTAGGAACACTAAACCAATGCCAGAATTGACTCTTGGGGCTGGATTCGTCAACGATTAGCCCATGAGTTAAGGCTAACCGGAACTACCTAGATGGAGGTGTAAAGCATGGGAACTGCAAAAAAACCGAGCGAAGCCCTGAAAATTTGTGTTTATCGTTTATGAATACGCCCTGAAGATATGTATGTACTACCAATACGGAATCTGGTCGTGACCACAAAATTACTCTCATTCGAATTGGCCTAAGATGTTCCAACCCGTCCCTGTCGAATGGAGTGGAGTTGTCCCAAAAAGCTTTACTAACCGTCACTTAGCATAGTGTACGTTTGATAGTACAGAAGTTCGACCTGATGGGCTGCGAAGTTTTACAACGTGCGACAACTTTTATTGATCTACACGGACCTTCCTCGAACATATGGACCTTTCGAAGTGGAGATCTCCAGTAATCAGGGCCACATACGCTGAAGGGTTTCGAGTGACAGAAATACTTCATTCCAAACCGGAAATGACCGGCTAAAATCTTGGAAAAACTGTGGGCTGCTATGCAAAAATACTCAAGTCAACAGACCCAGTGAAACTCACGGCCGCTCCGCGGCTACAAAAGATCATGCTAAAGCATTCCCAAAGATTTTCGCAAGGGCAAATGGCTTTATGGACGACCCGCGGCGCTTGCCAGACGACCCGCGGCGCATCACTAGCGCTCTATGGCCGGAATCATACTTGCCGCGACGCGCGGTACAGTGCACATCAGGCATATCGATTTTTGGTCGATATGGGTAATAAATACTACCTCGCGTCGCCAGTCGCGGTAAGTATGACCCGTATCGGCTTCGGTGGCGTATCATGCGGTCGTCGGCCGCGAATCGTCCTTGCATTCTCCAAGGAACTATTTCATTATTGTGGCCTACTCCACAGAGACAGAAGTCTCGCGCAAAGTTGCGCATTGTGCTGTGCGTGTTGCGTATGCAATTTTCGCGCATAACACTCGTTAGGCGTCTTTCAGAGTGCGATCGCACTGCAACGCGATAGAATAGAAACCTCTCACATCTATCAGGTTGCAGCACGTTCAGACACAATCGCCTCAAAAAAACTGCCGGAATCACCCTCGATCCCATCGCTGTGCATTGCACTGCGACGCGATGGAGGCATCGCCATGCGCACGATCGCGTCGCACTCCGAAAGAGGCCTCAGACTCGCGTCAGGTGTTTCGCAGCAGGCCGTACCCGGGCGTTACCAAGCCAATGGTAGTTAATCTGTTGACTGCAATAAGGTCGCTTTTTTTCTGGGCAGGTCACATCATTCAATGTTTATAGCAGAAGTGCCAACAGTCTATACTCATACTGATGACAGGGGTTATTCTAACACTCATATAGCCGTATTTTATTTTATTGAACACCTCTCTCTAATTAAACCCACCTTTCGGCAGATGTTGGAAAACAGTACACCCGGGTGTTCAAATATAGGAAATACGGCATGTTTCGTCTACCTCTGTCGAAAATTGAGTTGCACGCAGCTAAGAGGTACGCTTCACAGTTTGGGGTGACATCTAACAATTTCCCTAACTAGAGGCGTGCGGCGTGTCAACAGACTCTGGCAGAAATAATGAGTGAGCGGAACGCTAATCCCTGATGCAAATTGCCTTACCGGATCAAAAAAAAGGCTTCAAAATACGGAAGAAAATCGGAACTACCTATAGAGCTTTCCCAATTTCCGATATTTTTAGGCTTTTCCAAAGCAGCAATTTCGATTTCCGTTTTCCAAAAATATGAAAAAAATCGCCCATTCACGACACAGACTTAGTTTAAAAAATAAACCAGAGAAGCTACTTAATCTTTCTCAAACCCTACATACACTAATTGTACCACATCATCTGCATTAATTGTGTAGAATGGTCAAATCCTCACCTGTTTACCATTCCACTGCGCAGTTTCCATCGATCTCTCAACATGCATTTTTTGTGTTCATCCATAAAAATGAAGACAATACGATCTTGAAGCGGTTGCGCACCGATCAGTCTGTAATTAGAATTCTAGGAAGAATGGTCTCCGCATACACTGCATATCAAAAAGATAGGACACCCCCTGAATTTGTCGGTTTCGCGTTTGTTGAGCAGGATAGGTCTTTTTCATCACTATTACTGTGATTAGTGTGTAAAATAACAGCCGTATACCTCTTTCGAGTGCGATCAAATGTTTGTGCACTTTTCTAGAATAAATTTTTGTTTTAAGGCGCGTATCAAAACATTAGACGCCCCTGAGTTAAATCGGAATTCTCGTTCGATAAAAATGTGTGATCACAAATCTAGTGGTTGATGGACCCTTGATACTATCTTCAGATAATAACACCGGCTGAGCGAGCGGAGAAGTAGGGTCGCCGGCTGAGTGCTCAGATAATAACACCGGCTGAGCGGGCGGAGAAGTAGGGTTGCCGGCTGAGCGGGCAGGCTTATTTTGGGGGCGGAGCGTCTTACCGGCTGAGCGGCCGGGCATGCATTTTACCGGCTGAGGGGCACGGCTTTACCGGCTGAGCGGGCAGACATAAATCCACGGCTGAGCATGTCACCGGCTGAGCGGGCAGACACTAAAGCGAACCAGGCTCATGTACGGCGCGGGCGAAATGGGCTTCGAGCTGATTCGGGTGTTGGCATTCGAACGGGTGGTCATCCACACGATTTGGATCATTGATCCCTCACCCCTTACGGTTCGTTGTGACCGTGGGGACGTGACAGCGGGGCAGTTCATGATTTTTGAAGCAAGGTAAGGCTTGTCGCTCCAGAAATGAAACGCAAGCCTTGCTGGGAAATAGGGAGAGCCTACTAGGGGCTTTATCTACTCTTGCAGATCGATATCATTCACGTGGCAAGCAACTAATACCGGCCGAGCGGACCTCCATTTACCGGCTGAGAGGGCAGTGAAGACGGGCTGAGGGGCAGCCATTTACCGGCTGAGGGGGCAGTGAACGCGGTGTGAGGGGGCCACCACTTGCCGGCTGAGCGCTCCACCACTTACCGGCTGAGGGGGCAGTGAATACCGGGGCTCGCCCGGGTACAATGTTTAGTCAGCCGGTATTGCCTGCCCCTTCAGCCGGCGTTACTGCCTGAGTCGACCAAGTTAGTTAGCCAGCCTTTGCGAGCCTATCTTGCTGTATTTCTCGGTTAACGCCTGTTGTAGCGCAGAAATCTAGAGATATCGCTGGCCATTGGCTCAGACCCGACGAACTAAAATACCCCAGAGGTTTTTCATTCTGTTTAAAGGAGGAATTTAGACTAGTAATTCTGAACAAGATAGTTTTTGCCTAGCAAAGAAGCCGACCACGGAGCTGCTTACGTGAGCTTTCTTGTTGTCTTGCTAGAAACTGCAACTTTGCCGCCCGAAAACATGGGGGAAATAAAAGTAGGTGTTACTCTGATATCCTCTGGTACTCATTGGAGATCATCAGACTGCTGGCGAACGCAAGTTGTAGACGCCCTTGACGGGCGAATGCTTTGACAGAAAATGGGAGATCAACCTTCGCAGACCTGGGGCCGGATTCATCAATTTTCAGTTGGGTTTGGGTTGACCTACGGTAAGTCTGACCGCGTGTCTAACCTACCCAACACCTCCAATCCTGATTCACAAAGCGCGAAGCAGTGTAGGTTACGCTGACCGAAACTTTTAGGCGTCAGCGGTAATTCTAGTGCACACAACACACGATATTCACCGCCGAATCTTAAAAATCCATAGAAGACTCGAGTATGAATAAAATTTCTCGAAGAAGGGTGATAAAGCGACAATTTTCTAGCAGAAAGGACGCGTTTTCCCCAGATTTCAAGTAATTTCTTATAGTTTCTGATGTGTCTAAATTACCAAACATCTCCATTCTTACTATACAGGGAAAAATTGTCAATAGTCCTTTTTTCTTTCTTTTTCATTGGATCACAAAGGTGTATTTCCTCGAACAGCTAAATACTGTGCGCACATAAAGCTTATGAAACACATTCTTAACTTCTAAAAATAGCAGAATTTTTTTCACGTAAAAAAAAACAATGCATGGCTTCTTTTTCTACAACAAAGTTCTACTGCTTGGTGGTCTAACATCAACTCACTGTCATGAAACTGGTTGATCATTTACGTTTTTAAATTCTGTGATAATCTAATGATGATGAAATAGTCAAGTTCCTAACCAAAATATTGAAAAAGTGGATGGAAAGTATTCAAGAAAGTGAAATAATTTTACAAAGTTAACACCTCAAATCGCTGGTTTAGGACGTTAATATGATGCAGGGAGCGGGAAGGATGGGTGCAAGGAAGGATTGTATTCAGCAAACCGTAGGTGGCTCACAACATCAAATTTAGTGTGAGAACAACCACGGGCAGCAGATACAAATCGTCAAGGAAATGGGAAAAAAAAGTTACTGAAGAGCTGAATAAAAGCTGAATAGAATTCACTCTGAAATTATTAGTGGCAGGCTGATAAAATAATATTTGTTATTCAATTTCTTATCAATTAATATGCATATTTCTAGCAGATTTTGATAACACCGTGTCTTATTGTTGCATTCATTACTGAAATGTTCGAATGCTGCTTATTCACTACAACGACGAAAAAAAATTTATAAAGGAGTTTTGTTCAAGGAAATATTATTGAGCTTCCAAGACGGTTTCAAGAGAGATTATAGTTACGGAGGAATATTAATGTACTTTTAAAAATTGACTGGTAAGTGTTTTAGAAAAAAATGAACCAAGAAATCGCCGTGTAGGTAGCATAAAACGAGTAATGCTAACCAGACACCCACTTGGCGCGACGTGATTACGGACGCCGCACACAATCTCACGCCTAGTGGTATTTTTGGAACTGGGCGAGGTGGTAACGCAGTTTTCGTCGTTGCGAAGGATTTTAGGGTTATTCTTCTCAATATGGAAAAAAGATTGTCCAACATAAGAATTGGAAACGTTCGAATTGACACAAACATTCACGCTTATACACTTTTTTGGTATTTCCACTATTGTATTGTTTCATTTTACTCCTTTTTTGAGTAAGTTATGATTTCTAAACGGTCAATATGATCCAAATACTAAAATTCGGTTGCTATTATTCTTCTTTTTCGAGTTTTTTTTTGCTGAGGCTCAGGCACCATCCATTCAAGTCTTATGTTCATGGGAGATAATTAGGGATGTGCTAAGGTCAAGCTAACCGTTTTATCACAAGGAAACATGATTAGCCATACTAACTCTTCCACAGGAAATGTACTTTTCTAAAACCCATTTCTGATATAGATTCTAAATACGCCCTTCGCAGCTGCCTGTAATCACCCTGAAAAAGGTTATGGGCGTTTTCAAAGTCTCGTGGCAAGGTAGGGGCACCACCCCTACCTCGAATTTTTCGGGGTGTTTCAAAAAAATTTCGTGATTTCACTCAAAATTTGTGTGTAGGGGTAATCTTGGGTACTGAACATGAATATTTCATCCCCTTCTCGAAATTTTGAGGTTTACTGTAGGTTACGGTACATACCATGCTATTTTGGGTGCAAAACCTACATTAGCATTCCGAAAATCGACAAATGGACATCAAATTCGTGATTAGCACCCCAAATAACCCCCGCATAAAAATTTTGAGACAAATCTGAGACTTAAGCCAAACTACCGTATACCCACTGTAATCTACCGTCGTAAGCTGTCAAAACTCGATTAACTGAAAATCGAAAAAACACTTCTCAGTCTACTACTTGCTTAACTAGAATTGTTTTCCTCAGTTGTAGCAGTTGCCTCCGTTATGCCGTCTGGGAGGGAGGTTAAGTGCTGAGTTCGGCCATCGAAGTTGACTACGTAGCCAAAATTTATTGATGGTTTCAGTACGAGCTGGGTGAATTGTAGCACACTCACAAGGGAGGTGTTTAGAGTGGTGAACGCATCTGGCGAAAACGGCAAGTATCGTAAAGCCCTTTCACAGTCTGCCGGACGACGCCGTCCGGCAAGTTAAAAGTGAGCCGCAGTGCGAGGGAAGCTGCGGTGAACAGCCGCCAGTTCCGACTTTTCAGTACAAAATTTAAGGCGAAAACAACCCGTTCTAAGCCGTCATAACTTGATCCGGCGTCGTGTCAATGATTTCACCGCACTGAGACGTCGGTCGGCCGACACCGCAGTGCGGGGTGCACTGACGCCGCAGTCCTATCTTATAACATGCCGGACGGCTTCGTTCGGCAGACTGTGAAAGACCCTTAATTATCTCTTGTGGCTCAATGGTGGAAATGCGCAGTATCCCGCTCCAAGCTGCAGGTTCGTACAAGTTATGAGCATTTTTCAAGCTTCGCGAAAAGGCAAGGGTACCATCACGCATTTTTTTGGGAGTTTCAAAAAAAATTTCGGATTTAGCCCAACACTTGCATGTAGGGGTAATCAGGGGTGGTAAACACGAATCTGGAGTCCATTTGTCGAAATTTCGAGGTTTACTGTAGTTTACGGTAGGTAACATGTCCTTTAGGAGGCGAAACTCACTTTGATATTTTGGAAATCGACAAACGGACGTTAAATTCGTACTCTCCACCTCGAATAACCCCCGTATACAAATTTTCAGCGAAATTTGAGATTTTGTGCAAACTACCGTACACGCACCGTAACCTACCGTATTTTTCGAAAAATCGATAAACGGACTCCAGATTCGTGTTCAGCACTTCAAATAACCATCAGATGAACAATGTGAGCAATATCTACCTTAGCACTCCGAAAATCTCGAAAGTAGCGTTTTCCCCTCGAAATTTACCCCGGTTGGGAAGCTTCGAACGAGATTAGCCGAAAGCTTTGGAAACTCGACTAATAAACCACAGATTCGTGATCAGCGCTTCAAAAAACACACCTGGGAGAATTTTAGGTCAAATCTGGAACATTTTTCTAAGACGCTTCCAGAGCCCTCTAATCGGTATGAATAAACGCCCAACCTAAAATCCATGCAAGTCCAAAACGCTGTCAGTCTGGACAAAGTATGGGAAATGCGCCTTCAACCAAATTTCGCTCAGTAGTGTAGTTTTGCATACTGACGATACTAATCGTTTCGGCAGATGCGTTTACCACTCTAAACACTTCCCTTGTCAGTTAACAATTTATAAAGACAAGCCGAATGAACGATGGATTACGTTTTCTAGGTAACAAAAAGAAAGATTTGAGCCTCAAGAAAGGAAATAGAAACAACCAGATTTTTAGTATATGGATCATACGCACCGTTTAGAAATCATAGCTTAGTAAAAAAGAGGCAAAATAAAATAATACAATAGTATAAATGAAAAAAGTGTATAAACGTGAATGTTTTTGTCAATTCGAGTGTTCCCAATTCTTATGTTAGAAAATCTTCTTCCCAGATTGGGAAGAATAACACTAAAATCCTTCGCAACGACGAAAACTGCATTACCACCTGGTCCAGTGCCAAAAATACCACTAGGCGCGAGATTGTGTGCGGCGTCCGTAATCACGTCGCGCCAAGTGGGTGTCTGGTTAGCATTATTCGCATAAAACTTCATTGAAACGTTAAGTATTTATAAATGAGTAAAATAGCAGTGGAATAGCCAACAGTTGAATAATAGGAGTAGTAGTAATAGAAGAATAATGCCGACAGTCGAGAAATAGCCAAAGAATGACTTACAGAGTAGCAATATGCTACAAATAACAGTCTTCGTGAATCGATATCAAATTTGGCAAAGCTCCAGAGGCCGCTGCGCACTGCCGCACGCGCAGAGGCGCGCCGATTTGCCTTGGCGCACGACTTCTAGTGGGTTGGTTAGCCGCCTACCAGCCTCCTTCGCCCGGTAGCGCTGACCCAGTAACCAACCGAGCAGCGCGTGGGTTGGTAAGTTGATGAATCGCTGAAATGGTGTGGGTTGGTAGGTAAGGGGCGGTAACCGTGGGTTTGCACGTTGATGAATCCGGCCCCTGACGGCTAAATTGGACAAGACCCATCCTCAAATTCCTTTAGTAGCCCTTCCAACCATCAGTCTTATCGAGATTCAGATTCTTCTCAAAAGGAACCATCGCCTATACACAAATAGTCGAAGTCGCTGTCCATTTTAGCCGTCGGAACTGCGGTAGTAGATCTCCCATTTTTTGTCAAAACATTCGCCCATCTAGGACGTCTAGGGCAGCGTCCATACGTTGCGAGAGCGAGCGATTACGCAAAATCGATGGTCGTCATTAACACACGATTCGCCAGCCGCTAAAGGGCGCTCACGCCCGCTGCCGCGCGTTTCCGCCTCCTCTTGCTCGCTCACGCTTAATTCGGGAGAGATGCAGCCACTTTCGAGCGATTTGCTTTATCCCTCAAGCAATAAAAGCCGAACCTACCTCAAAATCAATGCCATCGTGTCTAATACGCCGAACAAAAACATCCCAAACCGTAATAAATGCGCAGCAAACGAGTCGATTCCAGTGAGTGATCACCAGGTCAAGCGTTTTCAATCGAATCAACACGAGGCAGGATGCATTTACCGGAGTTTTTCTGCCTGTACGGGCGCCTACCAGCGTTTGCGAGAGTGGGCGTTCTCGCCACGTATGGACGGAGCCTACAACTTGCGTTCGCCAGCAGTCGGATGATCTCCAGCGAGTACGAGAGGACGTGAGAGTGACGTCTACTCTCATTTCCCCAAGTTTTCGGGCGGCAAAGTTGCAGTTTCTAGCAAGAAAACGAGAGAATTCACGTCAGCAGGTCTTATGTCGGCTTCTTCGCTCGGCGATAACTATCTTGTCCAGAGTGGCTAGTCTACAGTCCTAATTTCAACAGAATGAAGAACCTCTGGGGTATTTTAGATAGTCCGGTCTGAGGCAATGGCCGGCGATATCTCTTGTGCTGTTCACACAGCACGATATGTGATTCTTTGTATCCAAGCCGCTTATCGGCTCATGTGTTATCTATTCACACTCAATTATGTCACTTAGAACGCGCATCAAAGAAGATGCCGCGCAGTGGTATCTCCTCAATTATCTCTGCAGGTCGATAAGACCATATAAATAGAGAACTCGTGAGCGTGTAAGAATATATTCTGTCTATTCTCATAAAAGACTACCACTGAACCAGTCTTAAGAGACACACCACACTACACATCTCTCGATTTCTGCGCTCCAACAGGCCATAACCGAGAAATAGAGCAAGATCGGCTCGCAAAGGCTGGCTAACTTGGTCGATAGTATCAAGGGTTCATCAACCTCTAGGTTTGCGATTCCACATGTTTATCGAACGAGAATTTCGGTTTCATCAAGGGGTGTCCTATCTTTTTGATACGCGCCTTAAAACAAAAATTATTCCTAGAAAAGTGCACAACCCTTTGATCGTACTCAAAAGAGGTATACGGGCGTTATTTTACATACTGATCACAGTAGTTTCCAAGAAAAAGATCTATCCTGCTCAACAAACACGAGACCGACAAATTTAGGGGGTATCCCATCTTTTCGATACGCAGTGTATCCCTCTTTGAGCTTGCAACTGAAGCTCTTGGAAGGCTGTTCCGCTCCACTGAAACCCAGAGCGTCTTGCATCAACTTTGCATTTCTACTCCTACTAAATGCTCCCATCTTGTCTAATCTTCCACTGCTGTCAAACCGGATTTTTCTCAGCAAATCCATGCAAAATCGGAGGGCTTCAGCGTTTCCTTGTAACGGCAGTGTATTGTTTACGAGAATAGAGTAGAGGCTTTCTGCAAACTGGCGGTTATAAATTATCTCCTCACTTATTTGACCTTTTCACAAGGTATGCCATCGACATGGAACTTCTTGAAGGCAGAGGTCACGATGAAAAACGTCATCGAAAAAACTACGAAAATCAGCCTAGATCGAAAACAGCCGAAAAACTATGAAGGTAGCGCGATGAAAAACGGGCTAGAAGTAGAGTTTCTAAGGCCCAAAGATGCCAGTTCGTGCACAGCTCCGCCCAAAAAGATCGCAGTCTCATGCCGAGCAGTCAAAAATCATCGACATTCAGAGGAAGAAATAAATGTACCGAATAAAAACAATTGAACAACGAAAGCAAGCACTTTAGTCAATGTTTTTGACTAGATGAGTCAATGTTCATTGATTGATACTCAATTTCAAGCAAGCTGGTGTTCTTTATATTAGAGATCATCGATGCCGATGATGTGGAGTGGGCTCGTCTACCATCAGAAGACAAGAAAGTTCAGGCTTCAAATTTGGCCCAAAACAGCTGTTTTTCTTATACTCCTTACTACTCAAAACTTAGAAAAGGGTTTAGAGAGGAAAAGAAGACAAGCATATTTGATCGCGACCACTGCCTTTAAGGGCTCAAGTTGTCTAGTGGCCTAATCTGCTCACCTGAATCATTGCTGGAGCAGACCCTGTGAGCATCGCAAAAGACGCTGTCTCTGCGCTCCGGGCATAAGGCCACCGTCAGACTTGGTCGAAAAGCCGATTGAGTCTGGGACGGAAAAATAACCTTGTCCATATGCGCGCGTAGAACACCTGTGTCGACTGGGTGGATTGTGGACGCAAGCAGGCGGTCGCAGACGGACTTAAGCGGTGGAACTAGGAAGTATTTCTAGTGAAAACACTCTACCGCACCACCGCCCTTTTTCGTTGCCGTGAACCATAATTGGGTGACCCCGGTTCGTGTCCAAGCAAAAGTGGTTCTGCTCGATATCATACTCGGTCGTATTTTAAACCGCGCTTGCAGACCGAGCAAACCAGCATGGCCCAACCGCTGCTTTTTTGCAAAATGTTCCGTCTTTTCTGGAAGATGGACCTCAATGATGATACGGTGAAAATCACAGCTCACGGCGCACAAAAAAACACCGAAACAGAGACACAACCACAGCTGTCCCGTAGAGTGGGATCAAAAACCCACCCTGGGTGGTGGTCGTAATGTTTTCCAGCAGCAGAAGAGGCGGAAGAAACCGGAAGGAGCGAAGTGCACGATTGGACGGAACACGGCCCTCGTCCATTCAAGCACTCCGCTCCACCCCGTTTCCCTCGTCTCTTCCGCGGTTGGGAAACATCATCACGCACCCATCCTCCTCCATTCACTGGCAGCCGACCAAAGGGGCCGTCTTACCTACTACCTACCTCTCCCCTACAGGCAGCCCATCAAATGTCCCCCCCCCCACACAGGGTCAGGCAGACCGTTGTCCAGGACCTCGACGAAGCTACGCCCCCCTACTTTTAGGTCAAAATTTTTGAAAAATGTTCAAAACTGTTACGTCCCCTCAGGTTCTGGAGAATCGTAACAGTTTTTGTGGTCAAAAATTTCAAAACAAAACCTTTTTTACCCTGAATTAAAAAAATTACTGCACTCCCTATCCGACTGATTAGCCTCGGGGAGTGTAGTTTAGAATTGCTCTTCGCTATAGAACAACAACATCTGTATTGGGAAAGAGGCAATTAATATTGTATCACAGATCGCCTCACAAGATATTTACACTATCAAAAATCGACGCATTTTGATGGTTTCCGTCAGAGCAATACTGATAGCACTATCAAATAGCAGATACCGGCAGAAGTTTGCATTTTGACGAATAATCGACCTCCAAGTAGGTTTGCATCGAGACCTTCGGGTGGGTGGAACCCTTTTGCGGGTGCGTGAACCTTCACAGGTTCAAAAACCTTCGATTGACTAGAATTGTTCAAACAGAAAGGGTGCGAGCGCGGGTGGGAGAGGAGGTGTCACCGGCGGTGGTTTTGCGGGCACTGTATTGCGCAACAGTGCCCGCAAAACCACCGCCGGTGGCAGACGCGGTTTGGAACTGGAGCGCAATATTTTTCGACGGCTCACCGCAGTGGTAAATTAAACCCCTTGAGTTTCCGAGGGATATCGTAGTAGTTAGTAGATGATAGGCCAAGGATGAACATTTTACCTTCAGGTTCTTAGGCCGACATCATACTTCCCGCGAGCAGCGACAGCGACAGTTCATATCAGGCATATCAATTTCGGTCGATATGGATAGTAAATATTACGTGGCGTCGCTCGTCGCTGGAAGTATGATCCCGGCCTTAGGATTGCTGTTTTCAAAGAAAAATTAGCGTTGTCAAATTTTGGCCGAAGGCGCGGTTTTGGACAACGGTAAAACGTGTTTTAGGCGATGTTCTTAGTGATTTTAAAGTGGTGGGAGGGGTGTTGGGTATCCATTTGTGGGGAATTTCGTGGAGAATCTGAAACTTTTTTTAGAATGTCGAAAATCTGAAATTTGATGAGGGGACGCACGTTTCCCAATTTTCGAAGTGAAGACTTCAAGCGTTAATAGGCGGTATTAATGAATGTAACTCGTCCAAAAATTTGTTTTATGTGCTGAAAATTTGCATACTGCCTAAAATATGTCTATTACATCGTTATGTGAACATACTTTCCTCACATGTACTGTTGTGGTGTCCTCTTTGATCTTTTTGTTGCTATTACAATATGTCAGACAAACACGCCCGAACCACTCGTTCCACGACCTGTTTTCTTTACAGAAAGAGAAACGCAACTAAAAGCACCCCCTATTTTTTATGTTTTGGCTCAAAGTTTTTACGTCCCCCCCTAAGAAAATCTAAATTTCGAAAATTTTTTACGTCCCCCTGTTGTCCAGCTGGACAACGCCCGCCTGACCCTGCCCCCACATACCCTTCCTTTCGCCCTGGGGTGCCGGCCTGAAATCGACCAGGCGCCGCAACGCGTAGCGGCTCTTTAGGAGAGCCCCTCGTGACCAATTTTCACTACTCGCGCTTCGTCCGGTCTGGCTGCTGTCACCACAGTTGTCTTTTGGTGGCAGACCCAATGTTTTGGATTGTGTGTCGACTCACACCTCACTCACGGCTGCGTGGCTGCCCTCTCATCACTGTGGCGCTACTGACAACGGGGTGCCACGCAGCCGCGACTGAAATTTGAGTGTGTAGTCGACCTACTGGCCCAGTGTTTCTCTTCATTATTGTGATCAGCACTCGGTTCGTTCCTTTTTAGTGCAGCAGTTTTCCATCCCAGGGAAACTCAAGTATTCCTTTTTCGTTACAAGCCAAGGATCTCTCAAAACAAATACTTAATGCTTGTAACTAAAGGTTATTAATATAGTGATCTATGTTTATTGATTCCCAAACAGGCGTCCGAGAATGAAGTCGGTAGAAGAACGAAGGACGACCCTAAAATTCAGACAAAGTTGTTGGTTCTTTCAAAGAACTGCAACCGCCTAGCGTACAACTGGGGCCCATAGCGCAAGCACTAATCCCCTTTCGTCGGTCCGTGAGCTACCCCAACACTGAAGTCACACGGAGACGAAAAACAAATGGTCGAGGCTCGCATCATGAGAAGGAGAGAAGGCCCACGGGCTTTATGAGAGCCATAGAAAGGTGCACCACCGTGTAGTTCTTAGAAAAGGTGCTCCGCATCTGTTATTCATATTTTGTTGCTCGGTCGAATCACCGCTTAAACCCATGACCTTCACCCGGTGACATTATGTCTACCCACTCACCCGGTAATACGCTCCACCCTAAAAATATGCCCACCCGCTCACTCCGTAAAGCCATATTTTCACCCAGTAAAATGCATGCCCGCTTCTCACCCAGTAAGACGCTCCTACCCCAAAATAAGCCCGGCCGCGCAGCCGGGGAGCCTGCTTCTCCCCCTCTCACCAGAAGTGAGCGGAATTTTCTGTTTTCTGCCCATTTTTGGCCATTTTTTCTGTTTTCTGTTAAACTAGGCTAATTGAGCAGAAAACAGAATAAAACCGTGAATCGCAACTTGTTGGAAATTTACTCTAGAGACAAGTGGCCGGACTCATAGATGGTGAGTCAATAGGCTTAGAAGACCTCACCCGCATTCTCTGCAGTACCCCTGCATATGGTTAACTCGTCTATCTCGCTACGGTGCTTATCCGAGCTGGGGTGGTGTAGTGGCAAGGTGCGTAGCTGCTTGCGCAAGACGGCAGGGATCGATCCTCGCTTAGGGTTGATCAGATCTGCTAGCCCTACTGAGTCCTCGAAATGGTACCAGATTAATCTAAGGAGATGAAGGATATGACTGGGAAGTCGGCTGATCCCCGCATTCCACTGCATAGCCCTGAAAAGCATCCAAGTCTCTATGGCACAGACGTCGAATGCGCTGCGTAGTCTAAAGAGATCGAGGAAGCCGAGTCTTTATCCTTTCTTATAGTGATAATCCTTACCCAGAGGGTAACCGTTGATGATACCCCTCAGAAGGTATGCCATACAGTAATAACGCGAAAACTCAATTTTATTGCAAAATAACAACTAATGGGCTTCAATACTACTTAGCGCAGGCTATTCGTGCCCTAACTGGCCCGGCGTTCAATTATGAATACTTTGTATATGTGGGCAGACACTGAGAATACTTCACGATGAAGTGCAATGAAATTGATGAAAGGGGTAGATATGAAGTTGTTGAAACTGCTATAGAGTCACAAGCGAACCCGCCATGGTGGAACAACTCGAAATTATCGTCAAAATATATGTACTAGGGAAGGGTAAGTCTGCTTCGACTCTATGTTCTCTTTCACATAATGAGCTTCTGTATGAGTAATCGAGTGTAATTCTCGTAGCAAAAGGGGTTAGAGGGACATCTTGCACTTATAATCTGCCTCTCTCGGAAATCAACATTTCTTTCTCTGGCCAACTGTTGGCTTTCGGATAATGTGCAAAGGAACCATTAATCACGGAAAATGTGTATTTAAAAAGTGTAATGCTGTAAAAAACCTCGAATACTGTACGTTAAACACTGTTTATTGATTTTTGAAAAAAAATCTGTTTTCGGTTTTCTGCCTATTTTTTGGAAATTTGCATCCGTTTTCTGTTTCCAAAAAAAATTTCCGCACATCCCTGCCACTCACCCGGTGTTATTGTCCAAGTTAGTGTAGTCGAAAATCCGTATATTCGAAAAGTCGGAGATTGAAAATAAATTTTATTCGGAACAAGTATACTTCAGCACTAGAAAAGGATTGAATGGTTACTGCTGTGACTTGTTGAATGATTATTAACCGGAAATGATATTCGGACCACAGATAGGCATAGACGACCACAGAGGCGGACCGAAATTACCCAAGTCAGCTCCCCCCCCCCAACGCCTGGATACTGCCGAGGTGAGCTGAATGCGGACTCTCAAGTTCTAGCGATAGGCCTGGGTACAGTCTCATGCGACAAAAGCAATCCGCCGTGAGTACATACGGACCACGGGATTCCCTGTTGGAGAAGAGACCGGAGTGTTGTCGCAACCATTATGTAGGTTCTGCCACAGGAGACTAGTTGGTAGGACAGATGTTTGTAGGCTCTTAAATGTGCTCGTCTTTAGCGCAACAAACCTTTTGATGCCTTCGTTCTCGTCAGGTATCAAAGTCATCGTGGCGACATCGGGATCGATCTGTCGTATTCGATACTGAGAATCTATAGAACGAATCAATCTATCAAATACCAATCGAACTTTTGCCTGAAATACCACCTTTTCTGATATTGATAGATTATATAAAAATCTTGATGCGCACAGCTCTCCTCTGCCCAGCCATTTCGAGGGCATGGGTCAGTCACGTTTTTTACTTCTTCAAAATTTGGGCCAGAGACGCAGACTTGGACTACTATGTATGTGAGCACCATCTACATAGAATAGCGTAGACCTGGTAGGTCTAAAAACATTTTTCCTAAAAGTCAAGAGCTTACCTGTACGATAGCTAAACATAGGCCGACGACGGAGAGTCCGACCAAAGTGAGTGCCAAATTGAATATAATGAAATTTGGGGTTTTCGTGACCACATCACCAAGACCTGAAATCTCACGAAGTTTGGCTGATTAACAACAAATTAAGACAAGATTTTGAGCGGGACCGAAATTCAGAGCATGGAAAGCGGCGAGGATCTCGCAGAGCGCAGAAAAAAGTCACCTATTGTTGTGAGAGAAGTGAAGAAGAAGTAGAAAGCGCTGAAATATGACCATTCGTATTCCCACAACCTGCAAGTGTTAGTTAAGATTCCATTATTCAAAAAAAAGGGAAATCACCCACTCACCTTACAATAAATGCTGATAAACTGATCCATAGAAAGAAGAAGATCAAAGCCGCTTTCATCGGTACAGTTTCCTCCTGCTCCTCATCAGGGAGCACCACATCGAGCTCACCAAGTGGTTTATTCGATTCAATCTGCAGTTCTTTTAAGATTTTGATTTTGTCGTCTAGCAAGGAACTTTTATCCATAATCAACGTGTGACATTCATATAGCTTACGTACTGGTGGGGTCCGATTCAACCGCGTGGCCGGGTTCAATACCGCCACATGCTGCCAATGCCTCACTAATACCGTCATTAGCACGTCGTTCTGTTACAGAAACACGCGCCGCAAGTGCGCACCTCGTGTTCGTCGCGGCATTATACGTTCCTAATGTACAGGAGCGCTCACCCTAGAGCTGGCGAGGTGTTCTGAGCCCCCTTCTTCACTAGGGGTGGCGTCTCTTTTAACAAGGGGCTGTCCATGTAGCGGTCTGCAACAACGACTTCACTCTGCGACGGTCCATAGCAGGGAAGCTTGTCAGTGATACATGAAGCCTAATTATTGTATTTCTATGTTATCTCCTTAGTTGTAGTGATCTATGAAGTTTTGTTATTATATTGTTGTTGTTTATTGCTTAGCCTTGATCTTATCATATTCGAATGAAGTTGTTATTTACCTCCTAAGTGCTGCTTTTAGCCGCTTTGCATTTGTTCTCTGCCGAAGCATTGAAAAAGAATCGCAATTCGCCGACCAGACAGTATTCAATGAGGAGGCGGGGCTGCTCCCGCTGGCTAGTGGGCGGGGAAGCCCTCACGCGCCAGGGGGCGGGGCAGGCCCCGCGAGCCGCCGCCACAGCCTTCATAAGCCGCAAATTCGGTGGGAGACCGATATATTTGGCGTGCGCTGGTGTCTGCTCTCTGGTATCTGGTGGCTGGTGATCTGGTGGCTGGTGATCTGGTGGCTGGTGATCTGGTGGCTGGTGCTCTGGTGGCTGGTGCTCTGGTGGCTGGTGCTCTGGTGGTTGGTGCTCTGGTGGCTCGTGTCTGGTGTCTGACGGCTGGTGTCTGACGACTGGTGTCTGACTGTCTGGTGTCCGAGGACTGGTGTGTGTGTGTGTGCTGGTGTCTGGTTGTCTGGTGTCTGGCTGTCTGGTGCCTAGTGTCTGAAGGCGGACGGCTGGTGTCTGGTGCCTCGTGGTCTGGTGTTTGGACGCTCGAATAGTGGCCAGGGATCACAGGAGGCGTGGAACGGACCCATCCGGTAAGGCTTTAATTCTGTACACACCAATGCAAGGGATAAACCCCTAAGTCGGGAAGGCTCCAGCTAGAGGGACGGAAAGTCCACAGAGGTACACTGAGGTGTAAACATCGCGGAGTGGTCAGCAGTGGCACTGGGAGTGTCCTATTTTTGTGTTTCTACTTTGTGTTTGTTCTCTTTTGTTCTAATAAATAGTATAGCCCATAGTGTCTGTGTAGCCAATAGTATTCGTGCCCGTACTGGGAACTTGTATTGAAGGGGTTACTTGGCGTAAGTCAGATTCATAGCTATCATGGATGAAATCCTGAACCAAGGCGGAGAGCCTTCCTGAGTACCCCACACGTCTGACATGGGGGCCAAGCCTACACTGAATCTATTGGTTACAGACACTCGTAACACGGTCATGGTCGATAACAGTATGGGAATAGACGCGGAAGGCGGAGCAGGCACAACTGAAGTGAGTTATTGAAAAAGACTTCTCATTGGCATTGCCAGACAAGTTGATATCAAACTCCAAGAGCAGATGAAGGGAATCTCTGAGAAGAAGCGTAGCCTGGTTTGCTCTGTCATACAGACGGCGGTCGATTTAGCTATGGCTGCAATCGAATCCATCCTCGACCAGAGCGCTCAGAGACTGTGTTTTACTCAATCGCTGCTCAAGGAAAAAGAAGAACACATTGCTTTGCTACGGGCACAACTGAGTACCTTACAGGCATTGCGTCCATCTAGTGCTTCGCTCGAGTTCGAGCCACGTGATGAACCAATCAATGAGCACGATGATGGAAGGCGTAGTCCTGCAGCAGGTACTTCCACTAGACCTGGAGGACTTCCAGGGCTGGTTGAGTTGAACTACTATGACTCATTTCAGAACGCGCAGTCGCTCGAAGGAACTGTCCGCCGGACAGATGGGAGGGATCTGAGCCGTCAAGGGACGTTGAATACGCAGTCGCTGAGATCGCTGAATACGTCCTGCCCGGGGCAGCAAGGTGGGTCGCACAATTCATCTCTATTTAGTGGTTCACTAGAGAGGTGTAGGCCGGCGTCAGCGCTTTCGTCAACCCCACCCAACCCCGCGTCTGATCCGGTCCTTAACGCGCTCAGGGAAGTACTGAAGGCCCAATCGGTCAGCGACGTTAAAAAGTACGATGGAAAAGGATCCCTTAGCGAGTTCTTGCGAGCTCTCGAGGTCAAATACCCCAGAACCGTGTGGAGTGATAGTGACAGAAGGGACATTCTTCTGAAACATCTATCTGGTTCAGCGCATGCCATGGTAGAGAACCTACCACATAAAGGGCAGGACATGTCTTTCGATGAAATTGTAGGGCAACACGTCGCGTAAGGAACACTCCGGGCGAAAGACTAAAGGCCGAGGCCGACTGGAAAAATCTCAAGAAGTCTGACGAGGAGTCTGTCTTTGACTTCTGTTGTAGACTCCAAAAGGTAGCCCGTCGCATGTCACCAGAGCAGTGCATGGACTTCCACCTAGGAAGCAAGCTATACGAGTGCCTGTCGAACTGGCCAGATTCGTATTATATGCTCGCTGCGTTGGATGCGCCAGAGGGCTATGTCTTCGAGGAAGTGCGTAAGGTAGCGCTTAGGTTAGAGCGCACACACTCCATCATGCAGCGTCACCATAAACCACAGTGGAGTGGCAGCAGGACAAAGCATGATGAGAGACATGTTTTTCCAAATAGCAGCTTTGCATCTGCACCAACGAAAAATCCGAAGGGTTGTTTTCAATGTGGAGAAGAAGGGCACCTGCAAAACGCATGCCCAAAGAAACACGCTAGAAGTCAGGAGGATAGAAAAGGGCCAGCCAAACAGAGCGGATCTCGACCATCGCGCACATCATTCTCGACGCGCCTGAAGTCATGGTGCTGTAGCATAAATCAAAAACGCAGTGCACTAACGAAGGCATGTGGAGAACCGTGCTACTGTGATGTGGAGATCTTCGGCGGGCCTAGTCAAGCGTTGATAGACACCGGATCCGTCATCTCGATCATACCAGTATCGGTTTTGCAACGTGCGCAGGAGCGAGGAGCCGATTTGGACAGATTGGTGACCATGTTGGGAGAACCAGAGGGTGAGGACGTATAGGATGCGTCTGGGAACCCCATGCAGTTCCTCATGCGGATAGCAGTGGACATAAAGGTAAGAGGGGCCCGGCAAGCTAGAGCTCAACTACACGTCATGCATTCGTGCGATGACCAAATTCTTCTGGGCACAAACGTCTTGGCGGCGCTGGGAATAGAGGTGAAGCTCAACCCCTTACCAATAGCAAGCAACGACACAGTAGAGGAGAGGGTCGCTAGCTCTCAGACTCCACGTAAGGTAGCACGCGCGATGAAAAGAGTTGTGATTCCGCCGCAGTCCACAACCATTGTGGAGCTGGCGGGTCGCGGCAGTGAAGAGGTAGTCTTCTGGTCTAACACTGATAGAGTTGCTTCGGGCGTGTGTCGAGTGTCTAAAGGCTCAGGCCAATTACCTGTCGTGAATAGGGATGTCGAGCCATGGGTAATCCAGAAAGGAGAAGTACTCGGTGAATGGTCAAACGACCGCTGGTACGACCCAAAAACGGCTGACATACCTGGAGATATGCTGGAGATGCATAGGGTTGACAGTGTGCCACCAGAGAAGAAGGCCGCTGAGGTTATTCGGATTCTAGAGTTGAACAAACAGACTGGTGGTATCCCAGAGGAGTTCAAGGATCTGATAGGCCAGTACAGCGACGCATTTGCTGTCTCGGACGTAGAACTTTCCCAAACGCATCTCATAAGTTACAACATCGATGTGCAAGGCAACTCTCCTGTGCGACAAAAGACACGACCAGTACCATATGCCTTAAGGGGACAAGTAGAGGAAATGTTAAAAGACTTGGAAGAACGTCAGATTATAGAGGAAAGTGTCTCCCCGTGGGCATCGCCGATCGTCTTAGTGGCGAAAAAGGATGGCACAATCAGGCTTTGCGTGGATTATAGGGAGGTCAACAAGTTGGTCAAGAAGGACTCTTACCCACTCCCCGCCATTGATATCACGCTTCAGAATCTGAAAGGCAAACGGTTCTTCACTTCACTCGATTTGGCCAGCGGCTACTGGCAAATACCTTTGACCGACGCAGCAAAAGAAGTCAGTGCATTCACGACGACTTCCGGTCTGTTCCAATTCCGAGTGCTGCCGTTTGGCCTAACAACAGCACCCTCAATATTTCAGAGACTGATGGAGAAGGTATTAGATGGTATGCTCGGCAAGGAAGTTTCCGTGTATATTGATGATATCCTTATAGCAACGGACACAATTGAGCGACACTATGAAGTCCTGCAAAAGGTGTTCCAGGCATTCCAACGAGCTCATCTTACAGTCAAACCACAAAAATGTCGTTTGCTTGAAACGAAACTCTCGTTTCTAGGCCATATAGTGGGCGTTGATGGCATTGGGACGGACCCTGATAAGGTCGACAAAATCGTAAATTTCCCATGCCCAACTAATATAGCGGAGCTTCGGACCTTTCTCGGCCTCGCAGGCTACTACAGGAAGTTTGTCCTGAAATTCGCTCAAACAACGAAACCTCTGCACGCGTTGACAAGCCCCAACGTCAAATTTCAATGGGCAAGTGAACAGCAGACAGCATTCGACACATTGAAGGCACTGATGGCACAAGCTCCAATACTCGCACAACCTGATATTGAGAGGGCGCGCAGTGGCAAACGGCCGTTCATAATCTACACAGATGCTAGTCGAATCGGAGTGGGTGCAGTATTGGCCCAGGAGCAGGAGGACGGTTTTTTACACCCAGTGTACTTTGCCTCCAAGCCGCTTTCCAGTGCGGAACGAAATTATCATGTAACCGACCAAGAGGGACTCGCCATAATTTTCGCGTTAAAGAAGTTTCATTAGTTCATCTACGGCGTGCATACGATAGTACGGACTGATCATGCATCTCTCACATCCCTCTTCAAACGCATCAATGTTTCGCCGCGTATTTTACGATGGGCGATGGAAATACAACGTTACCAGCTTACGATTGAACATGTAAACGGTGCCGTCAATCGCGTGGCAGACGCGTTGTGAAGAGGAATTGTCGATGTCAGCCAAGAGATACCCCCTACTCATAGGGAGGATGAAAAAGTTGTGTGTTCCGTACAAAGGATAAGTTGGCTAGAGGAACTGAAGAAAGACAAAGATTGGAACTCTGTGATTGAAGCTGTTCAACAAGGAATTAACGGGGAGGTGAAACTTCCAAGACACCAGAGGTTGCTTAGTACGAGTGATTTCCGCCTCGGAAATGGCCAGTTGAAGCTTATCGTGGAGGACGGCTCTTCAGTTCTTGTTGTGCCAGAGGCTAGAAGGCACCAGATTTTTTCTGAAAATCATAGTGGAGTCTTGGGCGGGCACTTTCATGCCAACAAAATGTATGAGCAGCTTCGTAAAACCCTATTCTGGCCTGGAATGAAAGCCGATCTACGAACATGGTGTGGGCAATGCCAACGATGTTTTTTAACAAATCCGAAAACGACAAATATCCCACCATTGAGACCCAGGTGTGCTTCGCGCCCTTTCGAGGTAATCGGAGTGGACGTTGTTGGAAATGGGGATAACGACGCGAGGAAATCGCTACGTCGTAACCGTGGTAGATCAATTCACAAAATATCTTGGCGCATTCCCAGTTCCAGGCAAAAAAGCTGAAACGATTGCTGAGGTCATTTTCAGTCACTGGATTTGTGCTGAAGGTAGATGGCCCGAATGTATCCTTTCCGATAGAGGTGGGGAATTCGAGAATGCAATCGTCACGGCGCTATGTGACATTCTTAAGATCAAGCAAGAGTTCACGAAGGGCTATTGCCCACGGGAAAATGGTTTGACAGAGCGTGCTAACGGGACTATCGTTCGTCTGTTAAAGAAGAAGACCGTGGTCGCGGCTGAGTGGGACCGGATTCTACCAGCGGTAGTCTACGCGTATAAAGGGCTTTGCAGAGTTGCAGCGACCAGCGGCACGCCGCCGAGCGAGAACTCTGGGGCGTGGTCGAAACCCGACGCGGCGATGAGCACGAAGACCTCGCAGAGTTGCAGCGACGTTGTCGTCAGCATCGCATTCCACCATTGCGTACGATCTCATTCATTAGACAATGCATCTCGCTATGCACAGTTTTTGTTGGTTTCATATGATTCGAAACTTAAGTGAATGTGTACCGGCAACTACCACAAAATATTGTGATAAAAAAAAGAAAAAGAAAGTTTGCAACCAGTAGAGTGATGCCTTAATGAATAGTTTTTGAGATAATAAAATCAGTGGACGGTTTGTGGCGATCGCTTTGAAAACAATGGCACTAGACGACATTGTAATAAAAAATACTAAATAGAACTGGAAACAAAGCCAATTCGAAATGGAACTGCAAATCTGGACATTTTAAAGTATGCTCCAATGATTTTCCGTTCAATTTGTGCTAAAATAGAAAAAAAGGGTCTTCAGAGGGTTGGATTCATGGAAGGAGCAAAAAAAGAAGCTCGAATCGATCGTCGGCGGCGCTCGTCGCCAGCGATGGAAATGGTCGAGACCATTCCCCGCCGCCGCTCATTGACGGCGTCGCTCCGGAAGTCGCTGTTGTCGCGGCGGCGGAAACACTCTGCGAGGTACCGCGCGACACGCCGCCGCCATCGCCCGCTGCGTGGCGCCCCCCATTCTCCATCATTGCCCTGCCGCAGCGAGACTCGCCGCGGTGCAACTCTGCAGAGCCCTTAATGCATCGCCCCACTCCGCCACGGCGGAAAGCCCTCACTTTCTGGTATATGGATGCGACCCCCATTACCCTTCAGAAGTGATTCCAAGGGAGCACTTATCACCAAACCTTACGGACTACGATAGTTACAAAGCTGAATTTCTTAGTGGATTGAAACTTGCCCGTGAATGTATAAGTGAGCATGCGGAGACATATCGATCATCGATGAAAGCAACGTATGACAAGCGATGGAAAACATCAGAGTCACAGGTCTTCAAAATCGGTGATCGGGTGTACATGAAAGCACCGGCTGAAAAGAGGAAAAACGCTCATCCAAAGCTAGCGCTGGATTGGAGAGGCCCATACAGAGTTCTCGAAGCCAGCGCTAATTCGGCATCAGTCACCCTCGTAGGGGAAAACAAAGAACCTGTTCGAGTGCAGTTTGATCACTTGATCAGAATTCCAGCAGGGATAGATGATTCTCCGGTTATCACTAATACGTCTCGTGGAAGGCGAGGTCGACCTAGGCGCAAAAATGCAGCGACGCATATGCCAGCACCTCTCAAGGAAACTGGATTTGGAAGAAAAGCAGTATTAAAGTGTAATAGAATTTTTTTCAGCAGAAGACGCTCCAGTCGCGAGAACGCAGCCCATGTGGACTTCCGATGCCCTGGCGTGTACATTCATCAAGATCAGGAACTCAAATGTGCGGAACCGAAACCGTGGTCGACAATAATACCTAATGTGCCTATTCCTGAGTGGATCCCGCACTGTCCGTACGAACTTGGGCGCGCCGTGACCATTTTGATGCAAACTCACGTAACACAAGACTGAAAGCGCGACCTTTTGTTGGATACGTCATACGACACGATTTCGCCTACAGGATTGGCTGTTGCATATGCGTATTATCGCTCGACTTGCATGCTTGTGAGCGGATTTATCAGATCTGCGCTGTTAAACGACGACGAGGATCACCCTCCCAAACACGGCGACGAGCCGTTCCATTTGGCCTACATAGTGGGGAGCGCCTTGAGGCACACAGCACTACTCAAGCAGTGGACCCCGGAAAGACGGGCTACCTTGCCGCAAAAGCACACGCTAGTCCTCCTGCCTGCTGGATTTGAAGATCATGTGAAAGGGTTCACTCGTAAGTGGCAAGTGGCTAAGGCGTGTCGTTCTCCGAGAGATTTTAAGACTGACTGGTTCCGCGATGAACTGTCCGCAATTGTGCTCTTCTCCCCCACTTTTGAGGCGTCAGTCGATGACTGGTATACGCCATGGATGACCATGCTACAATGTGTGTCCGAAGGAGCTGACCTGTATCTCCTCCCAAGTCCACAGGACGCAATGGAATGGGGGTCCGGAGTGGACCTGCTAAAGGATTACGCCAATGAAACATTGGCACAGCGACCAGCACTGAAGAACCGCATCATCGATCTGCTGCCTTACCGCACCACTGAGACTCCACCGGGTACCCCCCATCAGCTGTTGGGTATACGCCAGCCCCCGAATAAACCGGTCTATACGCCATCTGCCGCTAAACGTTTCTTGAACGAGACGGTTCGTCACTATGGTCTTCACCTAAACCTTCTGCCGTACAACCGTGATGAGGAGGTTGAAGAGGCTTTCCGGAAGAAAGCGATGGCAGTCAATGCACAGCGAGCAGGAACGGTTGGAGGTGGAGAGCCTTCCAGGCAGGGGAATCGGCGCTCAAGTATCGGTAGACGGTTTGAGAGAGGTTCTGGTCGTGACGGTCCGAGTGATCGCACCCGACGTGATGGTCTCAGTGACCGCAATCGCCGCGATTATCCATGTGATCGCAGACGTGATGGAACTAAACACCATGATGATCGTAATGGAGCTACCCGAGGGCGCGGAAATCGTGTTGGTTCCACTGGACGCTACGGATACTCAAGGGGAGGTCGACGTGAAGAGCAGGAAAACAGAAGGCCCGAACCCTTTCGTCGCAGAACTTTTCCTCCACGACGTCATGGAAGCCGACCGTAGATGGGTTGAGTGGAGCAACCCTAAAGGGAAGGAGGGACGTGTCAGTGATACATGAAGCCTAATTATTGTATTTCTATGTTATCTCCTTAGTTGTAGTGATCTATGAAGTTTTGTTATTATATTGTCGTTGTTTATTGCTTAGCCTTAATCTTATCATATTCGAATGAAGTTGTTATTTACCTCCTAAGTGCTGCTTTTGGCCGCTTTGCATTTGTTCTCTGCCGAAGCATTGAAAAAGAATCGCAATTCGCCGACCAGACAGTATTCAATGAGGAGGCGGGGCTGCTCCCGCTGGCTAGTGGGCGGGGAAGCCCTCACGCGCCAGGGGGCGGGGCAGGCCCCGCGAGCCGCCGCCACAGCCTTCATAAGCCGCGAATTCGGTGGGAGACCGATATATTTGGCGTGCGCTGGTGTCTGCTCTCTGGTATCTGGTGGCTGGTGATCTGGTGGCTGGTAATCTGGTGGCTGGTGCTCTGGTGGCTGGTGCTCTGGTGGTTGGTGCTCTGGTGGCTCGTGTCTGGTGTGTGACGGCTGGTGTCTCACTGTCTGGTGTCTGACGGCTGGTGTCTGACGACTGGTGTCTGACTGTCTGGTGTCCGAGGACTGGTGTGTGTGCTGGTGTCTGGTTGTCTGGTGCTGGTGTCTGGCTGTCTGGTGCCTGGTGTCTGAAGGCGGACGGCTGGTGTCTGGTGCCTCGTGGTCTGGTGTTTGGACGCTCGAATAGTGGCCAGGGATCACAGGAGGCGTGGAACGGACACATCCGGTAAGGCTTTCATTCTGTACACACCAATGCAAGGGATAAACCCCTAAGTCGGGAAGGCTCCAGCTAGAGGGACGAAAAGTCCACAGAGGTACACTGAGGTGTAAACATCGCAGAGTGGTTAGCAGTGGCACTTGGAGTGTCCTATTTTTGTGTTTCTACTTTGTGTTTGTTCTCTTTTGTTCTAATAAATAGTATGGCCCATAGTGTCTGTGTAGCCAATAGTATTCGTGCCCGTACTGGGAACTTGTATTGAAGGGGTTACTTGGCGTAAGTCAGATTCATAGCTATCATGGATGAAATCCTGAACCAAGGCGGAGAGCCTTCCCGAGTACCCCACACGTCTGACAAGCTTCTCTTGCTGTGGATCAGGAGGAAATTTTTAGGCAGTCATAAATGGGCAGGAGAAAGACTCAGGGTCATATCTCAAGACCAACCACGCTACGCCTGCTCTCCCCACTCTTCCCGGGTTGAGAAGGCATCTTGTCTTATTTTAAAGAACCAAATTCAGCAACCCTCTGAGTTTTGAGTCCCAGTTGGTGGAAATATACGGGAAATTTTTCTACATTGTCTGATATGAACTAAGGAATTTCTAGCCTCGACCTTTGAAAAAAAAGTATTAGATTTGTGCTTCGATCGATCTGCCCGCTCCTGATCTTTACTAGAAAAGCAATTGTCAGCCACCTCGGCATGCAGCCATGGACCTCAGGTCTGAAAGGTAGCCACGAGCTGCGAGTGGAAAGTGGAAATAGCGCGCACATTGCAGAGGCGCGTAGGGAGGGAGCTAAGTCATGGGTCGTGCATGACCGAGATGGTGGCGGCGCTGGGAGGAGAACACGATCGCTCGATCTTGCTGACGACGTTTGACCATCTCCGTTGAGGTTCAAGTAAAATTCTGAGTTTTGGGCTGATCATGCGAAAATTCCACGCAGTGGCTGTGAATTGGGCATTGAAATGATAGCCTCCCCTAACATGTGATAAATCTTGGAGAAAAAGTCTTTATGAAGCCTACAGCAACGAAAAACGCTCCAATGAGCTGATTATTGCTGCAATGATGTTGGCCGTCTTTCGTAATCAATCGCTCCTCGTCAGCTGCTGATTTTTCGCGGGCGCTAATTGTTTCCTATCTCATACACTGGAGGGGGCTAGCGCAGCTCTTCAGGGGGGCAATCCTCCTGGCACCGGCGCTTGCCCCCCCCCCAATCGGGGGGGGGCTACCGCCGGAGTGACAATTTGTCTTGATCGGAGCCCCCCGTCACTGCCCTGAAGCCCCCCTGTCACTGCCCTGAAGCCCCCCTGTCACTGCTCTGAAGCCCCCCTTTCACTGCCCTGAAGCCCCCCGGTCACTGCCCTGAAGCCCCCCGGTCACTGCCCTGAAGCCCCCTGTCACTGCCCTGACGCCCCCTGTCACTACCTTGAAGCCCCCCTGTGACTGCCTTGAAGCCACCCTGTCACTGCCTTGAAGCCCCCCCGTCACTGCCCCGGAGCCATGACGTCACGGCTCCGGAGCAGTGACGTCACCCTCCCCCCGGAAAGCGTCTCCGCTTTCCTCCAAAAATATCCCTTTCTGACAGTGACTCGAAGTCGCCGTCCAGGGCCGGCCCTGTTGGGCCGAATGCGGCTCTCCATGAGGTGAGGCGCCTTTTATACCGGTCGAGCACGTGATAGATCACAGGAGAAATCACGTCAAATCGGGACAAAACTCGACGTGAATGACTATGCGTGCGTTTGGCCTACTATGCCTTCTCTGGCCTCTATTGTCGTAAACTACCTTCTACGACTTCTTCCCATCTTTTCCCTCTCTTCCTCTCGGGGCAAGCGCCGGAGGAGAGCAGGGACCTCCCTGTAGCCCCCTCGGGGAGGCCTGCGCTGTCGCTCCCCCAAGTCGAAAACGGGCTCTATTGTCCGGCGCTTGACCCCCGGAGAGTCTGAGATTGTTATTTCTGTTTCTGACCCCTCAGGTTGGCTACTTTTTTCATAAAAGGCTGTACGTAAAGTGTCTATACTGTATGTTCGATTCCGTGAGTTTCCTTCGCGAAAAAACAAAAATAATGTGATGTTGAATTCGACAAATTTTTCATCTCCAGAGTGCTTAGCGAATTTTTTGTATGGTTTCATGGTTCACTAATTTTGCTAGCTACGAGATATTTTTACAGATTCTTCGCGATGAAAAGTTTGAGATCGTGTTTCAGTTAATCATATCTCTAACTGGCTCTGTTCGTTTCGATCGAAATGGCACTGTTCTTCAACACGTTTTTTTCAGCACATAAGCTGTCGGAAATGCATATTGGATAACCCCATCCCCCCCCCCAAAAAAAAAGAACCTCACCTACATACTAGCATATCGTGAGACACATTGCGTACAGTGTTTATGAACAAAGTCGAAGAAAAAAATTTGAACAGCAAGGAAAAGAGGAAACGGCAGCAGCAGTCAAGCATAGCAGCAGGATTAATGGTGATGATCGATTTTCTTCAAAGAAGAAAAGAACAAGGGGTTAATGATTATGAGCTCCTATCAGACAAAAAATCTTTCTCGAAAGAAAAATCCAGAAGTCTGAGAGATACCTATAAACATTCAAGATTTGTTTTCACTTTTTCGCCCTAGAAACAATCAAGAACAGGCCTACACCCCGGTTTTCAAAAGGTAGCTGAGTTATCATCAAAATTGTTGGGTGTAGGTAAAATTCTCATGATAATTTGTGAACGGTTTCCCAGCCTCTGAAAAGGGCATTTTTCTTTTTCGGAAATTATTTTCGAAAAACATTAAGATTTGCTACTTTTCTTGACTCATTTTAGTTCGATGTTTGTTAAGCGAATAGCAGCGTGTTCATGTACAAACATAGTTCTCGGAAGCAAAATCATAAGTTTTGTAAGAATAGGTATAATTCTGGAACTGGAACATCGCCTGCTTAGTTTAGAAGAAGGTAAGTATAGCACGGGAAGAAAAAGGATAATTCTCAACGTCAAGCATCACTCTGACTAATTCTAGAGTAACCTGCGAACTTTTCGAAAAAAAAAAACAGAAAACATGAACTTCTTTGCAAAATTTGTTCGAAAATTTGTTCTTGTGCAACTGCTGAAAACGTGTAAGCAGAGATAGCCGTGCACAGTTTGCAATAAACTTATCAGAATAGGATGGACTGCAGACCTAAGGGGAATGGTTTCGATGGAGTAGACTGCTGTTGACTGTTTCGTTGATCTCACACCCTTGTTAGTAGTGAGAAAGCCGCCTGTAACATGGTCACACGGTTCAGCTATTGTGCGCGCTGCCGATGCGACCAGCATGCGTGGTTCGACTCCGGTCAAATAACTGATTTTTGCAAATAAAATTATCCTGTAGAGAAGGGTCGCTCCGGGTTGGCGACAAGAGGTGGCATCTGGGCACGATGTACAGTTCACCTCCGCACTGCCGTTCAGTCCGCAAAGTGCACGCTGATTGCGAAATCGGGGTGCGGCGCGGTTGCAAGTATCCTCAGACAGAGATGTGGGATCACCCGGGCGGTGGGATCACCCGGGCACCAAAGGCAAAACCCGCCCGGGTGATCCCACATCTCTGTCTGAGGATACTCGCAACCGCGCCGCAGCAGGATTTCGCAATCAGCGTGCACTTTGCGGACTGAACGGTAGTGCGGAGATGAACAGTACCTCAGGTGGGCTGCCATCTTTATGTGGTGGCGGCGGAGGGTTTGCTACGGGCCCAGGCACACGACCTGCAGCAAATCCACACCGCGGCCACAATTTTCCTTGACAAGGTCTTCAAGAGACCAGCCGGGTATCACCCTCTAGAACCAGTTACATAGTGCCGATTAACCCATCCACGACCGCGTGTCCCACCGGTGGGACACGCGTTGACTACCACTTCGGACCGCGTGTCCCACCGGTGGGACGCTCTTTTCGACAATCGGTTTCTACTCCGCATGAAGAAATTTCTTAACCTATTTATGGTCAATGTATTCACCTATTCTAGACTCGACTATGAACTTTGTGGTCCGCTGGCAGCTTCACCATTACAATATATCTGACCCTTCGAATGCGGCGAGCTCGAAAACCGCAAACATGAGTATAGATCGCATTTTTACAAGCAATTAATTTCGAAGTTTTTCTTTTTCCCATTACTCGAGAAACAATGCTTACTCCTAGGAGTGGTCAAATCGTATAGCACTATTTATTATATGACTCAGATATTCGCGGGGAAGTTCCCGAGAGCGACAGCAGAACTTCCCTCGAAACAACTAGGGAACTTCCCCCGAATCAGGGGGAGGCGAAGGGGACGTCTCGACAGCAGAGTAATAGGGGAAGTTCCCACAGCAGGAGTTCTCTTGTACTCCCGACTGCAGGTCTTCCCGCGACCTTCCGACTGCAGATCTTCCCATTGTTCAATGATTGATAAAAAATCAGCTTGCTAGAATTCACTGTTTTCGACAGTCTTCTGGTTCCTGAAAAACTGCGATCGACCCAAAAATATTCACCTCTGACTAAAGGTTATAGAGAAGCTTACTAGCTCCTCTGAAATCCAGACAGAGATGCCTTACGTAGTTTCTTGAGTGGCAGATCTACCCCCTCAACTTGCGAAGTGCGAGACCACCTCGCGACTAGCCCGTCTGCATCACCGTACACGCTGCGGCTTTGTTTTCGCGTTCATCACGTTTGGGGGGAGGCCATGGGAACAACCCTGAAGCGAACTTCCCTTGTTCTCCCCTCGAGTTGACTGTTTCGAACGCCTTATCGTTGTGTATAATTCGAGGGGAAAGAGGCGAGACGTCCCCCTCCGGGGGGACGTCTCGCTCCTCTCCCCTCGACCGAGTGATAACGACCAAATCAGGTCTATTGTCCTCGTGAACTTCCCCACGAATTTCTGGGGACAGAATTATGATTACTGATACTGCGCACCGTTCCCGCGTTGACAGTCGGCTTTTCTTTCGCCCGTATTTTGTTCACAGAAATTATTTTATTTTAGATCACTAATGTAGAGGCCATTTGGTACTTTTTTGGAAGTTCTGCTTGGTTATGGTTGGTGTACTATCGTAGACCGGAGCTCCAACTTCGGTAAAAAGTACCTTGGAGAGGAGCGGACGAGATAAATGGGGACGTACCAGAGCAGAAAACGAGTGAAAATCTAAAAAACGGGAATTGAACTAATCATTACTAGTCAATATGTAATAATAGGACTATTTTTTTGCCTAATGTAAAAAAAACGAACGCCCAAGAAAGTTTTTTTTACGAAAAAATCTAACACTAAAAGGCTCCGAACCGGAGAGGTGAGGGTCTGGCCGAGAAAAAAATGGGCGAAGATCTTAAAAAAAACTATTTCCATCGACATTCCCAGTCAATATGAAAACTGAGGAGTATTTCCCACGTCTTAATGCAAAAAAAAAGCATAAAATGTTTACTACAAAAAAAAACTCCAGTCGGAATGCGATAGATTGCAAGCGCGAGTAAACGCTAACGCTAGGTAACGCAAAAATTAGTGCAAATCTGAAAAATATCATCTCCCTAGGCATTTCTTGTCAAATGAAGAACAGAAGAATGTCTATCATGGTAATCTACGATGACTAATGTTTTAAAGCGCTAGAAATCAACGAACTCACGTGATTTTGTGGTTGGTCCTATCTAAACAGTTAAAATTTTAGGAGGCCATTTCTCTGAAATGAGAGAGTTATGGAGGCTTAAACTTTGGCATCATGATTTCGACTTCAACAGTCGTACATTGAACAAAAAAAAACGAAAATCGATTTCTTGGTGGCGTGCCATTCGAGCAAATGTGGCCCACCGGTGGGACACTGTATACGGTGACGCAATATTGCACGCGGTCCGAACGTGCAGCCACCCAAAATTAGGCGTGGTCATGAATGGGTTAATTACTTCTTGAGTGGACGAAATCAGCGAGGAGCAAAGGGGCTTCGCTGCTTTTAGAGTAGCCAGCGCGTAGAGAATGCTGTTCAACACATCACTCCAGGGCTAAAAACTCCCCATTTTGGCGAAGGTCGCTGAATTGGGGAATTTTTAGGTTGATACAATGAGAGGGCGCAGCAGGTCACTATCTCAGAGACATCTAACTACCCATCGTGAGGGCATTAACGAGATGAAACACCTTATATAAAGACCTATCGCCAATTCTAATAAAGTGAATGGACGGAGAGGCAGATTGCCGCTCGCAATCGAAACCACACTGGACGCTGTTGAAGCGATGGTCGCAAATGGTCGCGTCTCGCCAATTCGCTAGACTAGAAATCTCGTAAAGCCTATACATGCCGCGCACCTGATGGGTATTTTATTGTTTAGAGCACAATAGAATGGCGTCTTTTACATATGAGGAGCACGTGGCCCTACTGTCGTCCGAAACATCTTGTGGTCGAGCTCAAAAGGTATTTTGGCCAAGCTGAACATCTCGAGTGTTGCAACACGCACTCTCATTTGGCGGGCATCATACATATGTAGGCTTTTGCCCTATCGCCGTTTAAATCACTTTGTAGCCGAATAGAAAGCGTACGGTAATCGAATTGGGCTCCACCAGTGCTTGAGAGCCTAACGTCTTCACATTACCTGATGATCTGTAGTATTCACTAGATTGCTTGTAGTTCGATGAACACTGAGCAGCGGAACGGTGGACATACTGCGGAGCGACAGTTCGCTGCCAACGCGACGAATCCTGCACGTATGTTTCTAATTCTTTTGAATGGCTATCCTCTCCTATCCATTCAGCATGAGTTTTCGACTTTGGATATAGTAGGTCGATGCAAAAGTTTCCGGAGTATTCACGACTTTGAATAAAAAACATTTATTTCAAAAACAAACAAGGCCCACCCACCAAAATAATTTCCATCACATTCAAGGATCCTTCGCTACCGATTGGGCAGATCATGAATTCCCAACTCGTAGAACTCTGTTTCGAGTCGAAGTATTTTTTAGGGCCATTTGGACTTCGTCATCGTTAGTGAACTGTTTTCCATCCAGGAAGTGCTGCATCGAGCGGAACAGATGGTAGTCGGAAGGGGCAAGATCTGAGCTATATGGAGGGTGAGGAAGAACTTCCCAGCCCAGGTCCAGCAGTTTCTGTCGGGTTATCCGAGATACGTGTGGCCGAGCATTGTCGTGAAGAAGGCGAACAGTGTTCATCCCAGGGCGACTGGACCTGGGCTGGGAAGTTCTTCCTCACCCTCCATATAGCCCAGATCTTGCCCCTTCCGACTACCATCTGTTCCGCTCGATGCAGCACTTCCTGGATGGACAACAGTACGCTAACAATGACGTAGTCAAAATGGCCTTTGAAGAGAACTTAGACTCGAAATAGCCAGAGTTCTATGCGTTGGGAATTCATGATCTGCCCAATCGGTGGCGAAGGATCCTTGAATGTGATGGAAATTATTTTGTTGGGTGAGCCTTGTTTGTTTTTGAAATAAATATTTTTTATTCAAAGTCGTCAAAACTCCGGAAACTTTTGCATTAACCTTATAGTCAGCGAAGAAAACAATCGAAAAAGGTTTGCAGGCCAAATTTTTCTGTTACTGACCTTTCTCGCTGGTAGCGCCTCTCCACTTGTCGTTGTAGACTTCTGAACGTATTTTTTCGATCTTTCAAGACTTTACCAAAAAAGTGTGCGAAACTAACTCACTTTTGACAGAATCGCTCATTTATCCAATTCCAGCTGTACTCGATCCATGTAAAGTAGAGAAAACCCCACTCGCAGAGAATAGTGAACACTAACGGAATGCCAAAAAAAGCGTACAACATTGACATTATTCGTCCTGACGTCGTACGTGGAAAGAAGTTGCCATAACCTGTAGGAACTCCCCAAAATTGAAAAAGTGCTCGGAAAGGTCGCCTACGAAGATTTTTCTATGAGGTAAGAATTCTCCTGAATTCCTTGTGATGGTGGTCGGTCCAGCAAAAGCGATGGCTCCCATATTACACGAAGTCCTCTAGCCTCGCAATCCGCAGTGTCGAAAGGTATGGCAATCGGCGAGAGGCCTTATAATCTTCCGTTGCGCAGAAATTGATAAACTTTGAACAATGTTAGCGCACCGAGTAAAGTGCGTCTGGTTATGAATGTCCGCTTAAGCGGCCGGCGTGCCTGTCGAGCAGCTGCCGCGTAGGGTCGTTTCTGGAGTTTCCACGAAGCGGAAAACAGCTGACTGCTACTGTTACTATCTATTATGTGCGTCTTTTAGTGTTTTCTTCAGTTTGAAGGTAAGTTCTTATGGCGAAGAGTGTTTCGTCAGAAATGAACGCTTTCATGGCGTTAAATGCGCAGAGGAGTTCATCTTGGATGGCGATTTTTGCGCATCCTGTTGGGAAGAACCATTCAACCTGTACCATGGCTTAGGTTTCCGCCAAAAACAGGCAACTTTTTCATCATGAACCCTGTCTCTAATGAACGATAATTTCGTGAACGAGTTGTCCTGTTTTTTTTTCTCGTCATTCGCAGGCATGGCTCCGGAGCAGACCACAATATAAAGCTAGACCGATAACAAACGAAGGAACATAGATTTTGAAGATTGTGTTTTAAATCCAACGCACGTCTCGTTCCTATTGAGATCGAAAACGTGTAGCTGGGTGTAGCCTTTTTTTTCCTTTCCTGGGAGTGTGGTCAACTTTTTCCTAGCATTTTCCGCTTATTTGAGAGGATTGAGACTTTGCGCTTGGCAGAGTTGGTATACACGACGGCTTTACTATAACACCGAAAGTGGCCCCGGCGGTTAGACTGTGCTTTCAAAGGCACATTACATCCAGAGAATCATTTATTAGATTTCATGCTCTTATCTCGGAGGTGATCCTACACTGATCATAATAAACCTCCCGCAAGCAGAGCTTCTCGAAAATCGCTGCTATTTTGAGGGCGAAAGTTCGTTGGGGGAAGTTGTTTCACAAGGGAACCACAATAAGTCATAGTGACCATTCCAAATGCAATGTACTTTTCTATAACCATTTTAGGACGAAACGTCCGAATATGCCCATCGCAGCTGCCTAGACTCACTCTGAAAAAAGTTATAGGCATTTTTTCTCTGATTTTCGTACCTATTGTACCCTCCAAAAAGCGCATTTTTTCAAGAAAATCCGGAAACGGACCTCATAATCGTGTTCAGCGCCAAAAACTACCCCACTAAGCAAGGTTTGGGTGAAGGAACATTTTCCAAACTTTGCGCAGACTAACAGCATTTTCGGTTGGGCGTTTATTTATACCAATTAGAGGGCTCTCGAAGCGTTCTAAAAGAATATTCCAGATTTGACTAAAAATTCGCTCTGGGGGGTTATTCGGGGTGCTGATCACGAATCTGAGGTTCATTTATCGATTTTCCGAAGTTTCCGACTGTATTCGTTCACAGATTCCAATCGGGGTAGAATTTTATGGCAAATCGCGACTTTTGACGATTTCCGGAGTGCTACTACAGATTATGCTCAAATTAATTTTCTGGGAGTTATTTGGAGTGCTGAACATGAATTCGATGTCCATTTGTCGATTATCGGAATATTTAGGTAGGTTTCGCCTTCTAAATGGCATAACCTACAGTAAACCTTAAAATTCCGGCAAGAAAACCCCCAGATTCGTGTTCAGCGCCCCAGATTATCCCTATATACATGTTTCTAGCAAAATCCGGAGAAAAATGTAAAAACACCCTAAAAATTCTATGGGGGGTGTACCCTTACCTTACAGCGAAGCTTAAAAACGCTCATAACTTTTTTCAGAGTGGGTCTAGGCAGCTGCGATGGGCATATTCGGAATTTTCGTCCGAAATTGGTTCTAGAAAAGTACATTTCATTTGGAATGGTCACTATGACTTATTGTGGTTCCCTTGTCAGACCTGCTTTTTTTTATTCGCACTCGCTGCAAGAGAGCGAGCCAGAACGAAGAGAGAGAGAGAGAGAGAGAGAAAGGTGGACAAGGAAGTGAAAACCGAAGACCCAAACGAAATTCGTCTATCGATCTATCCGCTATTGAGTTCTGAAGTCATTGAGTGACGTGGCTTGTGGTAGTACTTGATGGAATCAGGATTGTTATTTCTCTATCTCGCTTATTTGGAGGAATTGAGATCTCGCTCCTGACATGTTTCATATAGAAGATGTATTCAAAACAAATTATGTGGAAGTATCAAAATGCATTTCCGAGGGTGCACTGCGCCCCCACAAGGCGCCGAAAATCGAATGTAAAGAAGCAAGCGAAAGTATGAAAGACAAAAATCCACCAAACGGATCCGCTCAACTGTTTACCCCATAATGAGACAAACAATCCGAGCGCAAGAACCCGTCTTTGAACAAAGATATTCACAGCTGCAGACAGCTTTTACGCCGGATTGAAACTCGTTCAGGGACAACCGACGGGACGGCTGCCCGACGTGTACGCCGACCGCGTCAGCAGGTATTACCTCTGAGACGCACTTTACTTCCATGAACACTCACTTCGAGCGCCAACCATCATGCTCTTCTCGAAGAAGCAAAATTGTTCTCATGGAACAGTTCTACAGGAAATTATGGGAAGCTCAATTACAGAACACTTGTCATGAGAGTAGAGAGGTCCCTGTCATCGAACGTTGGTGACGTGTGATTTATGGTGCACCCAAATATCGTTCACATTGTTAAATTTCATGAACGAGATGGAAGTGCTCAGCGTAGAGAACCGATGAGAATCCGGGTAAAATTTACCACCAACCCACGGGCTTACCGTTGATGAATCCGGCCTTTGACCTTTGAGGAACTTTGCTACAAACCGCGGAGTCTTCTGTTTTCTGTCAAAATTCTTCTTATTCGACAGAAAACAGAAAAATGGACTCAAAGTGGAAAACATAAAATTCCGCACAATACTGGTTCAGATACACAGAATCCACTTTCATTTTGGTCGTCCATCTGACTCCTGGTTCCGCATTCCCTTTTTTGCCTCTTTCAATCCGACCATTGAACGAATCCTCGACAACAAACTTGAACAAATACATCTTTTTATTGGTACCATCTTCCAAGTGATCGCTGATGATTGATGAGTTGTCGCGAAAAGTGAAAAAATAGCTATTGATTTCCATGCATTCTAGGGGAAAATGGGATCGGCGAGGTGGTGAGGTAGAATTTCGTGAGTGTACGACAGATGGACGATCTACCGACTATAACAGAACCAACGCCGCCACTGCTTTTTCGTAGAGACTGCTCCTCACCAACAGCATATTCCACAGATAAGCGTCGAATGCCGATTTCCTTGCACCTTGTTTCTTATAGAGAGAGCGAGTTGAACCCAGCGTTGCTTACCTATTGTTGTGTAGAGACTAGCGGCATAGTAGACGCCTCCCCACAGCGTCCATTTACTGTCGACCATTGCTGGCGCTTGCATTTCAACACCGAGTTTCTTCTCATACCTTCAATGATCTATGCTGAAGAAAGGAGAAGGATTCGAAATGCGGTGAGTTAGTAACATTGCTGGTAGGAACGAAGAATACACTCTTACCAGTTCAGTGCAGTCCGTGCCAACTGCATTTTGTATTTCTCAAGTGCAATGCCTCGACGGTTATTGCTGATTGACTTGTCGAGCTCGATGTCACGAAACCTAGACAAAACACTAATTCACTGAATATGGAGTCGCGAAATAGTTCGATCGATAGTCAGCATCGATTTATTTTTTCGTGTGCCGCTTTTCCCGCAGACAGTGTTGCGGCTTCGCACTCGAATGACCCGGAGTGGGAGTGTAGGATAGTTGTACAATTTCGAAAAAAATGTCGAACGAACGAAATTTGAAAATTTCTCGAAATCTCGATTGTTTCGAAAATCGTTCAAAATTTGGCATTTTTCGAATTTCTTGCAAAGTTTAGTTTTTTTTTCAATACTCCTCCGGAATTTCGAATCCTTTTTTCGAAACCGGACTCAACGCTTAATTTACAACGCTCAGTCAGAGAATTACACACGTTTTCGATTTCTATACAAGTCGTGAGCATGAGTAGCCTTTCTCACTTGTTTCAAACACTTCGAAGTTATGTTTATCGGGCCTATAATTTGGAAGCCTCCCAATCAGTGTTATACTTTGCCATCACCAATCGCTCCGCAGCTTGCTCTGCCCGGTCTCAATAGAGCAAGGAAGACGTTATATTTCGCGTTCCCAAGCACAACTAATTCAAGCAGGCGAGTTGTTCGCTCATGCGCACGACAACTCGGCTCGAGGAATAACGAAACAGCGTAACCTATGGTTAGAGGAACGTTTTCAAAATCGTACGAATTTTCGAAAAAAAAATTGAAAAATCAGATCTCGAACGAACGAAAACTGATAAAAATTCGTTCGACGAAATTTCGAACGAACGAAAAAAAAAATCGAAAAATCTTTTGAAAATTTTTCGAAAATTTCGTTCTTGTACAACTATAAAATGTGACCAGCGATAGAATGTGAGGGAGAAGGAGAGGCGGCACACGCGCACCCACACACGTTGGAGTAGAGTAAATTTTACTCCGAAGTAGCATTTTCCAGGTAGAATTACGTAGTTCGCTCTATATTGTGAACACGACCGGATTGGTTTCACCTAGCATTCGACTACTTACGCTTTGCTTCAGGCTTCGGGAACAGAAAAGTGCGGAATTTGTTTTTAAATTTCAGAGAACAGAAAGGCCAAAATGGCCAAAAAACAGAAATTTTTCAGAAAAGATACTCATTGCATTTTAACTTTTTTCAAGCGAAGAGAGAGTGTTATCTTGAATATCTTTGTCATACTTGTAGTAGAATATCTACGGAACTGCACAAATGACCTACTATAAGACATTGCTAGTAGCAATGACGCGTCAATGACGGATACAACATCATTAGAGGCACTCACTCTGAGAGTCTTGGCCGAAAAATAGCCCACCAGGCTCAACAACTGATCCTGGTGAGCTGTTTCTCGAGTATTCCTTGATTATTTATTGGCTGCTAGGCGGCTGCGACTAAGTTGTTCGCGAAATAGCCGAGGAATAACCGAGAAAACTTTGGTAGTTGTACCGACGGCGGTGTTGACATCCGAATCTGACTCAACAATGCGTCTTATACTCCCCCTTTGAGAGCATTCTGTCGCAGCTGTTTCTCGGCGACCATTATTAAAAGGCAGTGGTCGCGATGAAATATGCTTGTCTTCTTTTTCTCTCTAAACCCTTATCTGGGTTTAGAGTAGTAGGACCTATAAGAAAAAATCGCGAAAAACCGCTGTTTTGAGCCAAATTTGAAGCCTGAACTTTCTTGTCTTTTGATGGTGGACGAGCCCACTCCACATCATCGGCATCGATGATCTCTAATATCAAGAACATCAGCTGGCTTGAAATTGAATTTCAATCAATGAACACTACTCATCTGCTCAAAAACATTGACTGAAGTGCTTGCTTTCATTGTTGAAGTGTTCTTGTTAGATAAATTTGCATTTATTTCTTCCTCTAAATGTCAACGATTTTTTACTGCTCGGCATGAGACTGCTATCTCTTTGGGTGGCGCTCAGGGGTGTGCGAAAAATTTTCGAAACCGAAAAAAAAAACCGAAAAACGAAAAATTTCTCGGGCAAAAGTTTGTAGAATGCTTACCCACACTGTTACGTTGAAAAAATACACTTTTTTCAATTTTTCTTTTTCTGTTTTTTTTCGGTTTTTTTCGAAAAATCAATACCGAAAAAGAAACCGAAAAATTTTCGAAAAATGGTCGCACTACAAATGACCCATATGCACCAAAAGATTTGGTCTCGAAGCGAGAATGGTCATTTTTCGATCTCGAGTTTTCGAAAATTTTTCGCACATCCCTGGTGGCGATGTGCGCGTGGGCACGAACTGGCTTCTTTGGGCCCTACAAACTCTATTTCTAGCCCGTTTTTCACTGCGCTACCTTCACAGTTTTTCAGCTGTTTTCGATCTGAGGTGATTTTTGTAGTTTTTTCGATGACGTAGCTGCTCACATTGTGGGGGGGGGTTGAATTCGTGTTCTGCCCTGGGATGCTACCCTATTGTGCCAAAGTACTACCCTACGAGTGAGTTAGCAGGGTTCGCGATGAAATGGTTGTTGAACTTTCTTTATAAAAATGCAGGTTTAGTCTTTACAATGTGTTGACAATAACGAAAATAAGGGAGAAGTTGCATAAAAACGCACAAAAACAAGTCAGAACGGCTAATTGGTGGGTGTACGCACACCCCAACGAACAGGATTTTTTTATATATGCCTATTTCCCGTCTTCTATTGTGCCGCAATAAAAGTCAGTAGTCTCTAGGTGTTCAGCAACTGTTTTAAATTCAGAATAAAAGACGACAACCAGCAATTGTAGAAATCTAGTTTGGGGCTGGCTGAGACCCAGCAATAGCTTGTTTTTCCTCCGACTTTCCACTTATTTTCATTTCTGTGATGACCAGGCCTAACTTCTCAGAAAGATTCCACAATAAACTTTTTCATCGCGAATTCCGTCCTTAACAGTAATCGCACCCTTGAGCACAAATAATACCTCGTGAAGGACTAGATAAGCTGCGCTGTTCCACAGATCTAGATTTCGTTGATTTTTTCTGATTTTTTTTTCTGTTTCTCGCAGGTTTTTCAGAAAACGGAAAACAGAAACGGAAGGCCCAAAACGGCCAGAAAACAGAAATTTCCGCATGCTATCAACTTATCCGTTACTTCGGAGCCAAATTATGTCTGTTCCTTTGCGTGATTGGGCGGAGCTAGGACAATGACAGCGAGAAAGTGCGTGGGAGAAGGAGACGCAGTATAAATGCATGTTATTACCTGTAGTAAATTTCTTTACAAAATAGAAGTTACCTCCTGGAATGCAACAGCGAACGAAAGTGAATATTTCGGGAAACCTAGGTCTCAGGAAAGCCAAATGTATGTAACGCGTTCTGTGAAGAGTGCATCTCTTACAAAATAATACCTTCTGAAGAGTTGCTCTTGGTAGAACCGTCGTCTTTTGAACATATCCATATTCTTCTCATATTCCATAATGAGGGATGTCCTATCATTTCCACCTGTAATGTTTCGCGATAGATACCAGGCGAATTCTCCGATTTTGCTAACTTTAGGTAGGCTAGGGAAAACTCTCCACTTCCTCTCAATATTAAAGCCGTGACTATGATTGGAAATGCTGCCCGGGAGTCAAACCTTCTATGGCACTAAATATTAGTCCACCAAGCAACGAATAAGCGAAGAGCACAATCAGCCAGATGATATGCCTCCATAAGGTCTTGTGTCGTTTATCCTCCTTGGTTATCACAATTCGCGGCTTAGGCGGTTCTAGCGGAGGCTGATCCTGCTGGAAATTCTCAATTCTAAGTGCAAGGAAAAAATTTGCACCTAATTCACTTTCTCACCTCTTCGATTTTCTTCTTCCTTCGCCGTTTCTTTTTTTCTACGGGGGGAATGACCTTTGTAGGAGATCCATTTGCGACCCCAGTCTGCAATGACTATTCTGGAATAACCGATCATGAAAATCACAACTGGCATGGACTCTCTTCAGCTAACTTCGATTCTGACCTGATTAGTTGACGTCATTCCATGTCGTCTAGAAAATCGACAAACTTTCAAAACTACCCTTTCCTGCGTATTGGCTCTAGACTACGAGAAAGTTTAAAAGGCGTTTTGAGAAGATGTTGTAAGCTTGTGGAGGAAGATTTTGAAAGAATTTCGTGCACTTCGTACTACATGAAACCGTGTAGCATGTCAGACGCAGGCGCCACGAAAACAAAATGTGTGACATCTTACTGTTGTAGTCACAAGCCTTCAAGTTTTACAGCCCCAACGGACCTTGACTGAAAGATGGGACTGCTGGAAATTTTTTGCACACCAAGGGTTCTCGCTATGAACAAAGAAATAGATTTTAGGCTCACTAAACTTCTTTGAAACTCCTAAGCGCTGAGCAAGTTTCTGAGAGGCAGCTCGTCGTAAACAAGTTCATGACTGACTCAAACGTTCTTAGTACGATGATTCTTAGTACGACTTGGGAAAAGACCATTCCAAACAACTGCGCGAATATCGAGTTTCGTTATGTTTTCGCGTTGAGTTACACAGTCTGATAAAAGTGCATATATAGTTTCCGTATTCGATTTAGTCTGACGCGTGGACCATGCAGCTGGCAGTGCGCTATTGGCGGCATCATTGGCCAACGGGGTTTCGATCCGCGCGCGGCCCCGTCCATTCATCAGACTAAATTTATTAAAGGCATCGTACGCGCAGAAATTATTTTTTCATGTTGTTGTGTAGCTTGGCCCCTCTAAAGAACGAAAATGTCGAAGTGGCCCTTGAAAAACCTCCGTTGGGTAGAAAAATTAATCGGAATACATTGTAAATATGAATTTCAACTTTGAAAGTCGTTTTTGAAGTTATTTCTTTTTGGAGGCCTCGTCCCTGTTATTTTCAAAGTTTTTCTCCATGCGAAGTTTGTGCCGGAACTGTTTTCATGTTGTTTGACGGTCGCATCAACATTCTATGAAAAAGTACTAGATGACTGGTGAGAACTGGTGGCGGATCCTCACCTTTCACCCCTTCCAACCTCACAACCCTACGTTTTTGACTCGCCGAAGTTTACCTGTAGGATCTATCGGGCTCATTCATCAAATTAAGTCTGAAAATGGAAAGTGGCTTCCGGCGCGAACGATGCCTTTGAGTGAAGTTTAGCTTCTTTTACGCGTAACTTTTCCCCGAGCAACTGTTTTGATGCCTTTTTGGGACAAGTAATAGTGGCCATTAGTTCTGGGACAAATGCTTTATCTGGAAATCTATATTTCAGCTGCTGTACAAGGAAGTGCACTGTGTAGCGATGATCTTATCTCGATGTTTTTTCTTCTTTTTTTCATCTGTTTCTATTGTTTTCAATGCTATTCCGTGTTTAAATTACAGGATATGGTCGGAACTGTTGGGTCTCATAACCTGACTACTAAACACCAGGATGCAATCGTAGAAGCAAGTAAAGTCCGTCCGAATGAGACTATCCGTCCACGCGGTCGGCGTGAGTGTTTGCGGCCGCCGCCAAGGCATTCGTTTCACTCATAAATCGGTCAACAGGAGTACTTGATGAATAGTTAATATCCTAGTCAGCTGTCTGTAGATGAGGTAAGGCTCGTCCAAGAAATACCAGGTGCGACGGCCACTCAACACGCACGCTGACCGCGTGGGCGGATAGTCTTACTCGGACAGACTTCACGTCGCACCACACCATGCAGGTGTTCAGTATCTTATTTAGTAAACTTGCAGGCGTTAATCTGATTCAGTCGAACTCTTCTGAGTTGAGTGGACTCGTTATTAATCCAGCATGTATATACTGTCGCTGAACTCTTCGAAAAATGGAAGAAAAAATGGGAAGACTTAGGAGAAATATGTCCAAAAAGTGTATCCAGGTCCACAAATTTTCGTCCTCTGTTGTGATCAAGCGTCTGCGATATGCATGATGGGGCCAACCACTGTAGCTTGTGAATCAACTGCGAGAGCTTTCGGACTGATAGCGAGCCTCTGCAGACGAACCGTAAGGCCTTGCGGATAAACCTCGAGAGCTTCCGGGATAACTGCTCAGGTAGTAACTCCGGCTGAGGGGGCAGACAATACCGGCTGACTAAACATTGTACCCGGGCATGCCCCGGTATTCACTGCCCCCTCAGCCGGTAAATGGTGGAGCGCTCAGCCGGCAAGTGGTGGCCCCCTCAGCCCGCATTCATTGTCCACTCAGCCGGTAAATGGCTGCCCCCTCAGCCCGTGTTCACTGCCCCCTCAGCAGGTAAATGGCTGCCCCCTCAGCCCGTGTTCACTGCCCCCTCACCCGGTATTCACTGTCCCCTCAGCCGGTAAATGGCTGCCCCCTCAGCCCGCATTCACTGTCCACTCAGCCGGTAAATGGCTGCCCCCTCAGCCCGCATTCACTGTCCCCTCAGCCGGTAAATGGCTGCCCCCTCAGCCCGTGTTCACTGCCCCCTCACCCGGTATTCACTGTCCCCTCAGCCGGTAAATGGCTGCCCCCTCAGCCCGTGTTCACTGCCCCCTCACCCGGTATTCACTACCCCTTCACCCGGTATTCACTACCCCTTCACCCGGTATCCACTACCCCTTCACCCGGTATTCACTACCCCTTCACCCGGTATTCACTACCCCTTCACCCGGCAAACGGTGGTCCGTTCATCCGGTATTCACTACCCGCTCACAACTCAGATTTGAGCCCGTCAATAGACACAAATTATCTACACTTTATTAATAAACAGAACAATTCATTCACACATAGTGGGCATATACAGGCAAAAAGTATTTCTTGGTAAAAGCCGTGGATTTATGTCTGCCCGCTCAGCCGGTAAAGCCGTGCCCCTCAGCCGGTAAAATGCATGCCCGGCCGCTCAGCCGGTAAGACGCTCCGCCCCCTAAATAAGCCTGCCCGCTCAGCCGGCAACCCTACTTCTCCGCCCGCTCAGCCGGCGTTAATATCTGAGTGTGTGAACTTGCAGGCTGACCGTAAACGGAAACCGGTTGCACAAACGACTTTTGCGGCCTGGTCGGCTACTGGACCAGGTTTTGTTTTCGTCTGATCTATGCTAGCCTTTATACCGCGAATGCATCGCAGCGACACAAGCATGCAATAGCCCCTTGGAGTTCCGCCGCGGTGCTGAGCGATCCGATTTTTTCTTTGTGTTCATCACGATATCTTCAATTTATATTTGAATCATGGCTGAATTGCTTTCTGGCTTTCTCCTTTCCGAGCAAAATGGTACTTCCTCCCTTGTGAAAAAATACTTCTGAAGAGAATAGTGTTGGGCTTGGAAAAACTTTATTCCTTCACATCAGTCCGTCCTTGCACTCTCAGAGATGAAACGTAATAATAGTGATCAGTCAGTGAAGAAAAAAAAAACCTCCGGCTACTTTTTGCAGTTTCTTCTGAAACTCAGCCTGGAAAACTAGCATCCATGATTTATCAAAGACACTGCCTCGATGGTAGCTGTTTAGACAACTCCGTGTGCAGTAGCAATAAATTTTTTGGCTTTGATACTCTTCGACCGTTTTTAGATTGTGATTCCAAACTTCTGCCGGATTCACAGCGATGAATACGCCAGGAACCATGCGAGCGAATCCGCCGTTAATTCGAACCAACATTTGAAAAGAAATCTTAAAAGAATGCAGTTAATAATGTATGGGGTAATTACTGAAGGAAAGTAAGGGGTTTCTGCATAAGCAAATTTTGTAGAGTATATTGAATTCCCACCTAACTTATACACACCGATGAGTTCAGGACAATCCCACTGGAAAGAGACTTTTCTACAAGTTGCCCTTTGAGTTGGCGAATGCATGCTCAGAAAAGAAAGTCTCAGCGGATTACCTTTCTGTTCATATTCGGGAGACTTCTTGAGACGGCATTTGTCAAGCCTTTTCCAACCGCACTCCATCGATTGTCTGCCGATTTACTCCTAGGATCGACTTTTATTGACTTCTTCGACTCGGCCTTTGGCGGCATCACTGCGTATCATCCCAGCATTCAGTAAACGATTCTTAAGTAGAAGCACATAACTCAACGAAATATACATTACACTTTGACTGACCAATCAACAACAATGGGAAGCAACACAAGAATCATACAATCGGCACGGATCGTATAGACAGTATAGTTGTGCCATTCGAATCGATAGATTCGAATAATTGTTATTCGAATACGTGTTCATTATCGGAAATTCTAAAATCGCACTATTCGAATACTATTCCAAAATCGGTCCCTAAAAAAAGGGGTTAAACGAATCTATTCAATAATCGGACCTTTAAAAAAGGGGGGTATTCGAGTCTATTCAATAACCGAAGCCTATTATTCGAATGTTCATTCGAATAGTTATAATTTCAAATGTTTTCGAATAAATTTGCCCCGTCGCCGCTATTTATGGTGTACGGTAGATGACCGTGTGTTCCATTGGCAGGTATGACCACGTCAAAGGAATTCGAAATCACTCGGCGCCTCTCTGCATGCCCGTCGTCCACGCATTCTTCACAACTGCCGTATAAACATCGGTCATTCAGGCCATGCTTATCTTGCTGTGAATACCGTAAGTTACAAAACTAGTTGGGGGGGGGCACTGAAGATTTACCCTTAGAAAGGAAAAGATTCATTCATGAAAAAGAAAATTTCTTTCGTTATCAGATGTATGATAACTTTACCACTCGTAACTTCCTAGAAGTTCCATGGAATTAGATTAATTTCTGAAAGCGGGTGTCATTCATTCCTCGTTTGAATTTTGAGTGCCCCCAACTAGTTTTGCACCTACCGTAATCCCTAACTTCAGGGCTGTTTTCTCCAGAAGTAAGGACTTATAGTTAGTGAAACGTCGAGACGGTGTTAAGCTGGGCCAGTGCGCTCTATATAACCCGATTTTCGGCAGTGTCGAAGTTTTACCGGAACTTGCCTTGAAGGATCTAAATAACAAAAATAGTCTCTGCTGCGCCTTAGTAGCAATGAGCCTACAATGGTCTTCAAACGAGAGTTAGTTATCTACTACGAATCCGAGGTCTTTTTTATCAATTGTCTAAACCAGCACACCGTTAATCTGGCTCATTTCAAGTGATGTTTTCGGTTATCACAGAGCGGAGCGGTGGCTTTTTCGTCGAAACCTGCTTATCATTAGTTATGTTTCACCAAGGCGCGCCGCTCCACTGCTGGTGATAATCGAAATCGACAAGTCACTAGGGATCTTTCAGAGTCTAGGTGGCATGGTGTATTTCGGCTGAATTTCCACTGAAATTTTCATTTTTAAGGCCGAAGTGTTCAAGGATCATGAGTGTGGTCTAGGACTTGTTTGGAAAGCGTCAGGGCTCCGATCTGTTTGAGATTTTGATCTGATTGGTGTCGCCCGGGTTTTCTCATGTGGTTATCCTCTGTTTCGGAGGGAAAGTGTGAGGGAAGGGGACGTAGCATGCACCCACACGCACACACGATCAGTGGCAGTAAGTTTCACTTCGAACTAGAGGATCCACTGACAGCTCACCTGGCCTGTTTTCAGTCTGTCGCTTTGAAATGATTCGAAAAATTATTCGAATATTTTCAAATCGAATTTATTCGAAATTCGGATCTCGAAAAAAAGGCTCATCCGAATATATTCAAAAATCGGGCCTCAAAAAAAGAGGCCATTCGAATATATCCAAAAATCGGACGTCAAAAAGGAGGGTATTTGAATCTATTCAAAAATCGGACGTTAAAAAAGGGGGTCATTCGACTCTATTCGATATTCGGGTTTTTCGTCTAGCACTTAATGGACCGAGTGTCCACACTGCGCACCCACGCCAAAAACTCGGTTTTTTTCGTTTTACTTCAAGAAAAACGGATTCCTTCTAATTATTGCTTTTATATCTGTGCTTACTTCAACTTCCATAACTGGTATGAAGATATTGAGCGCCATATTTTTCTTTTTAACATAGGCAATCATAATAAAAAATTAGTTTAAAAACTCACTAAAATGATTGGCCGTGGAGCGCGCCGGTCCGCTACGGGGGCTAGCCGAGGAACGCGCGGTCTCCTAAGTGCTAGGGCACAACTATAATAGACAGTTTTGGTTCTCTCTTGACGGTGTAGTTTGCGTTTGTGCAAACTCGGTGCACGTACTCAGACAATCGTGGGGTAGTACGTCGGTCCAATAGGGGGTGTATCCCAGGGCAAACATAGAATACAATCCCTCGTTGTGAGCAGGAGCTGCTACTAACAGGAGCATATGCTGCTAACGTATGCTGGGGTTCAACCCTTTGTTATTGATAGCCTGTCTTGCAAACGGACCAAGAATTTGGACTACCACCCTTTTAGCGGTGCTGGGTATGATCCTTGTCACGGCCATCAGCAAGGGTGTCAACCTCGTAACGGTCCGCAACGAGGAGGCTTCCCTCGCGATGGGCCATGAGAACGATCCCCATCAGCGTCCTAAAATGACATCCGGAAAGTGACCCAGGGTCACATTCTCGGACCGGCTTCAAACGGCCAACTACCATCTCAGTGAGACTGGCCGCCTTATATACCCGCCGCCATCGTACAAGAGGATGCTGCAATATTCATTCGTATCAGACAAATCAATGGAGGAGAATGTCAGCAGACACTAGGAGAGGTGGCCGAAGAGCTCATGCGTGCCCGGGTTAACAAAGGGGTTGTATCCCAGCACAAGCAGCAGGAGCTGCTGCTAATTGGCAGCATCTCTTGCTGTTAGCAGTAGCTACATCAGGGGTGCTGCTAGTCTCGTTGTTTCCGGATGCAACCCCTATTGTGCAGACGAACTACCCCACGACTGTCTGAATATGTCATAACAACGATCAAAACGACACGATAAACGACCAGCACAAAGATAAAAAACTTTGTCTTCCCTGCGGCTAGTGAATGAAAACATCTGCAAATAGCAATTTACAAATTCCAACTCCATCACGTCATAATAAAAGCACCAAATATTGACTATACTAAACTCATAGATGAAGCTGACATTGGTAACGTTCTGAATCTTGCTGAACCAATAATCATGAAAATTGGCTAGCGAATCGACATTTTTTATTCCTGACTACCCCACAACCTGTAATGGCTCTTAACTTGAGATACTGTCGCCTTTTAGATTATTCTCTAATCAGAATAATGGTCTTGTGATCGGCTGTTGAAGCGTTGCGCTAATTTTTTGTTTGTTTTTGTAATAATTTCCATGTTTTCAAGTTACTGTTTTGTAGTTTTTGAGCACGCCGGCAACGGCGTAAAATAAATAAATAAATAAATTATCATTTGCAAACTCAATAAAAGAGAGAAATGAGATATGCTTACTGTGAGAACCCCAAATCTATCAACTCATGTAATATGTAATTAACTCCTACTAGAAGTTGAGAAGAATTTTCGACGGTTTCATGGAAATCTAGCTCTTATTAGGAAGTACGAAAAGACAGAGGAGGAAGAACTTGAAAAGGAGCGGTTCGAGCACCAGAAGGTATGTTATCGATAACCGACCCAAAATTAATAACTATTTCAGTAGATGTTTTCCTCTTGAGAAATACTGGAAAAGGTTGAGGAACGCATGGAAGAATTAGAAAGGTGAAAACTATAGAGACGGTTAGCGTTTGCAAACTTTGATAAATCACGCATCCGCTATCGAACCTGTATACTGTAGCGGTGTTCCCTCTCCACCCTAGACGATGAGAGTGAACACATACGGTGAATCTACCCACTCGACACAAATATCCTACTCTCGTGGTCCGCATATTTCAAAAAAAAAATTGTGGACTTCCGGCGGGATCACACCTGAGGCAAGTATGTGCCCGTATTCAGTGTAGCGGTATTCAGCGTAGTTCTGAGACTGTGAAAGTTTGTAAACAGGGTGAATCGACTACGCAGGACTCAAAGATCTTACTCTCGTAACTACTAGTTTTAAAAATTGTGAACTTCCGGCGAGACCACACCTGCAGCCAAGTGCGTATCAGTACAAGGTAGCGCCGTTCAGCGTCCATCTTCTACGGTGAAAGTCTGCATACAGAGTAAATCGACAACGCTCAACTCAATAATCCTACTCCCGTGACTTATACTTTGCAGAAATCATTCAGCATTTGGTAGGCAAACTGCTTCAGACACTTTACACCGAGGATTCATATGCCAAGACTATAATTTTGGAAACACCTTTACTATGACTTCACCCTAAACTTCCTAACTAAACTCCTTCACTCGTAACTCATTGTCATTTCAAACAGCTTTTCAGTTAAATCGCAATGTATGATTCAATTCCATGTGAGAAACTGGTCAAGACGAGTTTTACTCACACACAGGATGGCCCAGTTGGTCTTCTTCCGAAGATCGGACCACACCCCCTTCCACCCCTCCGGAGTTCAGACCCCCCTCTAGGGGCCCACACAGGCGCCGAACCCTGATTTAGGGTGGCTTCGTTTATTGAGCGAGGCTGTGAGATAGTGTGAAAGTCGTGGAGGGTGCGTACGGCCTAACGAGGGACCGGAAATGTGCAAAGGGCATGAGAATTCCATTTTAGCTTCTTTTGCTCGCATTTAAACCGCTATAAGCTAGACATTATTGAATTGCTCTCCCCACCAAGATTCTTGCTGAGGCTTAGATAACGAAAGAAAACCGACTTTGGAGGCAGTAATTCAAACGATTCATATGTATAAAGATAATAAATTGATTTTACTCACAAAATCATGTTTCAATTAACCTATTCACGACCACGCCTAAATTTAGGTGACTGCACGTTCGGACCGCGTGCAATATTGCGTTACGGTATACCATGTCCCACCGCTGGGACATGCGAGCTCGAATGGCACGCCACCAAAAATCGATTTTCGTTTTGTATGTTCACAGGGTAATTATCAATGAAGTAAATTTCAACTTATAACACTCTATGTGTATTATTTTGCCACCACTACTCCGGTGACATTCACTTAATGCGATTCAGAAACGAAACCTGTCATCTGTTCACAAATTTTCTATTCTATCATGTAGGTTTGGTCATGGTGGGTAAAAAAGTTTGAAATGAAGAAAATCTATGTTTCGGGGTCATGGCACTTGTAGTCATGGTAGTGGCACGTTTTCAGGTGAACAGAACGTGATTCCAACTCTGGCTTCCAAGTCAAGTCTATGATAGGTTGATACATTTAACATGAGGGGGTTTGGAGATTCGCCCTTGTGGCCGAGAAATTGATTTTTGAAAAGCGTGTCCCACCGGTGGGATATGTGGTCGTGAATAGGTTAAGACAATAATTATGTGAGTTAAATTCTAATCATGAATAAAGAATATAAAAACCTGAAATACAGAATGGTGAAACTATTGTTTTGATGGATACGGAGTGGAGAAACAATTCTTACGAAAATAATCAATATCAATATTGCAAACTCGTAAATACGACTGAAGTAACCGCGTCAGAGAATGAAAACTATGAATCTACAATATATAGTTGAACAGAACATAAATGGAAGGCAAGAATGATGGAATAAAATGCAAGAAATCAAAAATAATTTTAATAATTTCGAAAACTAAAACTTAAAAAATCAAAAAAAAAACAGAACACTAAAATAAATAAAACATTAGTAAACAAGTTACATTGAAGGCAGCGTTCACGATGATCATCCTCGTTGACTTTCCACAGTTAAATGATAGGCGAGAAAGATCCTAGGCTCCCAGTGTCGAAAGAACGGTAGAAAACGAGCCAGGAGCGGCAAAATAACGGCTGCAAACAAGCGTTTTGGTGCCCCAGATCCGCCCCCTCGGAATGAACAAATGAAGACTCAGATTATAGGAATGATCAAGTGAAGGAAGTGCTGATAGGTGAGCTGTTTGCTTCACTGCACTGATAGGTATCATCCTTCTAGCGGACAATTCCCTCACGCTCAAAACTCAACGTAAATTTTGGCTCAGAAACGCGTCTTTCGTGTCCTTTTTGAACATGCCTTGCTATATAGGGCACCAGACCTTTCGTAAACCGTGGAGATATCGGAAGTGAAATTTATCGTGAACACTGCCTTTAAAGGCAGCATACACGCTCGCAAACGTGATTGAGATAACTACGGAAATAGAATGGTATGGCCCAGATTACAACGCCTACGCATTTTGAAGTGTCAAAAACGACCCACAATGCCGCTACATGCGTTAGAAGTTGGCCTCGCCCTGTATTTTCACGCCCCCTGGATTTGCCCTTTTCCTGCAACGCAAGGTTGCTGGGTCATATTCACCGTTGGTACTGTTGGCAGGTTGCCTAACAAGTGAACCACACACGTCACTGAAGGTGAAGATGGCCCAACAACCCTGCGTTGGAGGAAAAGGGCAAATACAGGGGGCGTGAAAATACAGGGCGGGGCCAACTTTCAACTCAAGTAGCGGCATTGTGGGTCATTTTTGACACTTCAAAATGCGTAGGCGTTGTAATCTGGGCCATACCATTCTGTTTCCGTAGTTATCTCAATCACGGGGGTGTGTATACAAGTCTGTTGGTACCTGCTCGTTGGTGCCCCTGCTTCTACTGAACCCAGCAGACGTTTGAGTGTACACAGGGAACGTTCGAGCGATATAGCGTGCACAACTATATCGCGAAAGTATCCCGCACATTGCATAAAGGTGTCGCCGTCCGGCACACTGAGGCCTCTGGTCCATAACACCTTAGGATCCGTACCTAGGGAGTCATGGAGTCTTTGGCCACAAGCCACAATTTCGCCACCCTGAACTGTCGATCGCTGTCGAGTGATATCCAAAAAACTGCGCTATCCAGACTTCTGAGCTATTTCCATGCACCGTTTGCTGCTTTGCAGGAAACCCGCCTCAAGGATAGACCCGTCATCAGCGTCGGAGAGTACACCATCTACTGCGGTAACGCTGACGATAGGAGAGTGGGAGGCTGTGCAATAGCTGTAAGGAAGGATTTCAATGGTATGGTCAAGGGGTTCGGCTCAACGTCGTGTCGGAATGCATTCGTACGACTGCGGGATCACAGAGGATTCAATCTGTGGATAGTGAGTGCTCATGCGCCCACTGAAACCGCTGAAGACAATTCGAAGGATGCGTTTTATGAGGAACTCAATACGTTGCTGGCCAGGATACCTTGTCAACATGCTGTTGTCGTGGGGATTGACGCAAATGCGAAGATGGGACTTGATCAGGAATCCGAAGTACTCGGTAAATGGTTCTACCCAGTGGAGCAAACATCGGACAATGGCTACCGCCTTGTCGACTTTTGTGAACGCAGTGGTCTGATTATTGCATCGACATTCAAGAGGAATCATCGCCGCCATCAGCTTACGTGGCAGGGACCAACCCGGCTATCTCCAGAAGAGCAGCGGAAGCGGAAGATGACAACTTTGAAACTACAGCTTGACTATGTCCTGACGAGGAATATTCCAGTATCGGACATTCGAAGATCTAGAGCTGTGTGGGATGTCGCATTCGATTCGGATCACCGTCCTGTTCTGTTGAACTTCACTGCGAGGATTCATAAGAGGAAGCGAGGGGCTCAGCCTCTCCAGAGGATTGACATGACAAGTCTCAAAGATGAAGAGTGCAGAAGGAATTTCCGACAACGCGTTTCTATTCACATCGGAGTACGGACTAAGAAGAATTTTTGCGACGCGGATTCTTTTGTCAAGTGCATCCAGGACGCTTCGAAAGAAGCACTCCCGGTTGTACAGCCTAAGAAGAAGTTCGCCTACGTCTCAGAGGAAACAACATCTACCTACAACAGAGTATGTGCTCTCCGAACTGCAGGAAACTTCGTGGAGGAGAAGCGTCTTAGGAGGAAGTTGCGTCGGCAGCTTCAAAGTGACCGCGAACGAGAGTGGACGTGTAGAGCTAAGGAGTTCGAGAAGGCTTGGGAAGAGAAGAATCCGAAGAAAGCCTACACGTTGCTGCGACAGTATAGCGGGAAGATGAAGAGATGTTCTCCTGTCTTGAAAACTACCAATGGAGTTGCAGTTGGTGATGCGACGCTGCCAATATGGAAGGATTACTTCAGTTCACTACTGAATCGTCCAGCGCCATCAGTACCTGAGCTCCCGCATGTTCAGAGAGCACATTACGATGTCAGTGAGGAACCGCCGCCTGAGTCTGAAGTTTTGGATTGTGTCCGGAAAATGAAGAATGGAAAGGCAGGTGGATATGACTACATCACTGCTGAAATGCTGAAAGCTCTTCCTCCGTCTGGGACACTATCCGTGCCATATGGATGAGCGAAAGGATACCCGATTCGTGGAGACATGCGATCATCGTACCTCTTCACAAGAAGCTATCCGTCACGGATCCTAAGAACTACAGAGGAATCTCTCTACTTCGTGTCATGTACAAGGTTTTAGAACGTATCATTCTCGAGCGACTTATCAAACATCGTGAAGGAACGACCAGAGATGAGCAAGCCGGTTTTCGACCTGGAAGATCGACCATCGACCAAGTGTTCGTTGTGAGAAGAGTAATTGAATCGTGGCAGCGGTTTTCGAAGCCATTACAGCTTGCTTTTTTGGACTTTGAAGCCGCGTCCGACTCTCCTCATCGTGATCGATTGCTCAATGCTCTGCGAGCAGATGGAGTCCCGGAAAAGTATGTTCGGTTAATCGAGGACATGAACAAAGGAACAACAGCAGCAGTTCGTACACCTGTCGGATTTACGTCAGCTTTCGAGGTGAAAACAGGAGTAAGGCAAGGAGCCGTTGCAGGACCTTTTCTTTTCAACTTCGCCGTTGATGACATCATGCGTAGAGTTGCAGAACAGTTTCCTGCGGATGTGATCCTAACACCATCAGGACGCTCCCTTGTCGACCTGGAGTACGCCGACGACATTGTGTTATTCGCTGAAAACAACGCAAAACTGCAAAGGATTGTGAACCTCGTTTCGAAGTATGCCGCAGCCTATGGACTTCGTCTTCGTCCCGACAAATGCAAGCAGATGTGGGTCTCTCAGAGGCCTTCAACTGGAGTTTGTGTGGACGGACAACGTATCGAACTGGTGGACGATTTCTGTTATTTGGGCTGTTTGCTGAAGAACGATGGTAGTTACGCAGCGGATATTCGACAACGATGTGCGAAAGCTACGTCTGCATTCAATTCTCTAACCAAGTGTTTGTGGTCTACCACCATCGCGAAGGAAGTCAAGTTGCGCGTCTACCTATCCGCTATTCGCCCTATCATGATGTACGGATCGGAGACGTGGGCAGCACCGAAAACGCAGATGGAAAGGGTGGATTGCACGGAGAGGAAGCGCTTTAGGCGTTTGCTTGGATATTTCTGGCCGCGTGTATGCCATAACGAAGACCTTTACAAGGAAATCGACGCAGTACATCAACGCTTGACACGAGGGAGGTGCCAGCATCTCCTAACGCCATCTCAAGCAGCAATGGAAAGTCGACTTCGACTGCTCGGGCATATACTAAGAAGAACGCCGGATCGTCTCGTACAACACGCTTTAAAAATGCTTCCAAATCCTGTCTGGAAACGGCCACCTGGGCGTAGGCGAAAGTTCTGGACGGATGTGGTTAAAGAGGATTTAAAGTCTCTCGGCATCGAAAGACAGTTCAGGCGCGATGTTTCGTTTCGCAGGAAATGGAATAGTGACAGCTGGATGGAATGTGTTCAAATTGTGGCTGAAGACCGTGAAAAATGGACACGGCTAACTACTAGGACGGCACACCTCGGTGAAGATGCGGAATGACCGCGTCAGGCGAAAGCCAACCGATTAAGTCAAGTAAGTCAAGTCATCTCAATCACGTTTACGAGCGTGTATGCTGCCTTTAAGAAAATAGGTGAATCAAGTAAAAAAAATAGTTCAACTTTTTCTTATTGGATAAAACAGAGTTTATCAACTTATATTCTCTCTTGTTATGATAGCGTTAAAGTGAGCGTTACAGCAGTCTCATACGTAGCTGAAAGATGGACCCCGGAAAATCGAGAAGTCCGCCATTCTGAACCCCTTCAATCGCCCGTAGCCCACTCCGCGAGCTGATTTTGAACTTCAGCGAGATCACCAGGGCTGTGCGAATCTGTTTCGTTTCCGTTTCCGTGTTTCCGGTGTTTTTTGGACTGTTCTGTTCCGCTTCCGTTTCCGAGTTTCTGGGCTCGGAAACGGAATAAATTAGTGCAATACGATGTATGATAGAGGGTCTAGGCAAAGATTTTTCAAGGTTTCATGAGGCGCTGGAAATTATATCCGACCTTTTGTGTTCGAGAGAATATCTGAGCTCGAATGAGATTATTCACGAAGTTTGGGGGTCTGAGATTGGAACCCTATAAATGATGACACGAAATGGGCGTTGCAGGAATCGAAACGCCTTCTGAGGATTTCTTTTTGAAAATATGCAGCCTTTTTTCTGAGATTCGATGATTTCGTGAAGCTTTTCTTCTTGATTCCATTTCTTCGCTTGTTTACTGCCACGACAACTACAAGAACCGAGATATGTAGTTTTTTACACGTGCAGCCTGTCTTGCAGAAAGGAATCTTGGGGGAGACAGGTGGAGATGACCACGGAAAGCGGCAAGGCTTGTAATGGGGCAGATAATAAGAGAATTTTGCCATCTCACAGAGGAGTTTTTTTCCATTTTTCAAATTCAGCCGTTTGATATCCACTCCAATAGGCAAATATGGTTCGAAAGAAGAAAAAGTAGTAACTGATTCTCTGGAAATTGACTTCTGATCAGCCTTGAAGGACACCTGGAGTCGCTTGGACTGCTTTCTGGAGGACAGGCAGCAACGAAAAATAAAATTTCGGCAAACAGCAAACGGCAGGCTTCAAGATGGCCAGCAAACTGCAATCGGCAAATGACAATTACCGCACACCCCTGCTGTACACTATTAAGTAAGGCAGGCTACGTATAATGAGTATTTCTAGAGATTGCCTTACCGGATTTCCAGAAGCGATGCTTCAAAATCGTTGAATGCCTCGTAGAGACCTTATGTTGAATAAGTATTAGTTTATTGACTGAAATCATTGATTATTGAATGAGAGCTGCGAGCGATGAGCAGCAGCGAGGCGTTCAAAACCCGAAATTTCTCGGTCTCTTCCTCTTCCGGATTTCCGTTTCCGGCGTTTCTTGAAAGTTTTTCCTCCGTTACCGTTATCGAAAACCTTGAAAATGATTTTTGCACAACCCTGGTGATCACTTAATCGAGTTTATCAGATTGAAGCGCTTTTCACCCACTCGATTGGTTGTGTCAAATCTATATGCCTTGTTGAAGAAAGTCATGAGTAGATCAAAATGGATGTGCTCTCGATCCGGATTGCAGAAGTGTATTCGAGTTAAGAAAACGCCTAAATCGAAGCGAGCTATGATCAATAGACGAAAAAAAAACTATTTTCGGCGTTTTTTCTCCTTCTTAAGAACAATTGCGGTGGAGGCTGTATTGATAAGTATGTATGACACATGGGTCACGTGAATTTGAAACATAAGCAGACACTCCGGGCTTCACAAAACCCCGTTTGATATCGATGCGCCATAACCTTTTCCATTTTCTCTCGGAAGGATGGACTATCATGTCACAGAGCATCACAGACGTCCCATTCGCACTTCTCAAAGCACTTTTGTCACTGCACTCGATTTCGTGAGCGCATCACATTTGAGGGCGAAAAACTACGGCTACGAGTGGCATTAAGTCACGATAATTGGTACATTGTACGCAAAGGAAGTTCAGCCTATATACCATAAGAGAATAGAGATTCAAACAGCATGATGTCTCATTCTGACAAGAAACCTAGAGAGCTCGCAGCGGAATGCTCTTTGGCCAGCTTCTGTTCGATACAGTACTCCCTCTGAAGGAAGCATCTAATGCAGAGGTTGGGAACAATAGCGAGCGAACCCTAGGACAGAGAGATTCGCAGGACATTAAGAGGACGTGCTGCAGCTTCCGCAGCTGCAGCAGCAGCAGCTCCTTCTCCTATTGTCAGCAAATTAGTCTGGTCGAGCATCTCGTCCCTTTAGTCTGTCTCTGATCCCTTTGTCATCGTGTTGAACCTCTCCATTGATTTGCTTCTGTCTTAGAATTAAAAGCTAATATTGAATATGTGTGCAAACCCTCTATTCCAGAGCAAAGTTCCTTTTGTTCCTACGCTACGTAAGTCGAGAGAGTGCAGAGATGTGGAGAGAGTGAGGAAAGGAGGAGCAGTGTACGCACCCACATGCACGCGACGGGCGCGAGTAAGCTTGGGTCCGAAATAGAGGGTATGTGGGTATGTGCAAATCCTTTTCTATTCACCTACTACCTAATCTACTCATGTTCATATTCCTATTCGCTACTAGCTCCAAAACTGTGTAAAGAGTAGCTAGCAATTGCAATGCCCGTGGAGTCAGGAAGTTTCGGGAAGTACCCGGCCGAAGACGAGTAGAGTGTATCAAACGAATTAAAATTTTCGAATTTTCCATCAAACAAATATTTCGAATAATTGACTTTTTCGAATAGTCGAGTAAACGAATTGTTCGATTAAGTGGCTCTCCCGAATAGACGAATAAACTAATTATTCGAATAATTAACTTTTCAGAATAGTCGAAAAAACAAATTTTTTGAATAATTGTCTTTTCCGAATAGTCGAATATTCGTTTATTCGGCCGAATATTCGCTTTCCAAATATTCGTTGACATACTCTAATGACGAGACCACAAATCCGTGTTCGGCTACTACCCTCTTATTGCTTCAGTGGCTTCCAAAACCCCTCGCATAAGAACAGTGATAAGATTTCAATGGCAAGATAACCTCAGTGCGAATTCAAGAGGGAAGGTGACTAACTCATCGCTTCATCCGTTGGTAGAGTCCATTCGGTATGAGTTGTGAATGGAATATCTAGTTTCCGATTCTTCCAATGATAACGGTCAAAAGAAAACTGTAAAAGCTCGTTAAAAGTGGATGAAAGTCAATTCTGTAGCACACCAATTCAGATGTTTCCCACACAGAGTGAAAATCTCGTAGACCAGCCCGACCACTGAATTCCCCGCCCCCGTTATATAACAGTTATCCTGCGGTTGTTTCACTAAAGGGAACAGTTGCCCGATCTTCGAATATTCTTTATCGCGAAAGATTCTAACATCGTAGTATGTGTATTGGCCCATCTTAGTTTCAAAAAGTTTTCGGTACAAGAAACAAAAAACAAAGTCACTTACCTAGGAATTCCGAGGCGTAAAACCATGTCCGACGTTAGGTTCGACGCTTTGTCTGCAGCCAACCGAAACATCCCTGACAGGCGTAATTGAATATTTCAGAGGTTTCTTTGAACAGCTTTTCTCCGGTATTTGGGTGATCTGTGGAAACTTTTTCCCATTAGCCTGCGGTTTTCGGAACGCGGAACGCGAAAATTGAATATAAACCTCTTCAGACTTATCTAGATTCTCAGAAACCCATTTGGTTCCAGTAAACTAATTCAGCGAGATCCTCTTTAAATACATCAACATTCATGCAACTTCAGTAGCACATAGAACGTCTGGATACATACAGAAGTCCATCCCGAAACAGGCGCACTTACCTATATGTATTACATAGTATATTATTCACTGGAAAAAAGGAACCGTCCAAGATATATCAGAACCAACATACCAAAGAGAACAGAAGAGAATTTTGATAGTTCAGCATCCTGGCAAAAGGAATGATTCGACGATTTCGCATTTACGGGAAACTAGAGGTTAAAGTAATCAGAATTTTTTTGGTTCTAAAAAATTTTTGACGCACTTTAACCTGGCGTAACAAAAAAAAATTGGGAAATGTAGTGAAATGATTACAGATGCAATTAGGTGGTTAAACATAGAGCAATTATCGATAAGTACATAGTGACCGAATTTGACAAGCTTATCCATTAGACTTATCAAAGCAAAATCATGCACGATATGGATTGGAGTGCAGCGGTTTCCGAGCTTCCCTAGTGCTGATTGCCGTACAAGAGCTTGGAAAAAAGTTGGTAGTTCCATAGCCCGCTTGATTTCGCTTTGATAATTGTAACGGAGGAGTTTGTGAATACCTATCTTTCGTATTTCACTATGAATAATTTATCTATGATTGACCACCAAATCGTGTTCGTAGTTATTTCACAACATTTCCCAGTTTTTTTTAAATTTCAGGTTATTGTACGCCTAATCGTTTTGTAGAATATTTCAAGAGTGTCTCAAAAGTATAAATTGTCGAATCATTACTTTTGCCAGAAAGCTAAAACTCTAGAAACTTCACGTATTTTTCCCGAAAAATCCTTTCTGACTTGATTAAATACCGCTAAATTTGGCCTATCAACTTCAAATTGGATTAGAAGATATGTGGCTGCACACATTTCTAGCCTCTTGTCAAAAAATTAGCTTCATAACTCAAAAAGAAGTGTTCCGATAAGATCGTTAACGCCAACTGAGAATAAAAGAAGATTAACACCAAAACCGAACGGTTTTTTCATCCTTTTAAATTCTCAAGAAGCCATTTCAGACCATTTTTGGGTAGTATTACCAACTTTTGCACTCTTATAAAGGAAATGAAAGCTGCTTCTTCACAGTTACTCTAAACGTTGTTTCCGGCACCACGGGCTTGCGCTTGGGTGAGTTGAAGCCAAATCTGGTACACGTTTAGCGCGCAACACAATACACATACACGGAATGTAGAAAGAGATCCATGAACTAGTAAAGAAACAGAAACATATTTGGAAAATAACACTCATTGTCAGATCAGTTGTGATTTGGTAGTTTTGAGCCGTCTTCAGGACCTGACAATAATTGACAGAAATATGATACTTTAAAGGCAGTGGTCGCGATCAAATATGTTTGTCGTCTTTTTCCCTCTAAACCCTTTTCTGGGTCTTGAATTGTAGGATCTATAAGAAAAAATCGCGAAAAAACCGCTGTTTTGGGCCAAATTTAAAGCCTGAACTTTCTTGTCTTTTGATGGTGGACGAGCCCACTCAACATCATCGGCATCGATGACCTCTTATATCAAGAACATCAGCTGCCTTGAAAATGAATTTCAATCAATGAACCTTCGGATTTATGTACACATCTAATCAAAAACATTGATTGGAGTGCTTTCTTTCATTGCTCAACTGCTTTTATTAGGTAAATTAGCATTTATTTCTTCCTCTGAATGTCGATGATTTTTGACTGCTCGGCATGAGACGGCGATCTTTTTCGTCATCGCTGTGCACGTGTGCACGAACTGGCGTTTTTGGGCCTTAGAATCTCTATTTCTAGCTCTTTTTCAACCTCGCTACCTTCATAGTTTTTCAGCTGTGTTTGATCTAAGCTGATTTTTGTAACTTTTCGATAACGTTTTTCATCGTGACCACTGCCTTTAAGAAGAGGTAGGAGAGAAAAATAGATATCAAAATATCCAAATATATGTAGAATAAAATCATCCATAAAATTCGTAATATAGCAGAATCCGTAAAATTGTCAAGAAATACGGATTCGCGATATTTCGTTCCGCATTTCCCGCGTTTTCGGAACGCGGAATTCAGCTCATCCCTGATGAAAGCTATGGATTATGAAACTAAAGAGTCTGAAAAGCAAGAAATATGTAACTCATTGGCAGCAGTAATTTCTGAGTAACCTTGAGGAAACGGTCGGCCGTTTCCGAATTGATTCAGCTATGTACTGGACCCGCCTATTCTTCTAGAAACCATAAGAAATTTTACAGCGTGGTGCTGAAGTTCTTGCAGTCATGTAAAGCTCCGTAAGAAACAATTGCCCTCCATTGAGTTTTTACAGTGAACTTTGACGACATTTTCGCGTCATAGTGCCTCAAAACAGTTTCAGCAGTGATTTGCAGGTTATAGTAAGCGTTGTCGTCTTCACTATTTTTACTAGGCTCATTAGTAAGGACTACACGGTGGCAGACAAGTTTTGGTTTTTTTTTTTTTTTTCGCTAAATTTCATTGGTTTTGAAAGCGGTGGTAGAACTCGCCTACCAGTTAACCCACCTAGGCATTTCCAAAACACAAACTTTAATTGGAAGGTCAGCAACCCAATCATGCAAAAACAGTGACAAGAAGTATGTACTTAAAATTGGATTCTTGGGGTCCATTGCTTTCACAAGGATGTCTCCAAAGATTGTCGATGTTGGTCGCCCACTCTGCCGCCGTTACCTCGTAGAAGTCATGCACCGCACAGTGGGTGCTAGCTACTCAAGAAGGATCAGCAGAAGACTGTGGCTTCATGTGCCCACAATCGTTTTCAGAGCTCGCTGGTGGCCCCAAAATTACGCCGCCAATGTTGCGTGAGTCGAGGGTCAAAATCAAAGCGACAGTTATCATCAGCGAGTTTCCTACGATAAACTGCACTCGCGGTGAATCCAGCATCTGGGCCCAGAGAGATTTACTCTGCCACAGACTGGATTCCAGCGCACTGGGCTGGATCAATCATAGTACCCCTGCAGAAAGCTGTTTCCGGAATTTCGAAGGAGAATATTTGATGATCAAACTCGCTCTCTCTTTATCCATTGGGCCACTTATTCTGGTTAGTTCCTTGAAAAGCCTCCGTAGAATAATGAAACCGTAGATGCACTTGGAATGGCCGGCGTGCGTGGCTCCGACAAGATTACGATGGCAAAGTAATAACCTTCAAAGGCGATCGCGCCAAAGTATTGTGCCCACGGATTCAGTTTGGAGGGTTTGTTGACGTAGTTTTTGTGTGAATGTATTGTTATTCATCCAACACGACTTTGTATTTTGGAAAAAAGTGTTTGTCGGTTGAGTGGTAGGTGGTTTTTACGACCAACTCCATCTCCTACGAAATTCCGCGAACTTATCGGCCAACCTGTTTCATAAAGCTTATCACCATTCTTTAGATTGGACGGACGAAGGTTTCACACAATCGGATATTTTTTCATTGACTTTCTTGCGTCTCGGAGAATCCTTCCGACGGCCATTTTCACGAGTTCTGGAGCAGTGGGTGCTTAAAGCCAATGTTTACGATTAGTATCATTTTTGAGTTCGGCTCAAAAATGGGGTTGTTTGGTAGCGAGCTTAATAATAGTAAAGAAACAGCTAGGAAAAGCGCTCAAAATAAGCTAAAATTGAGGTTTCTAACGTACGTACAGGATCAGGGCGCAGACGAGCTTATGAGCCCTGCTGGTTTGCGCAATCGCGCGCTAATGACGAAATGTGGGCGAACCGATAAGTTTGGTTTTGGCGGACTTGCTTGGCAGTTTGCCATCGAAAAGGTCCGCGGCGCCACAAGCTCGTCAGAACGGGGGGCGGGCCGGGATAAGCAGGCGTGCTGGGCTAAAAAAATCTTCACTCTATCGAATCTCGGCCTGTTTCCGCTGCTTTCTTCAACCATATCCCCTCCAGCATCTGCCAGCGTAGTGTTTCACACTGAAAACTCGAAAAAGAGATTTATCGTGAACACTGTCTTTGATATTGAGGCTGCTTCGCGATTTTCTGACGGACACACGAAATAGTGAATGGACAAACAATGGAAAGTTTTGCTATTTGCTTTCAACCATTCTAAAAGAAACCTTTTTTAGGAATTGAAAACCGTGAGAACGTTTCGACACGGATTTGTTCCAGCCAGGTAAACAAAGATTGGAAAGGTAAAATATTTTCGGAGCTGTATCCGATATAGGGGGGGGGGTGTCGAGAAAAATTTTACACTAATGTCAAAAAATCGCCCACTCAAGGGTTACAACGAATTGGAAAAAATCAAGGAATGTTTCGAATCCAGGCTGGAATATATTAAAATGCTGGGTGTTCAATCCGTGGCCAACAATCATAGAGCGGCTCCTTTTATTACCTCAATATTGGATACAGTACCACATTTTGCCTCACTTATGTTCACCTGGAGAGGTGAGTGCAATACCTTCTACCCAGCCTGTGTTTGGCATCTTAGGCCCCCGTTAGACTCCGACGGAGTCCAGGGCGAAAAAAAAACGGTCGGAACTCAACAGTTACAAATGGTTGCAAATGCTGTGTAATGTCAAAAAAAAAACCAAAAGAGCTGGACAGAAATACTCCGAAGAGCATTTGCATATCGAGAAACTTGATCACACAACACGAAAATTGCTTTTTAGGTACTATTTTCAGATGTTAACTAATAATTCTCAACAAACACTTGTTCTGCGGTCCAATGTCGGCCTATCTCCTCACCCTGTTTTGCTCTCGTGCAGCAAATGCGAATGAAGAGAAATACAGGCCTGAGACAACTCGTCCATCAAATTTTTGCCCTTAAAATGCAGGCGTTTTCAAGGAGCCATAACTCGGTTCGTAGGGGGTCTTGGACGATTTAAAGATACCATTGTGATCAAATAGTGGCTCTCTTCAAGATAAGCATAAAATCTGAAAAACAATTTCTTGGGTGTCCTGTGCCTTTAATCGTGACACTAGGCATAGGGATTTTGAAAGACTGTTATAAGATTCCATTCTCACAAGGAGGTGGATTTAATCAGAGAAAAGCAACAGGAACTCGCATATTTTTCAATGCAGGGAGAATATCGGAGCAACCTACTCTATGGAAAACGGCAGGAACAAATGGGTAGAAACTTCAGTACTGCTGTTCACGAATCGAACCAACAGTGTAAAACTATTGACACATTGAAGAATGTTCGTGGGAAGAGGGAAGAAGAGAAAAACCACATAGGAAGCAGCTGCCGGAGAAAAATTCTTTGAAATAGGGATGACACTTCTATGATACAGAAGCAAAAACGAGAGATCAACAGAGATGTTCGACTGGGGAATGTTCAAGAGGAGGTCTAATAGGGTTGGAAAAATGGCAAGGCAGACACCTTCAAACGGATACTATCGGATATTCGTTCGATTTGACCCCTAAAGTACTCAGCGGATAGCTTGGAGTTGGCCAAACTGCCAAGCTGCGGCTGCTCCGACATTTGTCGCATGTGACGCGGCCGTCGAACGCACTGGAATGTCACATTTCAAGTGTCGACTTCCACTTCTCACAGCAACTTATGACAGAACTCGAGCGGTGAACAGAGATGACCCGCTCAGTAATCAAGCGCTTTTCGACAGAAATAATCGAAAACCGTGCAACCAACATCAGATAGAAACCGTAAAGCCCTTTATAAACTCAGAACATTTGACAAAATTCAATAGTTGGGTAATGAATGAGCAGTTGTTCAACGGACAGCAGGAAGGGTACTAAAGGGTCTGACCCATCAGTTCATTGCAGTTGAGGCGAGTCGTTCACGATCATTTTTTTTGAAGGCATTGTTCATGATGAAAAAGTTGTCTGTTTTCTAAGCTCTGGGTCCCTCTTAAAAGATTAAGAGCAGAATTACGACTGAAACCGGCCAGGAACAGGGTGAAAATCTCGTGGTTCAGCCTAACCATTAGGCCACTCAGCCCAAGTCATATAACAGTTGTCCTGCGTTCCTCTCACCAAGGTAAAAGAGGCTGAACTTTTGATTACTCATTGTCGCCTGAAAACGAAAAGAAAAATCCTCTCAATTTACAAGAAAAAAACTACTGCATATAGGAGCGAAAATCAAGAAAATTTCTTAGAAGTGGATATTTGTTCAATCCCCGACAGGATTTGAGGCCCTCGTAAGAGCTGGTCGATCGACTCAGTCCCACCCTGTCGGAACGCGAAGGATTGGTGATGGTCGGGTGCAAAAATACACCCAGTTGCGTCCGCAATCCTTCCAGTCGATTCTACGCGCGCACACGAGCAGGCCAATGCACCCGAGGTCGGTTTTTCCGCCAAAGGAATCAGTCGGACTCGGTCGATTGTTCGATCAAGTCTGTCGTTCAGTCCATTTCTTATAACGTCGTTTACCGAATTGTTTCGCCTTATGTCAACCGATGAACTCACTATAAAAATGTTTGGTGAGTTCTTTCTAATTAATATTTGTGAGTTCTTGTGCAAGCTAACGTGAAATCGCGTCCACTTAAAATCGCTATTCAGTTGCGCATACGTTAGAGAATTTGTCAAGAAATGAGCGGCTGACAGAGATGTACTCTGTTTGTATATAACGCTCTTCATTCACTAGGTTTAGTCTCTCTCAGCTAAGATCTATTGAGCTTTGTACTCGAAGCCTTCAGGGAAATAGCAGGTTTGATTTGCTAATGTGCAAGGGCGATGAACCAGAGGGTGAACAGGAGTCGAACGCGAAACTAAAGATTTATTGGTATTCCTTGCGACAAGCAAAATCGCATTCCTAGAGTAGATTTTTTCGTGTTGCGCGTGTAACCCGCGAACACATAGACACTTCCGGTGACGTGTGTACCCTCGATGCCCGAGCGGCTCGCAGGGAGGAGCTTGGCCTGCGATGCGGCTCGTTCTGATAAGAGGTGAACGAGTGGCCGTGTGGTGTTCCGGTCCCAGCCCGGGCACCTGGTAATCGATGCTGATGGCCATTAGACCTGGGGCTAAGCGATTTAGTGAATGAGGGTTTTGTGCTCCTGATGTGGTGCGTGCTGGGCTGACCGGAGTCTCTACTTTCGGTAGCATAAGAGATTACCCCAAATCTGGTTGAGCGAATGACAACAATCTCTTTTCCCGTCAGAAAAAAATTGAAAAAGTCTCGGACCTCACAGAGGGCACCTCATCTGGAAGCAAAAGCAAGACACGTTCGTTTGTTGTACTCTGTTCCAAACGAGTTGGCGATTGGGGAGTCCACAGAAACAGGGCTCCCTCTGCGCCTCCGACGGGCGCGCAACGTACGAAAATCACGTACGCGACGCTGCATCTGTCTTACCGGAATCCAAAAACAGATTTCATGGATTACCTGCCACTAACTGCCATGTAAAGAAGAGAATATATCTGCATCATGAGTGAGTTTCACGAGCATTTTGAACGAAAATAACGCAGAAGAAATATGAAGTATGTGGGAAAAAGAAGCGATTGCGGGAAAAATCCGATGAATTATGTTTTTGGATTACGGTTAGACATATGCTGTGTCGCGTACGGGATTTGCGTACGTTGCGCTTCCGTCAGAGAGCGTTGTTTTTTTGGCCACTCCTACTGCCGACTCGTTTGGGACACAGCATGCTCCTACCTTTGCATGGAAGAATCCACCCCCATTCACACGGCTCCGAATACGAATCTGCATCCGTCTGCAGTCGGAGTGGCCTTCCAGTCGATAATACAAACTCAATGTATTTGAGAACATGATATATTCAACTCAGGAGAGTTTTTCGAATCCCACCTGGTTTAAAGGCAGCATACACGCTCGCAAACATGGTCGAGATATCATCATAAATAGGCTTGCAAGGCCCCTACCATGCCGTGAACGACGGTTTGAAGCGCTGAAAACCATCCAGGATGACAGAATTTGACCATCCCTGTCACGCACGCCCGTATTTTCACACCCCTTTGAGTAACAGAATGAAAAGTTGAACTTGAGAAAACATGTAACAACTCAGAGTGATAGCACTATCACAGGGGAGTGCACGAGAGAAACAGCTGGATTTACTTGATTATTACCTGTCTAAACACTCATAAACTCTCATCCACTTTCGAGAATGCCGCTCTACTCCGGATGGCTCTTGAAAATGGAGGATTTCATCAGTGCACAAACATGTAATATCCAGGTAAATCGAGCTGTTTCTCTCGTGCACTCCCTTTTGATAGTGCTATCACTCTCAATTATCACATGTTTTCTCAAGTTTAACTTTTCATTCTGTTACTCGAAGGGGTGTGAAAATACGGGCGTGCGTGACAGGGATGGTCAAATACTGTCCTCCTGGTTTGTTTTCAGCACTTCAAATGTTGTTCACGACATGGTAGGGGCCGTGCAGGCCTATTTATCATGATATCTCGACCATGTTTGCGAGCGTGTATGCTGCCTTTAAGTCGACCAGGTGGGAATATAGGCGAGCGAACGGGTACATTTCCCAAGCCTAACCCTACACAAAAAGTATGTAGATTTTTTACAATAACCCATGTGTCTAATATCTTTTGTGAAAACGGTGAGCATCTATCAAACTTGGCAAGAGAAACGTACGGAACTCGTACACTTCTTGAACGAAAACTTTCCTAAATTCTTGAGACGCAGCCGAATACGGAAACCATACAGTCGACAAGGATCGCTGTGATACTTTGCGTTCCCTGTTGAAGATTGGCGCAAACTTGGTGTCATGTGCTATAGCATAGGTGCACCGAGTTTGCGCCAACCTTTAGTAGGAAACGAAAAGTATGAGTGGGATACGTGCCGAGTGTGCAGGAATTACCAGTGCTTTGTGCTTAATTTCCAATTGAAAAACAAAGTGTATTCATTCTCCTACCCACTACACATGTAATGGCATCATACCGTACCAGCCCCTCTTCAATAAAGATGAACATACATGGCTTCCACAACGCTTAGAGAATGACCGAATAAACTACTAATATTATCAAGCCTGGCTAGGATTTTTATTTCTACAAAAAAATCTATTAGCGAGGTCTGAGCTCTGAGGTGCGGATGGTTCTCCTTAACAAATCCGTCAGTCTGGATGAATATGAAAGGAAAATCAAACAAGAACACGAGCAGGTGCAAATGGAATGTGGTGAAAACCTCAGTGTCTAAGGAACGACAGAAGACTATTTGAAGGTGTAGCATCTTCCGAAGCAGTGTAATGGCTCTAATATTCCGTGTTTCCTCTTCAAACAGACCCTTTCTAGTTGGAAACCATTCAAAGAAAGCGGTTGCAAATAACATTTGAAAAAGAATCACGGTTGCAAAAACGAAAATCATATGAACGAAAGTAGACTGGGTAAACTAATTAAACTTGAATTCGTGATTCGCGTACAAGATTCCGATAATATTGATACAAACATGACCTGTGTAGGCACATTAGCAATCACCCGATAGCGGGTATAATGTGGTAAGCACAAATCGGCATTAAAGGCAGCATACATGCTTGTAAACGTGATTTAGATAACTGGGGACGTAGAGTGGTATGGCCCAGAACACAACGCCTCCAAAACTACCCACAAGGCCGCTACAAGACTAAGAAGCGGGCCCCGCCCTGTATTTCTCCGCCCCTTTATTTGCCGTCCTGCTCAAAAACAGAGGTGCTGGGCCATTCCCAACGTTGGCGACGTTTGTGGGTGGTACCATAAGTAAAAGAAGTAAAGCCCATAAAGCGACGACGGCCGGGGAGGCCCCAGCACTCGTGTGAGGGGAACGGCAAATACAGGGGGCCGAGAAATTTAGGGCGGGGCCAACTTCTTACTCGTGTAGCGTCATTGTGGGGACAGGGGCTCTCTACTCACCGAGGGAGGATTTGCTCCACCTTTCGCGGCTCTAATTCCACTCTGGACCACTTCGCTCGCGTTGAGTGGCGTGACGTTTCGAGCTCCAAAAACGGGACAACTCCCCCTCCCCCCCCCCGGTGTGTAGAGAGCCCCTGTCCCTCATTATGGGTCGTTTTTGACGCTTCAAAATGCGTAGACGTTATGTTCCGAGCCATACCATTCGATTTCCCTAGTTATCTCAACCACGTTTACGTGTATGCTGCCGCTATGTTCAGTTAAAGGCAGTGTTCACGATGATTTTCGTTCCCGAGTTTTTTACTCAAAACAATCCGTTCACTACCAAATGTTACCGAAATTACGAAGAAACGGCTTCAAACGCCCTGAAACGTCTTATTTCAGTTACATTATTCTCTGGCCTGGACTAGTTGTCCGATTGTATGAACATGTTCACGGTGGTTGTCACAGGTGAAAAATGGGGCTAGTGAAAAAATGGAAGAATATTTTGACCAAAATAGTATTAGTTGGGGTCCGAAGGAAAGAACGGAGCAACAGATACAATACCGCTCATAGGATTTGGTCAGAAATCGAGCGAGGTCGGGTTTTCGCGTCTTTTTCGTCTTTTTTGTATAACTCGCTTCAAAGTCAAGTTTCAGCGAAACTAGGGAGATATTCATAACCCAGGCGTGGAGGGCTATCCAATGGTGTACCTATTGTAAGGAATTCGTTGAGAACCATGGAAATTTAGCAATCAACCAGCTCTCTATATACGGTAGACACAGGGAAACGCAGGCGGAGACGGTAGCGCACCATCCATCACGGTACCGTAATCACAAACCTGGGTGATTACGAAACTTCTGTAGTTCTCAACGTAATCACCACAAAGGCTAAACCATTGGGTAGCACTCAACGCGAGGATCACGAATATCTCCCTAGGTTCCCTCAAAGTTGACTTTGAAGCGAGTTATACAAAAAAGACGAAAAAGACGCGAAAACCCGACCTCGCTCGCTTTCTGACCAAGTCCTACGAGCGGTATTGTAGTAGATAATCGCAAGGGATGGGTCCGCAAAAGATTCCATTGTCACGACGAACAGTTCTAGTGAGAGAAAAAGGTGGGGAGAGAGTAAAGGATTTGATACCTTTCTACTGCTTTTTTCTCGATTTGTTCGTCATTTCAGTTCTACCTGGAGACCAAACAATCGATTCAGGGATTAATCTCAAAATCGAAGATGATCGTGAACACTGCCTATAAGTTGAGGCCTTGGAATTTGTAGTTTTGATGTTTTTCAAATGTTCAATGCGTTTTTATGGCATGATATATGATCTGAGTTAAACGCAAAGCTCAGATGTCAGGCAGGACTCGAACATGCATTGCGCGCTTTCCGGGCGAGAGTGTTACCACAACACCAACATTACACCACCATAACTTGTGATCATATAACATACCGTAAAAAGGCATTAAACGCTCCAAAATCATCAAAAATAATATAGACATTCTCGTCGGAGTGGACAACAATTCACCATGAGCAAGCCAAATAACAAAGCTGAAAACAGAAATGCACTGTCTATTTCAAGTACACCAATAAGAGTAGGTTGACGAATAGAAGTACCTGCCCTTCTAAAAAAGAAAACACGATATCGTTCGTATGGTCTCACTTAAAGGCACAGTCCAAGCTCAGGGACGAAATCTGAGATTTCCATACAGTTGTGAATTAGACCCACCTCTTATAACACCTGACAAGTGCGAGCTCTCGAATATCCCGAATAAGCGAGATATAGGGGGAAGCCACCCTGGAGAGCTCACACACGGAAGCCACTTTGGCACGCCCCTTTTACGATCTTTCGAGCTCAGCAGTGGCGAAATGAGCGATGATTTTCGATAAATAACCACGTTCTTCCCTTCATTCTCAGTATCTCTACCCATTCAGGTCCTCTCGCAGACATCGGTTGCAAATTACGGAAGTTACAAGCCTCGGACAACTCGTCCACCATGCTTCCGCAGCTCAAATTCTGAGAGGCCATAACTCCGTTCCCGGGGGGTCTTGCACGATTCCGGAGACATCGTTGGAATCAGCGTCTGACCGTTTCAAAAATAGGCCAAAAAACAGGAGCACGATTCCGAGGTCGGACTGTGCCTTTAAAGGCAGTGTCCACGATAAAAATCGTTTAAGAGTTTTCACCAGAAAACTAAGGTTTAGAGTCTGACTGTTTCATCAGTGAAGAAAGAATCATGAAAAAACCTGCGAAACATCCAAAATCAGCTCTTCTTTCTGAAGGCCACATTTCAACGGTGGATGAGTTGCGCGGACATGGGCCTGAAGTAGACCGCGTGTAGAAATGCGCCCCAATGCTAAAACTCAGCCGCGCTCGCGCTCCAACGCTAATCTAGACGCGGACCAAACTGTTCCTCGGAAAACTCGACCGCGAGCGGAAGGGCTAGCGCGAGCGGATATCGGAGCCGTATGGAGCTCTTTCGGGCTCGTTTTCGTTCGTTCTTTCGACCCCAGTGCTCCAATGAGACCCTGAACTTTCGATTTCCGGTCAAAAACCGAGGAAGAAATTTATCGTGGACACTGCCTTTAATAACAAGAAAACAAGATGGCATTGTTCAGAACAGTGATCAGTGGCGTTTAATCGTTCGAATCGGAGGTTTTAAAGGCAGTGGTCGCGATCAAATATGCTTGTCGTCTTTTTCTCTCTAAACCCTTTTCTAGGTCTCAAGTAGTAGGACCTATAAGAAAAAATAGCGAAAAAACACTGTTTTTGGGCAAATTCGAAGCCTGAACTTTCTTGTCTTTTAATGGTGGACGAGCCCACTCCACATCATCGGCATCGATGACCTCTTATATCAAGAACATCAGCTGGCTTGAAATTGAATTTCAATCAATGAACCTTCGGATTTATGTACACATCTAGTCAAAAACATTGACTGGAGTGCTCTCTTTCATTGTTCAATTGTTTTTATTAGATAAATTTGCATTTATTTCTCCCTCTGAATGTCGATGTTTTTTGACTGCTCAGCATGAGACTGCCATCTTTTTCGTCGGCGCTGTGCACGTGTGCACGAACTAGGATCTTTGGGCCTTAAAAACTCTAACTCTAGCCCGTATTTCACGGCGGTACCTTCATAGTTTTTCAGCTGTTTTCGATCTGAGCTGATTTTCGTAGTTTTTTCGATAAGGTTTTTCATCGTGACCACTGCCTTTAAGCAGCCAGTGTTGAGAACTAAACTCACAAGAAATCGATGTTGACTGAGAAATAACTGGTTATTTTTGTATTGTTTTGGAAGTGGACGAGTTACATTGCAGCCTACACGCTCGGTTGAGATAGCGAAGCTAATGGACTCGTACTGCTTATACTAGAACACTTTGGAATGGCTGGAAGGGCCAAGAACGAGCCACCAACATCGTATCTGATCAATCAATTCAAGAGTGTTTGTACGAAAGCGGCGAAATCCCGCGAAAATGGGCGGAGCTCCACGTTTGGCGAAAATGGGCGGAGTCCCACGTTTAATTTCTTTGGGCTGTGCACCTGTGCACAAATCGGCAACTTTGGGTCTTAATAACCCTAGTTTTAGAGCATTTCCACTGCGCAAGCGTCGCAGAACGTTTGTCATAAGCTCCCAGAAATCTACGGCATTTCTCTAGTTTTGATAGTTCCTCTGCAATGTGGCTCAAGATGACTCAGGTGGTTTTGGCAAGTTTTCGTCGCTTTCAACGGCGTGAGCGTCTGAGTAGGAACCGTGCAACCCAAATAACGTCGCCATCGCAATCACTTTTGCTAGCTTGTATGCTTCGAAGGCGTAATCCAACCTCAGGGGTAGTTTTCGATATTATAGTCCGACCGCCGTGTATAGCAATCCTGACAAGCGCGAAATCTGAATTTACTCAAATAAGCAACCAAAAAAGGAAAAAGTTGATTACGCCCCCAACCCAAAAAAAAGATCAAACGGGGTACGCCCACCAACAAATTATCGAACTGAAAATGAGTAAGGACGAGATGCGCAAATGATTTTGATCGAAATCTCCGTTCCCAGGGGGTCTTTTACAATTCCAGAGACATCATTAAAATCAGCGTGGTACCGTTTTCAATATTTTCAGAAAAAAAACAGTAAAGCGGTTCTGGGGTGAGACTGTACCTTCAAAAATTTCTCAGAAGCAGGTTGAACTGTGTCTCTAACAATTTGTCGAATTTTTGAGAGTTTTGTTTGTGTACTTCTGGCCTGTTTTCTACCAATTCTTCGCTACCTCGGCTTTGCCTGGGAGCCAATAACCTCTTCATGGAAAATCGTCTTCAACACTGTCCTAGAGATCGGCCTCCTCAACGGACAATATGAAATCTGTCGCTGCAACTGGGCGAGAATTTGATTTTTCCTTTGAAATTCTTAGTTCATTTTTCAGTTTTTTTCATTCTTTCGAAATATGCTGGTGCACTGAATGATTCTTCGAAGAAATGCAATGTGATACTCGTTACGAAAAAATGTGTATGAGGAAATATGTGAGCGAAGTGATAAGAAGTGAGGAACGGACCACATGTTGGCCAGCAGTGACAAACAATTCGCTGGTTGAACAGCATCGCTTTAGCCTCGAGATGAAAAATCGCCGCCATCAACCAAAAGCAAGCTCACTAGGATCACTGCAAGTAACACTGGGATGTACCTGCGAGTGGAAAGACCAGGTGGGGAAGAAGGGCAACGTGTTGAGGGAGCAGGAAGGCCGCCGCAGCCGCCGCAGATATTACAAATCGTATCGGCGGGTGTCATCTTGCTAAGGGGAATCACTCACAACGCAGTGTTTCTCAAGCATGACACCGCCTGTGCACGGCCATTGCCGCAGCGTGCATCCCCCCTGGCGTGAACTCCGAATATGAAGCAGCAGAGAAAGAGCCTGCAACGTCAGACTAACTAGTGAACCTCTTATGGCTTATTTCGAAAATGCTTCTTTCCGAATGAGGTTTGTCTGATCGACCACCTTAGTTACTTTTGATTGATTTCATATCAAAAATTGTTTTGAACTATTAAAAAATGACAAAGCATGTCATTATGGTCTGCAGTCCAGGTAAAATTAGGATTGGGGTTAGTTAGGGTTTTACGTGATGAAACCGAAGTTTTTCATAAAGCTGTGTGTGCTCCTGCTAAACCCCTATTAACCATACTTCCTACCTCGATCTCCGCATAAGTAGAATAAGAACGTTTTCGAATTTATGTCGCCCACGCCTCCCCCATTGCGGAAAACATCAAGAGTTTTAACCCATTCACGACCACGTGTCCCACCGGTGGGACACGTTTTTCAAAAATTGATTTCTCCGCCACTAGAACGAACTTGTAAACCTACATATGATCAGAGCATTGACCTACCCTAGACTTGAAGACAAACCTCGTGGTCCGCCAATAGGCCAAACCCGACAACGTATTTGGACCTTTTCAGAAATACCGTTAGTTGAGGTAAAAGAAAAAGCGCCTGTTCAGCCTTTTCAGAAGCACCTTGTAACTTCTTTTTTGGTTCCATCGCTACTTTGAATGTTTAAAGGAAGAAATACTTTGTTGAAAACTTTTTTACTCTTCTTGAAACGTTGCAACTTGAATGAACGTGTAACGTATTCGAGTTATTGTTCTTTTAGAACGAGAGGGTGTTGGGAGCTCAAACTGTGACAATGTTCCTTCAGCGTCGCTAGCTACAATATGAAGGGGAAAGGAAAAAAGCAATCGCCCCTGGAACGCTATTCAAGTTGGCGTGTCCCACCGGTGGGACACGGTATACGGTGACGCAGTCGTGAATGGGTTAATGGCATTTGGTCATGCGGTCGGCCGAGTATCCGTCAGTTACTCGCCAAACATAACCAAATTTCATAATTACATATTATGGCAACGGAAAAAGCGGCTGTGTCGTTGCGTATTTCCAATAAGAATACTGCAGGTTGCACCAAAATCGACGGCAAGGTCGTATTTTTTCCTGAAATTTGGAGAAAATACACCGAAGACGTTGAGGAACGGTAAGCCTTCTCCCTCACAACACATTATCAATGCACCCAAAGAATTGGGATAGGAGCTCTTTACAACCGAGGGAGGAGCTCGCACGAGATTCACGTTCTAACGCGACGCGCGCGGGCGGAAATCCATTCTGTTTACTTCAAAGCTAGAGCGCGTTTGTCATAAGCTCCCAGAATTCTACGGCATTTTTTGGTTTTCATAGTCCCTCTGAAATGGAAGCTTTCACACAAAAGTACAGGTTTCGACCACCCGAAACTTTCAATCCCCTTCGACCGAGCGGTTTAACTCGCTGGAGTGGGTGTGGTGCTCATGTGGTGCTCAAGTTTGCTGGCAGAGGTTTAGACTTACGGGTGGGTGAAGCCACTATGTACGTGAGAAAGCCTTCATTGCTTTCGAAATCATTAAAGGAACTATTGAAAACAAAAAATGCATTTTCGTGAGATTATGGCAAACGTGCTACGGTGATGGAATAAGGAGAACGGATGTCCGCCGCGCGCGTCGCTTCAGAACATGAATTTCACACGAGCCCTCTGTCGGTGTGTAGATAGTCCCTATCCCTAAGGCATGTATCATACACTACGGCTCCTAGGATTTGATCAGAAAACGAACGAGGTCGGACTTTCGCGACTTTTTCGCCTTTTTTGTATAACTCGCTTCAAAGTCAACTTTGAGCGAAACTGGGGAGATATTCATGATCCAGGCGTTGAAATCTTGAAATCAGCCACCTCTATATACGGTAGACATAAGGAAACGCAGACGGAGACGGTAGCGCCCCGTCCGCCACGGTACCGTAATCACAAACCTGGCTGGTTGCGAAACTTGTATACTCAGCCAAACTCAAATGTCGACAGCAGGTTGAACCACCTGTTTCTTGAGCAACCAGCGATAGCAGGTTCTTTCGGGAGAGTAAAATGGACCTGTTATCGAGCTGCTATCGGCTTGTCGATAGCAGGTTCACAGCAGGTTGACAAGGCAACACATCCCACCGCCGATGACGATTGATCGTCCAAATCTCCGAATGCTCAACCAAATATTCAGTCGGTCGCGCAATTGAAGAACCTGCTTTTGTTTTCTGTCTTTCGTGAAGCACACCTGTTTTTGTACGATAACGCGCAAATAAGGCCTTGTATTGAATGGAATTATTACTCGAATAGTGTTCTAGAGATTTTTGAAGTATTCAACTATTTTATCGACTCTTGGGATTTTATTATGCTTATTTTTTCAAACACCAGGTATATTTGGAGTCTTGAAACTTCCTTTTTTTAATATTCGATTTCGTCGTTATTTTTTACTGTTTTGCTTCTCGCTTCATAGGAGGTTTTGCATTTTTCGCCTCTCGTGTATTCCGTTAATACGGGAAATCGAAAAATTCTTCGCTTTCGTTTTGGTCAAATGTCCGTTTTTCGAATATTTGTCTCAATTCAGCTTATACATCATAATAACCCATCAAAAAATTTGCTCATTTGTACAAGTATGTTTATTACATGAAAACCATTTGGACTTCGAAATCGATTAATTGCTTCAATTTTTGTACAAATGTTTACACGTAAAACAATTGAATCGAGTATGTGATCTATTTTTGAACTTACTCGTACTTTTTGAAACCCACTTTTTCTCAATTTAGCGAGTTTCGCATTTCTTGAAATGTTCAGAAGGAACGATTTCCATTATATCTCCATCATCCAACGCCTTCAAGCCAATCAACTTCAAATTTGATAATAATGCACAACGATTTTTCTTACTGCCTACACCTAATCATTTTGCCAATTATCAACCATTTTTCAGAGATTAGATTTTAACACTTTTCAAGGGTTTCTGAAAAGAATTAAAGGCAATGTTCACGATAAATTTCACTTCCGATATCTCCACGGCTTACGGAAGGTCTGGCGCCCTATATACAGTTCACCTCCGCACTGCCGTTCAGACCGCAAAGTGGACCCTGATTGCGAAATCGTGCTGCGGCGCGGTTGCGAGTATCCTCAGGCAAGGATGTGGGATCACCCGGGCGCTTTTGGCCCTTGGTGCCCGGGTGATCCCACCGCCCGGGTGATCCCACATCCCTGTCTGAGGATACTTGCGACCGCGCCGCAGCACGATTTCGCGATCAGCGCGCACTTTATGGACTGAAAGACAGTGCGGAAGTGAAGTGTAGCAATGCATGCTTAGAAAGGACACGAAAGATGCGTTTTTGAGCAAAAATAGACCCTCTCTTGTTTAAGTTGATTTTTGAGCAAGTAGGAATTGACCGCTAGAAGGATGATACCTATCAATGCAATGAAGCGATCAGCTCACTTATCAGCACTTCTTTCACTTGATTGTTCCTGTAATCTGAGTCTTCATTTGTTCATTCCGAGTAGGCGGATCTGGGGCACCAGGCGTGTCTGGGGCACCAAAACGCTTGTTTGCAGCCGTTATTTTACCGCTCCTGGCTTGTTTTCTTCCGTTCTTTCGACACTGGGAGCCCAGGAGCCTTCTCGACTACCATTTCACTGTGGAAAGTCAACGAGGATGATCATCGTGAACTCTGCCTTTGAATCGTTATTTATTAGGTCTTCGTATTTCATTTCGTTATCAGTAGAGGCGGGATTCCTCAAGTCCGTGGGAGTGGATAAATGAATCGGCAACTCCAGAATATTGGACTATGTAAAGCCAATCTGGATCATTTTTGGTTCTTCCAGCGGTACTCACGCTAGAATATAAGACCTACGCGTCTATTTGAGTTGTTATCTCAGCCACTCTTACGAGTGTTTATTGTGTCTTAAAGGCAGTGGTCGCGATCAAATATGCTTGTCGTCTTTTTCTTTCCAAATCCTTTCCTGGGTCTCGAGTAGTGGGACCTATAAGAAAAAATCGCGAAAAAATCACTGTTTTGGGCCGAATTTGAAACCTGAACTTTCTTGTCTTTTGATGGTGGACGAGCCCTCTCCACATCATCGGCATCGATGACCTCTTATATCAAGAACATCAGCTAGCTTGAAATTGAATGTCAATCAATGAGCCTTCGAATTTATGTGTGTATCTAGTCAAAAACATTGACTGAGGTGATGCTTTCATTATTCAACCGTTTTTATTCGTTAAATTTGCATTTATTTCGTCCTCTGAATGTCGATGATTTTTGACTGCTCGGCATGAGACTGCGATCTGTTTCGTCATCGCTGTGCACGTGTGCACGAACTAGCTTCTTTGGGCCCTAGAAACTCTATTTGTAGACCGTTTTTCACCGCGCTACCTTCATAGTTTTTCAGCTGTTTTTGATCTAAGTTGATTTTTGTAGTTTTTTCGATAACGTTTTTCATCGTGACCACTGCCTTTAAACGGAATCGCAACAACGCTGCCTTTAACCACAATCAGGAAAATAGTTACAATTAGAGAAGACACTGTGAATAATACCTACACCCGCAAATTTGAGGTTTGGTGAGGGAAAATTCTCAGATAATGAAGCTATGCCAGGAGTTCCCGTTTCGAAAAAGTTCCGGAGACTGCGATTTTCGCCCTTTGGAGAACTTTTATCAACCCCGTTTTAGTACAATAATCCTGCCCTCACATAGTCAAGAGTTCTATACATAAATGTTTTGCCTGATTTTCTTGGTTTTTGTATCGTTGCTGCATATTTCTTGCTTAGAGTTTCGAAAAACCCGTTAAAGTCGAATTGGTTCTAAAGAAAATCAATTACTATTTTTTTTCTTCTGCCGGGCACTGGTAGCTGCGAAATAGCTCATATATTGAGTCGGTATGAGTTACGCCTCGATAATAATTACGGCAGAAAAAAACCGAAATGCCCATGTTCAAGGGCAGTTGAGTATGAGGACAGCTTCAATTACAGTTAGGTGAAGTAATAATACAGCATAAGTTTCTGAATCCTGCGATGGTCCAGCTCGTTTAACTGCTCCGAATTTTGAAGGTGGCCACACTCATTGAAAGTCCGGCGATAGGATGTCTACAGCAAAATCCATAAATCCGGCGGTAGCAGGTCGACAGCTGAACCTTTCGAGGCTTCAGTTAAGTCATGCCGCCGTCTCGAATTCCGGCTCTAGGAGGTCTACACCTGGACCTTTCGACGTGGTACCCGGTTCTCTCGCGCCGAAAGCACGCTTTTTTTCGTATCCTCAACAAACGTGCTTTGTGGTGACACCTCAGAAACCTGCTGTCGACATTTGAGTTTGCCTGAGTAGTTCTCAACGTAATCACCACAGTGGATAGCCCTCAATGCCAGGATCATGAATATCACACTAGTTTCGTTCAAAGTCGAGTTCGAAGCGAGTTATACACAAAAGACGAAAAAGACGCGGAAATCCGACCTCGCTCGCTTTCTGACCAAATCTTACGAGCGGTATCGTAGAGCATTTATCAGGAATAACAAGAAAAAATGATAAGCTGCCAAAAAATCAAGATAACAAAGAAAAACTTCTTTCCTGTTATTTCAGCATGTATCCATGGTGAAGACATTAGGCATATTGATATTTATGTGTGAGGGGAAACACACCGTTTTTCAACCTTCCCGATGTTTTTTTCTCCAAAATCCAGGAGAAATTTAAAACTTTGGCGCTGAAAATGGCGCAACATACAGTATGCTTAGTGGAGATACGCAATCACACAATCGCCTTTGTTCGTTGCCGTGGACTGGACTGTAAAGATATTATTTTAGGTTCGTGTAAGTGTCAACATTAGAACATCTTACAATCGTTGATAGTATCGTTTGATCGTGCTTCTCTACATTCTTCGCAGTTAAGTAGTATTACCGCAAACAAAGGCTGCAAAACAATGATTCTCTCGGAATCCTCGAAGACAGCGTGTAATTTGAAGCAGAAATGGAAGAGGAAATTCTCATGAAACTTAATAGAAGATGAGTTGACCAAGCGGGTAGAGTACGAGGCAAATAGCCGGAATAAAGCAAGCAGGTGCTCCGGGAATGTGTGAAATATGGCTGTCTAAAAAACCACACAGTTGTCGCGTGAATCTGAATATTACTCCTACTGGAACAGAGCAAAAAGGACTATGATTGATGGCACACCGAGGGTGGAAAGCTGACGGCGGCATTTTCATTAAGTGCAGATCGAAATGTGAGGGCATGCGGATTTTGTTCTCATGCACTGCTATGACCTTAGTAGAGGTGTTTCCAACGGGTTGGCGACGTTAAGCCAAACTGACTATTGGATTTGCTAGTATTTAATTACAGGCACGTTTTTCACGAGCTCACGGATATCATCCCTGGCACGATGGGACGCGCCGTCCCCTCGTTGTACCTGTGACTTCGCCTAATAGCGTGACTTCCTAAGACGTCACTCCAGATTTTTTTATTCAGTGCTGAAAATCGCACAGTCGTCATCCTTTGGACACGAGACGTTGAGGAGTGTCAGGAGTGATGAAATAACAAAACGCTTCGACAGACATGGACTTAATCTCCCTTCAATAGCTCATATTTACAGAATAATGATAACATTATAATTTATGAGCAATATTTTTCGTCACTTCCATCGTCGCAATGCGGTGTGCCATCGCACCAGCTCTGCTTCGGAATCGACTGCTTCTGATTCTCGCACGACAAATACTTCGTCTCCACTGACCCTGAAGTAGTTCTTTGAATTTCAAGCATTCGCGCTAGACCTTCATAGCATAAACTCAGTCGATTACTCAAATAACTCACGACAGTTCGCTTCATCCTCACCCATCGCACAATTCCGCTCGCCATCGCAATGTTTCGCCCATTCTATGCATGGAGGTCCAACCATTGACTGACTGCACATGAATTTGCCAAGACATGCTGCAATTGGGCCTATTTGAAACCCAAGTTGTCATTATACACAGAATATGATATCCAATAAGCACGGACTTGAATTACGATCACATCCGATCTCGTCCAGATTGGAGCCATCGCCGCAATCGTCGAAGATGCCATCGCAACGCTTCTCGGCCGAAATGCACCGGTCGCTCTTCACGCACGCGAATTCGTATCGTAAACAGGACGCTGAAAGTCAAAAGGACATGCTGGATCCGATTCTATCGGAAAACCCACTGAGAATTCCAGGTTTTGAAAACTGCATTCCAGTAGACTCAAGAAGGTGCTGTCTTTTTTCCAAACTCAATCGTTGATGATTTTGGGATTCGTGGCGAGATCAGGCCAAAGTAATATCGCAAGTGGGCATTTCTTGATAGGCAGGTCAGATTAGAGGTTGAAAATTTGAACGGCAGAGGCGCTTATATAAGGTGCACTCCTTGTTAAGAAAAGGTCCGAGTTAATGAGGAAGACGAATAAAACATGACTGCTCTCATCGTAACTCATCGTAATTCACTCATCTTGAGTGAAGTAAAACGTCTGCAAAAAGATATACGGTTCGAGTAGTATGATTCCTAAAACGCGCATGAGTCTGGCGATTCCTCACTGTCACTTCCTCTAACTCTGAAAGTACTCACGGCAGTTATTCTCGTCGTCGCCGTCCGAACAATCCATGTGAGCGTCGCATCGTTTAGACAGTGGAAGACATCTCTGAGGTACAGAACAGCACGCGAATTCCGATTCAGTACACGACTCGCGGATCGCTGAAAGACAGAACGAATACAGAATACACAAAGATGGCAGCACCAGTTGTGTGGGCAGAAATGAGCGGATGGGGCGATATTATGGAAACCTGAGTTGATTTTAGGTTTGGTATTAAAATGGGAGCAAATCATTTCACATGTCGACAAAATATTCAGCAATCAGGGCGCAAGTTCCAATTTGAAAAAAACCGCTTTAGATGCTTACTCAAATTTCCCAGTGAAAGCGGCTTACCCGGTTCCGATGGGAGCGGAAGCACACAAGGTATCCTCGCCCAATTCCACTATAGCGTTTTTGGTGCCACGAGGTTAAAGGCAGCATAAACACTCCGCAGTGATAGCATGTTTATGACAAAAATCGAAGGTATGGAACAGGCAGTGTTGCAAACTAACAAAGAGACCGACAACAAATATTTAAAAAAAACAGAGAAATAGTGGGTTGTTTTCGTATTGGAGAAGAAGTGGTAGAGTTACGCCGCAGCATACCACTTAAAGGCAGTGTTCACGATGATTTTCGTCCCCGAGTTTTTCACATAAAACAATGCGATGGCCTCCAAGTATTACCGAAATAGCGAAGAAACGGCGAGAAACGCATTAAAACGTCGTATTTCAGTGACATTATTTTATAACATGGACTAGTTGTCCGGTAGGATGAACATGTTCATGGTGGCTGTCACCGGTGGAAAATTGCGGCGATCGGAAATAGAAGAATATTTTATGCAAAGCAGTTTTAGTTAGGGCCCTAAGGATAGAATGGAGCAATAGAGAGTTGAGAATTGCAAAGGACGGGTCCACAAAACATTTCGTTATCACAACAAGCACTTCTTGTGATACTTAAGAGGCGAGGTGATACTTAAGGATTTCGTGCGCTTCCGGTGCGTTTTTCTCAATTTCTACATCATTTTAGTCCTACCCGGGGCCACTTAATCAATATAGCAAATAATCTCAAAATTGAGGATTATCGCGAACACTGCCTTTAAAGGCAGTGTTCACGATAAATTTCACTTCCGATATCTCCACAGTTTACGGAAGGTCTGGTGCCCTATATAGCAAGGCATGCTTAACAAGGACACGAAAGACGCGTTTTTGAGCAAAAATAGGCCCTCTCTTCTTTACGTTGACTTATGAGCGTGGAGGAATTGACCGCTAGAAGGATGATACCAATCAGTGCAATGAAGCGATCAGCTCACTTATCAGCACTTCCTTCACTTGATCATTCCTGTAATCTGAGTCTTCATTTGTTCCTTTCGAGGGGTGGATCTGGGGCCCGGGGCGTGTCTGGGGCACCAAAACGCTGGTTTGCAGCCGTTATTTTGCCACTCCTGGCTCGTCTTCTACCGTTCCTTTAGCACTGGGAGCCTAGGATCCTTCTCCCCTATCATTTTACTGTGGAAAGTCAACAAGGATGATCATCGTGAACACTGCCTTTAATTGAAACAGCGAAGTTAGCAATGAAATTTTTGAGATAGCGAAGTCGGTGGATTCTTACGGCATGAAATGGGACGCTTCCGTCGTTGGGAACTTCAAAGCTGAACCAATATTCGAGCAATCAATTTGGGCAAGTTTGCATTGAATGCAGAGTTCGCGATAGAAACTATTTTCGAGCTCTCATCATGAGAATGTAGATCTGGTCATCACAAAAGTGAAAATAAGTGAAAAAACCCGGAAATTTGCGGGGAAAACGCTCTAAAACTAGGAATACCGGCTAATTACTGGTGTCGGCCGGCCCCCTAATTAACGAGATTTTCCTTTATGCTTGTTTATCCGACTTTTATTTTGCTGCTTGAAGGCACAGTCCAACCCCAGGGATAAACTTTGATTATATAATCCGCCCACCTTGAATAGCAACCCTGAAAGGCGCGAGATCTCAATTCGCTCAAATAAGTTAGAAACTACAGGGAAAAAATCGGCCCACTCACAATACCTCCAAAACCTAACCGCGCACAACGCCCTGAAAGGGAACCAGGAGCTCTGCTATTGTTCATTTTGCCTTTGAAGGAGAGCCATACAAACCAGTTTCTCCGTTTGCAAAGATTTTGGTTCCCTATTTGGGCCGAAGCGCTTGAATATGCTTTTAGGGTATTGGGGGCGGGACCGACTTTTTCCCTGTTGTTTCTCACTTATTTGACCAAGTTGAAATCTCGCGCTTGGCAGCATTGCTACACACGATGGGCGGACTATAATATCAAATTTTACCCCTGAGGTTGGACTGTGCCTTTGAAGGCAGTGTTCACGATCAATCTCGTTTAAAAGTTTTCCTCTCAAAACAATGCGTTGGCTACCAAGTGTTACCAAAATCACGAAGAAACGGCGAGAAACGCACTAATTCGTCTTATTTCAGGGACATTATTCTATGGCGTGAACTAGTTGTCTGGTTGGATGAACATGTTCACGGTGGTTGTCACCGGTAAAAAATGGGACTAATCGAAAGTGGAAGAATATTTTGGGCAAACAGTATTAGTTAGGGCCCGAAGGAAAGAATGGAGCAATACAGAATGGAGAATCGCAAAAGATGGGTCCACAAAAGATTTCATTGTCACAACGAACAGTTTTATTGATACTTAAAGGCAGTGTTCACGATGAAAAAAGTTTTCGAAATTCCACTAGGATTGGGTAATGGAGAAACACTCTGTAACGTTAACGTCGAAAGAACGCACGAAAATGAGCCAGGAAGAGCCCCAAAAGAGCCCGAAGTTGCAACTTCGAGCGCATTGAAAACCCCAAAGGCGCATCACACGCCCACCGACGTGAACAAATGAATGCTCGAGATCATGAGATGAGCAATGATTTTCAATCATTAGCCCCGTTCTTCCCTTCATTCTCAGCTTCTCTCTTTACTCAGGTCAGCTCGCATAGATCGGCTGCAAAAGGCGGAAGTTACAAGCCTCGGACGACTCGTCCACCATGTTTCCATAGCTCAATCTTTGAGGGACCATACCTGCGTTCACAGAAGGTCTTGTATGATTTCAGCGACACCATTGGAATCAGCATGGGGCCGTTTTCAAGATAGGCGGAAAAACAGAAAAACGATTTTCATCGTGAACACTGCCTTTAAAGGCAGTGGTCACGATGAAAAACGTTATCGAAAAAACTACAAAAATCAACTTAGATCAAAAACAGCTGAAAAACTATGAAGGTAGCGCGGTGAAAAACGGTCTACAAATAGAGTTTCTAGGGCCCAAAGAAGCTAGTTCGTGCACACGTGCACAGCGATGACGAAACAGATCGCAGTCTCATGCCGAGCAGTCAAAAATCATCGACATTCAGAGGACGAAATAAATGCAAATTTAACAAATAAAAACGGTTGAATAATGAAAGCATCACTTCAGTCAATGTTTTTGACTAGATACACACATAAATTCGAAGGTTCATTGATTGACATTCAATTTCAAGCTAGCTGATGTTCTTGATATAAGAGGTCATCGATGCCGATGATGTGGAGAGGGCTCGTCCACCATCAAAAGACAAGAAAGTTCAGGTTTCAAATTCGGCCCAAAACAGTGGTTTTTTCGCGTTTTTTTTCTATAGGTCCTACTACTCGAGACCCAGGAAAGGATTTGGAGAGAAAAAGACGACAAGCATATTTGATCGCGACCACTGCCTTTAAGAGGCGGGCTGATACTTGAGGATTTCGTGCATAACTGGTGCGTTTTTCTCGGTTTCTTCGTAATTTCAGTTCTATCCGGGGGCCAAACAATCGATTTAGCGATTGATCTCAAAATCGAAGATTATCGTGAACACTGCCTTTAAGTAGTCAGTAGTCACCACAAATGCTTAGAAATCACTTCAGAAGCAAACAAAGTAGGAAAGATACATTTATTATAGAAATCTCGATAAATGGTGCCGTGGGGACATCGAGCAATATCTTGTTCCGGAGCGTTTTTTCTGCAAGTTTTCACTTGTTTTCGCATTTGTGTTCACATGATCTACATTATTAAGAGGATAGCACAACAACCGTTTTTATCGCGAACTCTGCCTTTAAAGGCAGTGTTCACGATAAAACTCGTTCTTCTGTTTCCCGCCTATCTTAAAAACGGTCCCATGCTGATTTCAAAGATGCCCCTGGAATCGTACAAGACCCCCTGGAAACGGAGTTATGGTCCCTCGAAATTCAGCTAGGGAAGCATTGTGGACGTGTTGCCCGAGGCTTGTTACTCCCGTTTTTTGCAGCCGATGTGTGCGAGCTGACCTGAGTTTAGAGAGACATTGAGAATGGAGGGAAGAACGGGGCTTTTGACCGGAAACCATCGCTCATCTTACCACGATTTCAAGGCAACCGTTATAGGACGTGGGCGGGGTGGCCCAATGGGTTGGCTGGCCAATGAGATTTTCGCCCACTTACCGGCCGTTTTCCGTCGCACTCTCGTTCTTAATCTTCTTAGAGGGACCCAAAGCTTACGTTTTAGTCGAAAAAACCTGCAACTTTTTCTTCGTGAACACTGCCTTTAAAGGGAGGGAACTGCAAAAAATGTGGGAGGAGACTACAAGTTTCGGTGTTTGAATATGGCTCATATACGATAATTTTAATCAGTTTTTTACGTTTCCAACGACGTCAGCGTTCTACTAGGAGCCGTACTTAATTGAGGTCAACATCTCGACCACTTCTGCGAGCGTGTGTGCTGCCTTTAAAGGCTCAAAACATGCTATCAAATTTTTGGCATGGATCAAAGGCTTGGAGCTGTTAGAATTGGCTGACAACAGGATCGAAAAAAATCTGTTTTTTTTCTGTATGTGATTGAAACGTGACGAGTTTCACGGCAGCATAGATGCTCATTTGATATAGCGAAGCTAATATACTCTTGCGGTGTCTACCAGAACGCTTACGCCGTTGAAGGCAAATTAACCATATTCGAGCAATCAGTCTGAAGGTGTATTTACTAATGGACGAGGTGAGGGGGGAGGAGGGGGGGAGAATCGACGTTTCGACGGCTCAGGATTGATCAAATCACTTCGGCTAATTTTTGTTTTTCCGATTCCATCGGCGTAAGCGCTCTAACGTGGGCCGTATGAGTCTATCAGCGCAACTGTCTCAGCCATTTTTGCGAGCGGGTACAGCCCTCGGCAACGAAAAAAGCTATTGTGCGGTTGCGTATTTCCAATAAGCATATGTACTATACGTTGCGCCGTAATCGGCGGCAGAGTTGTAATTTTCTTCTGAACTTTGAAGAAAAAACGTCTTTAAAAACTCTGAGTTCCCCCTCAAGGGTGTGCATTTTCCGTTTATCGATTTACCGATTTTCCGTATTTACCGGTGTTTTTCGGTAAATTTTGACTCACCGAGTTACCGGATTTTTCTCGAAATTTACCAAATTTTTTACCGAAAACAAAAATTGGGTGTTTTTCGTTCAATTGGCCTACTTCTTACTCGTATTTCATGGGTTTGCCACTGTTGTGGCATGCCTTTGGGGCGATATCCTTCTTCACCCTTCTTTTTGTTACTCTTTTTCAACCCTCCAGCTCACTTTTTGAATGTTCAAACAATCTGCTCACATTTCGTATCACGTGCTTCTTCTTTTCGAGATACTACATAGAATGAGAAATACCTGTTTTATTCAGAAGTGGCAACCGGCTTGCAACACAGCAGAGTACTGAAGCAGATATTTCAGGAACTGGGTAAATTCTTTTTGGAGCCCGGACCCAACACTGAACCCACTGGAGTTCTGGAACGACTCCATTGTGAAATCATCGTACCCGCACCTTTCCTCACTGACCAATAAGTACTTTTGCGAGCCTCCTGGCCCAGTTGACGCGGAAAGGATGTTTTCCTCAGCTGGCCTGATTTTGAGTGAGTACAAAAAGGCCTTGACGACAAAAAATTTCGAAATGTAACTTTTTCTAAAAGTTACCTTTTTTTCTGATTCGGGTTCAGCCGTTGAGCTCAGTTTAATAGCTCAGTTTTAACTCACTCATTATTTGCACTATCCTCATGCACTATTGAAAATGATACATAAATAATATTGCTCATTTGTGCTATTGTATGGGATATGTACTAAAGTCAAAATCGGAACTTTTACGGAATTTTGCGTTTTTACCGTATTTACCGAAAAAAAATTTCGGTAAAAATTTTCGGTAAAAAAATTACCGAAAATAATTTTCCGCACGCCCTGTTCCCCCTCACACAGAAACATTATCAATATGCCCAAAGTCTCCACCATGGATACGTGCAGTATTAACAAGAAAACATGATTTTTCCTCTGTTACTTTCATTTTTTTTCTGTAGTTTTTCCTTTTTTTTCTCGTTTTTCTTGTGTGTATCTATGATAAAGACTTTAGGTGTATTGATATGTAATGTCTGGTGAGAGAAAAACTTACGGTTTCTCAAAGTTTGCGGTGCTTTCTCTTCAAAAGTCAGAAAAAATGCAACTTTGGCGTCGATTAAGGCGCAACCTACAGCATGCTAAGTGGAAATACGCAACCGCACAACTGTCTTTTTCCATTGCGGTAGACTGTATACTGCCTTCGAAGCGTTTTCTCTACCTGCATCTGCTATGAACGCATATTTTGCGAAGAACTGAAACATACATTTCAACCAGTACAGAAGGATACAAACCGCAGTGCATGACGGGATCGTACTCAGGGCAGGCTTTAACTGCGTTTCTGAAGTTGCAGTTGGATGTTGACTCATCGAATGCTTCGCTTTCTGATGGGCATCGCAGCACAAATGTCCGTCCTATTGAGCACTGGAACACAACAACACAATTCGATGTAGTTGAAATCTAACTGATATGTTTGTAAAGCGACCTGAAAGAAAGTCGATGAGCAGGACGTGTTGAATATGAAGTGATCACGTCTTCTCAAACTGTATGCGGCCAGAATATCGTCAGTAAATTCAAACTGAAATGGTGATTTCTGAGAGGCTTTCAGAAAACTCATCTGCTTTAGGCGAACCTTGTCGCAGTAGTTGATTTCGTATGAACTCTGTGCTGATCCTGATGTTGAACCAGCTTGCCTACTGTGAGAAATCGAAGGCTGAAAGAACCATTTATGGTCAGGCCCGTGGCTTGTTTCTTCAAGAAAAAACATTTAAATTCAAACCGCGGCTGGCGCGGTGGTTTAAATCTCACCAGCAGCTGGCTGATAGTTACCAGCCAGCCGCCGCTAAGATTTAAACCGCCGCGCCAGCCGCGGTTTGAATTTAAATGTTTTTTTTGAAGAAACAAGCCACGGACCCTAGCTATACACTGCGTATCATAAGGATAGGACACCCCCTGACTTTGTCGGCCTCGTGTTTGTTGAGCAAGAATGATCTTTTTCGTCAATACTACTGTGATCAGGGTGTAAAATAACTCCCGTATACTTCCTCTGGGTTAGGTCCAATGTTTTGGGACTTTTCTAGAATAAATTTATGTTTTAAATCGCGTATCAAAAAGGCAGGACACCCCTCGGGTAAAATGGATTTCTCGTTCGATAGAATCGTGTGATCACGAATTTAATAAACGATTGGCTTTCCTCCCACCTTTACTGGAACAAATACTCGGTTTCGTGCAACACCTACTTCCATTTCTCCATGTTATCGGGCGACAAAGTTGCAGTTTCCAGCAGGACAACCGGAAAGTTCATGTGAGCATGTCTGAGGTCGGCTTCTTTGCTCGGCAATCTTGTCAAGAGTGGTTAGTATACAGTTCTGATCTCAACAAAATGAAGAATCTCTGGAATATTTTAGGTAATCGGGTCTGCGCCAATGGCCGGCGACTTCTCTCGATTTCTCCGTTCCAGCCGGCAATAACCGAGAAATTGAGCAAAAGCGACTTGCAAAGGAAGATCAACTAGGTCGAAAATGCACGAAATCGAGTATTTGTTCTGGTAAAGTTGCGAGGAAGGCCAATCGTTCATTAGCCTTGTGATCACACAATGCTATCGAACGAGAAATGCAATTTACCCTAGGGGTGTCCTATCTTTATGATACGCAGTGTAGTAGTCGTTCTCAACTGCTCATCGGTTATCGATCTTCACGATAATTTTAGATCCAAAACATGCAACAAACAAAGAGTGGAGGCTGCAAAACTTTATGAAAGTTTCAAAAATCCAAAGATGTTCCCAAAATTTCAACTTTCCGGGACTCCTGAAACTTCCTCTCTTGGTGAGCTTTCGGCGCGTAGCGCCTTCCTCAAACCGAATGGCCCAGCAACCAAATATGGTCGTAGTTGGTTGCAGGGCCATTCGGCTTGAGGAAGGCGCTACGCGCCGAAAGCTCACCAAGAGAGGAAGTTTTAGGAGTCCCGGAAAGTTTAGGATTTGGGAACATCTTTGGATTTTTGAAACTTTCATAAAGTTTTGCAGCCTCCACTCTTTGTTTGTTGCATGTGTTGAATCACCATGAGGCTCAGGGATAGCAGCATTCTACCGATAATTTTATAGTTTTTATTTCTCGCTCAAGAGAAAGAATGTAACGGAGAGAGTAAAAATATGGCGATTAGTGATTAAAGGCAGTGTTCACGATAAAAGTCGTTTTTCTGTTTTTCAGCCTATCTTGAAAACGGTCCCATGCTGATTCCAATGATGTCCCTGGAATAGTACAAGACCCCCTGGAAACGGAGTTATGACCCCTTGAAATTTAGCAAGGGAAAATTGTGGACGAGTTGTCCGAGGCTTGTAACTCCCGTTTTTTGCAGCCGATGTGTGCGAGCTAACTTGAGTAAAGAGAGACGTTGAGAATGAAGGGAAGAACGGGCTTTTGAACGGAAACCATCGCTCATCTTACCACGATTTCAAGGCAACCGTTATAGGACGTTGGCGGAGTGGCCCAATGGGTTGGCTGGCCCACGAGATTTTCACCCACTTACCGGCCGTTTTTCGTCGCACTTCCGTTCCTAATCTTCTTATAGGGACCCAAAGCTTACGTTTCAGCCAAAAAAAGGAAACTTTTTCCTCGTGAACACTGCCTTTAAAAGCACAGTCCAAGCTCAGGGACTAAATCTGGGATTTCCACATAATTGTGAAGTAGACCCACCCCGTATATCACTTGCCAAGTGCGAACTCTCAATTCCTCCGAATAAGCGAGATATAGGAGGAAGCCACCCTGGGGCGCCCAGCTCGGAAAGCCATTTTGGCACGCCCCTTTTACGATCTTTCGAGCTCAACAGTGGCTAGATGAGCGATGCTGTCCAATCAGTAGCCCCGTTCTTCCATTCATTCTCAACCCCTCTATTCGTTCAGGTCGGCTCACAAACATCGGTTGCAAATGACGGGAGTTACAAGCCTCGGACAACTCGTCCACTAGGCTTCCGCTGCTCAATTTTTGAGGGGCCATAACTTCGTTCCCAGGCTGTCTTGTACGATTCCAGAGACATCATTGGAATCAGCGCGGGACCATTTTTAAGATAGATACAAAAACTGAAAACCGGTTCCGAGGTTGGACTGTGCCTTTAAAGGCACAGCCCAAGCTCAAGGACAAAATCCGAGATTTCCACATAACTCTGAAGTAGACCCACCCTATATAACACCTGCCAAGTGCGAACTCTCGAATCCCCCGAATAAGAGAGATATAGGAGGAAGCCACCCCGGGGCGCCCACATCGGGAAGCCACTTTGGCACGCCCCTTTTACGATCTTTCGAGCTCAACAGCGGCGAGATGAGCGATGGTATCCAATCACTAGCCCCGTTCTTCCCTTCATTCTCAACTTCTCTCCTTGTTCAGGTCGGTTCGCTTACATCGGTTGCAAATGACAGACGTTACAAGCCTCGGACAACTCGTCCACCATGCTTCCACAGCCCACTGTTTGAGGTGCCATAACTCCGTTTCTAGGGGGTCCTGTTCGATTTCAGAGACATTATTGGAATCAGCGTGGGACTGTTTTCAAGATATGCAGAAAAACAGAAAAGCGATTCTGAGGTTGGACTGTGCCTTTGAAGGCAGTGTTCACGATGAAAAAAGTCTTCGAAATTCCACTAGGATTGGGTAGTGGAGGGACACTCTGTAACGTTAACGTCGAAAGAACGCATGAAAACGAGCCAGGAAGAGCCCCAAAAGAGCCCGAAGTTGCCACTTCGAGCGCATTGCAAACCTCAAAAGCGCATCACACGCCCACCGACGTGAACAAATGAATGCTCGAGATCGTGAGATGAGCGATGATTTCCAATCATTAGCCCCGTTCTTCCCTTCATTCTCAGCTTCTCTCTTTACTCAGGTCAGCTCACATAGATCGGCTGCAAAAGACGGAAGTTACAAGCCTCGGACAACTCGTCCACCATGTTTCCATAGCTCAATCTTTGAGGGACCATACCTGCGTTCACAGAAGGTCTTGTATGATTTCAGAGACACCATTGGAATCAGCATGGGGCCGTTCTCAAGACAGGCTGAAAAACAGAAAAACGATTTTCATCGTGAACACTGCCTTTAGGTAGCGCGCACTGAGTCGTCCGATAGAACTATGGAGCAGTGCGTTCCCTTTTTTGCGGCCCCTTTTGAGATTCAAATTACTTACTTCTTCATTTCGTGGTTCGAATTTCGTGTTAAACGCAGTATTTATAAGATAAAGAACAGCGATAGCGGGTCTATCGGCATGGACGAACTGTGAATTTACCCCCAGACACAAACATTATCAATATATCTAGAGTTCCTATCATAGATACACGCAGGAATATCAAGGAAAAATCAAATCTTTCTGTGTTACTTCCAGTTTTTCTTGTTATTTCTGAGTGCATCTATGATAAAGACTCCAAGTGTATCGATAATGTGTTATGGCGCAACCTACAGTATGTTCAGTGGAAATATGTACGCAACCTCACAACCGTCTTTTTCCGTTGACGTGGACTGCGATAAACTTTGAATGTATTTATTGTGAGTTTTCTATAGCTTGTCGTTAGTCGCTATTCCTACTCCTCAACGCCAGCGCGTTACGCACTGGGCGCGTGACGCGCTTGCGTGGCGTTGAAGTATGAAAACTTTCTACGCACGTCATGCGCTTGCGGAGACTATGAGTACCCCAGCGGCGACACCGTGGCGGAGCGAAATACAGTGGATTTTAGCTTTTCTCAAAGGCACAATCCAACCTCAAAATCGTTTCTCTGTTCTTCTGACTGTCTTGGAAACGATCTCACGCTGATTCTAATGATATCTTTGGAATCTTACAAGGCCCCCTAAGAGAGCGAAGTTATGGCCCCTCAAAAATTGTGCTACGGGAGCAGTTTTGGACGAGTTGTCCGAGGCTCGTAACTTCCGTCATTTGCAACCGATGTATGCGAACCGGTCGGATTAAAGAAAGATGCTAGGAATGAAGGGAAAAACGGGGATACTGGTCGGAAACCATCGCTCATCTCGCCGCTGTTGAGCTCGAAAGATCGTAAAAGGGGCGTGCCAAAGTGGCTTCCTCGTATGGGCGCCCCAGGTGGCTTCCCCATATATCTCGCGTATTCGGAGGAATTGAAAGCTCGCATTTGGCAGTGGTTATATAGGGTGGGTGAACTTCACAATTATGTGGAAATCTCAGATTTCGTCCATGAGCTTGGACTGTGCCTTTAAGAAGCAAATTCTGTACACGCGTTCACCATCCTACTGATATTAATTATTATGAAACGAAAGGAAATCGAAGATGGATTAATAATGAAAGTGATAAAAAAGTCGTTACGGCCATTGCCACTATGGCAGAGCGGGGCTCACGCAACACCACGCCCGCGCGTCGGGCGCGTGACGCTCCGGTGTTGAGGGTATGAATAGCGCCCTACTTCTCCAAGTCTCAAAGCCACGGTCATAAACAATGCTGGGCAGAATTTATAATACGGATTACGTTTAAAGGCACAGTCCAACCTTGGAATCGATTATCTAATTTCCCATCTATTTTGAAAACGGTCCCAGTCTGATTACAATGATGTCTCTGGAATCGTACAAGGCTTCTTGGGAACGGAGTTATGGCCCCTCAAAAATTGAGCTGTAGAAGCATGGTGGACGAGTTGTCCGAGGCTTGTAACTTCCGTCATTTGCAACCAATGTATGCGAGTCGACCCAAATAGAGAGTATGAGAATGAAGGGAAGAACTGGGCTGTTAATCGGAAATCATCGCTCATCTCGCCACTGTTGAGCTCGGAAGATCGTGAAAGGGGCGTGCCAAAGTGGCTTCCTGGTGTGGGCGCCCCAGGGTGGCCTCGCTTACTCGGAGAAATCGAGAGCTCGCACTTGGCAGGTGTAATATGGAATGGGTCTACTTCACATTTATGTGGCAATCTCATATTTCGACCCTGAGCTAGGACTGTGCCTTTAATGAAACTGCAGTAAGTTGTGAAGTAGTGAACTCACTAATTCGGAAGCAGTGAAGTCAGGTGGTTGAACAACGGCGAATTCAGGAGCTGAACCAAAATCCCATGAATCTTCTTTTGACTGGAAACATTTATCCATTAACAAAGCGATTAGTTCCAAAGCAGCGAAGAGAAGAAATTCAAATCTCATGGCACGCCGACGCCGCGACGATAATGTTCGAGAACATTTTTGTCGTAGCGTCTACCTTGACGCTCGGCGAACACTCGACGGTCGCTGCAACTCTGTAGGCCGCTTTTGGCCTTCGCCCACAAGGAAAAAAGCCGCTTATAACATCGTTCGTTACTCGTGAAGGGCACAAATTGGATTACTGCACCTGCTAGAAAGCTGCTGCCACCTAACCGCTTTGAGCGGGGTCAGTTTCATTGAATTAAAGGCAGTGTTCACGATGATTTCTGTCCCCGAGTTTTTCACTTAAAACAATGCGTTGGCCACCAAGTGTTATCAAAATTGAGAAGAAACGGCGAGAAACGCACTAAAACGTCTTATTTTAGTTCTCCGGCCCTGTACCAGTTGTCCGGTTGGATGAACATGTTCCCGGTGGTTGTGACCCTTTGAAAAATGTGGTCAGTCGAAAATGGAAAAATAGTTTATGCAAAACAATTTTAGTTAGGGTCCGAAGGAAAAGGTGGATCAACAGAAAGCAGAAAATTGCAAAGGATGGGTCCACAAACTACTTCATTGTCACAACGAGCAGTTCGTGTGAGAGTAAAGTGGCGGGGTGAGAGTAAAAGATTTCGTGCACTTCTAACAAAATTTCAAATTATCGTGAACACTGCCTTTAAGAAACTCTTCTTTTCTAGAATCTTATCTCTTCACATCATTGTGCCGACGCTCCAACAGTCACGCATGCATTTGAAGGCAGTTGTGGTGATGGTGATAAACCTGGTTGACGGGTTTTTTCTCAGTGAAGCCTTTTCCGGGTTCAGGGTGCGCTGGCTTGGGTGCACAAGTCTACTGCCTTGCATCGATAAATTCTAACGCTGGATTTTTACTACCAACGCGGAGCGACGGGATGGATGGCTTCAAAGACGGATCGGCATATCTATCGATACCTACCAATGCCATGTAATCGCTTCGCGCCAAAATGAAAGTAGAGACGTGCCTTGCGTCGGATCGTCCACGTCGACGAGCGACGCGACGTAATGTTCACCATCAATATCTACCGAAAATCGTGATGCGTGATACGCATTGTCGCTGTCGCAAGTCGCGGCAAGTATGATCCCTCAGACCTGCTGGTAAACTGCTTGCGACCTGATTGTTTGTCAAAATCGCCAATTCTAAGCAACAAGAAAGTAAATTTTCCGGTCTTTCCAGTGCGACTGATTTGGCTCGAAGGGCAGTGACTCATCGGACTGCGCATTTCAAGCAGTGGTTCCTTTTGTAAGGCGGAACTCCGGCGAAAGGTGCGTCTGAGAGCTGATCACCGAAAACACTTATCCTGAATGTTTTCAAAAGTTTTCTCCGATTTATGACACTGAGAAAGGGGAGATTAAAAGTTTATAATAACATTTTTTAATGGAGGTCAAGTGCATTGCTTTCGATAACCTCTTAGTGAACGCGCTTTCAGCCCTTCTTCCGCCTGTAAGAGACCAACTGATGATTTCCCTTATCCCTATCCATATCTATTTTTCGTGACCCTTAGTTCGCCTACTTCACTGGATAGCTGATCAACATCCCTCAGGGCAATTCCAGTGACACAGGAATGTCTGAAAATTTTTTAGGTCGTCCTGAATTGCGCAATATCGGCGAGTCTATAACTGAGTAGGCGGGCCATTGGGCGGAATCAGCGCGGGTGACGGTCGTGATATGGACGTATTTTAGCCGCAGGGTGGTGGTCATCGTGCATCAACACCCCTGAGGAGGCGGGAGAAACGGGGAGGGCGAGGTTCCTGACTGGACGCAACACGGGGCCACACGGGACTGCGTCCAATCAGGAACCTCGCGCCTCCCCCGTTTCTCCCGCCTCCTCGGGGGTGTTGATACACGATGGCCACCACCCTGAGCCGCAAGACAGGTGGGGAAACGAGGAATGAATGGGCGCGCGATTGGACGGACGGGGGAGGAGCAACGCGGGTAATTGGACGGAACCAGCGCGAGATAGCCAGCTGTCGTTACGGAGCGCAAGCACAATCGAACAATGTCAAACGGATTGCTTGCCCCTGCACAGCTGTCAAAATGGGGTGCTGGTCGTGTGTGAATCCAAACCACAAAAATACCAAGGAGGAGCGAAGGACCGTGATTGGTGGTAGCCGGTGTGGCCGCCAACACATGGCTCCTTCCCCACTCTTCGCGCAGTTCGGACGCATTGCGACCCCAACGTGGCCGAAATGCTTTGTGATCGCGAAATTGTCGACGGTCGTCGCAGTTTGTGAGTACTCGAAGGCGCATTTTCAATCTGTGTTGCGGGTTCTTTCCTGAGCGATTTTTTCTACAGACATTGTTTATTGAGATCATTGGCAATCCAAGATGCAAGAAATGCAGTCAGTTGCAAGACTGAGATCGATAGTTGTGACCACATCGACACTGAATAACTTCAAAAGCAGCATACATGCTCAAAATTGAAAGCGATTCTTTGACATGAATCAAATGTTTAGAGTTCATAGTGTTGAGAACCAACGAAAGACACCGACAAAGACTCGACTCGAGTAAAGAAGCAACCAATTGTTTTGTATTGGAATGAAAACGGACGAGTTACACAGTATCATGCCGGCTCGGATGAAATATGTAGCGAAAGTAGCGACAAAGTGGTTAGGGGAACGAAGCTAATAGACTCTTACAGCCTGTGCCACAGTGCCTTAGGGGCCGAATAGACTCTCGCCGCTGAATGGCGCGGCAGCATGCAACGGAGGAGAATCCATCATGCGGCGCGATCGATTTCCCTTCATTGCATGCTGCCGCGCCTTTCAGCAGCGGGAGTCTGTTCGGACCCAAGTCGTTGGAAGCATATAATTTCAAGAATGTTTGCATTGACGAGCGCAGACTGCAGAGGAAATGGGCGGTGACTGCGTGCTTTGGTGGCTAAATATGGCTCGAGTGCAACAATTTTGGCTCGTTTCTTAAAGGCAGTGGTCGCGATCAAATATGCTTGTCGTCTTTTTCTCTCTGAACCCTTTTCTGGGTCTCGAGTAGTAGGACCTATAAGAAAAAATCGCGAAAAAACCACAGTTTTGGGCCAAATTTGAAGCCTGAACTTTCTTGTCTTTTGATGGTGGACGAGCCCACTCCACGTCATCGGCATCGGTGACCTCTTATATCAAGAACATCAGCTGGCTTGAAATTGAATTTCAATCAATGAACCTTCGAATTTATGTACACATCTAGTCAAAAACATTGACTATAGTGATGCTTTCATTGTTCAACTGTTTTTACTCGTTAAATTTGCATTTATTTCGTCCTCTGAATGTTGATGATTTTTGACTGCTCGGCATGAGACTGCGATCATTTCGTCATCGCTGTGCACGTGTGCACGAAGTGGCTTCTGTAGGCCCTAGAAACTCTAATTCTAGCCCGTTTTTCACCGCGTTACCTTCCTAGTTTTTCAGCTGTTTTCGACCTAGGCTAATTTTTGTAGTTTTTGCGATGACGTTTTTCATCGTGACCACTGCCTTTAAGTTTCCAACAGCCTGATCGTCCCATTGTCAGCTGTACGATCCCATTAACGTCGCTATCTCAACCACTTTTACAGGCGTGATTGCTGCCTTTAATTACAAGCAAATCACTCCGATTTTTTCTGACTGAATAGGATTGAAAATTTGGATTCTATTCATTTTCGTGTAGCCATGAATATGCTCCTTCCAATGCTGAGAAACGTCTGATTGGAAGTTAAAAAGTTTATGATTTGAACAGTCTCTGTCTCTTCTATGGTGTTCGTCAGGTAGAAACTGTTGTTGTGCAAAACTTTGTAGGCATAAGCGATATTTCCTCCTGGCGCAAGCCACGAAACTGTTTTAAGATTCACTTTTTTTGGAGTGGAGACGCCAGCGTCGTTTGAAGTCACCGGGGTGACAACTTGTCGCCGACATGTAACATCGGCATGGATCCTGAAGAGACTTTGCGTTCCCCATCGGTGGCGCAAACTTGGTGCTCCTATGGTATAGCATACGGCACCGAGTTTGGGCACACCTTCAGTGAACGCAAAGTCTTATCAGGATTCATGCTGACGTTACATACTATTTATTGGCCGCGTGGTGTTGTCCACTGCGCTGAACGTGGCTTCCTTTATCATGGATACAAATAGAAAAGTAACTATTAATTATTCGACAAGGTTAGTCTGGTGACTTCTAACAACTCACATTGCTGAAAACCGTAGATGATCCTATCGGTCCAACGAAAACAGTGACACATAGGGAATATATGAGCGCCATTAACTTTTCGGAGTTGCTCCAAACCTTTAAACAAAAACAAATATGAAAAAGCAATTGTAAGGAATTGATCGTACTAAGGAAAATACGGCTGAAGAAACGATGGTTGCAACGTGAAATCCGCACAGAGGAAACATGAGGCTGTGGAACTGGATGTGTATTTGTGTCCCAGTATGGTGCGGGCGCTGAGCATGGAGAGGACAGGAATTTCCGGGATGACCGGATTGGTCGCACCGGCCGGCTCACCCGTGCTGAGGCTATACCCTGTCCCAAACGAGCTGGCAAGCCTAGAGTCCAAAGAAGCAGCGCGCCGCCCTCTGCGTCTCTGACACCATCAGCGGCTCGAAGCACCTGCTCAGAAAAATCAAAACAAGTTACTTGTTATATAAATGTAACTTACTTGAATGTCTCAAGTAACTTACATTTATATTGCATGTACATTTCTATTACATGTAACATACATTTATATTACATGTAACTTAAATTTATATTTCATGTAAGTTACATTTGAATTTTCACTATGGGTGGCCATCACGCGACGCAGACTACACGCGACGCAGAAGGCGCGTCCCAGACCACACACGACGCAAAAAAAATGATGTGCAGAGACTTCCCTGCTGGTGTGGGGTCAAGTACCTCAAACTTGTGTAATCGAACCAACAGCAACACCAGTCATAGGGCTGACCCCGCCAGTGCGTCGTACATCAGCCTTGGAAATATCTTCTTGGCCGATTTAAGTTACTTGCAACTTATATTGTGCCATTTAAGTTACATGTAACATATCGGAGGCGCACTGCACGCAGTATACTCTAAGAAATTGAAAACAAGTTACTTGTAACATATCTAAGCAGATGTAAGTTACTTGCGACTTATCTCAAGTCATTTAAGTTTCATGTAACATATCGGAGGTGCAGCGCACGCAGTATCCCGCCGATATGTTACATGTAAGTTAAATGACCTGAGATAAGTCGCAAGTAACTTACATCGGCTAAGATATGTTACAAGTAACTTGTTTTCGGCCTTTTATATTACAAGTAACTTGTTTTCATTTTTCTTAGTGGATCGATGTTAAAGTTGTCTGAGACACTATAGAGACGGCAACCAAACAATAAAGGGAAATAATGGCCTCAGAGAAGTAAAAACAGCTCGGTTGTATCGAGTTTACGGTGAAATCGACGGGTTACATGACTCTGTGCGCTGCGACCTGTTATCCATATCCTGAAAAACTTTCCCTGCCACGTGAAGAATAAAATATATATCGAGAGTGAATATCACGAGCATTTTGAGCGAAAAGAACGCAAAAAAGCAATGTTATGTTTATGTTTATTACGTTCGCTTAAGGCAATCGTTAGATAACAATGGTCGAATAAGGATAACGCAACAACCGAGATGATTAATACAGAAATACTTTGTGAACTCTACAAATTGATGAAACACAAAAAAAAGACAAGATATAAGAGAGAGGAAATAGGATCGGTTTCGAATTACTTTGACGTTTCACTACTGAGTAATAATTTCTCAACATGCCGTTTGAACTGGCCTTGTGTCATCGATACTGACATGTTCTTTGTGAGCTTGAGGTAAGCACTTCCAGCCCGATAAGTGAAACATCTCGCGCGCAAACCTGTTCTCGGCCGTCCAAGTGAAATTTTCCAACGATTTCCCCTTGTTCGTGATAGAATGGTCTTGAAAACGTTGTTAATTCCGATAACTACGGAGTTATGTAGCAATTTGTGAACCATGCATGCGTCAAATACCCTGCGCCGAGATTCAAGGGTCGAAAGCCCAAGGTACCGGTTTCTAATCGATGCTCTTGGGATTTTCGAATATAAGAAACCTCCGACCCTTGCCAGCAGCTTGCGCGTGAAATTAATCTGAACTTTCTCTACAATGTAGATGTCTTTTTTCATGGTGGGGCAAAAAATTGTTGTGTTTGATTCCACAATCGGTCGGATGTAAGTTTTGTATGCTCGCAGTAGTAAAGCCTTATTCTTAACTGAGAGACACTTGAAAGGTGGTAGGTTTTAGTAATAGCCATATGGGAGCGGATCTTTATATGACTGAGAAATCCAGCCTATTGGTGTAATGGAAACCAAGATCCTTTACTGACTTGACAGAAGAAATGGGAGCCTGAGCAATCATATATGAAGGTGTCTGCAACACGTTTGGTGCACAGGAACTCAGTCGCATGAAAACGGTTTTATGTGGAGCCAAAGGCAGTTGCCATGTTCTGGACCATCCCTCAACCATATCTACAGCTTGTTGGAGACTTGATTCATCCTCTGGTTTTGATATTGTTTTATAAATTTTCAAATCGTCTGCATAAATTTGGCATTGTACCCCTACACTGGAAAATATCTGTGTAATATCAGCTGTGTAAATATTGAAAAGCACAGGAGACAGCACCCCGCCCTGTGGAACTCCGCTCAAGATGGGCTTCACGTCAGAATAGGTGCTTCCTACTCTGACCTGAAATGTCCTGTCATTGAGATATTGAGCGATCCAATTGAGAAGTATAGGATGGAGCCCGAACACTTGCAGTTTATGTAAGAGTTTCCTGTGTGAAACTCTATCAAACGCTTTGGCGAAGTCAAAGTAGATTACATCGCATTCATGTTTATTGTCTAACGCTTCAATCCAGTCATTCAAGGATTCTATTAGGTTTGTCTCAACCGAGCGTCCTGGAACAAAACCATGCTGATTTCGCGGAATTAAATTATTACCCCAGAGGTGGTCAGTTATGTGTTTTTTGAGAATTTTCTCAAAGATCCTGCAAAAAAGAGAAGTTATACTGACAGGACGATAATTACTAGGATCAAAAGCTGGCTGCTTTTTCAAGATTGGAGTTACATAGGAGTGTTTCCACCAAGACAGTACCTCACCAAACATCATTGATTGATTGAAAATGTACGAAAAGAGGCCCGGAAATGGCAGGAGCCACTTTTGAATGAAAAATAGAGGAAGGAAGTCAGGTGTGAGAGAAGACGATTTAGGCCAATGCATAATAAGATCATAGATCTGACTAGAGTGAAACCACGGAAAACTCTCCATTTGTTCAGTCACGCCTACAGTAGTTTGAGGAATTGTGCCGTTATCTTCTTGGAAAGACAAACAACAACATAAACATAAAAAAAGCAATGGAGTATGTAAGAAAATGAAGTGAGAAAGTTAGAAAACGTTCAAAAATACGAAAATGTCAGAGACGCAGAGGGCGGCGCGCTGCTTCTTTGGGCTCCACGCCTGCCATCTCATTTGGGACAGGGTATACTTTCGAACTGCAGTAACCCCTCATTTTCAACTTGAAACCATGGCTTCAAGCTTTCCTTCAATAACTATTTAATTCAGAGGCTCGTATTGAAGTATTAAGTCAGATAACCTTGTTTGACTTTCCTCAAATGATCAGAAATCGTTCCGAGAAATGGCCCGTGAAATAGCCATTTAAAGGAAGTGTTCACGATGAAAATCGTTTTTCTGTTTTCTCGCCTGTCTTGAAAACGGCCCATGCTGATTCCAATGATGCCTCTGAAATCGTACAAGACCTTCTGGGAAAGGAGTTATGGTCCCTTAAAGATTGAGCTATGGAATCATGGTGGACGAGTTGTCCTAGGCTTGTAACTTCCGTCTTTTGCAGCCTGACCTGAGTAAAGAGAGAAGTTGAGAATGAAGGGAAGAACGGGGCTAATGATTGAAAATCATCGCTCATCCCACGATCTCGAGCATACGTTTGTTCACGTCGTTGGGCGTGTGTTGTGCTTTTGGGGTTTGCCTTGCGCTCGAAGTTGCAACTTCGGGCTCTTTTGGGGCTCTTCCTGGCTCGTTTTCATGCGTTCTTTCGACGTCAACGTTACAGTGTGCCCCTCCAGTACCCATTCCTAGTGAAAACTGAAACACATTTTTTATCGTGAACACTGCCTTCAAAAAAAAATCATGATAAGCCGCGTTCCACTATTTTTTGCTCAAGAACAGGAATCTCGTGTGAGTCAAAAGCATCGTCTACGAAAGTCTTGCTGTTTGATTCTCCTGCATGGATGTGCCCTTCGCCCTATGCGTTATACTTCGGAGCGAAATTCCGTTCCGCAGTTGCACACAGCCGCTGTTGCAGCATGCAATACGATGTTAATTGTGTTGCGACCTCGGAGTCCCGACATTATCGACGTCTAAGCCCAATTATCATGGCGTTACGTACTGTATCAGCGTAGGTCCGCATTTGCGGACCGGAACTGTTTCTATAAAGACAGTACCGTTAAAAAGCGCAAATTCTCTTCCATACTCAACGCTTTATTGCGCTCTCAACGAAACTCTGTAATTTCCGAATTTCAAACTGAGGTTTGATGGAAATCCAAAGTGCCGACTGAGCGTATTTAAACGTTTTCGTCAACTCTTGAAGGCACAGTCCAAGCTCAGGGACGAAATCTGATATTACCTCATAATTGTGAAGTAGACTCACCCTATATAGCTCCTGCCAAATGCGAGCTCTCAATTCCTCCGAATAAGCGAGATATGGGGGGAAGCCACCCTTGGGCGCCCACACCCGGAAGCCACTTTAGCACGCCCCTTTTACGATCTTTCGAGCTCAACAGCTTCTATGGCTGTCGACAATGGGTAATTTCCTTTTTGTTTTTTCTTCATCGTTTTTTTTTGAAAACGATATGAAAAAGAGAAAATGATCATTAAGGGACAGAGTCTATCTTACTGGGAAGGCACATATAAATAACAAATTTCATCAAAGTTTCGCAGCTGATTTTCGTTAGATAGGGCAAAAATTATCGATGCAAAAAAATTCACGAAACTCGAGAAAAAGGCAAGAATCACGCCTTATTTAGAAGTTTCGCGAACACTATTGCCTAGTGTGATATACATATGATCACAAGATATCACAAAGTAGCTGAGTTGAACACAAAACTTAGATGTCAGGCAGGACTCGAACTTGCATTGCACGCTTTCCGGGCTTTCAACTCAGGTATCTAATCATATATCATACCATAAAATAGGCATTAAAGAAAATTCTAAAAACTATGCCTAGACGTCAGAGGGTTCAAATGTCCTAGCGTTACACTAGAATTATTAGCCTTCTTTCCTAAAATTTCTGTATCTCAGTGCTCGCTCAACCTTGGCTGTCTGTTATTTCCTTTTTATTTACGGAAACCAACTATCAAATTTGACTTTCTGGGCTAGTGTGGAAGGTTAACGGCGGTGGCTTCCATCGATGGAGGTTCTCTAATACCTTATAACATTCAAGTTTGACAATCGACTCTTCCTTGATGGCAGAGTTCGCGACAAAAACGACTTTTGAGCTCTCTTTATGAGAATGTAGATTAGGTCCTTACAAAAGTAAAAATAAGTGAAAAAACCCGGAAATTTGCGTGTAAAACGCTCGAAAACAAGGTTTAAGGGCTTACTAGCGGTGTCGGCCGGCCCCCTAATTAACGAGATTTCCATTGTTGTTTGCTTATACACCTTTTATTTTGCTGCTAAAGTAGTCACTAGTCTGCAGAAATGCTCAGAAATCGCTTTAGAAGCAAAATAAACGTTGACAAAACAAGCTTTTACACAAATTTCTATAATTGGGGGCGGGAGGACACCAAGCAATAACTTGTTCCTGAGCGTTTTTTCTCCAATTTTTTACTTATTCTCACTTTTGTGACGGCCAGATCTATCTTTTTATAAGGATAGCACCACAGTTACTTTTATCGCGAGCCCTGCCTTTAAATTAGAGGAAATTCCATTAACGCTGATGGCTATGACGATCTGGTTCAGAGAATGGTTTTTCCCTTAGGAAAGTTTTCGGTGAGGTGAGCGTATCTGGTTTTATTCGGCTCACAAATTGTTTTCAGTGTGAGCGGCCGATTGGCCGGTTATACCCAGGGTAAAGCGGAATAAAAATATGAAATTTCGGAAATCGGTTTTGGGAACAAAAAAATCAAATCGGAACAAAAAAATTTTTCTCGGGTTTCGAAAATCGGGCGCGAAACGATTGAAAATGCGCAGAAACGCGGTTTTCAGAACGCGAAACGCAGAAAAATTCAGGAATCATCTAGTTTTTTCTTACGTCCCAGATGACCCGATATTTTCGCATTCCGCGGCGTTTCCTGCGGTTTTCGGAATGCGGAACGCGGAATGCCAAAAATGCGCGAAACTGCGGGTTTCGGATCGCGAAACGTGGAACTCCGCTCATTCCTGGTTATACCTAAATAACGTAACAGTAGCTTAGCTATAGCCAACCACTCCGCAGTCGACTACGGCTGACTCCAAATGTCGGAAATAGACTTTACAAAAAAATGAAATTAGAAGAATTAGGAAGAAGGGAAGAATTATCTTTTCCCTAAATCACGCCCTGTCATTGTTCCCTCAATAGCATTTCCGCGATGCGAATTGTTACGATTTTGGGTCAAAATTTCGTAAATTTTTAATTTAAAAAAAACTGTCAAAAACGTCCGTAATTCGCAATTCATCATGGCCCATACCCTTGCTTCGTACACGTAATTATAATGCCTAGGGAAAAGGTAACAGCTCTGCTGGAAAATCAATGGCGAAAATTTTCATGGGCGAAGTCTTAGATCGAACTCCGACAATCTCGAATTCATGGTTCAACTAGGATCGTCTGAAAGCTTCAGATTGTCTTAATATATAGCAGAGAGTGATACAATAGCGGGCTGCTTGCGGAGAGGATCGTCGCAAGCATTTCAGTTGGTCTGAGGTCACTCAGAAAATTGAGAAATGGTTGTTCTTTTTGAAGATTCCTTATAGGTTTTCGCAAACCCCATTCGATGGGAAGCGAGAATATGAAGTATGCAGAGGGCAATAAGCAGTAACATCCAAGCCCTACAATCCCTGTTATATGTACATGTACACTGAGACCAAGTTCTTCCGAAATCTCAACCAGTGCGGTATCGTTTTCGTCGGCACGTGCTTGTTGAAAAATTGTAGGGATTTCTGTGGTTTTGTGACTAGAAGCATTGAATACGATCGTCTTCAGGCTCGTTCAAAGCGATAGCAAAAGTCCGATTTTGGTAAGATTCAACAGTATTCTGCTGCAAAACCACATAACGCGCACTCCGGCACATCTACATCGAGCAGCCCTAAACCAGTTACTGGATGTCTTACTTGAAGAGAGGTTTGCATCTAATATAAGAAATGCGGTATTTTTTCGTCTTGTCGGACAGTTGTCTTCTTAACCCGGGCCCTTTATGTGACCATCAATCTGCTCTACCAGTACTTACTAAAAGGCAATTTTTTTCTCGCAACTCGATTCATCCTTAGGCTTTCACTGGGTCACGTTCATCGCTCATACTGCATTGTTATGAATAACCAGTGTTTGCTACCGAGAATGAGTTCAATGAGGAAGAGAATACGTTTTGTCAAACAATCAGCGAGAAAAGATACGAAGCAGAAAGGCTGGAGGAGAGGCCATATTTGAAACAAGCACGGGACATGGGATGGCGACTTCTTGGTCTAGAGTTGTTGAGCGTTCACCTAATGTGCGGAGTCTCGATTTGCCCGTTTTGTTTGCTCGCGAGATTCATTGCGGGAAAAATAGCCTTTCACGATGCAGTGAAATGTTTCTCAGAAATCGTCCGGATTCTCGCAAGGAACCCACGCGAGCGGTCGTTCGCAGTGCCAGTTGTAGTGAAATGTATGCTTGCATATATAAACTCTTTCACGATACCGAACTTGCCCTTCAGGTAGTTGCAATTAAACTCGTTATGAAAATTCGTAGAAAGTTATCTTTCAAAAAATCCGTTAGGTTAAGAACCTCGAATTCCACATGCAGACGTCCATTTTGGATTAAGTTGTCACTTACCACCATGACCCCAAGTTCTCCCAGTACCGATGTTCAGGTTACATCTTGAGGGCAGTGTCCACTATACTTGGGCCGAATCGAATGGTCGAATCATCATCCGATTGAAAAAAAAATCGACTTAGTCGACTATTCGAAAAGTGGAAATTCCGGCTTAATCGAAAAGTCGATTATTCGAAAAACGGCGATTTTCGGATAAGTCGAGAAGTCGGTCATTCGAAAAGAGAAATATCCGACTTAATCGAAAATTTAACCGCTGCCTCAAGAGTTCCTAGTTACCGAGATAGATGTTGGGAATCTCAGCTGCTCCATCTGGACACACTTATCGACTTTGCGCGTAATCTATGCAAAATTTGTGCAGCCGCAGTCAAACTTCTTTGTTGTCCTTTTTCTACTATCTAATAAGTTTTTTTTTCTTTTTTTTTAAATGTGCGCAACGCACATTAAATTCATATTGACTTAAGGGCAATGTCTGCGATGAAATCAGGCTTCACCCGAAATCGAGAGGTTGGAGACTGATTTCACCAACAATGTTGAAAAATTGTTAAGAACGAGCACAAAATAGCCCTACACGTCACATATTTGAGTGTTCCGCTCACGCCACGCCCACTCCTTTCAAGTGCTACCGATCCGTCGACAACTGAATGACGGACTTTAGGGAAGCAACATACATTTAAGACGTTATATTCTACTGCGCTCATCGAAGCTTACCCCATTTGATAATGGGCTGCCTTCTTAAAGTCGGGTTCTCAGTTGTACACTTTTATCGGTAGCCGTTGAAGCAGTGGGCACGGCGTAAGCGGAACACTCAGGTTTAAGGCCGTTTAGGACTCGTTCGTGCTCGTTTTTAGCCGCCTTTCTACTTTTTTTGATGCAGTGAGCCCCGGGCCTTTCGATTTATGTTGAAAATCCGAAGACTGTTTTGATTGTGGACACTGCCTTCAAGAGCTCATAAAGTTCTAAATATAGATGTAGAAATGGAAGTAAAATGGGAAAACTGAGTGAATTATGCTGATCTTCGAAGAGCAAAATCGTCACATTACGTAACGTGGATTTTACAGTTTCAAGGGAGAAAAAGAGAAAAAGTAGTGTGAAGGGGCAATATAAAAAAACATTGTCATAAAATTTGTGAACACAGAGGCAGCACGTGCTGTAAAGGGATGGGAACCAGAAAGAAATAGGCGAAAAACTCCTTTGTAAGGCCTCGCGAGAGTTGTCTTTCAGCTGATTTGGTTGAATAGATAGGGCGAATCAGCCATGGGTCACGTTTTTGAGGAGCATACGAGCCGGTGTAAACCGCATACCCCAGCTACAGCGTGGGGTATAATATACTCCAACATGTACTGGGAGTGGGCCAAGCGCCGTGTAAGGTGTGTGGGACCTAAGTGTGACTGCGCCAAGCGCCAAGGTAAGTGTGCGGGTCATAATCGGGGTGCGTCCCGCGCCAAATAGTGTGTGGGACCCAAATGGGAGCGCGCCAAGCGCTGAAGAAAGCGTGAATGATTCAACTGGGAGAGCGCAGAGCGCTGGGGAAGTGTGCGAGACCCAACTGGGAGTGCGCCAAGCGCTGGGGAAAGTGTGCGAGACCCAACTAGGCGTGCACCGAGCGCCGGGAAAGTGTGCAGAACCCAGATGTGAGTGCGCCAAGCTCCGGGAAAGGTGCGCAGGACCTGATTGGGGTGCGCAGTGCGTCGAGGGAAGTGTGCGGCATCTAACTGAGAGTGCGTCAGGTACAGGGAAATGATGCGGGACCCAGCTGGTAGCTCACCCAGCGCCGATGAAAGTGTGTGGGACGAAAATAGCAGTGCGTCAAACGCCGGTGGAATCGTATGATATGTTAAGGAGGTGATTCGAGATGACCGCTGCTGTTCATGTGTTCTCCCGACACTGTTCGCACAGATTTTGTAGCATAATTTTTCCACGTCATTATCTTTTATCCAAAATCCGGTCAAATAACGAACACATTGCGAGGCACGCCTACTAGTACGCCGCGAATCGGCGGGGGTGTGCACCTTCTATACAACATATGGCACCTAGTTTGCACCGGCCTTCGATAGGGAACACCAAATATCAGCACGATCCGTGCGGACTGTACTGTCGTTCTCTGGGCCTGATTCCGGTCCACAATCGCGGACTACGGTTGTTGCATCATGCGACACGTGATAATCTTGCTGGGACCAAGCGGTTCCAGCACGATTATCACGTGCCGGAACCAAGCGCTCCTAGCACGGTTATCAAGTGTCGCATAATGCAATAGCTGTAGTCCGCAAATGCGGACCGGAATTCGGCCCAGAGCACGAGAAAACCTTCATTGCCCCATACCTCGGTGAATTCGAGACACTCGCTTTGGTTTTAAAGTTTCACGTATTTTTATCCAAAGATTTCCCCTAAGTAAGGCTTGCGTCCGCAATCCAGCCAGTCAATATTGGTGTTCTTCGCGCACACGGGCAGGAACAATGCACACCAAGTCGGTTTTTCCTCCCCGGACTCAGTAGAGGCCAAATTCGTCATTGCATCAACCGTGGGTTTGCGAATTTGGGTAGGGTTACGCGCCAGCATTAGCGCGCGTGTACACGAGCTAAACCCAACCCAAATCGACAAATCCGGGCCTAACGCAATGATGAATCCGGCCCTAGAGGACTCAGTCGGTTTTTCGACCAAGTCTGACCGGGGCCTTAAGGAGCTTTTTTGGGAACGAAAATCTCAACAGAGCTGTCACGTCTTCGTATACCGTTCGAATCGCTAAATGGAAGGGTAGACTACTTTTAAGTCGATTGAAAAAGTCGACTTTTTATGCGAAAAGTCGATCATTCGAAAAAAGGCGAGTTTCGGATAAGTCGAGAAGTCGATTTTTCGAAAAAGGGCGATTTTCGGATAAGTCGAAAAGTCGATCATTCGAAAAAGTCTGATTTTCAATTTATTCGGAAAGTCGATCATTCGAAAATGATTTCAATTTGCCCAAGTAGAGTGTCCACGATAGTTTTCATTTTTGAGTTCTCATCGGTATACGGAAAGTTTTGTAGTACTTGTCTACTTGTCTCCTGGCTTGCGGTCTATCTGGTCGATACGGGAGCTCGTCGTTGGTGGAACTGGCGTGGGCCTTCGAAAGCGACGATTTGTTCGAAACGTCAGGCCACTAATAAACCAGTTTCACCGTTTATCAAACCTGCACGGCAAAGAATCACAAAAGGAAAGTTTTGTGCCCCATATGGCATGCGCGATTAGGGAATCCATCAAAGCCTAGTTTTCGGGCTACAATAGGGCCACCACGCTTACATTGGCTTTTTGGCGTGAAATAATTAACCTCAAAGGATTTTTCTGTTCCATCGGCGCCCCTCCGTACTCCTACTGATCCATAATCGCTTGAAGACTCCATTAGGTTCGATACAATGACTACTTTTCTCTTGCTTATTGGTTTGGAAATTTAGGAGTCGAATTTCTGTAAGAAGTTTACCGCTACGGCGTTTGATCGCGTATTTTCCTAACTGGATTTGGCTATTTCAGACTCTGAAGAAGGCGAAACCACTGTCTGATAAAGCCTTATATCACCTCGTGCTAAGCTGCAATTAGGATTCAGTGTGACGTTACTATAGTGTCCGAGAAGTTACCCTCTATAAAACGTCCTAATTCACATCATTCGAGACGCGAGCGGCGCGCGCGACGCCTCGGACTCCGTCTGTCATACGCTCTCTCACTGTCTCTAACCTCCGCTCCCCACCAGCACGCGTACTCAGAATTTCGGGGGGGGGGACTTCCCGAGGACTATAGACCTGATTTGGTCGTTATCACTCGGTCGAGGGGAGAGGAGCGGGACGCCCCCCCCCGGAGGGGGACGTCTCGCCCCTTTCCCCTCGAATTATACACAACGATAGGGCGTTTGAAACAGTCAACTCGGGAGGAGAACAAGGGAAGTTCGCTTCACGGTTGTTACCATGGCCTCCCCCGAACATGATGAACGCGAAAACAAGGCCGCGGTGTATACGGTGATGCAGACGGGCTAGTCGCGAGGTGGTCTCGCACTTCGCAAGTTGAGGGGGTAGATCTGCCACTCAAGGACTACGGGAGGCGTCCCTGTCTGGTTCTTAGAGGAGCTAATAAGCTTCTCTATAACCTCTAAACAGAGGTGAATATTTTTGGACCGATCGCAGTTTTTCAGGAACAGTCATTGAACATTTTGATCAATCATTGAACAATGGGAAGAGCAGCAGTCGGAAGGTCGCGGGAGACCTGCAGTCGGGAGAACAAGAGAACTCCTGCTGTGGGAAGACGAGCATATTTGAGCACGACCACTGCCTTAAGTCCGACATAGGGATCAATTTATCATTCAGATTGCATTTCAACAAGAGCACGGTTAACTGCGGAATTTCGTTGCCCCTAGGCTACTAACTTATACGGTTTTTGTTTTTTTTTTGCTGTTTTCTGGCCATTCATGGTTTACTATTGCTTTGTTTTTTTTCCTACGATTTTTTTTGTCATTGGCTGCAATAAATAAATAAACTTCCCTCATTACTCTGCTGTCGGGACGTCCCCTTCGCCTCCCCCCAATTCGGGGAAAGTTCCCCAGTTGTTTCGAGGGAAGTTCTGCTGTCGTTCTCGGGAACTTCCCCACGAATATCTGAGTAGGAACCAAGTGAATTTCGCAGTTTTGTAGCCTGTACTACCCCCTACTTGCCGGATCTCTGTATTACTACCCCTCTCCCTCCACATGTCGTGTCATATATCATTTATTCAGGCTCGGAAAAATCCAATCGCAACTACAGTTTACCGCAATGTTAAAAGGACATGGTGCGGTTGCGGTCACACACTAAAACAACGGTGGAAGGTGCCAGATTTCATTATCGATCGACAGCACAGCCGATTTTCTGGGTGAGTTACGGTTCTTATTTTTTTCTTGTTTGCTTCGGCATCCTTTTTGTTTCTGACCCTTATAATATTACGAATAGGGACTTTTCTTAGTAAATGAGAGGAATTTGCCGTTTTTTTCAAATTTGAAAACAGAATTTCGAAAAAAAAACACTGCGACGAACGGCCGAAACAAACATGAAAAAAAAGAAAAACCGTAACTCACCCATACGGGCAGGATCTACGAGAAAAAAATGTTCTCGTACTTTTACAAGTCCGAAGAAAAAACCCGATAAATTTTTTTTGTTCCAAAAAAGTAAGTCCCAAATGCTGCGAAAAATTTGTAAATCATTTCTGTATAGGTGAGAAAACAAACTTTTCAGACCTTGACCACGTCCGTAACATTTTCGGATTTGATCCTGGGAGAGTGAAGCATCTCCACACCACACTTTCAAAATGAGATTTTGCGAGGAGCCAGACAGTAAGGTAGGAAACTGTTTCATCTTAATTGCATATGTCACACCTTAAAGTCACACTCACTTTTTTCTACCAATGAGGAGGAATACGTAAAGTTTCACGAAGAGTCATCATATCATTAGAAAAATATAAATAAATTTATAAATAAATTTCAAGGGGTTTTTTGAGGTGAGCACATGGCCCACTTTATGAAACACCAGTTCACAAGCAGCATTGGCTTTCTGATTCCCGCAACGATAGATCATTCGATTTTCTTTGCTTTTGAAAAAAATTCGTTTGCTTTTTAATCAAAAAAAATTCACAGTAGAAACAAAATGACTACAGAAACAATGGGAAAAAATCTCATCTGAGGATACGTGATTTCTCCTGTTTGCACTTCTTGATGTTGCAATATATCGCTCCAGCCGCGAAGCGGCTGGAGAGGTTTGGTTTTGCCTAGGCCTTGTGATCACTTAGAATTTTATAAAATAGTTTATAGAATCTTTGAAACAAAATTTCTGAAGATTTCCTTCTGGATATAAGCGAAGGGGTCCAGAAGACACCTGCTGTCCGAATTTCAGCAAAATCGCTTCACAAATAACAAAGTTGTGAGCCCGAAAGCTTAAGAAAATTTCATGGTGTGCGCCGTAGGCCGTGAGCCGTAGGCCGTAGGCCGTAGGCCGTGGGCCGTAGGCCGTCACGCTTTTCAGTCCTCACTGCTAATAGCCACTGCCAATGGTCTCAGGCAATCAACTTGGCAGACAGGTAAGTTGGTAGGAGGTACGTAGGCTGGTAATTAACCGATTTGTAGGTGAGGGGGGATTCTGATGACGTCATCGGGACGTCGTGAAAAGTGCTTCGGGCTTCTGATGACGTCATCGGGACGTCGTGAAAAGTGCCTCGAGTTTCTGATGACGTCATCGGGACGTCGTGAGAGTGCTTCGGGCTTCTGATGAGGTCATGGGGACGTCGTGAAAAGTGCTTCGGGCTTCTGATGACGTCATTGGGACGTCGTGAAAGTGCTTCGGGCTTCTGATGACGTCATCGGGACGTCGTGAAAAGTGCTTCGGGCTTCTGATGACGTCATCGGGACGTCGTGAGAGTGCTTCGGGCTTCTGATGAGGTCATGGGGACGTCGTGGGAGTGCTTCGGGCTTCTGATGACGTCATCGGGACGACGTGAAAAGTGCTTCGGGCTTCTGATGACGTCATCGGGACGTCGTGAAAGTGCTTCGGGCTTCTGATGACGTCATCGGGACGCCGTGAAAAGTGCATCGGGCTTCTGATGACGTCATCGGGACGTCGTGAAAGTGCTTCGGGCTTCTGATGACGTCATCGGGACGTCGTGAAAAGTTCTCCGGGCTTCTGATGACGTCATCGGGACGTCATGAAAAGTGCTTCGGGCTTCTGATGAGGTCATGGGGACGTCGTGGGAGTGCTTCGGGCTTCTGATGACGTCATCGGGACGTCGTGAAAAGTGCTTCGGGCTTCTGATGACGTCATCGGGACGTCGTGAAAGTGCTTCGGACTTCTGATGACGTCATCGGGACGTCGTGAGAGTGCTTCGGGCTTCTGATGAGGTCATGGGGACGTCGTGAAAAGTGCGGGCCTACCCCAGACGGGGGGGGAGGCACTCAAGATTCAAGTCAGAAATGGAATGAACCACCGATCTATAACGCTATCAATCGAAGTATTTCTACAGAGCTTCATCAACAACAATGAGTGATAGCAGCATCAAACATCTTTTATCAGGGTTTCCATTCATTTTCATGAGAAAGTCGTGGGTGCCCCCCCCCCGTCTAGGATAGTCCCAAGAGTGCTTCGGGCTTCTGATGACGTCATCGGGACATCGTGAGAAGTGCGGGACTATCCTAGCCGGGGCTGGCACTCAAGATTCAAGTCAGAAATGGAATGAACCACCGATCTATAACGCTATCAATCGAAGTATTTCTACAGAGCTTCATCAACAACAATGAGTGATAGCAGCATCAAACATCTTTTATCAGGGTTTCCATTCATTTTCATGAGAAAGTCGTGGTGCCCCGTCTAGGATAGTCCCAAGAGTGCTTCGGGCTTCTGATGACGTCATCGGGACATCGTGAGAAGTGCGGGACTATCCTAGCCGGGGCTGCACTCAAGATTCAAGTCAGAAATGGAATGAACCACCGATCTATAACGCTATCAATCGAAGTATTTCTACAGAGCTTCATCAACAACAATGAGTGATAGCAGCATCAAACATCTTTTATCAGGGTTTCCATTCATTTTCATGAGAAAGTCGTGGGTGCCCCCCCCCGTCTAGGATAGTCCCAAGAGTGCTTCGGGCTTCTGATGACGTCATCGGGACATCGTGAGAAGTGCGGGACTATCCTAGCCGGGGCTGGCACTCAAGATTCAAGTCAGAAATGGAATGAACCACCGATCTATAACGCTATCAATCGAAGTATTTCTACAGAGCTTCATCAACAACAATGAGTGATAGCAGCATCAAACATCTTTTATCAGGGTTTCCATTCATTTTCATGAGAAAGTCGTGGGTGCCCCCCCCCCGTCTAGGATAGTCCCAAGAGTGCTTCCGGGTTCTGGTGACGTCATCGGGACATCGTGAGAAGTGCGGGACTATCCTAGACGGGGCTGGCACTCAAGATTCAAGTCAGAAATGGAATGAACCACCGATCTATAACGCTATCAATCGAAGTATTTCTACAGAGCTTCATCAACAACAATGAGTGATAGCAGCATCAAACATCTTTTATCAGGGTTTCCATTCATTTTGATGAGAAAGTCGTGGGTGCCCCCCCCCGTCTAGGATAGTCCCAAGAGTGCTTCGGGCTTCTGATGACGTCATCGGGACATCGTGAGAAGTGCGGGACTATCCTAGCCGGGGCTGGCACTCAAGATTCAAGTCAGAAATGGAATGAACCACCGATCTATAACGCTATCAATCGAAGTATTTCTACAGAGCTTCATCAACAACAATGAGTGATAGCAGCATCAAACATCTTTTATCAGGGTTTCCATTCATTTTCATGAGAAAGTCGTGGGTGCCCCCCCCCCGTCTAGGATAGTCCCAAGAGTGCTTCGGGCTTCTGATGACGTCATCGGGACATCGTGAGAAGTGCGGGACTATCCTAGACGGGGGGGGGGCACTCAAGATTCAAGTCAGAAATGGAATGAACCACCGATCTATAACGCTATCAATCGAAGTATTTCTACAGAGCTTCATCAACAACAATGAGTGATAGCAGCATCAAACATCTTTTATCAGGGTTTCCATTCATTTTCATGAGAAAGTCGTGGGTGCCCCCCCCCGTCTAGGATAGTCCCAAGAGTGCTTCGGGCTTCTGATGACGTCATCGGGACATCGTGAGAAGTGCGGGCCTACCCCAGACGGGGGGGCACTCAAGATTCAAGTCAGAAATGGAATGAACCACCGATCTATAACGCTATCAATCGAAGTATTTCTACAGAGCTTCATCAACAACAATGAGTGATAGCAGCATCAAACATCTTTTATCAGGGTTTCCATTCATTTTCATGAGAAAGTCGTGGGTGCCCCCCCCCCGTCTAGGATAGTCCCAAGAGTGCTTCGGGCTTCTGATGACGTCATCGGGACATCGTGAGAAGTGCGGGACTATCCTAGACGGGAGGGGGCACTCAAGATTCAAGTCAGAAATGGAATGAACCACCGATCTATAACGCTATCAATCGAAGTATTTCTACAGAGCTTCATCAACAACAATGATTGATAGCAGCATCAAACATCTTTTATCAGCTTTTCCATTCATTTTCATGGGAAAATCGTGGGTGCCCCCCCCCGTCTAGGATAGTCCCAAGAGTGCTTCGGGCTTCTGATGACGTCATCGGGACATCGTGAGAAGTGCGGGCCTACCCCAGACGGGGGGGGGCACTCAAGATTCAAGTCAGAAATGGAATGAACCACCGATCTATAACGCTATCAATCAAAGTATTTCTACAGAGCTTCATCAACAACAATGATTGATAGCAGCATCAAACATCTTTTATCAGGGTTTCCATTCATTTTCATGAGAAAGTCGTGGGTGCCCCCCCCCCGTCTAGGATAGTCCCAAGAGTGCTTCGGGCTTCTGATGACGTCATCGGGACATCATGAGAAGTGCGGGACTATCCTGAACGGTGGGGGGGGGCACTCAAGATTCAAGTCAGAAATGGAATGAACCACCGATCTATAACGCTATCAATCGAAGTATTTCTACAGAGCTTCATCAACAACAATGATTGATAGCAGCATCAAACATCTTTTATCAGCTTTTCCATTCATTTTCATGGGAAAGTCGTGGGTGCCCCGTCTAGGATAGTCCCAAGAGTGCTTCGGGCTTCTGATGACGTCATCGGGACATCGTGAGAAGTGCGGGACTATCCTAGACGGGGGGGCACTCAAGATTCAAGTCAGAAATGGAATGAACCACCGATCTATAACGCTATCAATCGAAGTATTTCTACAGAGCTTCATCAACAACAATGATTGATAGCAGCATCAAACATCTTTTATCAGGGTTTCCATTCATTTTCATGAGAAAGTCGTGGGTGCCCCCCCCCGTCTAGGATAGTCCCAAGAGTGCTTCGGGCTTCTGATGACGTCATCGGGACATCGTGAGAAGTGCGGGCCTATCCCCAGACGGGGGGGCACTCAAGATTCAAGTCAGAAATGGAATGAACCACCGATCTATAACGCTATCAATCAAAGTATTTCTACAGAGCTTCATCAACAACAATGATTGATAGCAGCATCAAACATCTTTATCAGGGTTTCCATTCATTTTCATGAGAAAGTCGTGGGTGCCCCGTCTAGGATAGTCCCAAGAGTGCTTCCGGGCTTCTGATGACGTCATCGGGACATCGTGAGAAGTGCGGGACTATCCCAGACGGGGGCACTCAAGATTCAAGTCAGAAATGGAATGAACCACCGATCTATAACGCTATCAATCGAAGTATTTCTACAGAGCTTCATCAACAACAATGAGTGATAGCAGCATCAAACATCTTTTATCAGGGTTTCCATTCATTTTCATGAGAAAGTCGTGGGTGCCCCGTCTAGGATAGTCCCAAGAGTGCTTCGGGCTTCTGATGACGTCATCGGGACATCGTGAGAAGTGCGGGACTATCCCAGACGGGGGCACTCAAGATTCAAGTCAGAAATGGAATGAACCACCGATCTATAACGCTATCAATCGAAGTATTTCTACATATTTCTAATATTTCTACAGAGCTACATCAACAACAATGAGTGATAGCAGCATCAAACATCTTTTATCAGGGTTTCCATTCATTTTCATGAGAAAGTCGTGGGTGCCCCGTCTAGGATAGTCCCAAGAGTGCTTCGGGCTTCTGATGACGTCATCGGGACATCGTGAGAAGTGCGGGACTATCCTAGACGGGGCTGGCACTCAAGATTCAAGTCAGAAATGGAATGAACCACCGATCTATAACGCTATCAATCGAAGTATTTCTACAGAGCTTCATCAACAACAATGAGTGATAGCAGCACCAAACATCTTTTATCAGGGTTTCCATTCATTTTCATGAGAAAGTCGTGGGTGCCCCCCCCCCCCGTCTAGGATAGTCCCAAGAGTGCTTCGGGCTTCTGATGACGTCATCGGGACATCGTGAGAAGTGCGGGCCTACCCCAGACGGGGGCACTCAAGATTCAAGTCAGAAATGGAATGAACCACCGATCTATAACGCTATCAATCGAAGTATTTCTACAGAGCTTCATCAACAACAATGAGCGATAGCAGCATCAAACATCTTTTATCAGGGTTTCCATTCATTTTCATGAGAAAGTCGTGGTGCCCCCCGTATAGGATAGTCCCAAGAGTGCTTCGGGCTTCTGATGACGTCATCGGGACATCGTGAGAAGTGCGGGACTATCCTAGACGGGGGGGCACTCAAGATTCAAGTCAGAAATGGAATGAACCACCGATCTATAACGCTATCAATCGAAGTATTTCTACAGAGCTTCATCAACAACAATGAGTGATAGCAGCATCAAACATCTTTTATCAGGGTTTCCATTCATTTTCATGAGAAAGTCGTGGGTGCCCCCCCCCCGTCTAGGATAGTCCCAAGAGTGCTTCGGGCTTCTGATGACGTCATCGGGACATCGTGAGAAGTGCGGGACTATCCTAGACGGGGGGGGGCACTCAAGATTCAAGTCAGAAATGGAATGAACCACCGATCTATAACGCTATCAATCGAAGTATTTCTACAGAGCTTCATCAACAACAATGAGTGATAGCAGCATCAAACATCTTTTATCAGGGTTTCCATTCATTTTCATGAGAAAGTCGTGGGTGCCCCGTCTAGGATAGTCCCAAGAGTGCTTCGGGCTTCTGATGACGTCATCGGGACATCGTGAGAAGTGCGGGCCTACCCCAGACGGGGGCACTCAAGATTCAAGTCAGAAATGGAATGAACCACCGATCTATAACGCTATCAATCAAAGTATTTCTACAGAGCTTCATCAACAACAATGAGCGATAGCAGCATCAAACATCTTTTATCAGGGTTTCCATTCATTTTCATGAGAAAGTCGTGGGTGCCCCCGTCTAGGATAGTCCCAAGAGTGCTTCGGGCTTCTGATGACGTCATCGGGACATCGTGAGAAGTGCGGGCCTACCCCAGACGGGGGCACTCAAGATTCAAGTCAGAAATGGAATGAACCACCGATCTATAACGCTATCAATCGAAGTATTTCTACAGAGCTTCATCAACAACAATGAGTGATAGCAGCATCAAACATCTTTTATCAGGGTTTCCATTCATTTTCATGAGAAAGTCGTGGGTGCCCCCGTCTAGGATAGTCCCAAGAGTGCTTCGGGCTTCTGATGACGTCATCGGGACATCGTGAGAAGTGCGGGACTATCCTAGACGACGGGGGCACACAAGATTCAAGTCAGAAATGGAATGAACCACCGATCTATAACGCTATCAATCGAAGTATTTCTACAGAGCTTCATCAACAACAATGAGTGATAGCAGCATCAAACATCTTTTATCAGGGTTTCCATTCATTTTCATGAGAAAGTCGTGGGTGCCCCCGTCTAGGATAGTCCCAAGAGTGCTTCGGGCTTCTGATGACGTCATCGGGACATCGTGAGAAGTGCGGGACTATCCAGACAGGGGGGGCACTCAAGATTCAAGTCAGAAATGGAATGAACCACCGATCTATAACGCTATCAATCGAAGTATTTCTACAGAGCTTCATCAACAACAATGAGTGATAGCAGCATCAAACATCTTTTATCAGGGTTTCCATTCATTTTCATGGGAAAATCGTGGGTGACCCCCCCCCGTCTAGGATAGTCCCAAGAGTGCTTCGGGCTTCTGATGACGTCATCGGGACATCGTGAGAAGGGCGGGCCTACCCCAGACGGGGGGGGGCACTCAAGATTCAAGTCAGAAACGGAATGGACCACCGATCTATAACGCCATCAATCAAAGCATTTCTACAGAGCTACAACAACAACAATGAGCGATAGCAGCATCAAACATCTTTTATCAGGGTTTCCATTCATTTTCATGAGAAAGTCGTGGGTGCCCCCCCCCCGTCTAGGATAGTCCCAAGAGTGCTTCGGGCTTCTGATGACGTCATCGGGACATCGTGAGAAGTGCGGGACTATCCTAGACGGGGGGGGGGCACTCAAGATTCAAGTCAGAAATGGAATGAACCACCGATCTATAACGCTATCAATCAAAGTATTTCTACAGAGCTTCATCAACAACAATGATTGATAGCAGCATCAAACATCTTTTATCAGCTTTTCCATTCATTTTCATGGGAAAATCGTGGGTGCCCCCCCCCGTCTAGGATAGTCCCAAGAGTGCTTCGGGCTTCTGATGACGTCATCGGGACATCGTGAGAAGTGCGGGACTATCCTAGACGGGGGGGGGCACTCAAGATTCAAGTCAGAAATGGAATGAACCACCGATCTATAACGCTATCAATCGAAGTATTTCTACAGAGCTTCATCAACAACAATGAGTGATAGCAGCATCAAACATCTTTTATCAGGGTTTCCATTCATTTTCATGAGAAAGTCGTGGTGCCCCCGTCTAGGATAGTCCCAAGAGTGCTTCGGGCTTCTGATGACGTCATCGGGACATCGTGAGAAGTGCGGGCCTACCCCAGACGGGGGCACTCAAGATTCAAGTCAGAAATGGAATGAACCACCGATCTATAACGCTATCAATCAAAGTATTTCTACAGAGCTTCATCAACAACAATGAGTGATAGCAGCATCAAACATCTTTATCAGGGTTTCCATTCATTTTCATGAGAAAGTCGTGGGTGCCCCCCCCGTCTAGGATAGTCCCAAGAGTGCTTCGGGCTTCTGATGACGTCATCGGGACATCGTGAGAAGTGCGGGACTATCCTAGCCGGGGCTGGCACTCAAGATTCAAGTCAGAAATGGAATGAACCACCGATCTATAACGCTATCAATCGAAGTATTTCTACAGAGCTTCATCAACAACAATGAGTGATAGCAGCATCAAACATCTTTTATCAGGGTTTCCATTCATTTTCATGAGAAAGTCGTGGGTGCCCCCCCCCGTCTAGGATAGTCCCAAGAGTGCTTCGGGCTTCTGATGACGTCATCGGGACATCGTGAGAAGTGCGGGCCTACCCCAGACGGGGGGGCACTCAAGATTCAAGTCAGAAATGGAATGAACCACCGATCTATAACGCTATCAATCGAAGTATTTCTACAGAGCTTCATCAACAACAATGAGCGATAGCAGCATCAAACATCTTTTATCAGGGTTTCCATTCATTTTCATGAGAAAGTCGTGGGTGCCCCCCCCCCCGTCTAGGATAGTCCCAAGAGTGCTTCGGGCTTCTGATGACGTCATCGGGACATCGTGAGAAGTGCGGGACTATCCTAGACGGGGGGCCACTCAAGATTCAAGTCAGAAATGGAATGAACCATCGATCTATAACGCTATCAATGGAAGTATTTCTACAGAGCTTCATCAACAACAATGAGTGATAGCAGCATCAAACATCTTTTATCAGGGTTTCCATTCATTTTTATGAGAAAGTCGTGGGTGCCCCCGTCTAGGATAGTCCCAAGAGTGCTTCGGGCTTCTGATGACGTCATCGGGACATCGTGAGAAGTGCGGGCCTACCCCAGACGGGGCACTCAAGATTCAAGTCAGAAATGGAATGAACCACCGATCTATAACGCTATCAATCGAAGTATTTCTACAGAGCTTCATCAACAACAATGAGTGATAGCAGCATCAAACATCTTTATCAGGGTTTCCATTCATTTTCATGAGAAAGTCGTGGGTGCCTCCCGTCTAGGATAGTCCCAAGAGTGCTTCGGGCTTCTGATGACGTCATCGGGACATCGTGAGAAGTGCGGGACTATCCTAGACGGGGGGAGCACTCAAGATTCAAGTCAGAAATGGAATGAACCACCGATCTATAACGCTATCAATCGAAGTATTTCTACAGAGCTTCATCAACAACAATGAGTGATAGCAGCATCAAACATATTTTATCAGGGTTTCCATTCATTTTCATGAGAAAGTCGTGGGTGCCCCCGTCTAGGATAGTCCCAAGAGTGCTTCGGGCTTCTGATGACGTCATCGGGACATCGTGAGAAGTACGGGCCTACCCCAGACGGGGGGGCACTCAAGATTCAAGTCAGAAATGGAATGAACCACCGATTTATAACGCTATCAATCAAAGTATTTCTACACAACTTCATCAACAACAATGAGTGATAGCAGCATCAAACATCTTTTATCAGGGTTTCCATTCATTTTCATGGGAAAATCGTGGGTGCCCCCCCCCGTCTAGGATAGTCCCAAGAGTGCTTCGGGCTTCTGATGACGTCATCGGGACATCGTGAGAAGTGCGGGACTATCCTAGACGGGGCACTCAAGATTCAAGTCAGAAATGGAATGAACCACCGATCTATAACGCTATCAATCGAAGTATTTCTACAGAGCTTCATCAACAACAATGATTGATAGCAGCATCAAACATCTTTTATCAGGGTTTCCATTCATTTTCATGAGAAAGTCGTGGGTGCCCCCCCCCGTCTAGGATAGTCCCAAGAGTGCTTCGGGCTTCTGATGACGTCATCGGGACATCGTGAGAAGTGCGGGCCTACCCCAGACGGGGGGGGGGCACTCAAGATTCAAGTCAGAAATGGAATGAACCACCGATCTATAACGCTATCAATCAAAGTATTTCTACACAACTTCATCAACAACAATGATTGATAGCAGCATCAAACATCTTTTATCAGCTTTTCCATTCATTTTCATGGGAAAATCGTGGGTGCCCCCCCCCCGTCTAGGATAGTCCCAAGAGTGCTTCGGGCTTCTGATGACGTCATCGGGACATCGTGAGAAGTGCGGGACTATCCTAGACGGGGGGGCACTCAAGATTCAAGTCAGAAATGGAATGAACCACCGATCTATAACGCTATCAATCGAAGTATTTCTACAGAGCTTCATCAACAACAATGAGTGATAGCAGCATCAAACATCTTTTATCAGGGTTTCCATTCATTTTCATGAGAAAGTGGTGGGTGCCCCCCCCCGTCTAGGATAGTCCCAAGAGTGCTTCGGGCTTCTGATGACGTCATCGGGACATCGTGAGAAGTGCGGGACTATCCCAGACGGGGCACTCAAGATTCAAGTCAGAAATGGAATGAACCACCGATCTATAACGCTATCAATCGAAGTATTTCTACAGAGCTTCATCAACAACAATGAGCGATAGCAGCATCAAACATCTTTTATCAGGGTTTCCATTCATTTTCATGAGAAAGTCGTGGGTGCCCCCGTCTAGGATAGTCCCAAGAGTGCTTCGGGCTTCTGATGACGTCATCGGGACATCGTGAGAAGTGCGGGACTATCCTGACGGGGGGGCACTCAAGATTCAAGTCAGAAATGGAATGAACCACCGATCTATAACGCTATCAATCGAAGTATTTCTACAGAGCTTCATCAACAACAATGAGTGATAGCAGCATCAAACATCTTTTATCAGGGTTTCCATTCATTTTCATGAGAAAGTCGTGGGTGCCCCCCCGTCTAGGATAGTCCCAAGAGTGCTTCGGGCTTCTGATGACGTCATCGGGACATCGTGAGAAGTGCGGGCCTACCCCAGACGGGGGGGGGCACTCAAGATTCAAGTCAGAAATGGAATGAACCACCGATCTATAACGCTATCAATCGAAGTATTTCTACAGAGCTTCATCAACAACAATGAGCGATAGCAGCATCAAACATCTTTTATCAGGGTTTCCATTCATTTTCATGAGAAAGTCGTGGGTGCCCCCCCCCCGTCTAGGATAGTCCCAAGAGTGCTTCGGGCTTCTGATGACGTCATCGGGACATCGTGAGAAGTGCGGGACTATCCTAGACGGGGGGGGGGCACTCAAGATTCAAGTCAGAAATGGAATGAACCACCGATCTATAACGCTATCAATCGAAGTATTTCTACAGAGCTTCATCAACAACAATGAGCGAAAGCAGCATCAGACATCTTTTTACAGGTTTTCCATTCATTTTCATGGGAAAGTCGTGGGTGCCCCGTCTAGGATAGTCCCAAGAGTGCTTCGGGCTTCTGATGACCTCATCGGGACATCGTGAGAAGTGCGGGCCTACCCCAGGCGGGGGGGGGGGCACTCAAGATTCAAGTCAGAAATGGAATGAACCACCGATCTATAACGCTATCAATCAAAGTATTTCTACACAACTTCATCAACAACAATGAGTGATAGCAGCATCAAACATCTTTTATCAGGGTTTCCATTCATTTTCATGGGAAAATCGTGGGTGACCCCGTCTAGGATAGTCCCAAGAGTGCTTCGGGCTTCTGATGACGTCATCGGGACATCGTGAGAAGTGCGGGCCTACTCCCAGACGGGGGCACTCAAGATTCAAGTCAGAAATGGAATGAACCACCGATCTATAACGCTATCAATCGAAGTATTTCTACAGAGCTTCATCAACAACAATGATTGATAGCAGCATCAAACATCTTTATCAGGGTTTCCATTCATTTTCATGAGAAAATCGTGGGTGCCCCCGTCTAGGATAGTCCCAAGAGTGCTTCGGGCTTCTGATGACGTCATCGGGACATCGTGAGAAGTGCGGGCCTATCCCAGACGGGGGCACTCAAGATTCAAGTCAGAAATGGAATGAACCACCGATCTATAACGCTATCAATCAAAGTATTTCTACACAACTTCATCAACAACAATGAGTGATAGCAGCATCAAACATCTTTTATCAGCTTTTCCATTCATTTTCATGAGAAAATCGTGGGTGCCCCGTCTAGGATAGTCCCAAGAGTGCTTCGGGCTTCTGATGACGTCATCGGGACGTCGTGAAAAGTGCTTCCGGGCTGATGACGTCATCGGGACGTCGTGAAAGTGCTTCGGGCTTCTGATGACGTCATCGGGACGTCGTGAGAGTGCTTCGGGCTTCTGATGAGGTCATGGGGACGTCGTGAAAAGTGCGGGCCTACCCCAGACGGGGGGGGGGCACTCAAGATTCAAGTCAGAAATGGAATGAACCACCGATCTATAACGCTATCAATCAAAGTATTTCTACAGAACTTCATCAACAACAATGATTGATAGCAGCATCAAACATCTTTTATCAGGGTTTCCATTCATTTTCATGAGAAAGTCGTGGGTGCCCCGTCTAGGATAGTCCCAAGAGTGCTTCGGGCTTCTGATGACGTCATCGGGACATCGTGAGAAGTGCGGGCCTACCCCAGACACTACCCCGGGCACTCAAGATTCAAGTCAGAAATGGAATGAACCACCGATCTATAACGCTATCAATCAAAGTATTTCTACACAACTTCATCAACAACAATGATTGATAGCAGCATCAAACATCTTTTATCAGCTTTTCCATTCATTTTCATGAGAAAGTCGTGGGTGCCCCCCGTCTAGGATAGTCCCAAGAGTGCTTCGGGCTTCTGATGACGTCATCGGGACATCGTGAGAAGTGCGGGCCTACCCCAGACACTACCCCGGGCACTCAAGATTCAAGTCAGAAATGGAATGAACCACCGATCTATAACGCTATCAATCAAAGTATTTCTACAGAACTTCATCAACAACAATGATTGATAGCAGCATCAAACATCTTTTATCAGGGTTTCCATTCATTTTCATGGCAAAATCGTGGGTGACCCCCCGTCTAGGATAGTCCCAAGAGTGCTTCGGGCTTCTGATGACGTCATCGGGACATCGTGAGAAGTGCGGGCCTACCCCAGACGGGGGGGCACTCAAGATTCAAGTCAGAAATGGAATGAACCACCAATCTATAACGCTATCAATCGAAGTATTTCTACAGAGCTTCATCAACAACAATGATTGATAGCAGCATCAAACATCTTTATCAGGGTTTCCATTCATTTTCATGAGAAAGTCGTGGGTGCCCCCCGTCTAGGATAGTCCCAAGAGTGCTTCGGGCTTCTGATGACGTCATCGGGACATCGTGAGAAGTGCGGGCCTACCCCAGACGGGGCACTCAAGATTCAAGTCAGAAATGGAATGAACCACCGATCTATAACGCTATCAATCGAAGTATTTCTACACAACTTCATCAACAACAATGAGTGATAGCAGCATCAAACATCTTTTATCAGGGTTTCCATTCATTTTCATGAGAAAGTCGTGGGTGCCCCCGTCTAGGATAGTCCCAAGAGTGCTTCGGGCTTCTGATGACGTCATCGGGACATCGTGAAGTGCGGGCCTATCCCAGACGGGCACTCAAGATTCAAGTCAGAAATGGAATGAACCACCGATCTATAACGCTATCAATCGAAGTATTTCTACAGAGCTTCATCAACAACAATGAGTGATAGCAGCATCAAACATCTTTTATCAGGGTTTCCATTCATTTTCATGAGAAAGTCGTGGGTGCCCCCCCGTCTAGGATAGTCCCAAGAGTGCTTCGGGCTTCTGATGACGTCATCGGGACATCGTGAGAAGTGCGGGCCTACCCCAGACGGGGGGGGGGCACTCAAGATTCAAGTCAGAAATGGAATGAACCACCGATCTATAACGCTATCAATCGAAGTATTTCTACAGAGCTTCATCAACAACAATGAGTGATAGCAGCATCAAACATCTTTTATCAGGGTTTCCATTCATTTTCATGAGAAAGTCGTGGGTGCCCCGTCTAGGATAGTCCCAAGAGTGCTTCGGGCTTCTGATGACGTCATCGGGACATCGTGAGAAGTGCGGGCCTACCCCAGACGGGGGGGGGGCACTCAAGATTCAAGTCAGAAATGGAATGAACCACCGATCTATAACGCTATCAATCAAAGTATTTCTACAGAGCTTCATCAACAACAATGAGTGATAGCAGCATCAAACATCTTTTATCAGGGTTTCCATTCATTTTCATGAGAAAGTCGTGGGTGCCCCCCCCGTCTAGGATAGTCCCAAGAGTGCTTCGGGCTTCTGATGACGTCATCGGGACATCGTGAGAAGTGCGGGACTATCCTAGACGGGGGGGGGGGCACTCAAGATTCAAGTCAGAAATGGAATGAACCACCGATCTATAACGCTATCAATCGAAGTATTTCTACAGAGCTTCATCAACAACAATGAGTGATAGCAGCATCAAACATCTTTTATCAGGGTTTCCATTCATTTTCATGAGAAAGTCGTGGGTGCCCCCCCCCGTCTAGGATAGTCCCAAGAGTGCTTCGGGCTTCTGATGACGTCATCGGGACATCGTGAGAAGTGCGGGCCTACCCCAGACGGGGGGGGGGCACTCAAGATTCAAGTCAGAAATGGAATGAACCACCGATCTATAACGCTATCAATCAAAGTATTTCTACAGAGCTTCATCAACAACAATGAGTGATAGCAGCATCAAACATCTTTTATCAGGGTTTCCATTCATTTTCATGAGAAAGTCGTGGGTGCCCCCCCGTCTAGGATAGTCCCAAGAGTGCTTCGGGCTTCTGATGACGTCATCGGGACATCGTGAGAAGTGCGGGACTATCCTAGACGGGGGGGGGCACTCAAGATTCAAGTCAGAAATGGAATGAACCACCGATCTATAACGCTATCAATCGAAGTATTTCTACAGAGCTTCATCAACAACAATGAGTGATAGCAGCATCAAACATCTTTTATCAGGGTTTCCATTCATTTTCATGAGAAAGTCGTGGGTGCCCCCCCGTCTAGGATAGTCCCAGAAGTGCTTGGGGCTACAGATGACGCCATCGGGACATCGTGAGAAGTGCGGGCCTCCTCCAGACGGGGGGCCACTCAAGATTCAAGTGAGAAATGGAATGAACCACCGATCTATAACGCTATCAATCAAAGTATTTCTACACAACTTCATCAACAACAATGATTGATAGCAGCATCAAACATCTTTTATCAGGTTTCCATTCATTTTCATGAGAAAGTCGTGGGTGCCCCGTCTAGGATAGTCCCAAGAGTGCTTCGGGCTTCTGATGACGTCATCGGGACATCGTGAGAAGTGCGGGACTATCCCAGACGGGGGCACTCAAGATTCAAGTCAGAAAATGGAATGAACCACCGATCTATAACGCTATCAATCGAAGTATTTCTACAGAGCTTCATCAACAACAATGAGTGATAGCAGCATCAAACATCTTTTATCAGGGTTTCCATTCATTTTCATGAGAAAGTCGTGGGTGCCCCGTCTAGGATAGTCCCAAGAGTGCTTCGGGCTTCTGATGACGTCATCGGGACATCGTGAGAAGTGCGGGCCTACCCCAGACGGGGGCACTCAAGATTCAAGTCAGAAATGGAATGAACCACCGATCTATAACGCTATCAATCGAAGTATTTCTACAGAGCTTCATCAACAACAATGAGTGATAGCAGCATCAAACATCTTTTATCAGGGTTTCCATTCATTTTCATGAGAAAGTCGTGGGTGCCCCGTCTAGGATAGTCCCAAGAGTGCTTCGGGCTTCTGATGACGTCATCGGGACATCGTGAGAAGTGCGGGCCTACCCCAGACGGGGGCACTCAAGATTCAAGTCAGAAATGGAGTGAACCACCGATCTATAACGCTATCAATCGAAGTATTTCTACAGAGCTTCATCAACAACAATGAGTGATAGCAGCATCAAACATCTTTTATCAAGGTTTCGATTCATTTTCATGAGAAAGTCGTGGGTGCCCCCGTCTAGGATAGTCCCAAGAGTGCTTCGGGCTTCTGATGACGTCATCGGGACATCGTGAGAAGTGCGGGCCTACCCCAGACGGGGGCACTCAAGATTCAAGTCAGAAATGGAATGAACCACCGATCTATAACGCTATCAATCGAAGTATTTCTACAGAGCTTCATCAACAACAATGAGTGATAGCAGCATCAAACATCTTTTATCAGGGTTTCCATTCATTTTTTTGAGAAAGTCGTGGGTGCCCCCGTCTAGGATAGTCCCAAGAGTGCTTCGGGCTTCTGATGACGTCATCGGGACATCGTGAGAAGTGCGGGCCTACCCTAGACGGTGGGGGGGGGCACTCAAGATTCAAGTCAGAAATGGAATGAACCACCGATCTATAACGCTATCAATCAAAGTATTTCTACAGAGCTTCATCAACAACAATGAGTGATGGCAGCATCAAACATCTTTTATCAGGGTTTCCATTCATTTTCATGAGAAAGTCGTAGGTGCCCCGTCTAGGATAGTCCCAAGAGTGCTTCGGGCTTCTGATGACGTCATCGGGACATCGTGAGAAGTGCGGGACTATCCTAGACGGGGGAAGGGCACTCAAGATTCAAGTCTGAAATGGAATGAACCACCGATCTATAACGCTTTCAATGAAAGTGTTTCTACACACCTTCATCAACAACAATGAGTGATAGCACCATCAAACATCTTTTATCAGGGTTTCCATTCATTTTCATGAGAAAGTCGGGGGTGCCCCCCCCCCGTCTAGGATAGTCCCAAGAGTGCTTCGGGCTTCTGATGACGTCATCGGGACATCGTGAGAAGTGCGGGCCTATCCCAGACGGGGCACTCAAGATTCAAGTCAGAAATGGAATGAACCACCGATCTATAACGCTATCAATCAAAGTATTTCTACAGAACTTCATCAACAACAATGACTGATAGCAGCATCAAACATCTTTATCAAGGTTTCCATTCATTTTCATGAGAAAGTCGTGGGTGCCCCCCGTTCAGGATAGTCCCAAGAGTGCTTCGGGCTTCTGATGACGTCATCGGGACATCGTGAGAAGTGCGGGACTATCCTAGACGGGGCACTCAAGATTCAAGTCAGAAATGGAATGAACCACCGATCTATAACGCTATCAATCGAAGTATTTCTACAGAGCTTCATCAACAAACAATGAGTGATAGCAGCATCAAACATCTTTTATCAGGGTTTCCATTCATTTTCATGAGAAAGTCGTGGGTGCCCCGTCTAGGATAGTCCCAAGAGTGCTTCGGGCTTCTGATGACGTCATCGGGACATCGTGAGAAGTGCGGGACTATCCTAGACGGGGGCACTCAAGATTCAAGTCAGAAATGGAATGAACCACCGATCTATAACGCTATCAATCAAAGTATTTCTACAGAGCTTCATCAACAACAATGAGTGATAGCAGCTTCAAACATCTTTTATCAGGGTTTCCATTCATTTTCATGAGAAAGTCGTGGGTGCCCCCGTCTAGGATAGTCCCAAGAGTGCTTCCGGGCTTCTGATGACGTCATCGGGACATCGTGAGAAGTGCGGGCCTACCCCAGACGGGGGCACTCAAGATTCAAGTCAGAAATGGAATGAACCACCGATCTATAACGCTATCAATCGAAGTATTTCTACAGAGCTTCATCAACAACAATGACTGATAGCAGCATCAAACATCTTTTATCAAGGTTTCCATTCATTTTCATGAGAAAGTCCTGGGTGCCCCCCCCGTCTAGGATAGTCCCAAGAGTGCTTCGGGCTTCTGATGACGTCATCGGGACATCGTGAGAAGTGCGGGCCTATCCCAGACGGGGGCACTCAAGATTCAAGTCAGAAATGGAATGAACCACCGATCTATAACGCTATCAATCGAAGTATTTCTACAGAGCTTCATCAACAACAATGAGTGATAGCAGCATCAAACATCTTTTATCAGGGTTTCCATTCATTTTCATGAGAAAGTCGTGGGTGCCCCCCCCCGTCTAGGATAGTCCCAAGAGTGCTTCGGGCTTCTGATGACGTCATCGGGACATCGTGAGAAGTGCGGGACTATCCTAGACGGGGGGGGCACTCAAGATTCAAGTCAGAAATGGAATGAACCACCGATCTATAACGCTATCAATCAAAGTATTTCTACAGAGCTTCATCAACAACAATGAGTGATAGCAGCATCAAACATCTTTTATCAGGGTTTCCATTCATTTTCATGAGAAAGTCGTGGGTGCCCCCCGTCTAGATAGTCCCAAGAGTGCTTCGGGCTTCTGATGACGTCATCGGGACATCGTGAGAAGTGCGGGACTATCCTAGACGGGGCACTCAATATTCAAGTCAGAAATGGAATGAACCACCGATCTATAACGCTATCAATCGAAGTATTTCTACAGAGCTTCATCAACAACAATGAGTGATAGCAGCATCAAACATCTTTTATCAGGGTTTCCATTCATTTTCATGAGAAAGTCGTGGGTGCCCCCCCCCGTCTAGGATAGTCCCAAGAGTGCTTCGGGCTTCTGATGACGTCATCGGGACATCGTGAGAAGTGCGGGCCTACCCCAGACGGGGGGCACTCAAGATTCAAGTCAGAAATGGAATGAACCACCGATCTATAACGCTATCAATCAAAGTATTTCTACACAACTTCATCAACAACAATGACTGATAGCAGCATCAAACATCTTTTATCAAGGTTTCCATTCATTTTCATGAGAAAGTCGTGGGTGCCCCCCCCCGTCTAGGATAGTCCCAAGAGTGCTTCGGGCTTCTGATGACGTCATCGGGACATCGTGAGAAGTGCGGGACTATCCTAGACGGAAGAGGGGCACTCAAGATTCAAGTCAGAAATGGAATGAACCACCGATCTATAACGCTATCAATCGAAGTATTTCTACAGAGCTTCATCAACAACAATGACTGATAGCAGCATCAAACATCTTTTTATCAGGGTTTCCATTCATTTTCATGAGAAAGTCGTGGGTGCCCCCGTCTAGGATAGTCCCAAGAGTGCTTCGGGCTTCTGATGACGTCATCGGGACATCGTGAGAAGTGCGGGCCTACCCCAGACGGGGGCACTCAAGATTCAAGTCAGAAATGGAATGAACCACCGATCTATAACGCTATCAATCGAAGTATTTCTCCAAACCTTCACCAACAACAATGATTGATAGCAGCATCAAACACCTTTATCAGGTTTTCCATTCATTTTCATGGGAAAATCGTGGGTGACCCCCCCCCCCGTCTAGGATAGTCCCAAGAGTGCTTCGGGCTTCTGATGACGTCATCGGGACGTCGTGAAAAGTGCTTCGAGCTTCTGATGAAGTCATCGGGACGTCGTGGAAACCCGGATAGTGGGCAGGTGTTCGGGACCCGTTGCTGCTCATCCGAAAAGTTGTGAAGACCACCCCGTAGAGTGAGCAGGAGCCCAGACTCGATGCTAGCCATCCGAGAAATTACGCCTAGAATTTGCGCAGGAGAGAACACCTTGCAAAACTTTTGTAAAAGTGTAAGGATGACAAGCATAGCAAGCAGAAAGTTTGAGATGTTATGTGAGTCATGTCAGGTCATGTTGCCAGGCTGCTTTTCAGTTTCGTAAGGTCATTCACACAACCCCATTTTGAGTGCTCCCTCTTCCTTCTTCACCAGCCTACTGATTTTTTCTGCAATAAATGGTACTTGCTTATTAGCATCCAAATTCAAAAACAAATTGTTAGAACTATCTCCATTCGCAGCTCAGCAGAGCTTTTTCATATCAGATTCATGAAATCGAAGCGGCTGTTCTGCGAAGGAATGGGGCGGCGGAAACGAAATAATGAGTATGTAAAACTGCTTTGTTCCACTGATGTGAAAGTGTCCAGATGGAATGGAAGGTAGTTTTTGACTGTCCCGGTTTTAAGTTAGTTTCATTTGAAAGCGAAGAACTGCAGGCAGATTCTGCATCCGGCTGTAGGCCAGCAGGCTTTCATGATTATCGACCGGGCTGGCTACGTCTGGGCGACCAACTATAACCGGGGCCTAAGGTCCCTGTCAGAGTTGGTTGAGAAAATCACCGTGGCCGACCCGTTCGATATGTATGAAAAACATGGAAGGTGCAAATAACACCCGGTGTAGCCAGATGTGGCTGACGCGATCAATATGAATGAATTATGTGGAACGATATCATGGATATCATTCATTTCTTAGCTAATATCATGTGAACATCGGTCTTGTCAGCCACATCGAGTGATTTTTCTGAGATAGTTTTACAACAGTTTGGGTCATTGATTCTTGTGACCACAGAAAGAGGACTGATCTAGTGGGGAGATGAAGAGGTCTTTGTTCGAAATTCTTGCATGGGATATTACAGCGTAATATCAAGAAAAAGTGAACAATTCTGTAAAAGAGGGTCTCCTAAGCAGAAGTGGTTTGTTAGCGTTACAAATGCTTCAACAAAAAGGAACAATAGGAAAGCGGAATGAGGAAAGTCTACGAAAAATGAACAATATCCTCCAAGAACTCTTTTCTTTTTCGAAACTTCCAAACAGCGGAAACAAACCGTTGTGGTATTTTACGAGGAAGAATTGACTGGTTCCCTAAAACAATTTAACATCATCTCCCCTTTTAATGATAGCTATTAGGTTCACATGCATATATACATATTTTATCGGCACTCACATAATCAAAGTCCTTTATGGAGCCAAAAGCGCTTCCTCATAGAGAACCACAACGGTTTGTTTCCGCTGTTTGGAAGTTTCGAAAAAGAAAAGAGTTCTTGGAGGATATTGTTCATTTTTCGTAGACTCTCCTCATTCCGCTTTCCTATTGTTCCTTTTGTTGAAGCATTTGTAACGCTAACAAAACCACTTCTGCTTGGGAGACCCCTCTTTTACAGAATCTATATTGCATCACTTCAGTATTTAAAAAATCACATGGAAAGTGCATGGCCATTAACACAATTTTAATGAAAATTTTTATTCGTATGTTCACATTTCGGGGGTCAAAATTGAAAAAAAAAACAGAAAATTGAAATGAAGCCGAATCCAAGTCCCAGTGGACACTTGACCCTGACCGCAACCGCACCATGTCCTTTTATCATTGCGGCAAACTGTAATTATTGCTTCTAGTTTTCATGTTTTTAGCATTCCTGAAGCTCACGTTTAATACCGCTCCTCACACTAACACCCCACAAAACAATTTTTTCGAAAATTCTTTGGAAATAAAAAGCTTTCAATGGGCATGTTTGCCTGTAGGGGATCTCTTGGCTTGAAAACTAGACAACACTAGATACATACTTTGCCAATGTGGTGGGGCTTGTCTTCCCCGTGCTAGATAATCGACCGGAAAATGCCTCTTCAGATCAGGAAATCGTTTTTCACGGGGCTGTAATATTATGGATACGCAACATCGAAGCCCATTGTCAATTACCCCAACGTGGTTCAAAAGTGGAATTGAGGAGGAAAAAACAAATGTGGCTTTCTGGGCAGACGCTGCTATTGAGAAACTTGTAGTCTTCTTTTACATCACTTCCCGTACTATTTTCTATTTCTTTTTGTTGTAAACTTTCAGCTAGCAAAGCTCAGAGGTTCAAGAGATTTAAAAACAGTGCAATGAAATGTATTTATGTCAGTTCTTTCCCACTGCTGAAACGACTTCTACTCGTAAAAAGCATCTATGTAGTGAACTTCCATCGACCATCCAGCTTTGAGCAGTTGTAATTTATATTGACGATGTTCATAACCAGTCTGTAAACCCTGCAAAGTCACAAAGTTTAACAAATACTAAATAAACAAAAGGATTAAAGCTAAATGCTGAACAAAAACAAATAAATAGGTGCTCTCTTCTGGTTCACGCAGTACAGCTTACCATATCATCAAGTGTTCTCATCCAAGCCTGCCATTCCAGCTCTCCAAGCCGCCATCGATTGTCGATGCTCAGGCATTCGGGTGCTGGGACGCGAATCTCTACGGTATCACCACCGGTTGGCGGACCCCCAAATAGGGCGGAGCGAGCGGTGCGGCTCGGTCGCTCACCTAGCATCCAGCACAAACCAGTCCTTTCAGACGCGGACCGAAACCAGAAAGGCGCCAATGAGCTATCCAATGGCGCATTGATCGTCAGGCGTGTATTATGAATCGGTGCACAAATCATCACTTTCTTGTACGAAATCGATTTTTAAACCATTACCTTGTCTATAATATATTTCATCTGAAATCCTTCTCAACAATGTGCCACGGCTGTATTTTCGCCAGTTTTCTATCCCATGGTTCTGTCCTCGATAAAATAAATCCACTAGGTCACTTCTTTTTCTAGGTTCGACCTTAGTTGAGAAAATTCTTGTTTCTGTTCCTAATTTCAGTGTTTTTTTCATTCAGAAAATTCTTTAGATTATTGCTGATTTGCTCACACAGTACCTAGTTAATGACTCATTCCTTGTTTCTATGTTTTAGCAACCAATTATAGTTGTACAATTTCGAAAAAAATGTCGAACGAATAAAATTTGAAAAAAATCGTTCGACGGAATTTCGAACGAGCAAAATTTGAAAAAAATTTCGTTCGACGAGTTTTCGGTGCAAAACTAGTAGGGGGGGGGCACTCAGAGAAGAACTTATTGGCCAACCGGTTCGGACACTCAAATCCTTCGTCGGACGCGACGCGGTCGCGACACGTTCGCATTGGGGCGCGGTTTACCTTAGCTCCACTCCCCGCATTGTGTCCGTAGTCGGATTTGTACTTCGAGGACGGGATTTTCGTGTTTATCTGCAAAATTCAATTGGCTAATAAGTTCTCCTGAAAGGGCAAATGATTCGGGGACGATGAATCATTCAAAAAAAGGCAGACACGTAAAATTGTCCGCTTCTACCATGATTTCCATTGGCTTTTTTTCTGCTAATTTCTAGGAGTGTATGATCTAGTTCCGCAATCGCGTTCAGTCCGCGAAGTCTCATTATCACAATCGCTTCTACGATTGTGATAATGAGGACTGAACGCGATTGCGGAACTGAACCCACCCACTTATATGTAGACTTGTTGAGGAATCTGTATCTAACCTTATTCCACAATTTGTTCTCGTTCTCTGTCTTCATTGTACTGCTTCGTCGTCACAATATTTTCCTGCTTTTCGATTTGTCCTTTTTCGATAAAAGAGTACTTCAATCAAACAATACTCTTTCCTCCCTTCGGTGCTCCTTGAATGAGACGACCCTTCCACGATTGCTGATTTTTGGAGACTTTTGTGTTTTTGCATGAAGTTCAAGTGTAAATTGAGCTTTCCATCTAGAATTTGGATTCGCCAATTGATTTTTTTCTTATGGAAGGACGTGCGGGGATACGAATTCGATGACAGTGTGAATGCTTGGATACCAAACGCAGTAAGTTGATAGCACTCCCACTGAAGCCAATGGTTGAATGCTGTATTCCTTTCCTAGTTGAATATGTAATGAACAAATCTTTCATTTCAGCGCCACGGAAAGCAGACCTAAGCACAGCCGACACATCAAAAGATGAACGATAAAGACATCTGCGTGGACGACGGAGATGTCTGCGTAGACGTAGAAAGTTCATGCCAGGCTTCTGGCAAGCGAAGCTCTAACAAAACCCACGCCTTCCAGTTGGTCGGATACTCAAGCGACGAAGAAGACTGAGACTGGTCCATTCTGGACCTTTAGATTCCGTAGACCTATGTCTGCTGCCCGAAGATTCATCATTGCATTAACCCTGGGTTTGCGTATTTGGGTTGGGTATAGTGCCAGGATTAGCTCGCTTGCACACGCGCTAAACCCAACCCAAATCGAAAAACTCAGCGTTAACGCAATGATGAATCCGGCATCTGAGATGTGCTCAAACGCTCAAACGGAACAGCTATTTAAAAAAAAACGTTCTATTTTTCTCAAGCACATAACACGTTTAGGAAACATGAAGAACACCAGTCTCGGTTCGTGCCTTCAGTTTGAGTTCCCCGATGAGGTTGTTATCCATTGCTTTTTTAGCGCAAATGTTCTGAAGTGTTTCCTGCTTAGTTCTTGTTGTTGTTATTGAACTTTGTTATTAGGTTGCGGCGTTCTTCTCTTTGCGTGTTGGCAGTTAATCAAAGTTCCATTTTCATTTCATCTTTCTGCCTCCAGAATCCGTGTTTTTAATCCCTGGGTCACTACCGGTCTCTCGAGTGCATTCTACGGTTGTGTGAGGATAGATTGAGTGCAATACTAGTAGGTACCAGTGTAAAACATCAGCTCATGCTTTTTTTCATTTATTTTAATAGTCAAAGACAAAAGTATCTTGTTTAGTCACTGAATTTCGTCATGAATAACGACATTGGTTGCTTTGTTCTTAGTAACGATTATGGTTGTTTTGTTCTGAAGAACTACCGAGAGCGTTTTCATTGTTGCTGATTGACTGCAATACTATTCTCAAATATAGTGCATTAATAAAGCTAATAAAGAAACATGTCAAATAGTGAACCTAGTAAAATCAGTATTCCACTAGTTTTGGTATAAATAAACGACGAGAGAGCAAGTTATAATCATGGGTAATTGCATATATGGCAAATTTAAAGGAAGGGAGCGTCCAATGCCGGAAAATTTGTGTGATGGTGCGCTAACGGCGAAATTTCAGTGCGAAATTTCAGTGATGGTGCGCGCCTCGGAACACTGCCGACGGTGAGCGCACCTTGTCGCACCCAGACGCGCGGTGGGGAGCCACCGGCTGGTGTTCGGGGCGCGTCTCGGCACCCCCGAATGCCTGAGTGACTCCGTCTTTCCTGTTCACACCACCCCCTATGATTCAAAAGTAAGAACTGAAAATGCTAGCTTCCCAGGACGGACGAACCTCCTCGGCTGGCGGTGTTTTGCACTCGACGAACTGCTTCATCAGAAGGCAACGTTAGCCCTTCTACAACACCTGGCCTCATTGCTCTAATCTAAACTTAGGAGGATGAAATGAATCTGACTGTTACCACATTTTCTGCCTGGAACTATGTATGCAACGAATGTGCCAAAGTGAAACTCACTTGTGTTTCACATGCGAGGATGAGATTGTAGGTGAAATGGAAAGCCTCCTCAATAGTTTCACTCTCCAACTACAAAGCCATGATTCCGCAGTATCATGACATTGTGCGAGCCGAAATCCTCCACTATTGATTCTCGTTCTTCAAGATCAACGAGAATTCCCTAAATCAGCCCTGTGCCAATTCAAAACACCAGATTGTGCTCAATTCTCCTTCAACTGACCTGACAGTCATGATAGGCAACTGGCCCAATAACCATGGCTTCTTGACAAAGCGGAAGTAAAACAATTTTCATTGCAGATACGGGTGCCACTGATGGGATATGCAGATGCACAACGCATCTGGAGGTCCTTCCTAGCTCCATGGATAGCCGAATGCAAAGTGTAGCCCGCCTAAAATAGATTCAGTTCGAAGATTCCTCAAAATTAGAGCTCTATACCTGGAGACATAAGAATATTGTTTTGGCAAATCTCAAAAGAACCTTCGACTACGTCACGCAATGACCGTAACCATATTTTTTCTATAGATAAATGCCCTCAAAGACTATATGAGAAAGGAAATCAGACTCAGAGTATGGCCCACAAGCTTCGATTTACTTGTTATTCTCATATGATTTTCATTCAATGATCAAGCATTCCAATACTCCCACATGGAGAACAAAAGATAGTATCCACGATAAATCTCGTTCTCGAGCTTTCAGTGCGAAACACTACGTTGGTAGATGCTGGAGGAGAGAGGGTCGAAGAAAGCAGCGAAAACTGGCCAGGAATTGATAAAAACCGCTTTGAGTTATTCCAGCACGCCTGCTTATCCCGGCCCGCCCCTCATTCGGACGAGCTTGTGCCACCCTGCACGTTTTCGATGGTAAATCGCCGAGCAAGTCTGCCGCGTCCAGCCTGATCGATTCGCGCACATTTCGCGATTAAGGCGCACTTGCGAAAACTAGCAGGGCCCGTAAGCTCGTCCACGCCCTGAACGTTTTTGTTCGCTATTTCTTCACTCTTAGTTGCCTCACGACCAAACAACCCCATTTTTGGGTCGAACTCGATTGTGATATCCATCGTGAACACTGCCTTTGGGCGGTGTCTAGAGTTCATTCGCGGCGCGACGCGACGTTATAATTCAGCCTACGTATCGCCTCAAGCGACGTCGCGTCGCGTCGTCGCTAGGTGTTCACAGTGAAGAGGCGCGATTTGAGGGGCGTTCAGAGTTTTCGCGGCGCGACGCGATGGCACATGTCAGCGCGACGCGAAAATCGCGTCGCGCGGAAATCAAGGTGTGAAGGGCGCGCGAACGCTAGGCGACTACGCGCAATTGCGTAATTTCCGCAATTTTCCGTACCCAAGCAAAACTAATCAATATTTGATCTTATTCTGTCTATTTAAGTGTAATGCACCTTTTTTTATCTTTTATCTGTATTATTATGGCACATTTTTGTTTTCGTTGCGACAACATGCTTCTTTAAACGCACAGGACATCCAAAAAATTAATTTTCAGATTCCATGATTATCTTGGAGAGAGTCACACGATGATCACAGTGGTATCCCTGAAAGCGTCCAAGACCACCTACGAACGAACATATGGCTTCTTGAAAATGCCTGCGTTTTGAGGGCGAAAATTTCGTGGACGAGTTGTCTCAGGCCTGTATTTCTCTTCGTTCGCGATCGTTGCGCGAGAGCGAGTCAGGATAAGGAGATAGCCCAGCAATGGACTGAAGAACGACGACATGTTGAAATTCATCCATTCATCGAGCCGCTATCAAGTTCGAAAATCTGTTACGGGGTCCGGGCCTGTGGTGGTGAGCGAAGGGGGTCGGGCCTGTGGTGGTCGCTTATATCTCGCTTACTTGAAGAAATTGAGATCTCGCATTTGGCACGTATTATACAGGAGAGGTCTTCTACACAATTAAACGAAAATCTCAAAATTCATATCTGAGGGTGCACGGTGCCTTTAATGACGAAACAATCAAAAAGACATCGGGAGCAAATGATGCTCAGAATTTCATTTGGAGTTGATAGTACAGAATAGGGAGGTTCCGGTGAAATGAAACCGAATCATGCTTGTGTCGTTTGTAAACCGTAAAAAAACTTTATAGCTCGTCAACTCTTTGAAACCATTACCCTCATCACGCTGTCCTTAAATATGCAGACAAAATTGTTTGCAGTATCGTCTGAGAACAATACAATAACCCATAACAATTTCAACCAACCCAGTCTTTGAAAAGACTTTAGAAAATAAAAAAACGCACCTTGAGTCCCCGATGATCTAAGAAAAGACGATGACAATCGCTCCGCGACCATCGCGTCGCGTTGCATTGCAACGCGACGCGATGGTCGCGGAGCGATTATAATTTGCGCGTCAAATTCGATGTATCGCGCCTCTTCACTGTGAACACCTAGCGACGACGCGACGCGACGTCGCTTGATCGATACGTAGGCTAATCATAACGTCGCGTCGCGCCGCGAATGAACTCTAGACGCCGCCTGACGCGCAAATGATGATCGCTCCGCGTCGTTTGCAATGCAACGCGACGCGATGGTCGCGAAGCGATTGCATAATTTTTTCTTGCCTCATCAAGGACTCAAGGGGCGTCTAGATTTTTTCTTGAGCCTTTTCGCTCTTATTTCTTCCACTCTTTTTCTCCAATAAGTTTTCATCGTCTGTTTTTCTGTAGTTTCAGGCTGTGTCTGGCAGAAATCGATTTTAGTGAAGCTTCGAAGTTTTTTTTATTTTTGAGGTTTTTAATGGTGTTCAAACTACAGGCGCATGATTCAGTCTTATTTCACCTGTAAATACCCTATTCTGTACACTCGACTCTGAGAAAAATTCTGAGCATCATTTGCTCTCGATGTCTTTTTTTGTAGTTTTGTCATTAATACAGCAAAATGTGATAAAGAAAGCAAAAGGAAACGTTAAAAGATACAGATAAAAAATGAGAAAGAGATACAGATAAGATGCAGTACACTGAAATATACAGAATAGGATCACTTATCGATTAGTTCCGCTTGTATACGGAAAATTGCGGACGTACGCATTTGCGCGTAGTCACCCAGCGTTTTCACATCTTGATGTCCGCGCCGACGCGACTTTCGCGTCGCGCTGATTTGTGCCATCGCATCGCGCCGCGAAAACTCTGAACGCCGCCTCGGGCTCGTATGTAGTAGGGCTACTTCAGATGAGCGTTTTCACAGATTATATGTGAAAAGAATTCAGACTCACAAGGGAAGCGTAGGTCTGAACGGTAGAAATCTAATGTCATGTGGGAATGTTCACGCATTACATGGTGAAATAGTGTTGGGTTACGCTTTTCAGTCCTCACTGCTAATAGCCACTGCCAATGGTCTCAGGCAATCAACTTGGCAGACAGGTAAGTTGGTAGGAGGTACGTAGGCTGGTAATTAACCGATTTGTAGGTGAGGGGGGATTCTGATGACGTCATCGGGACGTCGTGAAAAGTGCTTCGGGCTTCTGATGACGTCATCGGGACGTCGTGAAAAGTGCCTCGAGTTTCTGATGACGTCATCGGGACGTCGTGAGAGTGCTTCGGGCTTCTGATGACGTCATCGGGACGCCGTTAAAAGTGCTTCGGGCTTCTGATGACGTCATCGGGACGTCGTGAAAGTGCTTCGGGCTTCTGATGACGTCATCGGGACGTCGTGAAAAGTGCTTCGGGCTTCTGATGACGTCATCGGGACGTCGTGAGAGTGCTTCGGGCTTCTGATGAGGTCATGGGGACGTGGTGAGAGTGCTTCGGGCTTCTGATGACGTCATCGGGACGTCGTGAAAAGTGCTTCGGGCTTCTGATGACGTCATCGGGACGTCGTGAAAAGTGCTTCGGGCTTCTGATGACGTCATCGGGACGCCGTGAAAAGTGCTTCGGGCTTCTGATGACGTCATCGGGACGTCGTGAAAGTGCTTCGGGCTTCTGATGACGTCATCGGGACGTCGTGAAAAGTGCTTCGGGCTTCTGATGAGGTCATGGGGACGTCGTGGGAGTGCTTCGGGCTTCTGATGACGTCATCGGGACGTCGTGAAAAGTGCTTCGGGCTTCTGATGACGTCATCGGGACGTCGTGAAAGTGCTTCGGGCTTCTGATGACGTCATCGGGACGTCGTGAGAGTGCTTCGGGCTTCTGATGAGGTCATGGGGACGTCGTGAAAAGTGCGGGCCTACCCCAGACGGGGGGGGGCACTCAAGATTCAAGTCAGAAATGGAATGAACCACCGATCTATAACGCTATCAATCGAAGTATTTCTACAGAGCTTCATCAACAACAATGAGTGATAGCAGCATCAAACATCTTTTATCAGGGTTTCCATTCGTTTTCATGAGAAAGTCGTGGGTGCCCCCCGTCTAGGATGAGTCCCAAGGGTGCTTCGGGCTTCTGATGACGTCATCGGGACATCGTGAGAAGTGCGGGCCTACCCCAGACAGGGGGCACTCAAGATTCAAGTCAGAAATGGAATGAACCACCGATCTATAACGCTATCAATCGAAGTATTTCTACAGAGCTTCATCAACAACAATGAGTGATAGCAGCATCAAACATCTTTTATCAGGGTTTCCATTCATTTTCATGAGAAAGTCGTGGGTGCCCCCCCGTCTAGGATAGTCCCAAGAGTGCTTCGGGCTTCTGATGACGTCATCGGGACATCGTGAGAAGTGCGGGCCTACCCCAGACGGGGGGGGGGGGGGCACTCAAGATTCAAGTCAGAAATGGAATGAACCACCGATCTATAACGCTATCAATCAAAGTATTTCTACAGAGCTTCATCAACAACAATGAGTGATAGCAGCATCAAACATCTTTTATCAGGGTTTCCATTCATTTTCATGAGAATGTCGTGGGTGCCCCCCCCCCGTCTAGGATAGTCCCAAGAGTGCTTCGGGCTTCTGATGACGTCATCGGGACTTCGTGAGAAGTGCGGGACTATCCTAGACGGGGGGGGGGGCACTCAAGATTCAAGTCAGAAATGGAATGAACCACCGATCTATAACGCTATCAATCGAAGTATTTCTACAGAGCTTCATCAACAACAATGAGTGATAGCAGCATCAAACATCTTTTATCAGGGTTTCCATTTATTTTCATGAGAAAGTCGTGGGTGCCCCCCCCCGTCTAAGATAGTCCCAAGAGTGCTTCGGGCTTCTGATGACGTCATCGGGACATCGTGAGAAGTGCGGGCCTACCCCAGACGGGGGGGGCACTCAAGATTCAAGTCAGAAATGGAATGAACCACCGATCTATAACGCTATCAATCGAAGTATTTCCTACAGAGCTTCATCAACAACAATGAGTGATAGCAGCATCAAACATCTTTTATCAGGGTTTCCATTTATTTTCATGAGAAAGTCGTGGGTGCCCCTCCCCGTCTAAGATAGTCCCAAGAGTGCTTCGGGCTTCTGATGACGTCATCGGGACATCGTGAGAAGTGCGGGCCTACCCCAGACGGGGCACTCAAGATTCAAGTCAGAAATGGAATGAACCACCGATCTATAACGCTATCAATCAAAGTATTTCTACAGAGCTTCATCAACAACAATGATTGATAGCAGCATCAAACATCTTTTATCAGGTTTCCATTCATTTTTCATGGGAAAGTCGTGGTGACCCCGTCTAGGATAGTCCCAAGAGTGCTTCGGGCTTCTGATGACGTCATCGGGACATCGTGAGAAGTGCGGGCCTACCCCAGACGGGGGCACTCAAGATTCAAGTCAGAAATGGAATGAACCACCGATCTATAACGCTATCAATCAAAGTATTTCTACAGAGCTTCATCAACAACAATGAGTGATAGCAGCATCAAACATCTTTTTATCAGGGTTTCCATTCATTTTCATGAGAAAGTCGTGGGTGCCCCCGTCTGTGATAGTCCCAAGAGTGCTTCGGGCTTCTGATGACGTCATCGGGACATCGTGAGAAGTGCGGGCCTACCCCAGACGGGGGGGGGGGGGGGCACTCAAGATTCAAGTCAGAAATGGAATGAACCACCGATCTATAACGCTATCAATCAAAGTATTTCTACAGAGCTTCATCAACAACAATGAGTGATAGCAGCATCAAACATCTTTTATCAGGGTTTCCATTCATTTTCATGAGAAAGTCGTGGGTGCCCCCGTCTAGGATAGTCCCAAGAGTGCTTCGGGCTTCTGATGACGTCATCGGGACATCGTGAGAAGTGCGGGCCTACCCCAGACGGGGGCACTCAAGATTCAAGTAAGAAATGGAATGAACCACCGATCTATAACGCTATCAATCAAAGTATTTCTACAGAGCTTCATCAACAACAATGAGTGATAGCAGCATCAAACATCTTTTATCAGGGTTTCCATTCATTTTCATGAGAAAGTCGTGGGTGCCCCCCCCCCGTCTAGGATAGTCCCAAGAGTGCTTCGGGCTTCTGATGACGTCATCGGGACATCGTGAGAAGTGCGGGCCTACCCCAGACGGGGGGGCACTCAAGATTCAAGTCAGAAATGGAATGAACCACCGATCTATAACGCTATCAATCAAAGTATTTCTACACAACTTCATCAACAACAATGATTGATAGCAGCATCAAACATCTTTTATCAGGGTTTCCATTCATTTTCATGAGAAAGTCGTGGGTGCACCCCCGTCTAGGATAGTCCCAAGAGTGCTTCGGGCTTCTGATGACGTCATCGGGACATCGTGAGAAGTGCGGGCCTACCCCAGACGGGAAGGGGCACTCAAGATTCAAGTCAGAAATGGAATGAACCACCGATCTATAACGCTATCAATCAAAGTATTTCTACACAACTTCATCAACAACAATGAGTGATAGCAGCATCAAACATCTTTATCAGGGTTTCCATTCATTTCATACGGAAGTCATTGGGTGCCCCCGTCTAGGATAGTCCCAAGAGTGCTTCGGGCTTCTGATGACGTCATCGGGACATCGTGAGAAGTGCGGGCCTATCCCAGACGGAGGCACTCAAGATTCAAGTCAGAAATGGAATGAACCACCGATCTATAACGCTATCAATCAAAGTATTTCTACACAACTTCATCAACAACAATGAGTGATAGCAGCATCAAACATCTTTTATCAGGGTTTCCATTCATTTTCATGAGAAAGTCGTGGGTGCCCCCCCGTCTAGGATAGTCCCAAGAGTGCTTCGGGCTTCTGATGACGTCATCGGGACATCGTGAGAAGTGCGGGACTATCCTAGACGGGGGGGCACTCAAGATTCAAGTCAGAAATGGAATGAACCACCGATCTATAACGCTATCAATCAAAGTATTTCTACAGAGCTTCATCAACAACAATGAGTGATAGCAGCATCAAACATATTTTATCAGGGTTTCCATTCATTTTCATGAGAAAGTCGTGGGTGCCCCCCGTCTAGGATAGTCCCAAAGAGTGCTTCGGGCTTCTGATGACGTCATCGGGACTTCGTGAAGTGCGGGCCTACCCCAGACGGGGGGGCACTCAAGATTCAAGTCAGAAATGGAATGAACCACCGATCTATAACGCTATCAATGGAAGTATTTCTACAGAGCTTCATCAACAACAATGAGTGATAGCAGCATCAAACATCTTTTATCAGGGTTTCCATTCATTTTCATGAGAAAGTCGTGGGTGCCCCCCCCGTCTAGGATAGTCCCAAGAGTGCTTCGGGCTTCTGATGACGTCATCGGGACATCGTGAGAAGTGCGGGCCTACCCCAGACGGGGGGGGGGGCACTCAAGATTCAAGTCAGAAATGGAATGAACCACCGATCTATAACGCTATCAATCAAAGTATTTCTACACAACTTCATCAACAACAATGAGTGATAGCAGCATCAAACATCTTTTATCAGGGTTTCCATTCATTTTCATGAAGAAAATCGTGGGTGCCCCCGTCTAGGATAGTCCCAAGAGTGCTTCGGGCTTCTGATGACGTCATCGGGACATCGTGAGAAGTGCGGGCCTATCCCAGACGGGAGGCACTCAAGATTCAAGTCAGAAATGGAATGAACCACCGATCTATAACGCTATCAATCAAAGTATTTCTACACAACTTCATCAACAACAATGAGTGATAGCAGCATCAAACATCTTTTATCAGGGTTTCCATTCATTTTCATGAGAAAGTCGTGGGTGCCCCCCCCCGTCTAGGATAGTCCCAAGAGTGCTTCGGGCTTCTGATGACGTCATCGGGACATCGTGAGAAGTGCGGGCCTACCCCAGACGGGGGGGGGGGCACTCAAGATTCAAGTCAGAAATGGAATGAACCACCGATCTATAACGCTATCAATCAAAGTATTTCTACAGAGCTTCATCAACAACAATGAGTGATAGCAGCATCAAACATCTTTTATCAGGGTTTCCATTCATTTTCATGAGAAAGTCGTGGGTGCCCCCCCCCCGTCTAGGATAGTCCCAAGAGTGCTTCGGGCTTCTGATGACGTCATCGGGACATCGTGAGAAGTGCGGGCCTACCCCAGACGGGGGGGGGCACTCAAGATTCAAGTCAGAAATGGAATGAACCACCGATCTATAACGCTATCAATCGAAGTATTTCTACAGAGCTTCATCAACAACAATGAGTGATAGCAGCATCAAACATCTTTTATCAGGGTTTCCATTCATTTTCATGAGAAAGTCGTGGGTGCCCCCCCCCGTCTAGGATAGTCCCAAGAGTGCTTCGGGCTTCTGATGACGTCATCGGGACATCGTGAGAAGTGGGGGACTTCCCTAGACGGGGGGGGGGGCACTCAAGATTCAAGTCAGAAATGGAATGAACCACCGATCTATAACGCTATCAATCAAAGTATTTCTACAGAGCTTCATCAACAACAATGAGTGATAGCAGCATCAAACATCTTTTATCAGGGTTTCCATTCATTTTCATGAGAAAGTCGTGGGTGCCCCCCCCCCGTCTAGGATAGTCCCAAGAGTGCTTCGGGCTTCTGATGACGTCATCGGGACATCGTGAGAAGTGCGGGCCTACCCCAGACGGGGCACACAAGATTCAAGTCAGAAATGGAATGAACCACCGATCTATAACGCTATCAATCAAAGTATTTCTACAGAGCTTCATCAACAACAATGAGTGATAGCTGCATCAAACATCTTTTATCAGGGTTTCCATTCATTTCATGAGAAAGTCGTGGTGCCCCGTCTAGGATAGTCCCAAGAGTGCTTCGGGCTTCTGATGACGTCATCGGGACATCGTGAGAAGTGCGGGCCTACCCCAGACGGGGGGGTGCACTCAAGATTCAAGTCAGAAATGGAATGAACCACCGATCTATAACGCTATCAATCAAAGTATTTCTACAGAGCTTCATCAACAACAATGAGTGATAGCAGCATCAAACATCTTTTATCAGGGTTTCCATTCATTTTCATGAGAAAGTCGTGGGTGCCCCCCCCCCGTCTAGGATAGTCCCAAGAGTGCTTCGGGCTTCTGATGACGTCATGGGGCCATGGTGAGAAGGGCGGGCCTACCCAGGAGGGGGGGGGGGCACTCAAGATTCAAGTCAGAAATGGAATGAACCACCGATCTATAACGCTATCAATCAAAGTATTTCTACAGAGCTTCATCAACAACAATGATTGATAGCAGCATCAAACATCTTTTATCAGGGTTTCCATTCATTTTCATGAGAAAGTCGTGGGTGCCCCCCCGTCTAGGATAGTCCCAAGAGTGCTTCGGGCTTCTGATGACGTCATCGGGACATCGTGAGAAGTGCGGGCCTACCCCAGACGGTGGGGGGGGGCACTCAAGATTCAAGTCAGAAATGGAATGAACCACCGATCTATAACGCTATCAATCAAAGTATTTCTACACAACTTCATCAACAACAATGACTGATAGCAGCATCAAACATCTTTATCAGGGTTTCCATTCATTTTCATGAGAAAGTCGTGGTGCCCCCGTCTAGGATAGTCCCAAGAGTGCTTCCGGGCTTCTGATGACGTCATTGGGACATCGTGAGAAGTGCGGGCCTACCCCAGACGGGGGGGGGCACTCAAGATTCAAGTCAGAAATGGAATGAACCACCGATCTATAACGCTATCAATCAAAGTATTTCTACACAACTTCATCAACAACAATGAGTGATAGCAGCATCAAACATCTTTTATCAGGGTTTCCATTCATTTTCATGAGAAAGTCGTGGGTGCCCCCGTCTAGGATAGTCCCAAGAGTGCTTCGGGCTTCTGATGAGGTCATCGGGACACCGTGAGAAGTGCGGGCCTACCCCAGACGGGGGGGGGGGCACTCAAGATTCAAGTCAGAAATGGAATGAACCACCGATCTATAACGCTATCAATCAAAGTATTTCTACAGAGCTTCATCAACAACAATGAGTGATAGCAGCATCAAACATCTTTTATCAGGGTTTCCATTCATTTTCATGAGAAAGTCGTGGGTGCCCCCGTCTAGGATAGTCCCAAGAGTGCTTCGGGCTTCTGATGACGTCATCGGGACATCGTGAGAAGTGCGGGCCTACCCCAGACGAGGGGGCACTCAAGATTCAAGTCAGAAATGGAATGAACCACCGATCTATAACGCTATCAATCAAAGTATTTCTACAGAGCTTCATCAACAACAATGAGTGATAGCAGCATCAAACATCTTTTATCAGGGTTTCCATTCATTTTCATGAGAAAGTCGTGGGTGCCCCCGTCTAGGATAGTCCCAAGAGTGCTTCGGGCTTCTGATGACGTCATCGGGACATCGTGAAGTGCGGGCCTCCCCCAGACGGGGGGGGGCACTCAAGATTCAAGTCAGAAATGGAATGAACCACCGATCTATAACGCTATCAATCAAAGTATTTCTACACAACTTCATCAACAACAATGAGTGATAGCAGCATCGAACATCTTTTATCAGGGTTTCCATTCATTTTCATGAGAAAGTCGTGGGGGCCCCCGTCTAGGATAGTCCCAAGAGTGCTTCGGGCTTCTGATGACGTCATCGGGACATCGTGAGAAGTGCGGGGCTACCCCAGACGGGGCACTCAAGATTCAAGTCAGAAATGGAATGAACCACCGATCTATAACGCTATCAATCAAAGTATTTCTACACAACTTCATCAACAACAATGAGTGATAGCAGCATCAAACATCTTTATCAGGGTTTCCATTCATTTTCATGAGAAAGTCGTGGGTGCCCCGTCTAGGATAGTCCCAAGAGTGCTTCGGGCTTCTGATGACGTCATCGGGACATCGTGAGAAGTGCGGGCCTACCCCAGACGGGGGCACTCAAGATTCAAGTCAGAAATGGAATGAACCACCGATCTATAACGCTATCAATCGAAGTATTTCTACAGAGCTTCATCAACAACAATGAGTGATAGCAGCATCAAACATCTTTTATCAGGGTTTCCATTCATTTTCATGAGAAAGTCGTGGGTGCCCCCCCCCGTCTAGGATAGTCCCAAGAGTGCTTCGGGCTTCTGATGACGTCATCGGGACATCGTGAGAAGTGCGGGCCTACCCCAGACGGGGGGGCACTCAAGATTCAAGTCAGAAATGGAATGAACCACCGATCTATAACGCTATCAATCGAAGTATTTCTACACAACTTCATCAACAACAATGACTGATAGCAGCACCAAACATCTTTTCTCAGGGTTTCCTTTCATTTTCATGAGAAAGTCCTGGGTGCCCCCCCCCCCGTCTAGTATAGTCCCAAGAGTGCTTCGGGCTTCTGATGACGTCATCGGGACATCGTGAGAAGTGCGGGCCTACCCCAGACGGGGGCACTCAAGATTCAAGAAAGAAATGGAATGAACCACCTATCTATATCGCTATCAATCAAAGTATTTCTACAGAGTTTCAACAACAACAAAGAGTGATAGCAGCATCAAACATCTTTTATCAGGGTTTCCATTCATTTTCATGAGAAAGTCGTGGGTGCCCCGTCTAGGATAGTCCCAAGAGTGCTTCCGGGCTTCTGATGACGTCATCGGGACATCGTGAGAAGTGCGGGCCTATCCCAGACGGGGGCACTCAAGATTCAAGTCAGAAATGGAATGAACCACCGATCTATAACGCTATCAATCGAAGTATTTCTACAGAGCTTCATCAACAACAATGAGTGATAGCAGCATCAAACATCTTTTATCAGGGTTTCCATTCATTTTCATGAGAAAGTCGTGGGTGCCCCCCCCCCGTCTAGGATAGTCCCAAGAGTGCTTCGGGCTTCTGATGACGTCATCGGGACATCGTGAGAAGTGCGGGACTATCCTAGACGGGGGGGGCACTCAAGATTCAAGTCAGAAATGGAATGAACCACCGATCTATAACGCTATCAATCGAAGTATTTCTACAGAGCTTCATCAACAACAATGAGTGATAGCAGCATCAAACATCTTTTATCAGGGTTTCCATTCATTTTCATGAGAAAGTCGTGGGTGCCCCCCCCCCCGTCTAGGATAGTCCCAAGAGTGCTTCGGGCTTCTGATGACGTCATCGGGACATCGTGAGAAGTGCGGGACTATCCTAGATGGGGGGCACTCAAGATTCAAGTCAGAAATGGAATGAACCACCGACCTATAACGCTATCAATCCAAGGACTTCTACAGAACTTCATCAACAACAATGAGTGATAGCAGCATCAAACATCTTTTATCAGGGTTTCCATTCATTTTCATGAGAAAGTCGTGGGTGCCCCCCCGTCTAGGATAGTCCCAAGAGTGCTTCGTGCTTCTGATGACGTCATCGGGACATCGTGAGAAGTGCGGGACTATCCCAGACGGGGGGCACTCAAGATTCAAGTCAGAAATGGAATGAACCACCGATCTATAACGCTATCAATCGAAGTATTTCTACAGAGCTTCATCAACAACAATGAGTGATAGCAGCATCAAACATCTTTTATCAGGGTTTCCATTCATTTTCATGAGAAAGTCGTGGGTGCCCCCGTCTAGGATAGTCCCAAGAGTGCTTCGGGCTTCTGATGACGTCATCGGGACATCGTGAGAAGTGCGGGCCTACCCCAGACGGGGCACTCAAGATTCAAGTCAGAAATGGAATGAACCACCGATCTATAACGCTATCAATCGAAGTATTTCTACAGAGCTTCATCAACAACAATGAGCGATAGCAGCATCAAACATCTTTTATCAGGGTTTCCATTCATTTTCATGAGAAAGTCGTGGGTGCCCCCGTCTAGGATAGTCCCAAGAGTGCTTCGGGCTTCTGATGACGTCATCGGGACATCGTGAAGTGCGGGACTATCTGGGCAGAGAGGGAAAACACTCAAGATTCAAGTCAGAAATGGAATGAACCACCGATCTATAACGCTATCAATCGAAGTATTTCTACAGAGCTTCATCAACAACAATGAGTGATAGCAGCATCAAACATCTTTTATCAGGGTTTCCATTCATTTTCATGAGAAAGTCGTGGGTGCCCCCGTCTAGGATAGTCCCAAGAGTGCTTCGGGCTTCTGATGACGTCATCGGGACATCGTGAGAAGTGCGGGCCTACCCCAGACGGGGCACTCAAGATTCAAGTCAGAAATGGAATGAACCACCGATCTATAACGCTATCAATCAAAGTATTTCTACACAACTTCATCAACAACAATGATTGATAGCAGCATCAAACATCTTTTATCAGGGTTTCCATTCATTTTCATGAGAAAGTCGTGGG